>CP136068.1:177397890-177997890 GCA_032622095.1 Siphonodentalium dalli | reverse complement strand
CACATTAATGAACCAGCATAGAAACCTTAGCACCTGTGATTTTTAGTCAGACTCATTTTGGCAGAGTTATTGCCATTTTTTCAACATAGAATCGTACTTCCTGGGACGAATTTTTTTTTTAGTTCGAGCTTGTATTCCGTCATTTTCCAGTCAATTTAAAAAAAAAAACCTATGCATCTTTGATTTTTCGACATAAAAATGTTTCCTGTTTTTTATTTTAAAGTTTCTGACTGTTTCTCGACACATTGAAGATGTGCAGCATATTTAGTGAATATGCACTTTGTATCATATTGGTGTAATCAATTCCTCCTACAGTTTGTAGTATAGGGATCTGAAACCTGCCAAACCGTTATATGTCCAGGTAGCTATTCATGATTTCCATTCGGAGTATACACCAAAAACACTCGCCATTAAATCAAGTCAATTTAGAAATTGTCATTATATTGGACTATTTCATCTTGTACAGTAATGCCCTAAATAATCGACTCCTTAACCACAGCAGAATTGTGGGTAATTTTTCAGGATTTAGTCAGAAATATGGCTTGTTGCCATTCATCGGAAAGCTCTCACTGAGAGCTTTCTGATGAATGGCAACAAGCCATATTTGCGACTAAATCCTGAAAAATTACCCATAATTCTGCAGTGGTTAAGGAGTCGATTATTTAGGACATTACTGTATTTCATATTGCCCTTTGTTATTTCTGATCAAATTAAAGTTTTCTTTTTGGTTTGTTTAAAGTATATGTGAATATGTTTTGGGAAAATGAAAATTCATTTGGCCAAGTGTTTGGCCAACCTTTCTCGCCATAAAGTGAAAAGGCTTATAGTCAGCTATCACCTCTCAAATTATCATCAGATCTCCATGAAGCCCTTAATGTATTACAGGTAATCAGCAGTTAGCTGCTTTTGTACTGTATGAATATAAACTATTTATCAAAGGTCACACCTACTTACTTATCAATACAATGAGGATTAGCTGCTAGAATGGTGCACTTTCTTAAAGGTACTCAAACCGATCAAACCGAGGGTCCTATATTACTATTTGGGGGTAAAAAATATTTGATTCGAGTCAAGGAACCCACCCATCAAAGCTCATAGTTATTAGATATTGATTTTTGAAATTTGTAATTTTCTCGAGATGTGTACTAATAATTGCCCCTAAGTTTGTAAATTTCTCGAGATGTGTACTAATAATTTCCACAGAAGCCCTAATTCAAACAGACGAAGATGGATAACTCTAAAATCAAGTGTATTAATAACACAATTTTGACTGAGACCATCCTTTTGACGGTGTGTTTCTGGGCCAGAAAAATAGAAATAACAAAAAATTTATATCTGATCACTCTGAGCGTTTATAGGTAGGTTCCTCGACTCGAGTCAATTTTTTGTTATCCCCGAAGCCAAAGAAATAGTAATTTATGAGGGCCTGATCGAATTGAGTACCTTTAAATCAAGTGACAATGTAGGCGAATCAGTGCTCAAGTACAGTAATGCCCTACATAATCGACTCGTTAACCACAGCAGAATTATGGGTAATTTTTCAGGACTTAGTTGGATTGTTGCCATGGCAACAAGGCATGTTTCCGACTAAATCCTGAAAAGTTACCCATAATTCTGCAGTGGTTAAGGATTCGATTATTTAGTGCATTACTGTATGTTGATATACTTTTCAGTATTAGCGGTCCCCACACATGTTGATATACTTTACATGCGCGACCTATTTCAGTATTAGTGGTCCCCACTCGTTTACATGCAGGACCTATTTCAGTATTAGTGGTCCCCACTCGTTTGCATGCAGGACCTATTTCAGTATTAGCCGTCCCCACTCATGCATATTTCCATGATCGGTTTTGTTCAGCTCGTAATTAATCAGTTATTTTTGTGCATGTTTCTGTGAAGGAATGAAGTCAGTTCTTTGTATAAATTTTATTCAACGTCTAACTCCGATATTTTGTTTTTTCAATTTGTCCAAAGTTTCTGAAAAACAATGCCAAAAAAATTCACAAATGGTTTGACCCCTTTCCCAAAACAAGTAGAAAAATCCCTGATCAGTGTTTTGTTTAAATTTTAGTTGCGGCTGCACAGAGGTCACGGAGATCGATTGAGAATTATGCTCACAACAGGAATTATGAGCTATCGTGCTATCGATGTTACTTCAGAGCCTGCGCCCCCCCACCTGACCCGAACCTGACCCCGCCAGCGACTTCACGGCCCCTAGACGCAATTATGTGGTCTAATAACGAAACGTGGAGGAGTGCTCCGGATGGATGG
This sequence comes from Siphonodentalium dalli, assembly GCA_032622095.1. Lineage (NCBI taxonomy): Eukaryota > Metazoa > Mollusca > Scaphopoda > Gadilida > Siphonodentaliidae > Siphonodentalium > Siphonodentalium dalli. The sequence goes on along the minus strand of CP136068.1, from coordinate 177,995,619 downwards.
GGAGGAAATAATGGAGATGGAACGTATGGTCCTCCAAGTGAAAACAGTAATGTTCAGATCCAGAAATGTACGTATCGACTTACTAAACTCTGGAACCGCTATGCACTGAAAACGTTTAACCCTTTACCCAACAAACCGGCCAAAACCGGCCAAATAAAGCTTCAACAGCCTAAATTATCTTGGGTCTGTCTCAATAAAACCATACAAATATGGATATCATTGGAACCGGCTCATTGACCACATTGTGATGGTTACAGTTATGCCCTGTGCCAATGCATTCTCTTATATATGCGAGTCGACCATAGGTCGCCTCGCATATATAAGAGAATGCATTGGCCTAAAAAAAATCTTTTTTAACACTTTTACATTTTTTCTTACATTCTTTAACAATTTTATCATTTTTAATGTGTTAAGCCAATGCATTCTCTTATATATGCGAGGCGACCTATGGTCGACTCGCATATATAAGAGAATGCATTGGCACAGGGCCGTTCTGTTGGGTAAAGGGTTAACCCTTCCATGGCTGGAGCTTCTTGAAATTTTGTGATAACCCTGGAAAATTGTCTGCTGTGAAGTAGTGGTTGGGGAAGCTATAGTCCCGGGATGGTCGAATAGACCGATAGCTCTATTCCTTCTCCCCTCATATTATTGTCTTTAACCCTTTACCCAACAGAAGGGCCCTGTGCCAATGCATTCTCTTATATATGCGAGTCGACCATAGGTCGCCTCGCATATATAAGAGAATGCATTGGCTTAACACATTAAAACTTATAAAATTGTTAAAGAATGTAAGAAAAAATGGTAAAAAGTGTTAAAAAAAGATTTTTTTTAGTTTAGGCCAATGCATTCTCTTATATATGCGAGGCGACCTATGGTCGACTCGCATATATAAGAGAATGCATTGGCACAGGGCATAACTGTAACCATCACAATGTGGTCAATGAGCCGGTTCCAATGATATCCATATTTGTATGGTTTTATTGAGACAGACCCAAGATAACTTAGGCTGTTGCAGCTTTATTTGGCCGTTTTTGGCCGGTTTGTTGGGTAAAGGGTTAATATACATAATCATAAAAAAAGAACAAAAAGAAGCATTTTGAAATGTTGAATTATTTCTTCTTTTTTCTTCGGATTCTGTTTTTGCGCTGTGATAATCCTGTGCCAATGCATTCGCTTATATTTGCGAGTATCCCATAGGGAGAATACATCGGCCTAACAATATTTACCTTGACTGTGTATGCCAGTGCACTCTCTTATATATGTGAGGCTCCCATTGTAGACTCGCATATATAGTCTGGTCGTTGAAGCATTGGACCTAGAACAAATTGTTTACAAGCTGTTTTTAGTGTCATTTTGTCGGGCAGAACCCGGGGAACAACATATCCAAAATCCGCTGAAATCCGCTTTGGGGAAAATTTTCTAAATCATTTTGGAAAAAAAGGTCATATTTGTGTTTTTTATGTATGATTTTCCGTTTCTTATGAAATATACACATGAATGTCATTTAAATTAAAGTTATACAGATGGCAGGAATATGCAACATAAACAAATTATTATTGTTGCCATGACAGACGTATGTTATTTCGTGTACAATTTGATCGTAAAAATTTTAAATGGCGGACAAAATGGTGACCGAAATTGTTAAAATTGGACAATTTTCACTAAATTTCACCAGATCGTTTCCATTTATAAGAAATTTGGCTTAAATGGCCATTTGTGCCAACATACACCATTTTAAATCAATGTCTGATAATTGTGAGCCATATCACGAGGATTGGGAACTTGGGCCCTTCAAATTCGAAAAAGATTGTACTAAATTTCGAAGAAAAATCAAATATTATTTTAATGCCCAGAATAACCGCAAATCGAACACACCAGTGTACTTAATACCCATAAGACGTCAGATATGAACCACTAGTGTCCATTTTAGCAGAAACTAGGCAATCACTTTCAAAAATAGGGACACTGTGGCTACTGAAAGTAGTATAATTTGGAATTTTGTTAAAGTTCACTAGATTGTTTCCATTTAGACGAAAACTATGTATTGGCTAGCACAACAGTAAATTATGTCGGACCCTAATCCGATAATAATGAGCTGTATGTCGAGAATTTGTCCCTACAGTGTCCCATAAAGGCGGCGAATATTGCAATCGAAAGTTAAAAATATATATTTCGTCATTGATTTTTAACTAAATCTTCTCATATCCCGTATCGAATATAATTTGATTAGTGTCTACAGCAACCAAACTAGTATCGAAATACATCAAATGAGTGTCAGGAACAACTTAACGCGTGTCCCAAACCATCCAAGGAGTGTAAAACCACTCAAACGCCTTCTTAATAATATACCAAATTAATCAGTGAGTGCCCCAGTCCATAGAAGGGGCATTCCAAATCAGCCAACGAGTGTCCCAAACCACATAATATGTAACACAGTCCACCCAAATAGTGCCAAAAACCATCCAATTAGTGCCTAAACGAGTCCAATGTGTGTTCCATACCATCCAGCGATTGCCATATGTCACCCATCGAGTGTCCTAATTCATGTATGGGGTGTCTCAAATCATCAAGTGTGTACCACAAACCATCCAATGGGTGTCTCAAACCAACAGATGAGTGTCCATAATCACCCAATGAGTGTCCCAAGCCACACGATGATTATCAAAACCAGCAGTAGTGTATAAAACGTCCAACTAGTGTCTCAGACCACCCACTGAATGCCCCAGTCATTTAATAGGTGTCCCAAACTAGTACAAAAAACCATCCTTCAAATATATCAAACTATGTTTTGGTAAACTCATTGGATGGTTTGACAAACTCACTTGATCGTGTGAAATACTCGATGGAGGGTTTTGTACACTATTGTAGATGTATTGATATGACAGTTGGTTGTTGGTTCGCAACACCAGTCCTGTGCAGTTGGTGGATAGGGAACTTGTTGGATGGTTTATGAAGCTAGTTTTATGGTTTGGGTCACCCGCTGGGTAATTTGTGACTTCAGTTGGATGCTTTTGGGACACCAATTGGGTGGAGTGTTCACATTGAGTGGTTTGGGACACTCGCTATAGATTTTAGATACTGGTTATGTGCATTGAGACACTGCGTGGCCGATTGGGTCACTGGTTGGGTCGTTTGGGACACTACAGTTGAATGGATTGAGACGACAGTTGTATGTTGTATGACATATGGCATGGGCTACATATTGGATGTCTGTCTATCGTGTGGTTTCGAACACCAGATGGATGGTTTGGTGACCGGTACACCCATTGCGTGGTTTGGGGCACTGATTGAGTGGTTTGACACACTCAATTGGTGCTCATTGTGTGTTTTACTCATCTGATGGTTATGGACACTCATTGGATATTTCTGGAACCTACTGGATGGCTTGGGACACACCTATTATGTTGTTTCGAACATAGGTTGCAACGTATGGAGCACTACTGGTGTGGTTTGGGAACATTCGTTGTTTGGTTTGGGTCCTTAATCAGGTCGATTGAGACACTCATTTTGTGGCTTGTGACACTCATTTTGGGTGAGTTGGAATACCAAATGCATGGTTTGGGGACTATATGTGTGAGTAATGACACCAGTTGAGTATCGTTTGGGGAGCTACCTACCTCAGTCTACATCAGTCTGGTGGTTTGTGAAACTCGTTTGGTGGATTGGGACACCCCGTCGATGGTTTGGAGCAATGTTTGGATTTGGGGCGCCCGTCGAATGGATTTGGGATCATTTGGATACTCACATGTTGGTTTTTTTGGATACCAGATGGGTTTTGTAACTCTGTATATGGTTTGGCGGACTCGTTGTGTGGTTTGGGACAATCATTTGATGTATTATGAAACTATTGGTGGCTTTGCAAACTCGTATGGTGGCATATATGACTACATATGGCTATACGTTTATTCGATATCGTAAGAAAAAAATACACTTCAATTGTTCACTTCCGACTGCCATTTTCGCTGTCATTTTGAAGACTGCTTAGACATCGAATTGCCCAATCCTCGGGATATGACTTACTATAACGGATTAGGATTCGCCATTTTATAGTATTAGGGTCAAATTATGCAGGAAATGACAGGCATAATCATGCTATGGCAACAGGAATAATGCGTTTTTTTTGTTGCAGGTTTCTGTCACATTAATAAATTTAGAGGACAATGTAGTGAATGATAGTACACTCCAGGAAATTGCCGCCATATTGCCCCGTAATATTCACGGCCACATGTTAGCGACAAATTAGTTGGAGCAGACATCATTACGAAAAAATGGGGCCCCAGTTTGGAGAAGCATTTTGGCCGACCTGGTTCCCAGACAAATATTCCAATTTTCACCATTTTCTTACATATTTTCTTCATTTGTATCTAAATTAACGACTTTCCCTTCATTAGACGCATGGATATTTTGGATATATTATTATATGGTCACATTTGGCAGTCAGGGAACTCGACATGAGCGTTTATGGTCGGCAGATTTGTTTATTAAAAAAATTCCAATTTTCACCATTTTTGTTTACATATTCCAGTATTTTGACTCAAAAATTACGACTTCTGGTTCATGGGGATTTTGAATATGTTATTATATGAGTATATTCACACTCAAAAAGACCGAAAGCAAATTTTGTTCACGGTTGGGCGTTTCCTTCCTTCCGTTTGACTGGACTAATAAGGAACTGCAAACTTGACACAAAAAAGACACAAATAGGACCCTATTTCAAAGACATGTGGAAAATTTCCCCCAAAGCGAATTTGGATATATTGTTCCCCATATTCTGCCCAACAAAATAACACCAACAGCTTGTTACCAATTTAATATAGGTTCACCTTAAAATCTGAGTCTCAACCAGAAAAGTACAGTTTTCACCATTTTTGTTTACATATTCCTGACTTTTCACCCAAAAATGACGATTTTCCCACTCTGGTATTCACGGGGATTTTGGTTATGTTATCATATGGATATAGTCACATTCAAACACACCAAACGACATTGCATAGTAATTTGTTCACGGTTAGGTTTTTCTTTCCATCAGATTGACTAGACTAATAAGGAACAGCAAAATTTACACAAAAAGCCATAAATAGGACCCCATTTCAACGATCTGTAGAAAAATTTTCCCAACGCGTATTTTAGCGGATTTTGGATATATTGTTCCCCAGATTCTGCCCGATAAAATAACATCAACAACATCTTGTTTCCAATTTAATATAGGTACACCATAAAATCTGAGTCTCAACCATAAAATTACAATTTTCACCATTTTTGTTTACATATACCTGTCTTTTCACCCAAAAATGACCATTTTCCCACCCTGGGATTTTGGTTATGTTATCATATGGATATAGTCACATTCAACACACCAAAAGACATTGCATAGTAATTTGTTCACGGTTGGGGTTTTCTTTCCATCAGATTGACTAGACTAATAAGGATCAGCAAAATTTACACAAAAACCGATAAATAGGACCCCATTTCAACGAGCTGTGGAAAATTTTCCCCAAAGCGGATTTTAGCGGATTTTGGATATATTCTTCCCCAGATTCTGCCCGACAAAATGACACCAAAAACAGCTTGTAAACAATTTGTTCTAGGTTCACCTCAAAATCGAGTCTCAACGACCAGACTAATATAAGTTAATGCACTGGCATGTGAACTTTAATGCTGAATCAGCGTAGCTCCCATCATGAAAAGGTTAAAACGTGGTTTATTTTTCAAATTTCTGAGTGAATACCCTCTGATAAGATTATAAAAAATAAAAAAACATGTTTCCCCCTCATATAACCCCGTGTATCTCCTACATTATACAGTAATGCTGTAAGTAATCGACTCCTTAACCACAGCAGAATTATGAGTAATTTTTTAGGATTTAGTCGGAAATATGGTTAAATTGTGATGCGCATCACATTGTGAACCCACGCCATTGTATCATACAGGTTAAATTGTGATACGCATCACATTCTGAACCCACGCCATTGTTGCAGCCCTAATAACGATTTGTGAATGAAATGACTAAATGCTCCAAAACACCAAACAGGAATGTTTCATATTATAGGTTAAACAATCGCCGATCATTGTTGGCCTCTTGAATGACGTCAGATGACTGTTTGTCAGATGACTGAGTTGTTGCCGACATCACCCTTACCGCCATGGTTAAGCTGGTCATATAAGTTGTTTATAGTGAGTTTATCATATTGTTTGTCTCACTTATTGATAATGGGTTTATCATATTGTTTGTTAGATGACTGGGTTATTGCCCACGTCACCCTTCCAGCCATGGTTAAGCTTGTCATATACATTATTTATAATGGGTTTATCATAATGTTTGTCAGACGACTGGGTTGTTGCCGACATCGCCCTTCCACCCATGGTTAAACTCGTCATATACGGAGTTCTCGAGCTGAATGATGACAGAGACTTCCAGATCGATGCCACTTACATCATCATACACGGCGGCAGGCTAATCATTGGCTGGCCTGACAACCCGTTCCAGCATTTAGTCCACATATATCTCCATGGCAACCATGACACACCATCGTATCCTACATCAAATGGACCTGAAGTGGGCTCAAAGGTTATAGGTATGTAACATAACTAACACTTCAAAGGTTATAAATATGTAACATAACAACTAACACTTCAAAGGTTATAGATATGTAACATCATAAACACTTCAAAGGTTATAGATATGTAACATCATAAACACTTCAAAGGTTATAGATATGTAACATCATAAACACTTCAAAGGTTATAGTTATGTAACATAACAACTAACACTTCAAAGGTTATATATATGTAACATAACAACTAAACTTCAAAGGTTATAGTTATGTAACATAACTAACACTTCAAAGGTTATAGTTATGTAACATAATAAACACTTCAAAGGTTATATATATGTAACATAACTAACACTTCAAATGTTATAGTTATGTAACATAACTAACACTTCAAAGGTTATAGATATGTAACATAATAAACACTTCAAAGGTTATATATATGTAACATAACAACTAACACTTCAAAGGTTATAGATATGTAACATAATAAACATTTCAAAGGTTATATATATGTAACATAACAACTAACACTTCAAAGGTTATAGTTATGTAACATAACTAACACTTCAAAGGTTATAGATATGTAACATAATAAACACTTCAAAGGTTATAGTTATGTAACATAACTAACACTTCAAAGGTTATAGATATGTAACATAATAAACACTTCAAAGGTTATAGATATATAACATAATAAACACTTCAAAGGTTATAGGTATGTAACACAACTAACACTTCAAAGGTTATAGGTATGTAACTAACACTTCTTTACTGAGTGGATTCATCTATCTATATATATAATAGGGTACTCATTCCTCCCCACAATACTCCTTGAAATATCCTGATATACTCCTGGAAAACTCCTGGAATTTAATTCCTTCTCAGGTGTGGGAACCCTGCTGGATCTAATTAACCTTTTACCCAACAAACCGGCCAAAACCGGCCAAATAAAGCTTCAACAGCCTAAAATATCTTCGGTCTGTCTCAATAGAACCATACAAATATGGATATCATTGGAACCGGCTCCTTGACCACATTGTGATAGTTACAGTTATGCCCTGTGCCAATGCATTCTCTTATATATGCGAGTCGACCATAGGTCGCCTCGCATATATAAGAGAATGCATTGGCCTAAAAAAAATATTTTTTTAACACTTTTTACCATTTTTTCTTACATTCTTTAACAATTTTATAATTTTCAATGTGTTAAGCCAATGCATTCTCTTATATATGCGAGGCGACCTATGGTCGACTCGCATATATAAGAGAATGCATTGGCACAGGGCCCTTCTGTTGGGTAAAGGGTTAATATTGTAAATATAACCCATTTTAGCTGTATTCAGAGACCTGGATCTATCTAATATTGTAAATATAACTCATTTTAGGGGTATTCAGAGACCTGGATCTATCTAATATTGTAAATGTAACTCATTTTAGGGGTATTCAGAGACCTGGATCTATCTAATATTGTAAATGTAACTCATTTTAGGGGTATTCAGAGGGCTGGATCTAATTAATATTGTAAATGTAACTCATTTTAGGGGTATTCAGAGACCTTGATCTATCTAATATTGTAAATGTAACTCATTTTAGGGGTATTCAGAGGGCTGGATCTAATTAATATTGTAAATGTAACTCATTTTAGGGGTATTCAGAGGGCTGGATCTAATTAATATTGTAAATGTAACCCATTTTAGCCGTATTCAGAGGGCTGAAGGAGGTTCGCAGCATATAGCCGAAGGCTCCGTCTGTCTGTCAGTTCCTCTGACTGCCGTCTGAACATATCACCTTGTAACTCGAGTGTTATTTATCAGATTTCATTGTCCTTTGGCATGGTGATAGGCTGATAGCACAGGCGGGGGTAAAGGATACCCACATACTACGTCCATTAATTGTTACCAGAGTTACGGACCTTGTTTGCCTTGAAAATTTGTGAATTTTGTGTCCGTCTGAACATATCACCTTGTAACTCAGGTGTTGATTATCGGATTTTGTTGTCCTTTGGCATGGTGACCGCACACCTCAGGGAAAGGATACTGACTTACTATAGGTTTGGCATGGTGACCGCACACCTCAGGGAAAGGATACTGACTTACTATAGGTTTGGCATGGTGACCGCACACCTCAGGGAAAGGATACTGACTTACTATAGGTTTGGCATGGTGACCGCACAGCTCAGGGAAAGGATACTGACTTACTATAGGTTTGGCATGGTGACCGCACAGCTCAGGGAAAGGATACTGACTTACTATAGGTTTCGTCTATTCATTTTTACCAAATTTATGGCCCTTGTTTGACTTGGGAATTTCTGAAGTTTGTATCTGTTTGAACATTTCAGCTTGTAACATGGGCATGGATCATTTAATTTGGTTGTGCTTTGATGTATTGATAGCCCAGTTTAAGGTGAAAGGATACCTACTTCTTAAATAATTAAGGTGAAAGGATACCTACTTCTTAAATAATTTTTTTTTTTCGATCCATACAATATTTAGTATTGCCAACTCAATAAACTGAGCATATTGGGCCATATGGCAAGCTTGGCATTTTACTTGTTGGTTTAATTATACCCCCCCCCCCCCCCCCCCCCCGCAACGAAGTTTTTCTCAGTCGTTTTTTTATCAATTTCCGTGAAACTTTGCACAGACATCAACCACCATGGGAACCTGTGCGCCTGCGATTATGACGTGTGTCGGACTTTTTTTGGTGGAGTTATCCCCCCTATTTCGACTTAGAAAATTTTCACAACATGTATACTTTTGTCCGAGCTTTTATTCCTACATTTTTTGGTAAATTTGTTTAAAACGTGGCACAGATATTTAGTACCATGGGAACTTGTGCACCTGCGATTATGACGTTTGTCCGACATTTTTTGGTGGAGTTATCCGGAACTTATCCCCCTTTTTCGACTTAGAAACTTTTTTTGCAACATGCATAATTTTGTCCGAGCTTTTATTCCTAAATTTTTCGGTCAATGTTTTTTAATCTTGGCACTGATATTTAGTACCATGGGAACCTGTGTCTGTCGGACATTTTTTGTGTTGGAGTTATTCCCTTTTTTCGACTTAGAAATTTTTTCGCAACATAAATAATTTTGTCCAAGCTTTTATTCCTACATTTTTCGGTCAATAGGTTTAAGATTAGGGTTATGCTTGTACACCTGCAATGGGAACTGTTATTTATTATTTTAACTAAATGTTTACTGACATGTGAAACATCTTTGTATTTTAAAAACAGGGGGGTATCCGTAGTCCCATTGGGACAGTCACACCTCTAGTTAATATTGTAAATATAACTCATTTAAGGGGTATTCGGAGGCCTGGATCTACACGGAAGGGATGTGGGCGTTTATTGGACCAGGCTCGCTCTAACTGCCAATCCATCAGACAATCAAATCACGCTTGTTGAGGCAGTTGAATGGGCTGTCGGTGATAAGATCGTGATTGCATCAACCAGCTATAACGCGTGGCATACAGAGACCTTTAGCATCTCATCAGTGTCTGTCGATAAAACTGTCCTCACACTCAATAGCAGTCTGGCACATCGACATTTAGGTATGTAAATTAATACTCTAAATAATCGACTCCTTAACCATAGCAGAATTATGGGTAACTTTTCAGGATTTAGTCGGAAATATGGCTTGTTGCCATTCATCAGAAAGCAACAAGCCATATTTCCGTCTAAATCCTGAAAAGTTACCCATAATTTTGCTGTGGTTAAGGAGTCGATTGCTTAGGGCGTTACTGTATGCAGGGCTCCCTATGGGAGACAAGGTCAAGACAAATGTTAGTCGAATGCTTTTTCTTATATATGTGAGGCTTCGAATGCTTTCTCTTAAATATGCGAGCCTTCGAATGCTTTCTCTTATATAAATGCGAGGCTTCGAATGCTTTCTCTTATATATGCGAGGCTATGGAAGGGTTAATTTTCTGCTGGCATTCGAGATTCTATTCAATATATCTAGCAAAGTACATGTATGTAATATGACCATATGCTAGTGTAATTAACAAGCTAAATCACTCACATGTGGACAAGCCTTGAAATAGGGTGTCTGTCATTTGCAGAATGAGGTCCCCAGAGGGTGAATTTAGTGATGCTACCCCGCATAGTGGGCTAGCATCACCAAATTCACCCTCTGGGGACCTCCTCATTCTGCTTACACCTCAGCAGAATGAGGTTACCAGAGGGTGAATTTGGTGATGCTAGACCGCTATGCGGGGTAGCATCACTAAATTCACCCTCTGGGTACCTCATTCTGCAAATGACAGACACCCTATTTCAAGGCTTGCATGTGGATATATGTGGCTGTTGACAAAACAATCTTATCAAAATCAGTTTATAGATTTATATTCGATCTGACTAGCTGTTTTCAAACAATGTTTATGTCATCACGTCATAATTAGGGTTTAAGCCCGGGAACGTGATTTGTAGGAACCGGGAACGAGGTGAATTCTTAACAATTGGTATATCATACATAAGGAGACACCAACAGCGCATATTTTCATTGTATTTGTCCATGCACAGCACACAATGCAGTATATATGTTATATATCTGCAAAATCCTACATAAAGTGTGAGTAGAATTGACCTTGCTATCGTCTAATGGCTAAGGAGTCATAGGGACTTCAGGTTTGGTCTCGTGGAACTTTCATCGAACTATATATAGATTGTTTATTTTTTATTCTCTTAAGTTAAAGTACACAGACAAGTTACGAGATGCCACGAGAAGTTCACGTCGGCAACAATTCGTTTGCAGTTTGGGACGTCTGAACGATGGTTTTGTTTTCCAATTTGTGTAATGTTACGTTGTATACCATTATGTGGCCCAAGAATCGGCAAGATGGTCAAATAAAATTTGGAATATCCATTAGTTAATCTAAATTATTATTGTGATCCCTGTCGCCCAAAAATGTAGACAAATTGAGAATAACCTGTGTTGTACGTGTGCATACAAGCCATATATTTCCCAGGAACGTTCCCGGTTCTGATGGGGTTTCATTCCCGGTTCCTGTTTTTTTCATTCCCGGGCATATATTAAACTCTAGTCATAATGTACTGAACTTACAATCAGTACACTGATGTTGGAAGTTTATCCATAACTATTAGAGTGTATTTTACCTTTGCATGACCCTCATTAAGTTTTCACATTTAAAGACAATATCAAGGTATGTTCTTACGTATGTAGACCGACATAATAATCTGTATTTGAGCATTGATTGTCTCATAGCAACTGCATGGATCACTACGCGCCAAGCCTGCAAATAGCGTGTCTGTCATTTGCAGAATGAGGTCCCCAGAGGGTGAATTTAGTGACGCTATCCCGTATAGCGGGCTAGCATCACTAAATTCACCCTCTGGGGACCTCATTCCTATCCTAGGATCAGATTGAAGTTCCCCAGTTGAAGTTGGTGATGTTCACCCCATTGGGCACCTCAATTATGAATTTTATCTTCTGCAAATTAGAGGATATAGAAACTTCTTAAAAGGGAAATGTAACTAAAAGCAATCTTAATTTGATAATATAGATACTTCCCAGAAGATGAAGCCTAAGCAGAATGAGGTCTCCAGAGGGTGAATTTGGTGATGCTAGCCCACTGTGCAGGATAGGATTACTAAATTCACCCTCTGGGGACCTCATTCTGCAAATGACAGACATGCTATTTGCAGGCTTGTAAAAATTCAATCTTTTCCCAGGACACACAGAAACACTTCCTTCCGGACAGACAATAAAGATGGCTGCCGAGGTCGGTCTCCTCACACGCAGCATCAAAATTATTGGGAAAGAATACCCCGATATGCAGGCTCAGTCATTCGGCGCTCGAGTCTTAGTCGGTGTTTCTGTCGGCATCGATTTTACATTCTTCATAGGTAAGTTATATCCGAAATCTCAATCATTCTGGGCTCGCGTTTAGTTTTAGTTATAGTTATATAATACTTTACCGATGGACAAGCCTGATTTTAATGTGTCTCACATTTAGTTTTAGTTATAGTTATATAATACTTTACCGATGGACAAGCCTGATTTTAATGTGTCTCACATTTAGTTTTAGTTATAGTTATATAATACTTTACCGATGGACAAGCCTGATTTTAATGTGTCTCACAGAGGGTGATTTTAGTGACGCTATCCCAAACTGCAGGCTAGTATCACCAAATTCACCCTCTGGGGACCTACTCTGCTTTATAGGCTTCAGCTGTTATCGGAGACCTGGGATCAGATTGAAATTCCCCAGTTGAAGTTGGTGATGTTCACCCATTATAGCCACCTCGATTATACAGTTTATCTTCTGCAAATTAGGGGATATAGAAACTCAACAGAATGGAAAAAGTAACTAATAACAATGTTAAATTTGTGACTATAGATACTTCCCAGAAGATAAGGCCTAAGCAGTATGAGGTCCCCAGAGGATGAATTTGGTGATGAGAGACCGCAATCACTAAATTCACCCTCTGGAAACCTCAATATGCAAAAGTCAGACACACTAAATTCAAGTTTGCTGGTGTATGTGACTTATTTCCTTCAAACTTTTATTACACATCGTTCCGTCGTCTTGGGCCATATCATTTTCACATCGTTCCGTCGTCTTGGGCCATATCATTTTCTTCTTCAATTGTTTATTCTCTTCACTCAAAAGTACATGGGTATTTAGACATTTAACATTTGTTGTAAAATATAGAGATCCGGGGGGGCTGGGAACACCACAGAATACAAGGGTAAACCTGTCTTCGGTAATATGGACAAAGGTGATCATTATCTAGGTACACATTCCGAAGCGCCACTTGGACAATTCCATAGTCAGTAAAATTAAAAACAGGAGCATAATAGAGGTATGCCTGGTGTTTTGAAATTTGGAAAATATAGGTATACCTATGACAGAGTATGCGTACCAGTATCGTAGAATCACGCACTATCATAAATGAACTAGTTATACGTAGAGTATTAAAATATTCTTTAGTTTCATGATTGTCCCATACCGGTAGTTTCAGTAAAAGATGGGAGCGTGGTACATAGTTAGGTGTTACAAATTTAGAAATTAGGAAAGTAAGCATAGGCCGCGAGTTTTCGAAAGGGTTAATTTTGAAATTTATAGTTATGTACATGAGTAAGCAGTTGTAGAATGTAAGTGTAGGTGTAAGTCTGAAGTAAAATGCTAAATTTCACTGGAATCGTCGTCAGTTATGTACCTGGTGATGGAGTGTTTAAACAACAGACCATCGCTTTTCGACACTTTAAAGGGACCCAATGCACTCGCAGTGGGTAAGTATGATAAAACAAATTTAAACAAACTGTAAAAACATCACCACTGAGTTGAACATGGATAAATAGATAAACTGTGTTCTTATATTTATTATTGAAAGTTTCGCGTTATTAAACTATTAGGGCAGCGAGCGACCAGATCGAAAAAGAACTATAGTTTTCGAGATACCCCTACCCACGGTAGAACAAGTTGAAACCAACTTTTTTCATATTTAGTTATATCCATTATATACATGGGGGCAGGCAGGATTTTTGCAATATGTACCATGCACACATCCTTTATATAATTATATAACAACAATAATGTTCTTTCTCTGTCGAGCTAATACTGTTATCTATAATACTCTACGCTAAATACGGTAGCTTAAATGTTCTCTCAGTTTTTAGTACTGTCTGCCCAGGGTAGCTTCAGTTGTCTCCATCGGAGTTGCTCCATTTTGAGCATTCGAACACAATTGATGGATTCGTGGAATTATCTAGAATTCGATGTACATGTTTTCTCCCAGATAATCGCATTAAATCATTTTAGCTGTTCTCGTTGTAATCTCCACAATTATGAATTGGTGGGTTGTAAGTTTCGATAAATTTTCGTTATCGAAAATATATTTTAAGTTTGATAATTTCATTTAAATTAGACGAAGTTCGGCCGTGGTGGTCGGGCTTGCCATGTGTGTTGAGGTTTTTCGTTTTTGGCTCAGTGCAGGATATCATCAATAAATTCACCCTATGGAGACCTCATTCTGCAAATATCAGTTACATTATATCCAGGCGTGTCACAGTCGGGTGTGATTATTGAGTGAAGTTAGTTGAAAAGTTGTTTTTATTTCTTTTCAAGGCTCAAAATAAGTGGCCGGTCACGGTCATTGTCTATTAACTAAAATTAGCTTATGTATTATGTAACTTCTGTATTTGTCGGACATTTTCTTTAAACAATCTGTATCTGTCCAAGGAGCCACTTCTGGCCAAATATGACATTGAAAGTAAAAAAATAGTTCTTTTTTAATTTCAGATCAAGTCATAGTGAATATAATGATGTCGTTTGTGAATTGCATGTGTATTTATTAATCGACGTAAAGTTTTTTTACTTTTGAAAACAAAAATAACATGGATTTTTCCTAGGTAGCAATTGGACGCTCACTAAAATGTGCACATCATTGACGAATAATAAGTCGATTGGAAATTTAAATTCTGTATCATATAGTACATCTGAAAATTTGACAGGCACCATTTTAAATGACCAACACCATCCATTTGGTGCCTGTCATTTTGACAGTCAGTAAAAAAATAATTATTTTGAGCCTCGTTTCTTTTTGTTTCCAGGTTATGTCCGTCTATCAAATGTGGAGTTTTATCACACTGGGCAGGAAGGCTGGAACGCACCGTACGACCCTCGCTTCTCACTGGCCATCGTTGGCACTGGCACCACATCGGATTTGAAACCTGCATTTGTTAAAAAATGTGCATTCCACAATGGATTCTCCCCAGGAATGGGCTTTTTTGGAATCAACGAACTGGAGGTAGAGGATAATGTTGTTCATCATACAGTCGGACCAGGTCAGTACTGGAGATGGAGGATAATGTTATGTTATATTATATATATTATATTAAAAGTATCCATTACCAACCAAGCCTGAGTTTAGTGTGCCTGTCATTTGCAGAATGAGGTCCGCAGAGGGTGAATTTAGTGACACTATCCCACAGAGTGGGCTAGCATCACTAAATTCACCCTCTGGGGAGCTTATTCTACTTAGGCCTCATCTTCTCTGGAACGTTTCTTTATTATGAAATTTCTATAGAAATTTCTTCAGATTCTATTTCTTTTTTAGTTTAGTTTCTTTATATCCCCAA
Source organism: Siphonodentalium dalli (assembly GCA_032622095.1). NCBI lineage: Eukaryota > Metazoa > Mollusca > Scaphopoda > Gadilida > Siphonodentaliidae > Siphonodentalium > Siphonodentalium dalli. Next base: position 177,979,962 of record CP136068.1, on the reverse strand, counting down.
ATTGCATAACAAAGTTTCCCTGTACATCACAATATTCACCATTTAGGAACTTCAGTCTGAGTCAATGTATCCCATAGCAGATGAGGCCATGCCGAAGAGGGTGAATTTGGTAATGCTAGCCTGCTGTGTGGGATAGCGTCACTAAACTCACCCTCTGGGGACCTCATTCTGCAAACAATAGGCAACATCAACTGTTTTATTGTAAAATTTATAGCCAAAATACGATTGTGTGTATTGAGGAAATGTTTATATAATAAGTTTAACCCTTTCTATACTAAACACTCATTGATGAGTAGTTATCCCTTAGGAAATGTTTAGGTAATATGTTTAACCCTTTCGATATTAAACACTCATTGATGAGTAGTTATCCCTTAGGAAATGTTTAGGTAATAAGTTTAACCCTTTCGATATTAAACACTCATTGATGAGTAGTTATCCCTTAGGAAATGTTTAGATAATAAGTTTAACCCTTTCTATACTAAACACTCATTGATGAGTAGTTATCCCTTAGGAAATGTTTAGATAATAAGTTTAACCCTTTCGATATTAAACACTCATTTATGAGCAGTTATCCCTTAGGAAATGTTTAGATAATAAGTTTAACCCTTTCGATATTAAACACTCATTGATGAGTAGTTATCCCTTAGGAAGTGTTTAGATAATAAGTTTAACCCTTTCTATACTAAACACTCATTGATGAGTAGTTTTCCCTTAGGAAATGTTTAGATAATAAGTTTAACCCTTTCGATATTAAACACTCATTGATGAGTAGTTATCCCTTAGGAAATGTTCAGATAATTAGTTTAACCCTTTCGATATTAAACACTCATTGATGAGTAGTTATCCCTTAGGACATGTTTAGATAATAAGTTTAATCCTTTATTGATGTGTAGTTATCCTTAGGAAATGTTCAGATAATTAGTTTAACCCTTTTGATATTAAACACTCATTGATGAGTAGTTATCCCTTAGGAAATGTTCTGATAATAAGTTTAACCCTTTCGATATTAAACACTTATTGATAAGTATTTATCCCTTAGGAAATGTTTAGATAATAAGTTTAACCTTTTCGATATTAAACACTCATTTATGAGCAGTTATCCCTTAGGAAATGTTCAGATAATTAGTTTAACCCTTTCGATATTAAACACTCATTGATGAGTAGTTATCCCTTAGGAAATGTTCAGATAATAAGTATAACCCTTTCGATATTAAACACTTATTGATGAGTAGTTATCCCTTAGGAAATGTTCAGATAATAAATTTAACCCTTTCGATATTAAACACTCATTTATGAGCAGTTATCCCTTAGGAAATGTTCAGATAATTAGTTTAACCCTTTCGATATTAAACACTCATTGATGAGTAGTTATCCCTTAGGAAATGTTTAGATAATAAGTTTAACCCTTTCGATATTAAACACTCATTGATGAGTAGTTATCCCATAGGAAATGTTTAGATAATAAGTTTAACCCTTTATTGATGAGTAGTTATCCTTAGGAAATGTTCAGATAATAAGTTTAACCCGTTCGATATTAAACACTCATTGATGAGTAGTTATCCCTTAGGAAATGTTTAGATAATAAGTTTAACCCTTTCTATACTAAAGCATCATTGATGAGTAGTTATCCCTTAGGAAATGTTCAGATAATTAGTTTAACCCTTTCGATATTAAACACTCATTGATGAGTAGTTATCCTTTTGGAAATGTTTAGATAATAAGTTTAACCCTTTCGATATTAAACACACATTGATGAGTAGTTATCCCTTAGGAAATGTTCAGATAATAAGTTTAACCCTTTCGATATTAAACACTCATTGATGAGTAGTTATCCCTTAGGAAATGTTCAGATTAATAAGTTTAACCCTTTCGATATTTAACACTCATTGATGAGTAATTATCCCTTAGGAAATGTTTAGATAATAAGTTTAACCCTTTCGATATTTAACACTCATTGATGAGTAGTTATCCCTTAGGAAATGTTTAGATAATAAGTTTAACCCTTTCGATATTTAACACTCATTAATGAGTAGTTATCCCATGAAATGTTAAGATAATAAGTTTAACCCTTTCGATATTTAACACTCATTGATGAGTAGTTATCCCTTAGGAAATGTTTAGATAATAAGTTTAACCCTTTCGATATTTAGCATTCATTGATGAGTAGTTATCCCTTAGGAAATGTTCAGATAATAAGCGAGTCCCCATTTAGGTATGCGGCTTATACGGACCCTGGCTCTTACGGACCCTGGCTCTTACGGACCCTGGCTTTTACGGACCACCGGCTGATACGGACCCTGGCTTATACGGACCCCGGCTCATACGGACCTCAATTAAAATATGCAATTTTCAAACTTATATTTATGAATTTAATATATAATTATGATTGTCTTTTCACACATATATCTGTATTAATTGAGAATTTCGGTGATTTTTTTGGTGATTTTCAAACTTATGAATTTAACCGATTTTTTCGGTGATTTTCAAACTTATATTTATGAATTTAATATATAATTATGATTGTCTTTTCACACATATATCTGTATTAATTGAGAATTTCGGTGATGTTCTGGCTTGAAAAAGAATTTATTGAATCGTGTTAATTAATCTTTTCACCGTTGTATAAACACGCATGTGTGATCCCTTTATGTCGTTGTATAAACATACACGCGATGATAAATGGTCAGTGAATGGTGATCAGGATTAATCCACTGAATTTGATTTGTTACGAAAACATGTTAGTAAAAACACAACTTGTTTCAACTGATTTATTGTCCGTTGTATAAACACTCGTGTTTGATCCCTTTGTAGTGTTTTGTAAACAGACACGCGATGATGAATGGTCAGTGAATGGTGATCAGGATGAATCCACTGAGTTTGATTTGTTATGAAAACATGTTAGTAAAAACACAACTGGTATATATTCAATATAAAATTTCGACCATCCCGGGGTTAGCCCCCCCCCCCCCCCAAATACTCCCTCCGATGACTGGCATAATTCCACAATTTCTAACTGTGCTCCATTCGGCTTCGTGCGGAGGTTATTGGCTGCATTGAACCTGAATGTTCCCGTTTGACACATCGGGTTTGTGACACAAGTGAGTTATACAAATTGTTTTAGGAAAACGAGTGAGACTACCGGAAAGTTGATGTCCTTGTGGATAGACTACTCGTCGATGGGGATAACGGCCAGCAAACTACTGAAAGAAGCCGCCAAGCTGTACGCCCCAGTTTAGATAATGTTCGTCTGATGTAACGTTGTTCCATTTTTGTTGACATCTTATTGTTGTTATCTCAGTATATATGTTGTCGTCGGTATTTTAATTTATTTAAATAAACATAAAAAACAAAATTGTATATTTTAATTGAGGTCCGTATGAGCCAGGGTCCGTATAATCCGAGGGTCCGTATAAGCCAGGGTCCGTATGAGCCGGAGGTCCGTATGAGCCAGGGTCCGTATGCGCCAGGGTCCGTAAGAGCCAGGGTCCGTATCAGCCGGCATTCCCCCATTTATAGCAAAATTTACAAAACGAGTCCAGAAAATTATGTCTGGACTGAGGATTATCTGTAGTCTGCTTATATCACCTGAAAATCCCTCCAAATGAATAATAAACCATTCCAATATATACTTGTATAACTGAATGGGAGAATCCATTTAGTATAGAAACGGTTAAAATGTGACACATTGAAAAGTATAACTCAGTAACTCCGTAAGATTATTATTCTCTAATCCGGGGGTCTCCAGCACAATCCGGGATGTGTTAACTATCCAGGGGTCTCCAGCACAATCCGGGATGTGTTAACAATCCAGGGGTCTCCAGCACAATCTGGGATGTGTTAACAATCCGGGGGTCTCCAGCACAATCTGGGATGGGTTAACAATCTGGGGGTCTTCAGCACAATCCGGGATGGGTTAACAATCCGGGGGTACCCAGCACAATCCGGGATGTGTTAACAATCCGGGGGTCTCCAGCACAATCCGGGATGTGTTAACAATCCGGGGGTCTCCAGCACAATCCGGGATGGGTTAACAATCCGGGGTCTCCAGCACAATCCGGGATGGGTTAACAATCTGGGGGTCTCCAGCACAATCCGGGATGTGTTAACAATCCGGGGGTCTCCAGCACAATCCGGGATGTGTTAACAATCCGGGGGTCTCCAGCACAATCCGGGATGTGTTAACAATCCAGGGGTCTCCAGCACAATCCGGGATGGGTTGACAATCCAGGGGTCTCCAGCACAATCCGGGATGGGTTAACAATCCGGGATGGGTTAACAATCTGGGATGGGTTAACAATCCGGCGGTCTCCAGCACAATTCGGGATGGGTTAACAATCCGGAGATCTCCAGCACAATCCGGGATGGGTTAACAATCCGGGGTTCTCCATCACAATCTGGGATGGGTTAACAATCCGTGGGTCTCCAGCACAATCCGGGATGGGTTAACAATCCGGGGGTCTCCAGCACAATCCGGATGGGTTAACAGTCCAGGGGTCTCCAGCACAATCCGGGATGGGTTAACAAGCCGGGGGTCTCCAGCACAATCTGGGATGGGTTAACAATCCGGGGGTCTCCAGCACAATCCGGTATGGGTTAACAATCCGTGGGTCTCCAGCACAATCCGGGATGGGTTAACAATCCGTGGGTCTCCAGCACAATCCGGCATGTGTTAACAATCCGGGGGTCTCCAGCACAATTCGGGATGGGTTAACAATCTGGGTCTCCAGCACAATCCGGGATGGGTTAACAATCCAGGGGTCTCCAGCACAACCCGGGATGGGTTAACAATCCGTGGGTCTCCAGCACAATCTGGGATGGGTTAACAATCCGGGGGTCTCCAGCACAATCCGGGATGTGTTAACAATCCGGGGGTCTCCAGCACAATCTGGGATGGGTTAACAATCCGTGGGTCTCCAGCACAATCTGGGATGGGTTGACAGTTCTGGTTGGAACTAAGCTTTCAAATAGTGTCTGTCATTTGCAGAAAGAGGTTCCAAGAGGATGAATTTATCCCATATGGCAGGCTACTGTCACCAAATTCACCCTTTGGGAACCTCATTCTGTCCCCAGAGGGTGCATTTGGTGATGCTAGCCTGCTATGCAGGATAGCGTCACTAAATTCACCCTCTGGATGTCATTCTGCAAATGACAGACACACTTTTTCAAGACTTGCTGGGAACCATATGTAATAATACCGAACTATTTTGTTTATCCACAGGAATAATTATTAAAGGAAGTGATATAACATTGCGGAGAAACTTAGTCCTTCTGACAATCTGGCCGGGTACCTACCAAGATCGAGAGGACTCCCAATCTTTGACCTACGACGCTAGCATCGAAGGAATGGAAGCTGACAACCTTATTTTAATCGATAACGTCGTCGCAGCTTCAGAGAGGGTCGGGTTTCATGTCCCAGGTGAAGACTGCAATGCGCCAATGACATCGTACGGCAATGAGGCTCACTCCTGTCTTGATGGCTTGGCAATGTTTCCTGCCGATTTAGCGTCGTCTATGACGTGTCGGCGATGGTCAGGATTCTACTTGTGGAAATGTCCAGATTACGGATTGTACCACAATTTCGAAGGCTCGGTAGAGATCTCTAACGTCGTTCTTGTGGAGAATCAAGTTAATATCTTCCCGATGGTTATTGGTGAGAACCCGCTATCTCATCTGAGAGGGGATAAAACCATCACCATAAAGGACACGACCATTGTCGGTGTGACATCTACGTTTGACTGCGATGTAGACAGATTGGACACGGCAGATCAGAACATTGGTTTTAGCAATCAGGGTAGGAGCTGGGAAATGGAGAATGGTGGGAAAGTCGGGACGACATTCGGACAGTTTACAGGTGGCTCAAACAAAGCATTTGAGAAGCCTTTCAAGAATGTAATGTCATATAACACCATCGGAGGTCTCACAATAATACACAGTAAGTTTATATATCAAGAATGTAATGTCATATAACACCATCGGAGGTCTCACAATAATACACAGTAAGTTTATATATCTTAATGATTCTTAGTTATTCTTTGATAGATATGTTGACTTTTCAAGGATTCCACAAACATTTTCAAGGAGCTAATAGCAATAATTACAACATAGATTTGGCTAATAAAATTATATTGTCATACATTTTTAATTTGTTTACATCAAATACTTCCATTGAATTTATCATGAAATTTGGTTGAAATTTGGAAAATAACGTACTCAACAGTATGTTTTGTAAGCATTTTTCATTAACACAATTTGTTAGTCTTTATTAGTAAAATAATACAGTGATATATAGACCTTAGATTTCCCATTGCTACTATTCGAGCACTGTTCAAGTACCCAACTGAAAAACTTTCGTCAGATGATTGTAGCCTGTTTATATATACCCATGGGTATATGCGAGATATACACAAGAAAAACACACTCCACGACCACAGTTTGTATCTTATCCTTGCCCTGTGTATTTTTATGTTGCTTGTTTTGACGATCGGTCATTCATATCATTTCGGCAACACAATTATCGCCTTATTGGGCTGCACGACGTTACTGGGTTATCGCCACGGAAGTGTTTTCATTTAGAGTATGTTGCATACAAATACAGCCACCGGTGATGTGTATTCTCGGATAGAACAAATATATAGATCCGTTATTAGTTTTTTTTTATTAATTATCAAACCAATATATTAGAGTAAAATAATAGAATAGAATATTTTCTCAGTCTTAGCCAAAATCTTAGACTGAAATGATCATCAGTTGGAAAATGTCCCGCATTTGGAAAGTTTGAGTTTATCTAATGGAACTGTAATTTCAGATGTGACCTTCGAGCATTTCTCAACATCGTGCGGGAATCGTAAAGATTTTGCAATTACAACTAACCCTTCTAATGACGATGGACAACATCCGGTCGAGGTATCAGATTTGAATCTCTTCAATGTACCAAATACGATCTTCAATCACAGGCCAAATGTAGGGTAAGTGTTGCTAATTTCAATCACTGGCCAACTCTAGGGTACGCGTCTCTCTCAGGATCAAGTACAGACCAAATCTATTATAACCATTTGGCGAGTAGAATGACATATATGTCGCTGTACAGTTCGTGAGTGGAATGACATATATGTCGTTTCAGGAAGTGTCATTTTTATGTAGACATAACTTCAATTAATCATCCTATTTATAAATGAATTGTATAGGAGATATTTTGATTAATATAATGTCCCAATGTATAAGTGCAATAGATTATGATAACACACATAAACAGAGAACACACATCAATTAAAACTAATTACGGAACCTTTTGTTAATAATTATTGCTATGACGTTGACTTTAACCCTTTCAGTGCCAGGTCCGATTTTTGTATCAACCCATATACCCTGTGCCAATGCATTCTCTAATATATGCGAGTCGACCATAGGTCGTTTTGCATATATAAGAGAATGCATTGGCCCAACAATTTATTATCATTTGTTATTATTTTTTACAATTTTAATAATTTTTTCTTATATTCTTTAACAGACTTATTTTGTAAGTTTAGTGCCAGGGAATCTTACGTTTTTCATGGGCATCAAAATTATCACTATGAATACTTGGTGACAGTTTTGAGTTAAAACATGCCCCTAAGGTTTTATCCAGTTTGTTTTTAAATTCGCTATAGCATGCTTAAGCATACCCACAAAAAATTCAACCCCAAAAAAAAATCTAAAAAAAAAAAAAAAAAAAAAATTTTTATTTTTTTATTTTTTTAGGGCCACTCTACAGACCGTAAAGAGTTAAACTCATGCATGATATCATGTATATGACGTTATAAATACTCTCCAAAGGGTTAAGTGTCTCGCTCAAGCCTGGATATAGCGTGTCTGACAATTGTAGAATGAGATCTCGAGAGGGTAATTAGTGACTATATTCTACATGCTCGTCAACCATTACCAAATTCATCCTCTCGGAACCTCATTCTGTTTAGGCCTCAACTGCTGTCAGATTGAAGTTCCGCAGTTGAAGTTGATGTTCACCAATTAGGATAGCAACACTTAACTCACCCTCTGGTTTTATGGTGCCCATATTCAGAATGAGCAAAGGGTGATGCCACAGTGTCCTGGGCCCACAAACAAGGTACCCCGCCTTGCTCACCGGAAGCTAATATTATGGCTGAAGGGGTCACTCTCACCAAAAAAAGTGCTGAAGGGTACACAGGATTTGAAAATGTGCTGAAGGGTACACAGGGTTTGAAATGTCATTCTAAATGACGTTTAGTTTTCGTATCTGCCATGATTTCTCTTATAGAATAATTGTTTACGTTCCAATGAACATTAAAATGAACTGAAAACAAACTGCTAATGGACGCCAGACAGTTTAAGTAACGGTGTTAGTGGCGATCACAAACCCTGTGTACCCTTCAGCACATTTTGCGAATCCTGTGTACCCTTCAGCACTTTTTTGGTGAGAGTGACCCCTTCAGCAATATTATGCTAATGATGAACAGATAGTCTGCCGTAGGAGCAGTTTTAGCCAGTCAAAAATAAAAATAGTGTAAATAAAATTGTAGAGAATCCTGAATCTCATGAATTGCTTACATATTGGTGTACATATACAAAACACAACATATGCAACTTTAAATCCCACACGCAGTCGTGGCCAGGTTATTTTGTTTATATAATCATCGGAGGTGCCGTTGTTGTAGCGAAGGGTATCGGATTCCTCCGAGATCGCAGCGCGCGGGCACACGAATTAATATATTTTACAGATTCCCGTGTTATCATAACAGCTACGTTGATATCTCCGTGGCTGATATTTCAGTATTATAAGTATATCATAAAATTCCCCGGACCAGTATATGTTATATCAATCAATAACGATCTCTTGTACCGAAGAATCATAGTTGTGGTATGTCCGTCAAAATTGGGAGGTGTCCGAAAATTCAAAATGGCCGCGTTCCCGTTGCATTAATTTAGCATGTCCGTCATCAATGTATTGCAGGTAACGAGTCGAAACATGATATGACATGCGCTTAGCATGACATATAGTCAGCAATCTGCAACTGATGATGGTCTTATCAAAACATTTTGGCATCTTTTTAACTCATTGGGAGTAATTTTCAAAAACCTAGAAATTCTACCTTTGGCATTAAATTAATCTTGTTTTTGTGGGGTACGATGCAAATATTAGACACACTATATCCAGTTTTGGTCTTACTCACTTTGAAGCAACTTGTCAGTTTGTGTTCAAAATTACACCTAATAATATTTGTTTTATTGTTTTATATGCACGTTTTGAAAAAACAGGATGTATTATGTTATTGGATAACTATTCCGTCTCTCAGTCTGTCAATTCAAATTTTTTGTTTCCGGATGATAACTTTACTAAATCTGAACTCAATTGAATGAAATTTGGTATGTGAGTTGACTGGCCCAAAATACAGGTCAAGTTCAAATTTTGGTTCCGCTTGCCAATTGTCGCCAGATATATGGCCCATTTTAAAAATTGCGTCCAGCATATTTTGCCATTCCCAAGCGATTCTCATGTTTCAGGTATTAAAATAGGTCAATAATCACCTCAAATACCTTTACATTAACCAGATGTATTGAAGTCATAAAAAATTTATTTCTGTGACATAAATCCGGTCCTGATTGATTATAGCCAACTTATTGATATTTATGTGAAGACAGTCAATGACACCCAAGTTTGTCCAGTTGCCTCAGAAAATTTTCTTGATATGTAAAACTGGGCCGCACTAAACTAAATAGCATCCCGCAAGAGGAAAGCGGAACTGGGCCGCACTAAACTAAATAGCATCCCGCAAGAGGAAAGCAGAACTCAAACATGAGATCAATTGTACTCTTGGTTATCTGTGTGCTCATATATCATTGTTATCTGTGTGCTCATATATCATTGTTATCTGTGTGCTCATATATCATTGTTATCTGTGTGCTCATATATCATTGTTATCTGTGTGCTCATATATCATTGTTATCTGTGTGCTCATTTATCATTGTACTCTTGGTTATCTGTGTGCTCATATATCATTGTACTCTTGGTTATCTGTGTGCTCATATATCATTGTACTCTTGGTTATCTGTGTGCTCATATATCATTGTTATCTGTGTGCTCATATATCATTGTTATCTGTGTGCTCATATATCATTGTTATCTGTGTGCTCATTTATCATTGTACTCTTGGTTATCTGTGTGCTCATATATCATTGTACTCTTGGTTATCTGTGTGCTCATATATCATTGTTATCTGTGTGCTCATATATCATTGTTATCTGTGTGCTCATATATCATTGTGCATATTTCAAAACAACATATGAGAAGTGTATTTACTGGCTATAATGATACTTATTGGACCACACAGACGTGATGTTAGAGAGTAATTTATTGGACCACACAGATGTGATGTTAGAGACTAATTTGAACTGAATAATTTATTACTTCTCCCTGACAACAGTCCATTTCTCCCTGACAACAGTTCATTTCTCCCTGACAACAGTCCATTTCTCCCTGACAACAGTTCATTTCTCCCTGACAACAGTACATTTCTCCCTGACAACAGTCCATTTCTCCCTGACAACAGTCTATTTCTCCCTAACTTCTCCTAATTTGAATACTCTAGGCTTGTCCCTGTCTCCGAGTTGAGCTACAATGTCATTGACACTTATATTTTATTTACAGTAAAATTAACTCAGCTGATTGTGTTGATATGGACTGTGACGCGTTGAAGAAAATCATAATTACGGATACTGATGGCTCGTTGTTGGGGAGCCCAGGAGTGTTTATCAGCCAATCAGAATGGGAGTGGGACGGTGATAGGAGACGAGGCCTCGGTGACTATCGTATCCCAAAGGCGCTTCTTACTGATGATGACAATAACAGGATTCCAGCACCAACAAAAAAAGGTACAAAGTAGCTTAAAGAGAGCTTGCGTGAATTGTGGAAATTTTTTTGACATTTGAACCCTTCCATGACTGGAGCTTCCTGAAATTTTCTGAAAACCCTGTGCCAATGCATTCTCTTATATATGCAAGTCTCCCATAGGGATATGATCTGACAATATTTACCTTGACTTTGTGAGCCAGTGCATTCTCTTATATATGCGAGGCTCCCTATGGGAGACTCACATGTATAAGACAATGCACTGGTACAGGATCTTTAATGCTGCACCAGCGCAGCCGTCATGAAAGGGTTAAATGCGACAACAGAATCATATCTACTATATTGAATGATTCGTCTTAAATCTTCGTAATTTTACAACAATGTGAACGATCAAATATCACTCGACTATTCGCTTGCAATTCGCAGGCGACATCATGTCCAAGCTTGGACCATTTATGTAATCTGACACTGCTGCATCCCTCACACGATTTACCAGTTTTTTGCTCCATCTGCAAGCATTGAGTGCACCCACTGAGTTCTAATCAAGCCTTGAAATAGTGTCTGTCATTTGCAGAATGAGGTCCCCCAGAGGGTGAATTTAGTAATGCTACCCCGCATAGCGGGCTAGCATCACCAAATTCACCCTCTGGGGACCTCATTCTACTTACTCCTCAGCAGAATGAGGTTCCCAGAGGGTGAATTTGGTGATCCTAGCCCGCTATGCGGGGTAGCATCACTAAATTCACCCTCTGGGGACCTCATTCTGCAAATGACAGACACCCTATTTCAAGGCTAATTGCCCACTGAGTTCTAATTTGGCAGATTCGCATTATTTCCATGCAAAACACAGATTCAACTCATTGGTACATAGTGAGAGCTTTCCAATGAATGGCAACAAGCCATATTTCCGACTAAATCCTGAAAAATTACCCATAATTCTTCTGTGGTTAAGGAGTCGATTATTTAGGGCATTACTGTATTATCCCACTGTGGCGGTGCTCTTGTTAATTTTATAACTTTATTTTGAATTACAGGAATCACACGGAATGATCAGTGTATACTCCGAGACGCATGGCATGGTTACGAATGTCACGACCTTGATTATAAAATGCTGATTATAGAGAGCATGGACTCTGACACGGAAACTCGTCGACTCTCGCCGGTCGCGATAGTCGGCGATGGTTACATCGACCTTATTAATGGGCCACAGGATCACGGCTGGTGCAGTGGTTACACGTGCCGCAAGCGAGTCTCAACGTTCATGTCTGTAGTCGCTACAGGTAGGTGATGCGATATGACCTGTAGTTACTACAGGTAGGTGATGCGATATGACCTGTAGTCACTACAGATAGGTGATGTGATAAATAGAGAATCTACAACAGGTCCCCAGTTTATAGTGGAATTTATAAAACAAGTCCAGTAAATTAGGTCTGGAAGAGTTGTAGATTCTATTTATTACATGATCCAAACACTCAATCAAACATACTTCAGTTGATAGACATGCAAATATTTCACTGATTGGCTTGATGCATCTAAAGGATCCTTTCACAATGTCTGACATTCTAGAAACGTTTGAAACTGCAGACCAAAACCAATCACTGGTCAAAGTCAGATATTCAGACAATTCCATAAGGACAATAGCATTCAATTTCACTGATATTCCTTTTCATGTTTTTCAACAGGACAGTGCTCAAATCCTGAGAGATAATAAACCAAAACGTCCAAATCTTTTAACTGGGGGTATGCTAGACTTTTGAACGATTTGTGGGCCGAATCTTATTTGGAGAGGGAGAATCTGTCACCGTGTTGATTTTGTGTATAAATCTATTCTCAAAATTGTATCTACTATTTTCCTATATCTTCTCTATTCCAAAGATTTCTCTATCCATTTCACTTGATTGATCAGTATCGTCATGACAGGCTAATATTATTGCATAATAGTTCACTATATTAATCTTGTTAACTACAACATTTTTCTGAAACCCAAAGCTGTCATGACTTGGGGCTAATAAATCTCATTCTCTTGCTGTCCAGGTCATTTTAATCCTAATCTTTATTATTCATATCTTAACACATGCTTTCTTAATTACCTGTGTATTGTTCTTCTAATGACCAGCTGCATAATACAATGCCCCTAAGCTACTTCTGTCAAGCTCATTTCTTTTGTTAAATACGTCCTTTATTTTCTCTTACCTTATTATGCACTGGTATATAAACCAGATTTCATTTAACCAAAAAAAGAAAAAACAAGAACGGGAAGGCGGGAGAATGATTCAAGTCATATTGTGTTATTTTGTACAGGATCCAACATTTGTTTATACTATTGATTGTTATTACCATATACCGCTTGAACTAGCTGCTACCAGTGAATATTAAATATATGAACATATCCAAGTTTTCTACTACAACTGATCTACCTGCACCATATGTGCGCTAATCTCCCCATTACAGAATTCCGGTCTGTTATACACTGATGAACAGTGTGATGACAGTTATAATCTAGCCATTGATAGTCACATTAATGTTTGAGGCAGTTGCTCTTTTTCCATGTACACAATGGTCTTGGCTTTAGTTACATCAAGACAAGTTTATATATTTCAGTTTTACATTTCTCGAAGCTTCTTTCCAAAGGGTGTCAGGAAGGAATGTTTTACCCCACCGCCCCATATGCAACATGTCATCTCTCCTAAGGCCCATATGAGGTCCCAGTAACATGGATATGGTGTTTTTCCAGTTATAAATTCTTATAATATGTTTTAAACTGTTACAAATGTCATATAAGGGGACAAAAGGTCTTTAGTAAAACATTTGCACAAGGGTGTAAAAAACACGTTTTTTACCCCTCAGACCACGCATACCTTCCTGAATTTTTTTTACTATTTATGTATTTGATCATCAGAAAGCATGATTTGGAACACTAAATCCACCAGACTATTGAGTGCGCATCACAATTTCACCTTATTTATTTGGCAATAGAGTTACTTCGTGAAGTCAAGGAGTCCCGATAAAATAGTCATTTGGACTCAATTATCATGTGACGGCTTCTGCCCAATCAGAAATAGTTTAAACCGACACATTTAAATTGACAATATCTTGACACATTTAAATTGACAATATCTTGACACATTTAAATTGACAATAGGTAGACAGATTTAAACTGACAAAGCTAGACACATTTAACCTAACAATAGCTAGACACATTTAAATTGACAATAACTAGACACATTTAAATTGACAATATCTTGACACATTTAAATTGACAATAGCTAGACACATTTAAATTGACAATAGCTCAACACATTTAAATTGACAATATCTTGACACATTTAAACTGACAATAGCTCGACACATTTAAATTGACAAAAGGTAGACAGATTTAAATTGACAATAGCTAGACACATTTAAATTGACAATAGTTAGACACATTTAAATTGACAATAGCTAGACACATTTAAACGGACAATAGCTCGACACATTTAAATTGACAAAAGTTAGACACATTTAAATTGACAATAGCTCGACACATTTAAACCAACAATAGCTCGACACATTTCAACTTGTAATTAATCATTCCTGTTGTTATTTCTGATAATATTAAAGATTTTATTTTGGTTTAATTGTTTAAACCTTATATGTATATGGGTTGGAAAATTGTACAAATGAAATGTCATTTTACACCAATTTTTTTTAATTTAAAAAAAAAATTTAAATTTCGTGAGTAAACAAAAATAAACTGCCATCTGGGAAATTTTGGTCGTAAAAAGGTGGGAATAAAATCCTGCCTGGACTGCTGGGTAGTTTTTGCAAGTAAAAAATAAATATATAGATCTGCCCATTTTTAATAAGAAAAGTATCTGAGAATGGGGGGGTGGGGGATTATGTGTCAGAAATTCAGACGCAAACTTTGGCAATTTCTGGGAACCACCCCTTGACCAAAAATATTTTCCGTTTTAGCAAGTTTATCTGACCATTTATCAACACCTACCCCCAAGAAACATTTTGTGAGGAATATTGCAATTTTAACCACTTACTCTCTGTTTCCTATCAACTCTCTATTACAGGTTGCATGGTCTATGTGATTAGCTCAATTTGACATGGCAGTGATTGCTTATGAAACATGTCCATGCATGGTATGTTCTGAGTAACATACACTGACATACAGTAATGCTCTAATTAATCGACTTCTTAACCACAGCAGAATTATGGGTAACTTTTCAGGATTTAGTCGGAAATATGGCTTGTTGAGAGAGGGCTTTTCGATGAATGGCAACAAGCCATATTTCCAACTAAATCCTGAAAAATTACTCATAATTCTGATGTGGTTAAGGAGTCGATTATTTAGGGCATTACTGTATGTGCTCAGAAAATATTGTCTGATTTCTCCCCCTCCCCCCCCCCCCCCCCCCTTGCTGAGAAATAGATAATCAACTTGGTGTGGCCTTACATTCAACCTTTTGTTTGCAGGTAAAAACTATGAAATCTACTTCACAAGTACAGCTCCACAACATGTCCGCTTCCACCTACTCAATTCAGACGACTCCCATGCGGTGCGCATCGCCGTCTTTTTCACCAGAACTAACCGACTGGACATCAAAGTAGATAACCAGCTTATACTACCAACAAATGGTCGTATCGAAAATGGAAAATACATACTGGACCCTCAGCGACCGGAGTATATGCCAAATGTCACAACTGATCCGACGGGTACGAACTATTTAGAGCGAGACAAAAAGTTGCAGCATTTAATCGTGAGAGGCTCACGAGCTGTCGATATAGTGACTTCACATGCTCTTATTGTCTCATTTGCAATGCCCGCTATAACAGTCGATGAGGTTTACGCAGAAAATGTCATTCAGATCTTGGCTTCGTTCCTGTTGGTTGATCCAAGAGATGTAAGGATCGTCGACATAGTCAGCGAGACTTCGAGAAGACGGAAGAGATCAACTGGTCAAACAATAATTTACATCGAAATTGGTGCATCGCCCACGGCTACCCAAATGACGATATCCGAGCTCCAAGTTTTATCGACAAAAATCATCAACGAAATCCAGATCGGTAGTATGAGTGATGTGATGAACATTACGCTTCTGAATGTCGCCATCGCGGATGTCTTACCATTACCGAGTGATGCATTGTGGGCCGAGGTGTCCAGCAGTGTTAACCCAATGATCCTGTACCAGAAGGCGGACAATATTAACTTCTTTGTGGGATTAGCACCTGGAAATGAAGGGTCACTATTTACTATCCCACCAACGCTCAGAGTTTATGATAGACAGGTGAGTTCATTTACTATCCCACCAACGCTCAGAGTTTATAATAAACAGGTGAGTTTATTTACTATGCCACCAACGCTCAGAGTTTATGATAGACAGGTGAGTTAATTTACTATCCCACCAACGCTCAGAGTTTATGACAGACAGGTGAGTTCATTTACTATCCCACCAACGCTCAGAGTTTATGATAGACAGGTGAGTTCATTTACTATCCCACCAACGCTCAGTGTTTATGATAGACAGGTGAGTTCATTTACTATCCCACCAACGCTCAGAGTTTATGATAGACAGGTGAGTTCATTTACTATCCCACCAACGCTCAGAGTTTATGACAGACAGGTGAGTTCATTTACTATCCCACCAACGCTCAGAGTTTATGATAGACAGGTGAGTTAATTTACTATCCCACCAACGCTCAGAGTTTATGACAGACAGGTGAGTTCATTTACTATCCCACCAACGCTCAGAGTTTATGATAAACAGGTGAGTTCATTTACTATCCCACCAACGCTCAGAGTTTATGATAGACAGGTGAGTTCATTTACTATCCCACCAATGCACAGAGTTTATGATAAAAAAAATCATTGGCTGCAATTGTTCAGAAAGGCTCCTGATTTGTGCAGAAGAGAATACCTGGTAGGTTATAATATGTTCAGAAAGGCTCTTTCTGATTGGTGAACAAGGGAGAATATCTGGTAGGTTATAATATGTTATAAAAGGCTCTTTCTGATTGGTGAACAAGGGAGAATATAAGGCTCTTTATGATTGGTGAACAAGGGAGAATATCTGGTAGGTTATAATATGTTATAAAAGGCTCTTTCTGATTGGTGAACAAGGGAGAATATCTGGTAGGTTATAATATGTTATAAAAGGCTCTTTCTGATTGGTGAACAAGGGAGAATATCTGGTAGGTTATAATATGTTATAAAAGGCTCTTTCTGATTGGTGAACAAGGGAGAATATCTGGTAGGTTATAATATGTTATAAAAGGCTCTTTCTGATTGGTGAACAAGGGAGAATATCTGGTAGGTTATAGTCCCAAATATAGTCAGAAATAATTTTATAATATATTCTGGTCTTCATGCTCAATAATTTTAGTAAATTTTGTTTAGCTGTACGCCCATTAGTTTCGGAGGAAATAAAATAAGTGCCGATTACAATTTGTATTTTCAGTGAGCCATAAAAATCACCCATCAGGCGTTTATAAAGAGGCAGATGTTTGAGAAACAGAACATTAATCCTTTGATGACGGGAGCTGTGCTGGTGCAACATTAATGACCCTGTGCAATTGCATTCTCTTATATATGTGAGTCGACCATTGGTCGCCTCGCATATATAAGAGAATGCATTTGCCTAACAATTTTTTTATCAATTTTTATAATTTTTTTTCAATTCTTTAACAATTTTTATCATTTTTTCTTACATTCTATGACAATTTTTATTATTTTTTTCTTACCGGTATATACTTTAGCAATTTTATCATCTTTTTTTAATTATTTTTTCTTACATTCTTGATCAATTATTACAATTTGTTCTTAAATTCTTTAACAATTTTTATTATTTTTTATCATTATTTATTACATTCTTTATTTTTTACTATTTAAAAAAAAAAAAATTCTTACATTATATTAACAATTATAAAAAATAATATAGAATGCATTGGCATTTCAGGAAATCCAATCATGAAAGGGTAAACTTGTTTCACCTTAGCTGCTGTCACTACATCAGAATATTAAACAACATGATTTTGTATCGTTTACTCTAAATTTTACTCAAAACTTTTCATGCTTTCAGGCTTTCCCGATAACCTTACTGGGATCAAACAGCCAGCCATGGGTAATGGAGGTATCTATCGTGGCTGGAACCGGTAACCGAGCGGGAACACTGACAGGAACGACACAGGTCACACTAACCAATGGATGGGCAAACTTCTCTGACATTACAATAACGGAATACGGCACTGGATATCGACTACAGTTTGAGGTCATCCAGCCTGCAAACGCGACCAATTTCACACTTGTTTCTTATCCCTTTGATGTTCCACTTCGTCCGGTAGCCGTTGGCTTGTCTTCATTGACTCAGCAAATTATTGAGAATGTGGTCGCGTCAATAGCTGTGGAGCTTGTGAATGGTGAGAGCTTGGTGAAGCTACCTAATATAGCCTGGAAGGTGAGGGATATCTTATATTATTCGACTCTTACAAAATATACTAGCTGAAACACGCACATTTTGATCTTTTAAACATTCTTATTTAATAAAAACTTTAAAACTTTTTATTTAAAAAAAAAACTTTTTTATTTTATTTTTTCTTCTTCTAGATTGAACTCCTTGCTTAATTTAATAAAAAATCAAATTTTTGTTTTTTAAAACAAATATTTAAAAACTAACATCGTTGTAACATCCACCGGGGTATGCCGAGTCACCAAATCAAATATAGTAGAAATTGGTCTAGAAGTCTGGGAGAAAAATTTCGAACAGACAGACAGATTCCTACTCTTTTATATATATATATCGGATTAATAGATCTGTTTGCTGTTGGCTATAACTTTGATTAATAGTATAGGTGTTCACAATGGTGGCAGAAGTACTGCAGGGCGGGGGGGGGGGGGGGGGGGGGGGGCTAACATTCAGAAAGGCACTTTTCTTCATGTAAATTATGCATTTAAACGGGAGTCAGAAAAGGATAAGGGGGGTATAGAAGCCCCTAAGCTGCTCTGTCAGCCATGGGTGTAATTTTTTCAGAAATTTTGAACTTATGTTGCAGTCAAGATAAATGAAAAAAGCACCAAAAAGAAATATTTACTATTATCAGAAATTTTGAAGGGAAATATCAAATACAACTGTGTCTACCTCAATTTATGTCATTGCACAGAGATTATGGAAGTAACATTATTCCACACCCATTGACGTGAGGCACATGTATTCAACGGAATCCCAGCCATTGAATACATATTAGTGTATACCTCTAGTGGAATACAAGCCGGAACTATTCTTGTTGACGTTGTCGCCAAGAAAGATGATGTACATTACGTCGATCATCCGCTTCCGGTGATTCCCAATAATTACTGGTTATTTGTCAGACTTAAATCACAATAAAGGTAGCTATAGTAACAATGGAGGTGACTTTCATTGATTGAACTTATCTGACTGAATGGTGTAGAATAAATACAGAACACAACTTGCATCATAATCTCGAATCTTTTATCGAACTTGTTGCGAACGGCGCGAAATATATCCGCAACTCATTCGATAAAAGATTCTTGATTAAGATGCGCGTTGTGTTCTGTCTATTTATGAAACTGAGCAGTCTCTTTAAAAAGACAATGATGTACGTCTCTACAGTAATGCTCTATTTAATCGACTCCTTAACCACAGCTGAATTATGGGTAACTTTTCAGGATTTTGTCGGAAATATGGCTTGTTGCGATTCATCGGAAAGCTCTCCCCGAGAGCTTTCCGATGAATGGCAACAAGCCATATTTCCGACTAAATCCTGAAAAGTTACCCATAATTCTGCTGGGGTTAAGGAGTCGATTATTTAGAATAGAGCAGCATTACTGTAGATGTGTCCACTAAATTTCATTTCTACAACGACGCGGCATTCCCAACATGATGTAATAAACCATTTCCAAATATGGAGTGCGTTCCGGGCATAGTAAATGTTTGTGAGAATTTTAGTAATTAGAAATAGTTATAAATACAACAAGATCCGAAAGAATAATCAGTCACAAATATCATTGACTGATAAAAACTCGAAGATGTCAGATGTCTCATATATATTGAGTATAGATCGCCTGTATTCAGTTTTCCAAAAACAATTGAGTTTGACAATGCGTGGGAAACTTGTCAACACATCATTGACCTCCGATCTGTGAAGTGATCTGTTATGACATAAACAATGAAATCACGTGCGTGCTTCGCACTCTCAAATGAAATGGAGGGAATCCCATCAATTCGGAAACTGAGTATGAATGAGATTCAGAGACGTAAATATTGTAACATTTTCATCAGATTTTTAAAGAGACTGGAAGCTTACTAGTAGTCATTTATAACTTTGATTTTCACCCATACAGAGCCCCAGACAAACATGAGCAGACGACACTCTTCTATATGCTTCTATATATGTGTGGGGCTCCCTGCAGGGTAATGGATGTTTTTTTTATTTTATGTCCTAAAAATCCAGTCGTAAGTCGGGATTTGTTTACCCTGTGCCAATGCATTCTCTTATATATGCGAGTCAACCATAGGTCGCCTCGCATATATAAGTGAATGCATTGGCCTAACAATTTTTTACAATTTTAAGAATTTTTTCTTGTATTCTTTAACAATTTTATAATTTCACCCATACAGAGCCCCAGACAAACATGAGCAGACGACACTCTTCTATATGCTTCTATATATGTGTGGGGCTCCCTGCAGGGTAATGGATGTTTTTTTTATTTTATGTCCTAAAAATTGTAAGAAACATTTATTTTAAAAAAATGATAAAAAATTGTTAGGCCAATGCATTCTCTTATATATGCGAGGCGACCTATGGTCGACTCGCATATATAAGAGAATGCATTGGCACAGTGTAAAAAAAAAAAGTTGTAAATAGCGTATATATGTTTCTTCTTTATCCTGGGGTATTGGCTAATTAGTATTCATGACGTGGCAAACCGAAGTGTAGCTTAGAGCGAAATAGCTAGTGCGTTGGCTTTTTTACAATTATTCTAAGCCGACCTTGTTCTGATGATTAATAGATGTTTTAGTTTTAGAGCTCGAACATATACCCTTTTACTAATTTTGTATCAATAACAGTGAATTATGGATGATAAAAACATTCTCAAATCGCATTGACGTCGTTTAGGCTGGTTGACATCCCTAGTTACCTGTGCAATTTGCATATATAATTACAACATGAAAGTAGAACTAACCTAATAAAGCTATGTTGACCTAATAAAGCTTCATTGACGTAATAAATGTACACTTGTTAGGCAAGCTTTATGTAGTCAATAGAGGTAGTGAGCAGTGGATAAAAAACTTTATGAGGGCCCTGGGATATTGGCCTTAATCTTGATTTTATTTTTTGCAGGGCCACACATGGTCAGCCAATGTGACTCACTATCACCCAGAGCTGTCAATCGGAACATTCCATGCGACCCAGACTGGCATGTTCAACCCATCGACGGGAATCTTCGAAATAACTGACATGACCTTCACCTCACGAGGCAGATACATGCTGAAGTTCGAGGTCATCAGCTCCCCAGCGGCATACACATTAACGTTCATCAAATCCATCGACGTTGTCCCAGCAGCCTTCAGCAATATGGTCGTCGATACATCTAAAACAGTTAAAATCAAGTTTGATGTCGATTATGATTCATTTATCGGGACGAAAGCAGAAGAATTTGCCACGCAAGTCAGCAACTATTACTCTGAACTCTGGAACGTAATAATCTCAGGAGCAACCGTCGGCAGAGGTAAATAATCATTTTGAGTTTTCGGTGTTATTAATCTTAATATTAATCGATTGAGTCAGGGGGGGGGGGGGGTTGGAAAAACAATTCAGGCACGTATGCTGATTTTTTACTTTCAACCCTTGTTGGGACCCACCCACCCCCACGTCCAAATTTTTTTCCGTTTTCGGCAGTTTTTTCCGACCATTTTTTGACACCCACCCCCCTTTTAACACTAAAACAGAGACTTGCGGGGGAAAATTCACTGCAAACAGCTGTATATGAATTTCTGTGCATACTATTAGTCATGGATGTTAACATTGACATGTAAATAGGAACAAGTCATTTTTGGGTCATGGCTGCCAGTGGCCATCGTGGATTTCAAAATGCAATCTATCAGCATGGGCTACAGGCTATACTGTTTGTCTGATCATCATGAAATTTGTCATTTATGTTAATATTGACATATGGATGTGTTTTAAGCCAAACTCATTGCAAAAACAGTCAAAAAGACTTGCAGGAAAAATATTTTTTGAGTTGCGGAAAAAAAAATTGTTGGTCCTATCGACCACCCACCCACCCTGGCATACGTGCCCGGAAAAAACTTTTTTCCACCCCCCTGATTGAGTAGCAAAAATTTCTGGCTAGTGATTTATCAGTTTGATTCACTAATTGTCACTAAAATAATTACAATTAAAATATGTCTTTAAAATATCCAAAGTTTCCTTTTGGACCAAGTCTGAGTTTAGTGTGCCTGTCATTTGCCCTGCAGGGAGCCCCACACATATATAGAAGCATATAGAAGAGTGTCGTCTGCTCATGTTTGTCTGGGGCTCTGTATGGGTGAAATTATAAAATTGTTAAAGAATACAAGAAAAAATTATTAAATTGATAAAAAATTGTTAGGCCAATGCATTCTCTTATATATGCGAGGCGACCTATGGTCGACACGCATATATAAGAGATTGCATTGGCACAGGGTAAAACAAATCCCGACTTACGACAAGGATAATGACTCCATACCAAGCCTGAGTTTAGTGTGTCTGTCATTTGCAGAATGAGGTCCCCAGAGGGTGAATTTAGTGACGCTATCCCGCATAGCGGGCCAGCATCACCAAATTCACCTTCCGGGGACCTCATTCTGCTTAGGCCACATCTTCTCTGGAAAGTTTCTTTATTATCAAATTTCTATAGAATCTTCTTCACATAGATTCTATTTCTTTTTTAGGTTAGTTTCTCTATATCCCCAAATTGGCAGACGACACATTGCATAATCGAGGTTCCCAATGGGTGTACATCACAATATTCACCATTTGGGAACCTCAATCTGAGTCTATGTCTCCCATAGCAGATGAGTCCATGTAGAATGAGGTCCCAAGAGGGTGAATTTGGTGAATCTAGCCCACTATGCAGGATAGTGTCACTAAATTCACCCTCTGGGGACCTCATTCTGCAAATGACTGGCACACTAAACTTAGGCTTGTTTTGGACATTCCTCATATCTACAATATTAATTGTAATTCAAGTTGAATATTTGTTGCTGAAACACGCATTCTGATTGGTCGAGACCTGTGCTAACTTTAGTTTTCGAATTACTATCATTGTCTTCTGAAGCATGCTCTAATATTGCACAACGGTATTGACAAAGTGTGTCAGATGTATCACAGCTCAGCCAGGAATGTCATAATCGAGTTCAACCGGAAAGTAGTTTACTATAGACACAAATAACAGGAAGTTGTTCAGGTGATGCTCCGAGTAACCCCATGGAACGTACCCAGAGATTTAGTCACGAAAAAAATGATATCTCACTTCATTGTATGCCGATAAATATGTGTTATATACACAATGTGTTTGTATTGAATCGTGACGAGGCTAGTTTTCGTGTCCATATAGCGACGAGGTGACCATGGTCGCCGAGTCGCTATATTGCCACGAAAACTAGCCTAGTCGCGATACATGAATCGTAACAAACACATTGTGTATATAACACATTTATCTACCATTGGTGTGAAATCCACCACACAAATTACATTTTAGGAGTTTCTTAAATGCCAAATCTGTTGAATTTGTGTCTGATGATTAGCTTTCTTGAGTAAATTCTCCTAACCTGCAAAGGTTGATATGTTATACCATAATATCCATGACGGTAGGCAATCAAATAATGTTAAAACCTTGGAACTATTTGTTTATAGTGCGCAAGAATATACGTTGGAATGTCGTTTTGATTGATGTGACGTCAGTTCATTCATGATTTTGAACCAGTCAACGACGTCACGAGCGCCTTAATTGTATCGCAACTGCAGTAACGATACAGATGTTTTTATCGCCAATTCGTTATCGCCAATTGTATCGATCAGGGAATTTCATAGGAAATGATAGATAAAATGCTTTGCTGCAGTTTCTTTTAAAACATTTGGTCGATTGAATTACAATGGAAAACGTATCCTGTTTCGTTTGATATTCGGGGATGCGAGCATGGAAACAGTTTGTGAACACGCCAACAAACTATTGTTATGCTCGAATTCCCTACTCAACAGAGTACGATTATCTCCTAATTTTATTTTCAGGGAGTGTTATTGTTCAGCAGGTTGTCATGGGTAACAGCACGTTAGTGTCGACTGCCATGGCTGAATGAACTCTGTGACTCATGTCTACAATATTAACTGTATTTTCAGAGATTTTTATTGTTGAGCTGGTTGTCGCTGGTAACAGTACGTTGTAAACTGCTGTACGTGCCTGTGTGACATCTGTAGCTCATATCTACATTATTAATTGTATTTTCAGGGAGTGTTATTGTTCAGCTGGTTGTCGCTGGTAACAGTACGTTGGTGTCGACTGCCGTTTCTGACCTCTGTGATTCAATCTCAAACAGCACTTCATTCAACTTCAACGGACAGACCGCATCACTCAGTCCTTATTTGGAGGTTGATGGGCAGACATACTATGGCGTTAGCTGTGGACCAATCACCGTAAGTCTTATTTCATATCCCAAGATAGTCTCGTCCAAATTGAGTTTATAATCTGCTGACCTAGAATATAAATGAGCATGTCTGCTCAGAAATGCTACAACATATTATATGCAAGCCTGCAAATAGTGTGTCTGTCATTTGCAGAATGAGGTCCCAGAGGGTGAATTTAGTGACGCGATGGGCTAGCATCACTAAGCATTGTTTTTCCACTTTTTCCCTTCTCTTCAGTTTCTACATCCCCTAATTTGCAGAAGATAAATGCATAATCGAGGTTACTAATGGTTGAACATCACCAACTTCAAATAGGGAACTTCAATCTGATCGTAGGTCTCCCATAGTTGATACCAAAGAAGAATAAGGTCCCCAGAGGGGGAATTTGGTGATGCTAGCCCACCCTCTGGGGACCTCTTTCTACAAATGACAGACACACTATAATCGGGCTTTTATGCCTAACTTGGCACATTTAGTAATGCCCTAAATAATAGCAGAATTATGGGTAATATTTAGTTTTAAATATGGCTTGTTGCCATTCATCGGAAAGCTCTCAGTGAGAGCTTTGGCTTTCCAGTGAGAGCTTTCCGATGAATGGAAACAAGCCATATATTTCCGACTAAATCCTGAAAACTGAGAGCTTTCCGACTAAATCCTGAAAACAGAGCTTTCCGATGAATGGCAACATGCCATATTTCCTACAAAATCCTGAAAAATTTCCCATAAATCTGCTGTGGTTAAGGAGTCGATTATTTAGGGCATTACTATGTGGCTTCAAATGGAGCAAGCAGTGTACAAGCGAGTGGAATTTGACACTAAGTGATAAGCCATTCCTTATCTACTGCACAGGGTTGGTGGCTGGACCAAAAAAAAAATTTGTTGGCCAAATTAAAAAATATTTGCCAAATTTAATTGAGGGTATAATGGGGAAATTCTCGTTTTTTTTATCTTTGTTATTATATACTGTAAAAATAACTAACCACAGATACAGGTAAAATGAGCTAGTAAAGCAAGTTAGTATATTTAATAAATATCAAAGTAGCAATATATATATCTAAGTGACACCTGGAAACTACGTTTAATGTTGCTATAACCTTTTGTATTATAATCACTGGTCATAAAACACTAACATCATATTTGTGACCCGCCATATAAAATCCAGTCGTAAGTCGGGATTTTTTTACCCTGTGCCAATGCATTCTCTTATATAGGTCGCCTCGCATATATAAGAGAATCCATTGGCCTAACAATTTTTAACATTTTTTTTAAATAAATGTTTCTTACAATTTTTAGGACATAAAATAAAAAACATCCATTACCCTGCAGGGAGCCCCACACATATATAGAAGCATATAGAAGAGTGTCGTCTGCTCATGTTTGTCTGGGGCTCTGTATGGGTGAAATTATAAAATTGTTAAAGAATACAAGAACAAATTATTAAAATTGTAAAAAATTGTTAGGCCAATGTATTCTCTTTTATATGCGAGGCGACCTATGGTCGACTCGCATATATAAGAGAATGCATTGGCACAGGGTAAAAAAATCCCGACTTACGACTGGATTTTATATGGCGGGTCACATATACACATGGTATATAATGTCACAATCAATAGGCATTGTTACAATGATTGTATGGTCCACAATTCAAACAAAGTGGGGATTAACTGTAAACACAATTTAATAATGATCTGTTGATGTTTCGCGCAAAGTGACGATATCTGTCTTGAGAGCGTGTTACAAATCACTTAAACCAGCCTCAATGAATATTTACAGAACATCTCTTTTTCTGACTCATATTTTAACCACGGTCGATTTGCTGTTTGACGAAAGTTTGATTATGACAAGAGAAAGAAGGGATTGCCGTTTCGTGCAAACTAAAGATAATGTTTTCTGACTATCTATAGATAGTTCACATCCAATAATTAAAAATCCACTCACCAAAATTTTTGTCAAATGAAATCTTTTTTGCCAAATGAAAATATTTTTGGCCATTTGCAAATTTGGCAAGTGGCAACGCGAACCCTACTACTGCATCTATATTGGTAGCCTCATGGTAGTGTTTAATCCAGTGTCTACAATGAGGGCGCAGTGACTCCAAGTCTATTTCTGCCAAAATGTTCTTGTGTTTTATATTATGGGGTCACATAGATTCTATTTCTTTTTTAGTTTAGTTTCTCTATATCCCCAAATTGGCAGACGACACATTAGATAATCGAGGTTCCCAATGGGTGTAAATCACCATATTCACCATTTGGGAACGTCGTTCTGATTCTATGTCTCCCATAGCAGACGAGGCCATGCAGAATGAGGTCCCAAGAGGGTGAAATTGGTGATGCTAGCCTGCTTTGCGGGATAGCCTCACTAAATTCACCCTCTGGGGACCTCATTCTGCAAATGACAGGAACTGTAACTTGGTGCTTTTTTATATTATGGGGTTAAATTAACCAAATGATTTAACATATTTCAGAATAATAAGAAGAAGGGTGGATTGGGAGCAGGCGCTATCGCTGGTATCGTTATTGGATGTCTGCTGTTCGTTGCGATCATCGTCGCTTTCATCGTGTGGAGAGTAGTGATTCATCCGAAGACGAAGACCAAAGCAATCAGTAAGTTAAAGATCCATTATCCGAATTAACGCTCGCAAATTACTAATTTCCTTGGCTTCAGGGGTAACAAATAGAGAGGAACCCACCCATCAAAGCTCAGCGTGATCAGATATTGATTTTTGAAATCTATTATTTTCACCACCAATATTTTTTAGTGGCCCAGTAAAAGTCGACGAGAAAGACGGTCTCGGACCAAATTGCAGATGAAGATGATAACTCTAAAATCAAGTGGCTTTTATGTGTCAGATACTCGAAAAAAAACGGCAAAATTTTGTTGAACAAAATGTTGATAAATAACAGGTTTTGGGCAATTTTATACTATAGTTGACTGTGGTTAGCATTATTTTTTGGCAATTAATCGATTCTGATAAATGAAGCGGCATTTCAAAAAATTTTGATGTTGTTGTTGGAATCTGATGATATGGGGACTATCAAATCGGATTGAGATCCTTTAATAACATCATTAATTCATTCAAATTATGTGCGATGTGTACTGAATAAATCATTGTCTACTCATTTTAATTGAGAATACAAAGATAGGTTTTATTTTGAATATTGATAAAATGCATGAATCATGAAGTGGTAAGGTGTGTAATAAATACAGAATGACACAGTGTTAATGGGTTTGTTGAGA
Source organism: Siphonodentalium dalli (assembly GCA_032622095.1). Classification (NCBI taxonomy): domain Eukaryota; kingdom Metazoa; phylum Mollusca; class Scaphopoda; order Gadilida; family Siphonodentaliidae; genus Siphonodentalium; species Siphonodentalium dalli. The sequence continues at coordinate 177,952,190 of CP136068.1, read as the reverse complement.
TGGCATGAGTGCTAGCATGGAAGGATAGAATGAGTGCCTTTACGACTTGATTTCTATCCTTCCGTGATGGCACAAGTGCCATATCAAGAAACACATTAACACATGTGTTGTTCTGTGTAAATGTTTATTACATGCCACCCATCCTAGAATCCTGGGAAAAAGTATCTTTTGATCCTAGTGAGACTCCTGTTGACTGGACTCTTTGATTCTGAATCATTATCGTGAAAGAGATACAGTAATGCCCTAATTAATCGACTCCCTAACCACAGCAGAATTATGGGTAACTTTTCAGGATTTAGTCGGAAATATGGCTTTCCGATGAATGGCAACAAGCCATATTTCCGACTAAATCCTGAAAAGTTACCCATAATTCTGCTGTGGTTAGAGAGTCGATTAATTAGGGCATTACTGTACACTATCTTCAACCCTTTTAACACTACTTACTCATTAATGAGTAGTACGTTCCTTCAGGAAATATACCACCAATGAATAGGAATGCATCTGTACTTGTATTATCTATTTGTCTATCTGTCGTCTGCTTATCTTATCATTATGTGATTATCCCTCCAAATGAATAATAGACTATTCCAATACATACTTTTATAACTGATGGGAGAATCCATTTTGTAAAGAATGAGTTATCTATTGTAACCCATGTGACTGTCATGTAACCCCTATGTAACCCCTATACCAAGATATAGTGACTCATGTAACCCCTATGTAACCCCTATGTAACCCCTATACCAAGATATAGTGACTGTCATGTAACCCCTATGTAACCCCTATACCAAGATATAGTGACTGCCATGCCTTAAAATATGGTGTTGGACATTTGCAGAATGAGGTCCCTAGAGGGGTATTTAGTGACACTAGACACATTGCGGACTAGCATCACTAAATTCACATTCTGGGTATCATATTCTGCTTAGGCCTCCGAGATTCCTCTGAAAAATATCTTTATTTAATATCAAATCAGCAAGTTTTTTAATTTCTTGAGAAACTTCTTTTGGAACTTCTTTTTCTTTTTTAGTTTAGTTTTTATACGCCCTTTTTGAAAAAAGGTCGTATTATGTTATTAGTCTGTCCATCTGTCTGTCGTACCGTCCGTTAACATTTTTGGTTTCCGATCGATAATTCCAGTTTGGATTATTTGATCTGAACCAAAGTTGGTATGTGTATTTCCCAGCTGAAGATACAGGCCAAGTTCGAATATGGGTTCCGTCCAATTATTTTTACATGAGTTACGGCCCTTTTTCGACTTAGAATTTGACCGTCTGTTAACATTTTTGGTTTCCGACCGATAACTCCAGTTTGGATTATTTGAACTGAACCAAAGTTGGTATGTGTATTTCCCAGCTAAAACTACAGGCCAAGTTTGAATATAGGTTCTGTCTAATTATTTTTACATGAGTTATGGCCATTTAACGACTTAGAATTTGACCACATTTTGGCATTGAAATTAGGGGTATATCAGATTTTCTTCAAATGTAAGCTCAAAGTATTATCTTATTTTGCGATAGTACAATTCGAAATGGCTAAAGAGCGTATTTTGCCACGCCCTAGCGATGCTCTTGTTTTTATATACTCAAATTTTCAGACAACACAATTCTTAATCGAGATGCCCAATGAGTGCACATCACCATCTTCATCAAAATTCACCCTCTGGGGACCTCATTCTGCAAATGTCTGGCACCATATTTTTAAGCTTGGTGACTATATCCACTTTCTTTCTCAGATTCTTCAAATCACAACGGTAATTCTGGTGGACACAAGCAGGACAACATGAACCAGTACGTGTTCACTGAAAACAGCTTCTCCAGTCTCGGAGGAAAAGGAAAGTCCAGTCTGCTGCCCGTCACTTCTAGCGTCGCACCCATGACAACACAACCCTTGAGCAAGCAGATGCAAAAGTCAAACTTCCTGTCACCAAATGACAGCCAACTATATGGAAATTCAGGCGAGAGATCACCATCACCACTCGACATCCATATCATCAGCCCGTCTCCAATAGGAAGTGAGTCGTCGTCGGCTTCAATCAATTTGAAGCAGCCACTCAGAAAGAAAGCATCGCTACCTGGTGTTGATCTTCCAAGTCGATTTTCGTCACATTGAAATAAACTGCTTGTTTAACCAATGTAAGGCCACTACAATTTATTAGCCTGGTTTACGAACAAGCCTTGAAATAGGGTGTCTGTCATTTGCAGAATGAGGTCCCCAGAGGGTGAATTTACCAAATTCACCCTCTGGGAACCTCATTCTGCTGAGGTGTAAGCAGAATGCGGGGTAGCATCACTAAATTCACCCTCTGGGGACCTCATTCTGCAAATGACAGACACCCTATTTCAAGGCTTGTTTATGTACCCATCCTACAATGTTTTTTCCAACATTGTAATAAAAATTTAACTTTCATGTTCACCAGAAAATTAAACAGTTGGTGAGAAAATAGTTGATGGTAAAGCCTTTCTTTCATTTTGAGGTTTTCCCTACCCCACGCCCCACTGTTTCAACTGTTTTATGGGAAGATATACCTTAGTTTATCTGTATAAATTGAATAAAACTTAAAACTTATTTTTCCAAAACTTATGAAATTGATATAAAAAATATCGGTGAGATAATTTGAACAGATTTTTAATTATTTTTTTCCCTTGCTGCATCTATGTTTTTCCACACAAATGTTTGTAAACCAGGCTATAATATTGTTCTGGCCTAAGGACTAAAGAAAGACCTGTGTTTCCGCTAACCTGACAGACCCTAATTCAAACCCCATTAGTCTATACATTTAATTGAGATTTGTCAATTTAAATAGTACTTTAAATATTTTTTGCTAACTTAAAATTAAAAAATTCCATTTCTAACCTTTTCACTGCTAAATGACGTTATGACGTCGTGTGCTGGGCTGTTGACGTTATTGCCATTTTCCAGCGGGAAAATATAACGGGAATATCGCAAGAACCATGAAACTGACTCAGTTGAAAGACTGTTATCGTGGAACATCATACACTGTTTGAAACTTCGAGATACAGTTATTCCGATGCACTAATCTCTGAGTGACAGGGGCCGATCTCATCGGCCCTAAACCTACACAATAAGTCTGTTAAAGAATATAAGAATAAATTATTAAAATTGTAAAAAAATTGTAAAAAAAAATTGTTAGGCCAATGCATTCTCTTATATATATGCGAGGCGACCTATGGTCGACTCGCATATATAAGAGAATGCTTTGGCACAGGGTATATGGGTTGATACAAAAATCGACCTGGCACTTAAAGGGTTAATAGAGCTTAGGGGACCATATTGTTAAAAACAGTTCAAAGTTTTTACCTACTTACTGACCCTAATTTATTTCAGCCCGTTAGCGGAAATAAACAGTTTTTTGGTTTTGACCTAACAAAAGAGAGCAACTTGTCAAGAACCCGGTAGTGATGTGCAGTTTTACAGTTTCTCGGCTTTCTTTTGGTTTTATTTCAACACCTGTCGCTGAATGTCGCTTAGCACATGCTTTTGTCCGCATCTATTTGCCACCACTATAACAATTTCAATTTGGAACATTTGGGTGTCATATGGGTGATAAGGGTGCATACTGCTACATAAGCTATGGAAAATGGCTGGAAATATTATGTCATATATTATACCATCTGCTCTATGCATACGTACAGTCATTGGTGTAGCTTTGTGTGACCCACATAATGTGAGTAAAGGGGGGATGCCCTATAGCAGAAGAGTCCACAATTAGAGGTACCATGTCTTACCCACCGGAAGCTGACATAAGCTAATGATAGGTAGAGCACTCTGCTGTATAGGCAGTTTCTGATATAGTCATAAAGAGTAGGAAAATAAAAGATAGCAGAAACCCAGAGAACACATACAAATTTCGTGTTATGATTTATATTTCATAATAATATTTAATTTAATCATTGTATGATCAAAGTTATGTGAAAAAGAAATAATCAAAAAAGCTAGGCCCCCTGGTTATTTCTGTAAATTTAGTACCCGTGAGGTCTCCATGTCGTTACTGTACATTTATTAACCACGAGTTTCCCAGTCCGGATCCCCCGTCTAACGATAAAACAAAGACCTGGCGTTTATACAAAAACATACCGAAACCAAAACCGAAATGAAATTTCAAAACTGCACATCACTAGATCCCAGTCCAAAATCCATGGGTGAGACGTATAAAGCTTGTGTGTTATACTCATATACAGTAAATGAAAACGCCCCTGCATTCAAATCACTCTGTCATGACGTGCAGGCATATAAGATGATGATTGTTTTATTAAGTGATACGGACGACCGATTACGGACGTCCGATCACCTGAAAACGCGACATGAGGATAAATTGGCGATGTCTTGTCATTAAAATCAAACGAACGATCTTTGCTTGTGTATAATACACAAGCTTCGTACATCTCACTGTGAGTATATGCCGTGGATACCCGCGTGAGTATAATACACAAGCTTCGTACATCTCACCGTGAGTATATGCCGTGGATACCCGCGTGAGTATAATACACAAGCTTCGTACATCTCACCGTGAGTATATACCGTGGATACCCGCGTGAGTATAATACACAAGCTTTGTTCATCTCGCTGCATGTATTTTTAACCCTTTGTCAAATTGTCTTTATTGATTACTGAGTGGATTCTGCCATTCAATTGTAAAAGTACCTTGTTAAACTTACTACTTTATTCGTATTTAAATTCACACAGCATCTGCACGTGGAATGATTGTTCGTGCCCCATCTGTGCATGAATTATAAATTGGGCGAACAATACTATGACTCAACTGATTTTAGCGAACAAACAGGAAGAAATAAATGGGTTTGTGTATAAATTGATATGCTACAAAGTCATTTCTGAAGTTCATGGTAACCAAGCCTGCAAATAGCGTGTCTGTCATTTGCAGAATGAGGTCCCCAGAGGGTGAATTTAGTTATGCTATCCCGCACAGTGGGCTAGAATCACCAAATTCACCCTCTGGAGACCTCATTCTGCTTAGGCCTCATCTTCTGAGAAGTATCTATAGTATCTAATTAAGATTGATTTCAGTTACATTTCCCTTCTAGGAAGTTTATATATCCGGCCCTAATTTGCAGAAGATAAAATTCATAATTGAGGTGCCCAATGGGTGAACATCACCAACTTCAACTGGGGAACTTCAATCTGGTCCTAGGTCTGCCATATCAGTTGACGGCCTAAGCAGAATGAGGTCCCCAGAGGGTGAATTTAGTGATGCTAGCATCACTAAATTCACCCTCTGGGGACCTCATTCTGCAAATGACAGACACGCTATTTGCAGGCTTGTTGGTAACCTATCAATGGTCGCAAATGTCACTTTATTAGTTTGATTTTATGAGAGTGATGCACATAGCTATTGAAATACCACAATTATTATTGGACCAATTTTTAATAGAGTTACTTATCTTCATAACTAATAATTAACGGTTATCTTCTGCGTGCTGTGCACTTATATCATGATGGTCTTCAAATCAACCTTCCGGAACGATTAACGATCTTAGCACTTATATCATGATGGTCTTCAAATCAACCTTCCGGAACGATTAACGACCTTAGCACTTATATCATGATGGTCTTCAAATCAACCTTCCGGAACGATTAACGACCTTAACACTTATATCATGATGGTCTTCAAATCAACCTTCCGGAACGATTAACGACCTTAACACTTATATCATGATGGTCTTCAAATCAACCTTCCGGAACGATTAACGACCTTAACACTTATATCATGATGGTCTTCAAATCAACCTTCCGGAACGATTAACGACCTTAACACTTATATCATGATGGTCTTCAAATCAACCTTCTGGAATGATTAATGACCGTAACACTTATATCATGATGGTCTTCAAATCAACCTTCTGGAATGATTAATGACCTTAACACTTATATCATGATGGTCTTCAATTCCACCTTCTGGAACGATTACTGACCTTAACACTTATATCATCATAATGGTCTTCAAATCAACCTTCCGGAACGATTAACCCTTTCAGTACCAAGTCCGATTTTTGTATCAACCCACATTTCCTTGATAATTTTTCCAATTTATTGATTATAATAATCAATAAATTTGAAAAATTATCAACGAAATGTGGGTTGCTACAAAAATCGGACTTGGCACTGAAAGGGTTTAACAACCTTAACTGTATGAAATGGAAAGGATTACAAAAATATTTTTGCCAGTTTCTGTTTTGAATTCGAACATCAGGGTGTAAATAATTAAACCCGAGCAACTACGCAAATTTAAATACGAGTAAGGTAGGTGAATAACCCTACATATGAATCAATAGGAATCAAGCCTTGAAATAGCGTGTCTGTCATTTGCAGAATGAGGTCCCCAGAGGGTGAATTTAGTGATGCTACCCTGCATAGCGGGCTAGCATCACCAAGTTCACCCTCTGGGGACCTCATTCTGCAAATGACAGACACTCTATTTCAAGGCTTGATGGGAATCAAGTAACTATTTGTCAGGATGTATTCAGTTTTAAAAAGGTTAAAATTATATAGCCATAGTAAAAATATAGTTTGTTTCTCTCTTCCCGCAGCTTTTCTTTTATATATGTGTGTACCTCCTTAAATTTTTTTAATATTTGATACTCGCTCATATACATATTTCTGTACATGCAATGTTTGGGCATTCCTCAAATATATATCCCTGACTGTTGTTAACCTCTTCGCTGCTAAATGACGTTATGACTTTGTGTGCTGGACTGTTGACGTTATTGCCATTTTCCAGTTGGAAAATATAATGGGAATATCACAAGAACCATAAAACTGACTCAGTTGAAAGGTTATTATCTTTAACAATGGTGGAACATCACACACAGTTATTCCGATGCACCAATCTCCGAGTTCCAGCTATGTATAATGGCCTACTGCTAGTGTGCTGAAGTATGTCCATATAGCACAATGCGTACACTTCTATGTCTGAAATAGTTACGGATGTCATAGCAGCGAAGAGGTTAAAATTGTTTATATCAGATATCTATTGTTGATATATATGAAGTTTTACAATTTTAAGAGAGGCAGCTTTCTGTACCTGTACACACAATGTTTGGCATTCTTCAAATGTACATTCCTGACTGTTCAAATTGTTGATGTCTCAATAATATCTTTATGCTATAGATATCTATCTATCTATTGTTGATTATAAGAATTTTTACAATTTTAACAGAGGCAGCTTTCTGTACACACAATGTCAGGGTATTCTTCAAATGTACATTCCTGACTGTTCAAATTGTTTATGTCTTAAAGATGGTCTGTCTCTTCTGGGCCACAATTACAACAACAACATATTTTATATAAATCCCGATTTCAAGACTATTTTGTGAATAAAATACATTATTATACACATATATGTCAATAAAGTCATAATAAAGTGGTTTATTTTGATAAAAATTGGTGGTAAATTTCTTATTGATTAAGATAATCCACAGTTTTTCTTGATTGAGGGATAACAAGATTATAGGGATGATATTAACGTTTCCGTCCGGATTTATGTTCTTAAAATAGACCCTAAACTTTCCCATGAATGTCATAAGAAATTCTAAATAAAATCGATTACATAAAATCTTTTCCGAACAGGTAAAACAGATACCCTGGGCACTTGCTGGGAAGAGATTGGCCATCTTAATAATATCTTTATTTTATATATTGTTGATACATATATTTAGAATACACATGTTGTGTTTCTGAAAACCATATTTACACCATAGTGGTTTTGATGATTTACCACAAGCTTTAGTCAATCCCACGAGTGGTGTAAATTTGGTATTCAGAAACACTACGTGTGTATTTTGTTTATACCATGATCCTACCGATACAAATAATATTAGAACTTGAAACATCGACCTTCTGTGGACCCCGCTGCAATTCAGTACATCAGTACCATTACTTGGCGAATGGATATGAAACCTGAGGGAATTGTGAAAGTATAAAAAGCTATTGAAATTTATGATAAAATAAAAAAAATTGTCACGGTGCTTATACCTAAGGCAGGTGAATGACGTTATATAATTTTTTCTATATCCATCAGTGATTTTTCAAGATCGCGGGTATAGATTTTGGAGAAATTGTCACATGACTTCCGGTTAGCAACCGTGTGGAGATTGCAAAAAAATGCGGAATTGGAAATGAAGCATCACGATAAAAATGAAAGTAACTACTTCACAACTTTAATACGAAGAATTCACATGTGATTTAGGTCTATTAATTTCATTTATACCAATTTCGTTGGTTCGCTTAATGAAAAAGGAAAATGAAGAAGTCATGACGATAATCCAGACAAGATTTTACAATCCACGTCTTGTCAATTTGACATGTCATCTCCGTCGTGACCACTGCATGATGCTACATAAATTATTCTTAGCGTTATGTCGCCGAACAAAGGCAAATTTGATGCACATCATGTGTGGTTGCTCCACTACGTGTCACGTACAATTCATATTAGTATATAGAGTATGTGATTATGGTATAAATGTTTTCCTATTTTACACTAGCTCCTCCTTGTCTATTGCTTTTCTTTATTTATCGAGAGCCACATACATGGTTTGAAGCTCTATCGGACAAATTCTGATCCAGGAACCTACGTCACTAATGTAGTCAACTATAGTATAAAATTGCCCAAAATCTTTTATTTTGTTCAACGAAATTTTGCCAGTTGTCAAATATCTGAAACAAAAAAGCCACTGGATTTTAGAGTTATCGATCTTCATTCGCTATCTGGACAGATAAGTTCTTCTCGTCGACAATTAAAATTAAAATAATAGATTTCAAACATCGATATCTGATCACTCCTAGCTTTGATGGGTGGGTTCCTCGACTCGAATCAAATATTTTTTACCCCGATGCCAAGGAAATAGTAATTTGCAAGCGTTAATTCGGATTGAGTACCTTTAAAAATCAGGGTACAATTGACACCTATTTTCCTAATAAATGTCAGTTATACAGTAATGCCCTAAATAATCGACTCCTTAACCACAGCAGAATCATGGGTAACTTTTCAGAATTTAGTCAGAAATATGGCTTGTTGCCATTCATTGGAAAGCTATCACTGAGAGCTTTCCGATGAATGGCAACAAGCCATATTTCCGACTAAATCCTGAAAAGTTACCCATAATTCTGCTGTGGTTAAGGAGTCGATTATTTAGTGCACTACTGTAAATATGAGTCTTTAGCTATGGTAGCGCTGATTTTTGAATCTGCGTTGTGAATTTCCACAGCTCATGTACATCAGACAAACATTTATATATGTTTTAAACAAATTCAAAATCATTTTTGGTTAGCGACTTGATTGGTGGCGTAGTTTCTTGTTTTTTATGCATTGTTTGTTATTTTATTAATATAAAAAGGTAACTATTGACTTATTGTATTCAGCTGAGAAAAGTATTTTTATGACATATTCCTTCCGTCCTTGTGATCTACAAACTATTCAGGGTTCACATTGTATTGGAAAACCAAAATATAGGATCGTTGAGAAAACCAAAACTAAAATAATAATAGAAAAAAACAACCCGCAAAGAAACTTAACAACATGAACCTGTACATGTAATTACTAGATACATTAAGAACATGTACATGTAATTACTAGCTACTTTAAGAACATGTACATGTAATTACTAGCTATATTAAGAACATGTACATGCAATTAATAGGTACATTAAGAACATGTTCATGTAATTACTAGCTACAATAGGAACATGTACATGTAGTTAATAGCTACATGTACATGTAATTACTAGCTACGTTAAGAACATGTACATGTAAGCTGGTGTAAGCTTGAAGCCCTTAGATCTGGTGATTTTCTGACATGTAATTGCTGGCGTATGCTTGAAACCTTTCCGGCCAAACAGATTTAACAAATGTAATTTTCTTTGGCAAATTTTGAAAATATCTGACGATTGGACGATTTGGACATCTACAGTGTGAACCCTGAAACTGATCCCATTTTTTATGTGATATATTTTGACTGTGATAAGGCCAATATGAATAAACTGCGAGATTTACATTCAACTTTTTCAGAAATATGGGGCGAGGGCACTGTTTTTATTTTTATATTTTATTCTTCCTAACATAAATGGTAATGGATAGATAGTTCTAGATATTGAAGCAATACCCTAACTTATATGATACAAGGTGATTTAGATTGTCCCATTCGATCATAACAAATATTGAGGAGGGGACTAAAATATGGTCGGGAGGGGATGTAAATCAAGCTATTTGTATTATATTGGCCTAAATAAGATAATCCTGCTGACTTTATAATATGTGACCCGCCATATCAAATCCAGTCGTAAGTCGTGATTTTTTTACCCTGTGCCAATGCATTCTCTTATATATGCGAGTCGACCATAGGTCGCCTCGCATATATAAGAGAATGCATTGGCCTAACAATTTTTTATCATTTTTTTTAAATAAATGTTTCTTACAATTTTAGGACATAAAATCAAAAACATCCATTACCCTGCAGGGAGCCCCACACATATATAGAAGCATATAGAAGAGTGTCGTCTGCTCATGTTTGTCTGGGGCTCCGTATGGATGAAATTATAAAATTGTTAAAGAATATAAGAAAAAATTATTAACATTGTAAATTTTTTTTAGGCCAATGCATTCTCTTATATATGCGAGGCGACTCGCATATATAAGATAATGCATTGGCACAGGGTAAAAAAAATCCCGACTTACGACTGGATTTGATATGGCGGGTCACATATATGGTTGTACTCTATATTTATGAAATCTATATTTGTTTTGAATATATCAGTTATTCAATATTTTAACCTTTTTTTTATAACCTCCCTGTACGACTAAGGCCAACATTGGCCCCCTTCACGGAAACCCGACAGATGCAGAACCTTTCCTTACGAAATAGATTCTCCTATCAGTTATATCAGTGTTCATGGAATGGTCTATTGTTCATCTGGAGAGGTTATTCAGGAAATATAAGCAGATGACAGACAGACAAACATATAGTACAAGGATTTCTATTAAATGGTGGGAAATATTCAGATAATAAGTTCAACAAACAACATTATTATTTGAACATTTCTTAAAGGAGCTACTTGTCAATGAATATACAGTAATGCTCTAATTAATCGACTCCTTAAACACAGTAGAATTATGGGTAACTTTTCAGGATTTAGTCGGAAATATGGCTTGTTGCCATTCATCGGAAAGCTCTCGGGGAAAAGTTACCCATAATTCTGTTGTGGTTAAGGAGTCGATTAATTAGAGGCTTACTGTACATATTCACAGGCACTCAGTCGAAAAATGTGCAAAAATCTAAACTTTAGGAGATACATCTTATTTAAGGACATACATGTAACAAGTCTTAATAAGCAAGATCGCGGCCGTGTTGGATTCATCCAGCTCCCTCATTTCAGAGATTCTTCCATCCCGGGTTACGTGGTTTTAGTGCTACTGGTCAAAGTTTTGGAGTAGCATTTCCATATATGGAGCTTTTGAATTATTCATGACTTCAATATATGGAATGCTACTCCAAAACCTGTAGCACTAAAACCACGGAACTGGAAATATGAAAACATGATAGAAGTCTGTAAACAACATCACACCATGAAGAACACGATACATCGCCAGCACGAAGAACACAAAACATCAAAACAGCACCACGAAGAAGAACGCGAATATATAGATAAACGTTCTAATATTAATTATTGAAAATTCGCTAATAACGAAATTCCGCGTGTTAAACCATTCGTATGTAAACAAAACTGTTACAGTGATTTGTCAATAAACATCGCTATAATCACCCTGTAAGTTCAAATATTTTAGAATATTTTTCAATACTTATAGGGTTGTGGTGCTTCCATAGACCGAAGTACATTATCCCATCCTATATGACCAAGTATGGCCAAAATTGCTGGGCAATATATACTGCTGGCTTAAGACTTATTGTTTTGTTGACAATACAATTCTTAATTTTTATATTATTTGTTGCAATTCTTGAATAAAATTCTAATAAAAGTCTCTAATTGCATAGTAACAGGTTTAATCACATTCCTCCCTATTCTGAAGTGACCGTGAAGTTGTGGTCCTGTATAGAAGCATTGCATAGTAACAGGTTTAATCATAGTAACGGGTTTAATCATAGTAACAGGTTTAATCACATTCCTCCCTATTCTGCATAGTAACAGGTTTAATCATAGTAACAGGTTTAATCATATTCCTCCCTATTCTGAAGTGACCGTGAAGTTGAGGTCTTGTATAGAAGCATTGCATAGTAACAGGTTTAATCACATTCCTCCCTATTCTGAAGTGACCGTGAAGTTGCTGTCCTGTATAGAAGCATTGCATAGTAACAGGTTTAATCATAGTAACAGGTTTAATCATATTCCTCCCTATTCTGAAGTGACCGTGAAGTTGAGGTCCTGTATAGAAGCATTGCATAGTAACAGGTTTAATCACATTCCTCCCTATTCTGAAGTGACCGTGAAGTTGAGGTCCTGTATAGAAGCATTGCATAGTAACAGGTTTAATCACATTCCTCCCTATTCTGAAGTGGCTGTGAAGTTGAGGTCCTGTATAGAAGCATTGCATAGTAACAGGTTTAATCATAGTAACAGGTTTAATCACATTCCTCCCTATTCTGAAGTGACCGTGAAGTTGAGGTCCTGTATAGAAGCATTGCATAGTAACAGGTTTAATCACATTCCTCCCTATTCTGAAGTGGCTGTGAAGTTGAGGTCCTGTATAGAAGCATTGCATAGTAACAGGTTTAATCATAGTAACAGGTTTAATCACATTCCTCCCTATTCTGAAGTGACCGTGAAGTTGAGGTCCTGTATAGAAGCATTGCATAGTAACAGGTTTAATCACATTCCTCCCTATTCTGAAGTGACTGTGAAGTTGAGGTCCTGTATAGAAGCATTGCATAGTAACAGGTTTAATCATAGTAACAGGTTTAATCACATTCCTCCCTATTCTGAAGTGACCGTGAAGTTGAGGTCCTGTATAGAAGCATTGCATAGTAACAGGTTTAATCACATTCCTCCCTATACTGAAGTGACCGTGAAGTTGAGGTCCTGTATAGAAGCATTGCATAGTAACATGTTTAATCACATTCCTCCCTATTCTGAAGTGACCGTGATGTTGAGGTCCTGTATAGAAGCATTGCATAGTAACAGGTTTAATCACATTCCTCCCTATTCTGAAGTGACCGTGAAGTTGAGGTCCTGTATAGAAGCATTGCATAGTAACAGGTTTAATCACATTCCTCCCTATTCTGAAGTGATGTGAAGTTGTGGTCCTGTATAGAAGCATTGCATAGTAACAGGTTTAATCACATTCCTCCCTATTCTGAAGTGACCGTGAAGTTGAGGTCCTGTATAGAAGCATTGCATAGTAACAGGTTTAATCACATTCCTCCCTATTCTGAAGTGACCGTGATGTTGAGGTCCTGTATAGAAGCATTGCATAGTAACAGGTTTAATCACATTCCTCCCTATTCTGAAGTGATGTGAAGTTGTGGTCCTGTATAGAAGCATTGCATAGTAACAGGTTTAATCACATTCCTCCCTATTCTGAAGTGACCGTGAAGTTGTGGTCCTGTATAGAAGCATTGCATAGTAACAGGTTTAATCACATTCCTTCCTATTCTGAAGTGACCGTGATGTTGAGGTCCTGTATAGAAGCATTGCATAGTAACAGGTTTAATCATAGTAACAGGTTTAATCACATTCCTCCCTATTCTGAAGTGACCGTGAAGTTGAGGTCCTGTATAGAGGCATTGCATAGTAACAGGTTTAATCACATTCCTCCCTATTCTGAAGTGACCATGAAGTTGAGGTCCTGTATAGAAGCATTGCATAGTGACAGGTTTAATCATATTCCTCCCTATTCTGAAGTGACCGTGAAGTTGAGGTCCTGTATAGAAGCATTGCATAGTAACAGGTTTAATCACATTCCTCCCTATTCTGAAGTGACCGTGAACTTGAGGTACTGTATAGAAGCATTGCATAGTAACAGGTTTAATCACATTCCTCCCTATTAAGTGACCGTGAAGTTGAGGTCCTGTATAGAAGCATTGCATAGTAACAGGTTTAATCACATTCCTCCCTATTCTGAAGTGACCGTGAAGTTGAGGTCCTGTATAGAAGCATTGCATAGTAACAGGTTTAATCACATTCCTCCCTATTCTGAACTGACCATGAAGTTGAGGTCCTGTATAGAAGCATTGCATAGTAACAGGTTTAATCACATTCCTCCCTATTATGAAGTGACCGTGAAGTTGCTGTCCTGTATAGAAGCATTGCATAATAACAGGTTTAATCACATTCCTCCCTATTCTGAAGTGATCGTGAAGTTGTGGTCCTGTATAGAAGCATTACATAGTAACAGGTTTAATCATAGTAACAGGTTTAATCACATTCCTTCCTATTCTGAAGTGACCGTGAAGTTGTGGTCCTGTATAGAAGCATTACATAGTAACAGGTTTAATCATAGTAACAGGTTTAATCACATTCCTCCCTATTCTGAAGTGACCGTGAAGTTGTGGTCCTGTATAGAAGCATTACATAGTAACAGGTTTAATCATAGTAACAGGTTTAATCACATTCCTCCCTATTCTGAAGTGACCGTGAAGTTGTGGTCCTGTATAGAAGCATTACATAGTAACAGGTTTAATCATAGTAACAGGTTTAATCACATTCCTCCCTATTCTGAAGTGACCGTGAAGTTGTGGTCCTGTATAGAAGCATTGCATAGTAACAGGTTTAATCACATTCCTCCCTATTCTGAAGTGACCGTGAAGTTGTGGTCCTGTATAGAAGCATTGCATAGTAACAGGTTTAATCACATTCCTCCCTATTCTGAAGTGACCGTGAAGTTGTGGTCCTGTATAGAAGCATTGCATAGTAACAGGTTTAATCACATTCCTCCCTATTCTGAAGTGACCGTGAAGTTGTGGTCCTGTATAGAAGCATTGCATAGTAACAGGTTTAATCATAGTAACAGGTTTAATCACATTCCTCCCTATTCTGAAGTGACCGTGAAGTTGATGTCCTGTATAGAAGCATTGCATAGTAACAGGTTTAATCACATTCCTCCCTATTCTGAACCGACCGTGAAGTTGAGGTCCTGTATATAAGCATTGCATAGTAACAGGTTTAATCACATTCCTCCCTATTCTGAAGTGACCGTGAAGTTGAGGTCCTGTATAGAAGCATTGCATAGTAACAGGTTTAATCACATTCCTCCCTATTCTGAAGTGACCGTGAAGTTGAGGTCCTGTATAGAAGCATTGCATAGTAACAGGTTTAATCACATTCCTCCCTATTCTGAAGTGACCATGAAGTTGTGGTCCTGTATAGAAGCATTGCATAGTAGCAGGTTTAATCACATTCCTCCCTATTCTGAAGTGACCGTGAAGTTGTGGTCCTGTATAGAAGCATTGCATAGTAACAGGTTTAATCACATTCCTCCCTATTCTGAAGTGACCGTGAAGTTGTGGTCCTGTATAGAAGCATTGCATAGTAACAGGTTTAATCACATTCCTCCCTATTCTGAAGTGACCGTGAAGTTGAGGTCCTGTATAGAAGCATTGCATAGTAACAGGTTTAATCACATTCCTCCCTATTCTGAAGTGATCGTGAAGTTGTGGTCCTGTATAGAAGCATTGCATAGTAACAGGTTTAATCACATTCCTCCCTATTCTGAAGTGACCGTGAAGTTGTGGTCCTGCATAGAAGCATTGCATAGTAACAGGTTTAATCACATTCCTCCCTATTCTGAAGTGACCGTGAAGTTGAGGTCCTGTATAGAAGCATTGCATAGTAACAGGTTTAATCACATTCCTCCCTATTCTGAAGTGACCATGAAGTTGTGGTCCTGTATAGAAGCATTGCATAGTAACAGGTTTAATCACATTCCTCCCTATTCTGAAGTGACCGTGAAGTTGTGGTCCTGTATAGAAGCATTGCATAGTAACAGGTTTAATCACATTCCTCCCTATTCTGAAGTGACCGTGAAGTTGTGTTCCTGTATAGAAGCATTGCATAGTAACAGGTTTAATCACATTCCTCCCTATTCTGAAGTGACCGTGAAGTTGAGGTCCTGTATAGAAGCATTGCATAGTAACAGGTTTAATCACATTCCTCCCTATTCTGAAGTGATCGTGAAGTTGTGGTCCTGTATAGAAGCATTGCATAGTAACAGGTTTAATCACATTCCTCCCTATTCTGAAGTGATCGTGAAGTTGAGGTCCTGTATAGAAGCATTGCATAGTAACAGGTTTAATCACATTCCTCCCTATTCTGAAGTGACCGTGAAGTTGAGGTCCTGTATAGAAGCATTGCATAGTAACAGGTTTAATCACATTCCTCCCTATTCTGAAGTGACCGTGAACTTGAGGTACTGTATAGAAGCATTGCATAGTAACATGTTTAATCACATTCCTCCCTATTCTTAAGTGACCGTGAAGTTGAGGTCCTGTATAGAAGCATTGCATAGTAACAGGTTTAATCACATTCCTCCCTATTCTGAAGTGACCGTGAAGTTGAGGTCCTGTATAGAAGCATTGCATAGTAACAGGTTTAATCACATTCCTCCCTATTCTGAACTGACCATGAAGTTGAGGTCCTGTATAGAAGCATTGCATAGTAACAGGTTTAATCACATTCCTCCCTATTATGAAGTGACCGTGAAGTTGCTGTCCTGTATAGAAGCATTGCATAATAACAGGTTTAATCACATTCCTCCCTATTCTGAAGTGACCGTGAAGTTGAGGTCCTGTATAGAGGCATTGCATAGTAACAGGTTTAATCACATTCCTCCCTATTCTGAAGTGATCGTGAAGTTGAGGTCCTGTATAGAAGCATTGCATAGTAACAGGTTTAATCACATTCCTCCCTATTCTGAAGTGACCGTGAAGTTGAGGTCCTGTATAGAAGCATTGCATAGTAACAGGTTTAATCACATTCCTCCCTATTCTGAAGTGACCGTGAACTTGAGGTACTGTATAGAAGCATTGCATAGTAACAGGTTTAATCACATTCCTCCCTATTCTTAAGTGACCGTGAAGTTGAGGTCCTGTATAGAAGCATTGCATAGTAACAGGTTTAATCACATTCCTCCCTATTCTGAAGTGACCGTGAAGTTGAGGTCCTGCATAGAAGCATTGCATAGTAACAGGTTTAATCACATTCCTCCCTATTATGAAGTGACCGTGAAGTTGCTGTCCTGTATAGAAGCATTGCATAGTAACAGGTTTAATCATATTCCTCCCTATTCCGAAGTGACCGTGAAGTTGAGGTCCTGTATATAAGCATTGCATAGTAACAGGTTTAATCATAGTAACAGGTTTAATCACATTCCTCCCTATTCTGAAGTGACCGTGAACTTGAGGTACGGTATAGAAGCATTGCATAGTAACAGGTTTAATCACATTCCTCCCTATTCTGAAGTGACCGTGAAGTTGAGGTCCTGTATAGAAGCATTGCATAGTAACAGGTTTAATCACATTCCTCCCTATTCTGAAGTGTCCGTGAAGTTGTGGTCCTGTATAGAAGCATTGCATAGTAACAGGTTTAATCACATTCCTCCCTATTCTGAAGTGACCGTGAAGTTGAGGTCCTGTATAGAAGCATTGCATAGTAACAGGTTTAATCACATTCCTCCCTATTCTGAAGTGACCGTGAAGTTGTGGTCCTGTATAGAAGCATTGCATAGTAACAGGTTTAATCACATTCCTCCCTATTCTGAAGTGACCGTGAAGTTGAGGTCCTGTATAGAAGCATTGCATAGTAACATGTTTAATCACATTCCTCCCTATTCTGAAGTGACCGTGAAGTTGTGGTCCTGTATAGAAGCATTGCATAGTAACAGGTTTGATCACATTCCTCCCTATTCTGAAGTGACCGTGAAGTTGTGGTCCTGTATAGAAGCATTGCATAGTAACAGGTTTAATCACATTCCTCCCTATTCTGAAGTGACCGTGAAGTTGAGGTCCTGTATAGAAGCATTGCATAATAACATGTTTAATCACATTCCTCCCTATTCTGAAGTGACCGTGAAGTTGTGGTCCTGTATGGAAGCATTGCATAGTAACAGGTTTAATCACATTCCTCCCTATTCTGAAGTGACCGTGAAGTTGAGGTCCTGTATAGAAGCATTGCATAATAACATGTTTAATCACATTCCTCCCTATTCTGAAGTGACCGTGAAGTTGTGGTCCTGTATAGAAGCATTGCATAGTAACAGGTTTAATCACATTCCTCCCTATTCTGAAGTGACCGTGAAGTTGTGGTCCTGTATAGAAGCATTGCATAGTAACAGGTTTAATCACATTCCTCCCTATTCTGAAGTGACCGTGAAGTTGAGGTCCTGTATAGAAGCATTGCATAATAACATGTTTAATCACATTCCTCCCTATTCTGAAGTGACCGTGAAGTTGTGGTCCTGTATAGAAGCATTGCATAGTAACAGGTTTAATCACATTCCTCCCTATTCTGAAGTGACCGTGAAGTTGTGGTCCTGTATATAAGCATTGCATAGTAACAGGTTTAATCACATTCCTCCCTATTCTGAAGTGACCATGAAGTTGTGGTCCTGTATAGAAGCATTGCATAGTAACAGGTTTAATCACATTCCCCCCTATTCTGAAGTGACCGTGAAGTTGTGGTCCTGTATAGAAGCATTGCATAGTAACAGGTTTAATCACATTCCTCCCTATTCTGAAGTGACCGTGAAGTTGAGGTCCTGTATAGAAGCATTGCATAGTAACAGGTTTAATCACATTCCTCCCTATTCTGAAGTGATCGTGAAGTTGTGGTCCTGTATAGAAGCATTGCATAGTAACAGGTTTAATCACATTCCTCCCTATTCTGAAGTGACCGTGAAGTTGAGGTCCTGTATAGAAGCATTGCATAGTAACAGGTTTAATCACATTCCTCCCTATTCTGAAGTGACCGTGAAGTTGTGGTCCTGTATAGAAGCATTGCATAGTAACAGGTTTAATCATATTCCTCCCTATTCCGATGTGACCGTGAAGTTGAGGTCCTGTATAGAAGCATTGCATAGTAACAGGTTTAATCATATTCCTCCCTATTCTGAAGTGACCGTGAAGTTGAGGTCCTGTATAGAAGCATTGCATAGTAACAGGTTTAATCACATTCCTCCCTATTCTGAAGTGACCGTGAAGTTGAGGTCCTGTATAGAAGCATTGCATAGTAACAGGTTTAATCACATTGCTCCCTGTTCTGAAGTGACCGTGAAGTTGAGGTCCTGTATAGAAGCATTGCATAGTAACATGTTTAATCACATTCCTCCCTATTCTGAAGTGACCGTGAAGTTGAGGTCCTGTATTGAAGCATTGCATAGTAACAGGTTTAATCACATTCCTCCCTATTCTGAAGTGACCGTGAAGTTGAGGTCCTGTATAGAAGCATTGCATAGTAACATGTTTAATCACATTCCTCCCTATTCTGAAGTGACCGTGAAGTTGAGGTCCTGTATAGAAGCATTGCATAGTAACAGGTTTAATCACATTCCTCCCTATTCCGAAGTGACCGTGAAGTTGAGGTCCTGTATAGAAGCATTACATAGTAACAGGTTTAATCATAGTAACAGGTTTAATCACATTCCTCCCTATTCTGAAGTGACCGTGAAGTTGAGGTCCTGTATAGAAGCATTGCATAGTAACAGGTTTAATCACATTCCTCCCTATTCTGAAGTGACCGTGAAGTTGAGGTCCTGTATAGAAGCATTGCATAGTAACAGGTTTAATCGCATTCCTCCCTATTCTGAACTGACCGTGAAGTTGTGGTCCTGTATAGAAGCATTGCATAGTAACAGGTTTAATCACATTCCTCCCTATTCTGAAGTGACCGTGAAGTTGTGGTCCTGTATAGAAGCATTGCATAGTAACAGGTTTAATCACATTCCTCCCTATTCTGAAGTGACCGTGAAGTTGTGGTCCTGTATATAAGCATTGCATAGTAACAGGTTTAATCACATTCCTCCCTATTCTGAAGTGACCGTGAAGTTGAGGTCCTGTATAGAAGCATTGCATAGTAACAGGTTTAATCACATTCCTCCCTATTCTGAAGTGACCGTGAAGTTGAGGTCCTGTATAGAAGCATTGCATAGTAACAGGTTTAATCACATTCCTCCCTATTCTGAAGTGACCATGAAGTTGTGGTCCTGTATAGAAGCATTGCATAGTAACAGGTTTAATCACATTCCTCCCTATTCTGAAGTGACCGTGAAGTTGTGGTCCTGTATAGAAGCATTGCATAGTAACAGGTTTAATCACATTCCTCCCTATTCTGAAGTGACCGTGAAGTTGTGGTCCTGTATAGAAGCATTGCATAGTAACAGGTTTAATCACATTCCTCCCTATTCTGAAGTGACCGTGAAGTTGAGGTCCTGTATAGAAGCATTGCATAGTAACAGGTTTAATCACATTCCTCCCTATTCTGAAGTGATCGTGAAGTTGTGGTCCTGTATAGAAGCATTGCATAGTAACAGGTTTAATCACATTCCTCCCTATTCTGAAGTGACCGTGAAGTTGTGGTCCTGCATAGAAGCATTGCATAGTAACAGGTTTAATCACATTCCTCCCTATTCTGAAGTGACCGTGAAGTTGAGGTCCTGTATAGAAGCATTGCATAGTAACAGGTTTAATCACATTCCTCCCTATTCTGAAGTGACCATGAAGTTGTGGTCCTGTATAGAAGCATTGCATAGTAACAGGTTTAATCACATTCCTCCCTATTCTGAAGTGACCGTGAAGTTGTGGTCCTGTATAGAAGC
Source organism: Siphonodentalium dalli (assembly GCA_032622095.1). Classification (NCBI taxonomy): domain Eukaryota; kingdom Metazoa; phylum Mollusca; class Scaphopoda; order Gadilida; family Siphonodentaliidae; genus Siphonodentalium; species Siphonodentalium dalli. The sequence continues at coordinate 177,931,400 of CP136068.1, read as the reverse complement.
ATTGCATAGTAACAGGTTTAATCACATTCCTCCCTATTCTGAAGTGACCGTGAAGTTGTGTTCCTGTATAGAAGCATTGCATAGTAACAGGTTTAATCACATTCCTCCCTATTCTGAAGTGACCGTGAAGTTGAGGTCCTGTATAGAAGCATTGCATAGTAACAGGTTTAATCACATTCCTCCCTATTCTGAAGTGATCGTGAAGTTGTGGTCCTGTATAGAAGCATTGCATAGTAACAGGTTTAATCACATTCCTCCCTATTCTGAAGTGATCGTGAAGTTGAGGTCCTGTATAGAAGCATTGCATAGTAACAGGTTTAATCACATTCCTCCCTATTCTGAAGTGACCGTGAAGTTGAGGTCCTGTATAGAAGCATTGCATAGTAACAGGTTTAATCACATTCCTCCCTATTCTGAAGTGACCGTGAACTTGAGGTACTGTATAGAAGCATTGCATAGTAACATGTTTAATCACATTCCTCCCTATTCTTAAGTGACCGTGAAGTTGAGGTCCTGTATAGAAGCATTGCATAGTAACAGGTTTAATCACATTCCTCCCTATTCTGAAGTGACCGTGAACTTGAGGTACTGTATAGAAGCATTGCATAGTAACATGTTTAATCACATTCCTCCCTATTCTTAAGTGACCGTGAAGTTGAGGTCCTGTATAGAAGCATTGCATAGTAACAGGTTTAATCACATTCCTCCCTATTCTGAAGTGACCGTGAAGTTGAGGTCCTGTATAGAAGCATTGCATAGTAACAGGTTTAATCACATTCCTCCCTATTCTGAACTGACCATGAAGTTGAGGTCCTGTATAGAAGCATTGCATAGTAACAGGTTTAATCACATTCCTCCCTATTATGAAGTGACCGTGAAGTTGCTGTCCTGTATAGAAGCATTGCATAATAACAGGTTTAATCACATTCCTCCCTATTCTGAAGTGACCGTGAAGTTGAGGTCCTGTATAGAGGCATTGCATAGTAACAGGTTTAATCACATTCCTCCCTATTCTGAAGTGATCGTGAAGTTGAGGTCCTGTATAGAAGCATTGCATAGTAACAGGTTTAATCACATTCCTCCCTATTCTGAAGTGACCGTGAAGTTGAGGTCCTGTATAGAAGCATTGCATAGTAACAGGTTTAATCACATTCCTCCCTATTCTGAAGTGACCGTGAACTTGAGGTACTGTATAGAAGCATTGCATAGTAACAGGTTTAATCACATTCCTCCCTATTCTTAAGTGACCGTGAAGTTGAGGTCCTGTATAGAAGCATTGCATAGTAACAGGTTTAATCACATTCCTCCCTATTCTGAAGTGACCGTGAAGTTGATGTCCTGTATAGAAGCATTGCATAGTAACAGGTTTAATCACATTCCTCCCTATTATGAAGTGACCGTGAAGTTGCTGTCCTGTATAGAAGCATTGCATAGTAACAGGTTTAATCATATTCCTCCCTATTCCGAAGTGACCGTGAAGTTGAGGTCCTGTATATAAGCATTGCATAGTAACAGGTTTAATCATAGTAACAGGTTTAATCACATTCCTCCCTATTCTGAAGTGACCGTGAACTTGAGGTACGGTATAGAAGCATTGCATAGTAACAGGTTTAATCACATTCCTCCCTATTCTGAAGTGACCGTGAAGTTGAGGTCCTGTATAGAAGCATTGCATAGTAACAGGTTTAATCACATTCCTCCCTATTCTGAAGTGTCCGTGAAGTTGTGGTCCTGTATAGAAGCATTGCATAGTAACAGGTTTAATCACATTCCTCCCTATTCTGAAGTGACCGTGAAGTTGAGGTCCTGTATAGAAGCATTGCATAGTAACAGGTTTAATCACATTCCTCCCTATTCTGAAGTGACCGTGAAGTTGTGGTCCTGTATAGAAGCATTGCATAGTAACAGGTTTAATCACATTCCTCCCTATTCTGAAGTGACCGTGAAGTTGAGGTCCTGTATAGAAGCATTGCATAGTAACATGTTTAATCACATTCCTCCCTATTCTGAAGTGACCGTGAAGTTGTGGTCCTGTATAGAAGCATTGCATAGTAACAGGTTTAATCACATTCCTCCCTATTCTGAAGTGACCGTGAAGTTGTGGTCCTGTATAGAAGCATTGCATAGTAACAGGTTTAATCACATTCCTCCCTATTCTGAAGTGACCGTGAAGTTGAGGTCCTGTATAGAAGCATTGCATAATAACATGTTTAATCACATTCCTCCCTATTCTGAAGTGCCGTGAAGTTGTGGTCCTGTATAGAAGCATTGCATAGTAACAGGTTTAATCACATTCCTCCCTATTCTGAAGTGACCGTGAAGTTGAGGTCCTGTATAGAAGCATTGCATAATAACATGTTTAATCACATTCCTCCCTATTCTGAAGTGACCGTGAAGTTGTGGTCCTGTATAGAAGCATTGCATAGTAACAGGTTTAATCACATTCCTCCCTATTCTGAAGTGACCGTGAAGTTGTGGTCCTGTATAGAAGCATTGCATAGTAACAGGTTTAATCACATTCCTCCCTATTCTGAAGTGACCGTGAAGTTGAGGTCCTGTATAGAAGCATTGCATAATAACATGTTTAATCACATTCCTCCCTATTCTGAAGTGACCGTGAAGTTGTGGTCCTGTATAGAAGCATTGCATAGTAACAGGTTTAATCACATTCCTCCCTATTCTGAAGTGACCGTGAAGTTGTGGTCCTGTATATAAGCATTGCATAGTAACAGGTGTAATCACATTCCTCCCTATTCTGAAGTGACCATGAAGTTGTGGTCCTGTATAGAAGCATTGCATAGTAACAGGTTTAATCACATTCCCCCCTATTCTGAAGTGACCGTGAAGTTGTGGTCCTGTATAGAAGCATTGCATAGTAACAGGTTTAATCACATTCCTCCCTATTCTGAAGTGACCGTGAAGTTGAGGTCCTGTATAGAAGCATTGCATAGTAACAGGTTTAATCACATTCCTCCCTATTCTGAAGTGATCGTGAAGTTGTGGTCCTGTATAGAAGCATTGCATAGTAACAGGTTTAATCACATTCCTCCCTATTCTGAAGTGACCGTGAAGTTGAGGTCCTGTATAGAAGCATTGCATAGTAACAGGTTTAATCACATTCCTCCCTATTCTGAAGTGACCGTGAAGTTGTGGTCCTGTATAGAAGCATTGCATAGTAACAGGTTTAATCATATTCCTCCCTATTCCGATGTGACCGTGAAGTTGAGGTCCTGTATAGAAGCATTGCATAGTAACAGGTTTAATCATATTCCTCCCTATTCTGAAGTGACCGTGAAGTTGAGGTCCTGTATAGAAGCATTGCATAGTAACAGGTTTAATCACATTCCTCCCTATTCTGAAGTGACCGTGAAGTTGAGGTCCTGTATAGAAGCATTGCATAGTAACAGGTTTAATCACATTGCTCCCTATTCTGAAGTGACCGTGAAGTTGAGGTCCTGTATAGAAGCATTGCATAGTAACATGTTTAATCACATTCCTCCCTATTCTGAAGTGACCGTGAAGTTGAGGTCCTGTATTGAAGCATTGCATAGTAACAGGTTTAATCACATTCCTCCCTATTCTGAAGTGACCGTGAAGTTGAGGTCCTGTATAGAAGCATTGCATAGTAACATGTTTAATCACATTCCTCCCTATTCTGAAGTGACCGTGAAGTTGAGGTCCTGTATAGAAGCATTGCATAGTAACAGGTTTAATCACATTCCTCCCTATTCCGAAGTGACCGTGAAGTTGAGGTCCTGTATAGAAGCATTACATAGTAACAGGTTTAATCATAGTAACAGGTTTAATCACATTCCTCCCTATTCTGAAGTGACCGTGAAGTTGAGGTCCTGTATAGAAGCATTGCATAGTAACAGGTTTAATCACATTCCTCCCTATTCTGAAGTGACCGTGAAGTTGAGGTCCTGTATAGAAGCATTGCATAGTAACAGGTTTAATCGCATTCCTCCCTATTCTGAACTGACCGTGAAGTTGTGGTCCTGTATAGAAGCATTGCATAGTAACAGGTTTAATCACATTCCTCCCTATTCTGAAGTGACCGTGAAGTTGTGGTCCTGTATAGAAGCATTGCATAGTAACAGGTTTAATCACATTCCTCCCTATTCTGAAGTGACCGTGAAGTTGAGGTCCTGTATAGAAGCATTACATAGTAACAGGTTTAATCACATTCCTCCCTATTCTGAAGTGACCGTGAAGTTGTGGTCCTGTATAGAAGCATTGCATAGTAACAGGTTTAATCACATTCCTCCCTATTCTGAAGTGACCGTGAAGTTGAGGTCCTGTATAGAAGCATTGCATAGTAACATGTTTAATCACATTCCTCCCTATTCTGAAGTGACCGTGAAGTTGTGGTCCTGTATAGAAGCATTGCATAGTAACAGGTTTAATCACATTCCTCCCTATTCTGAAGTGACCGTGAAGTTGTGGTCCTGTATAGAAGCATTGCATAGTAACAGGTTTAATCACATTCCTCCCTATTCTGAAGTGACCGTGAAGTTGAGGTCCTGTATAGAAGCATTGCATAATAACATGTTTAATCACATTCCTCCCTATTCTGAAGTGACCGTGAAGTTGTGGTCCTGTATAGAAGCATTGCATAGTAACAGGTTTAATCACATTCCTCCCTATTCTGAAGTGACCGTGAAGTTGAGGTCCTGTATAGAAGCATTGCATAATAACATGTTTAATCACATTCCTCCCTATTCTGAAGTGACCGTGAAGTTGTGGTCCTGTATAGAAGCATTGTATAGTAACAGGTTTAATCACATTCCTCCCTATTCTGAAGTGACCGTGAAGTTGTGGTCCTGTATAGAAGCATTGCATAGTAACAGGTTTAATCACATTCCTCCCTATTCTGAAGTGACCGTGAAGTTGAGGTCCTGTATAGAAGCATTGCATAATAACATGTTTAATCACATTCCTCCCTATTCTGAAGTGACCGTGAAGTTGTGGTCCTGTATAGAAGCATTGCATAGTAACAGGTTTAATCACATTCCTCCCTATTCTGAAGTGACCGTGAAGTTGTGGTCCTGTATATAAGCATTGCATAGTAACAGGTTTAATCACATTCCTCCCTATTCTGAAGTGACCATGAAGTTGTGGTCCTGTATAGAAGCATTGCATAGTAACAGGTTTAATCACATTCCCCCCTATTCTGAAGTGACCGTGAAGTTGTGGTCCTGTATAGAAGCATTGCATAGTAACATGTTTAATCACATTCCTCCCTATTCTGAAGTGACCGTGAAGTTGTGGTCCTGTATATAAGCATTGCATAGTAACAGGTTTAATCACATTCCTCCCTATTCTGAAGTGACCGTGAAGTTGAGGTCCTGTATAGAAGCATTGCATAGTAACAGGTTTAATCACATTCCTCCCTATTCTGAAGTGATCGTGAAGTTGTGGTCCTGTATAGAAGCATTGCATAGTAACAGGTTTAATCACATTCCTCCCTATTCTGAAGTGACCGTGAAGTTGAGGTCCTGTATAGAAGCATTGCATAGTAACAGGTTTAATCACATTCCTCCCTATTCTGAAGTGACCGTGAAGTTGTGGTCCTGTATAGAAGCATTGCATAGTAACAGGTTTAATCATATTCCTCCCTATTCCGATGTGACCGTGAAGTTGAGGTCCTGTATAGAAGCATTGCATAGTAACAGGTTTAATCATATTCCTCCCTATTCTGAAGTGACCGTGAAGTTGAGGTCCTGTATAGAAGCATTGCATAGTAACAGGTTTAATCACATTCCTCCCTATTCGGAAGTGACCGTGAAGTTGAGGTCCTGTATAGAAGCATTGCATAGTAACAGGTTTAATCACATTGCTCCCTATTCTGAAGTGACCGTGAAGTTGAGGTCCTGTATAGAAGCATTGCATAGTAACATGTTTAATCACATTCCTCCCTATTCTGAAGTGACCGTGAAGTTGAGGTCCTGTGTTGAAGCATTGCATAGTAACAGGTTTAATCACATTCCTCCCTATTCTGAAGTGACCGTGAAGTTGAGGTCCTGTATAGAAGCATTGCATAGTAACATGTTTAATCACATTCCTCCCTATTCTGAAGTGACCGTGAAGTTGAGGTCCTGTATAGAAGCATTGCATAGTAACAGGTTTAATCACATTCCTCCCTATTCCGAAGTGACCGTGAAGTTGAGGTCCTGTATAGAAGCATTACATAGTAACAGGTTTAATCATAGTAACAGGTTTAATCACATTCCTCCCTATTCTGAAGTGACCGTGAAGTTGAGGTCCTGTATAGAAGCATTGCATAGTAACAGGTTTAATCACATTCCTCCCTATTCTGAAGTGACCGTGAAGTTGAGGTCCTGTATAGAAGCATTGCATAGTAACAGGTTTAATCGCATTCCTCCCTATTCTGAACTGACCGTGAAGTTGTGGTCCTGTATAGAAGCATTGCATAGTAACAGGTTTAATCACATTCCTCCCTATTCTTAAGTGACCGTGAAGTTGAGGTCCTGTATAGAAGCATTACATAGTAACAGGTTTAATCACATTCCTCCCTATTCTGAAGTGACCGTGAAGTTGAGGTCCTGTATAGAAGCATTGCATAGTAACAGGTTTAATCACATTCCTCCCTATTCTGAAGTGACCGTGAAGTTGAGGTCCTGTATAGAAGCATTACATAGTAACAGGTTTAATCACATTCCTCCCTATTCTGAAGTGACCGTGAAGTTGAGGTCCTGTATAGAAGCATTGCATAGTAACAGGTTTAATCACATTCCTCCCTATTCTGAAGTGACTGTGAAGTTGAGGTCCTGTATAGAAGCATTGCATAGTAACAGGTTTAATCACATTCCTCCCTATTCTGAAGTGACCGTGAAGTTGAGGTCCTGTATTGAAGCATTGCATAGTAACAGGTTTAATCACATTCCTCCCTATTCTGAACTGACCGTGAAGTTGAGGTCCTGTATAGAAGCATTGCATAGTAACATGTTTAATCACATTCCTCCCTATTCTGAAGTGACCGTGAAGTTGAGGTCCTGTATAGAAGCATTGCATAGTAACAGGTTTAATCATAGTAACAGGTTTAATCACATTCCTCCCTATTCTGAAGTGACCGTGAAGTTGAGGTCCTGTATAGAAGCTTTGCATAGTAACAGGTTTAATCATAGTATCAGGTTTAATCACATTCCTCCCTATTCTAAAGTGACCGTGAAGTTGAGGTCCTGTATTGAAGCATTGCATAGTAACATGTTTAATCACATTCCTCCCTATTCTGAAGTGACCGTGAAGTTGAGGTCCTGTATAGAAGCATTGCATAGTAACAGGTTTAATCATAGTAACAGGTTTAATCACATTCCTCCCTATTCTGAAGTGACCGTGAAGTTGAGGTCCTGTATAGAAGCATTGCATAGTAACAGGTTTAATCACATTCCTCCCTATTCTGAAGTGACCGTGAAGTTGAGGTCCTGTATTGAAGCATTGCATAGTAACATGTTTAATCACATTCCTCCCTATTCTGAAGTGACCGTGAAGTTGAGGTCCTGTATAGAAGCATTGCATAGTAACAGGTTTAATCACATTCCTCCCTATTCTGCATAGTAACAGGTTTAATCACATTCCTCCCTATTCTGAAGTGACCGTGAAGTTGAGGTCCTGTATAGAAGCATTGCATAGTAACAGGTTTAATCATATTCCTCCCTATTCTGAAGTGACCGTGAAGTTAAGGTCCTGTATAGAAGCATTGCATAGTAACAGGTTTAATAACATTCCTCCCTATTCTGAAGTGACCGTGAAGTTGAGGTCCTGTATAGAAGCATTGCATAGTAACAGGTTTAATCATATTCCTCCCTATTCTGAATTGACCATGAAGTTGAGGTCCTGTATAGAAGCATTGCATAGTAACAGGTTTAATCACATTCCTCCCTATTCCGAAGTGACCGTGAAGTTGAGGTCCTGTATAGAAGCATTGCATAGTAACAGGTTTAATCATATTCCTCCCTATTCTGAAGTGACCGTGAAGTTGAGGTCCTGTATAGAAGCATTGCATAGTAACAGGTTTAATCACATTCCTCCCTATTCTGAAGTGACCGTGAAGTTGAGGTCCTGTATAGAAGCATTGCATAGTAACAGGTTTAATCATATTCCTCCCTATTCTGAAGTGAAGTTGAGGTCCTGTATAGAAGCATTGCATAGTAACAGGTTTAATCATAGTAACAGGTTTAATCACATTCCTCCCTATTCTGACGTGACCGTGAAGTTGAGGTCCTGTATAGAAGCATTGCATAGTAACAGGTTTAATCATATTCCTCCCTATTCTGAAGTGACCGTGAAGTTGAGGTCCTGTATAGAAGCATTGCATAGTAACAGGTTTAATAACAATCCTCCCTATTCTGAACTGACCGTGAAGTTGAGGTCCTGTATAGAAGCATTGCATAGTAACAGGTTTAATCACATTCCTCCCTATTCTGAAGTGACCGTGAAGTTGAGGTCCTGTATAGAAGCATTGCATAGTAACAGGTTTAATCATAGTAACAGGTTTAATCACATTCCTCCCTATTCTGAAGTGACCGTGAAGTTGAGGTCCTGTATAGAAGCATTGCATAGTAACAGGTTTAATCATAGTATCAGGTTTAATCACATTCCTCCCTATTCTAAAGTGACCGTGAAGTTGAGGTCCTGTATTGAAGCATTGCATAGTAACATGTTTAATCACATTCCTCCCAATTCTGAAGTGACCGTGAAGTTGAGGTCCTGTATAGAAGCATTGCATAGTAACAGGTTTAATCATAGTAACAGGTTTAATCACATTCCTCCCTATTCTGAAGTGACCGTGAAGTTGAGGTCCTGTATAGAAGCATTGCATAGTAACAGGTTTAATCACATTCCTCCCTATTCTGAAGTGACCGTGAAGTTGAGGTCCTGTATTGAAGCATTGCATAGTAACATGTTTAATCACATTCCTCCCTATTCTGAAGTGACCGTGAAGTTGAGGTCCTGTATAGAAGCATTGCATAGCAACAGGTTTAATCACATTCCTCCCTATTCTGCATAGTAACATGTTTAATCACATTCCTCCCTATTCTGAAGTGACCGTGAAGTTGAGGTCCTGTATAGAAGCATTGCATAGTAACAGGTTTAATCATAGTAACAGGTTTAATCACATTCCTCCCTATTCTGAAGTGACCGTGAAGTTGAGGTCCTGTATAGAAGCATTGCATAGTAACAGGTTTAATCATATTCCTCCCTATTCTGAAGTGACCGTGAAGTTGAGGTCCTGTATAGAAGCATTGCATAGTAACAGGTTTAATAACATTCCTCCCTATTCTGAAGTGACCGTGAAGTTGAGGTCCTGTATAGAAGCATTGCATAGTAACAGGTTTAATCATATTCCTCCCTATTCTGAATTGACCGTGAAGTTGAGGTCCTGTATAGAAGCATTGCATAGTAACAGGTTTAATCACATTCCTCCCTATTCCGAAGTGACCGTGAAGTTGAGGTCCTGTATAGAAGCATTGCATAGTAACAGGTTTAATCATATTCCTCCCTATTCTGAAGTGACCGTGAAGTTGAGGTCCTGTATAGAAGCATTGCATAGTTACAGGTTTAATCACATTCCTCCCTATTCTGAAGTGACCGTGAAGTTGAGGTCCTGTATAGAAGCATTGCATAGTAACAGGTTTAATCATATTCCTCCCTATTCTGAAGTGAAGTTGAGGTCCTGTATAGAAGCATTGCATAGTAACAGGTTTAATCATAGTAACAGGTTTAATCACATTCCTCCCTATTCTGAAGTGACCGTGAAGTTGAGGTCCTGTATAGAAGCATTGCATAGTAACAGGTTTAATCATATTCCTCCCTATTCTGAAGTGACCGTGAAGTTGAGGTCCTGTATAGAAGCATTGCATAGTAACAGGTTTAATCATATTCCTCCCTATTCCGAAGTGACCGTGAAGTTGAGGTCCTGTATAGAAGCATTGCATAGTAACAGGTTTAATAACATTCCTCCCTATTCTGAACTGACCGTGAAGTTGAGGTCCTGTATAGAAGCATTGCATAGTAACAGGTTTAATCACATTCCTCCCTATTCTGAAGTGACCGTGAAGTTGAGGTCCTGTATAGAAGCATTGCATAGTAACAGGTTTAATCATATTCCTCCCTATTCTGAAGTGAAGTTGAGGTCCTGTATAGAAGCATTGCATAGTAACAGGTTTAATCATATTCCTCCCTATTCTGAAGTGACCATGAAGTTGAGGTCCTGTATAGAAGCATTGCATAGTAACAGGTTTAATCATAGTAACAGGTTTAATCACATTCCTCCCTATTCCGAAGTGACCGTGAAGTTGAGGTCCTGTATAGAAGCATTGCAAAGTAACAGGTTTAATCATAGTAACAGGTTTAATCACATTCCTCCCTATTCTGAAGTGACCGTGAAGTTGAGGTCCTGTATAGAAGCATTGCATAGTAACAGGTTTAATCATATTCCTCCCTATTCTGAAGTGAAGTTGAGGTCCTGTATAGAAGCATTGCATAGTAACAGGTTTAATCATATTCCTCCCTATTCTGAAGTGACCGTGAAGTTGAGGTCCTGTATAGAAGCATTGCATAGTAACAGGTTTAATCACATTCCTCCCTATTCTGAAGTGACCGTGAAGTTGTGGTCCTGTATAGAAGCATTGCATAGTAACAGGTTTAATCATATTCCTCCCTATTCTGAAGTGACTGTGAAGTTGTGGTCCTGTATAGAAGCATTGCATAGTAACAGGTTTAATCACATTCCTCCCTATTCTGAAGTGACCGTGAAGTTGTGGTCCTGTATAGAAGCATTGCATAGTAACAGGTTTAATCATATTCCTCCCTATTCTGAAGTGACTGTGAAGTTGTGGTCCTGTATAGAAGCATTGCATAGTAACAGGTTTAATCATAGTAACAGGTTTAATCATAGTAACAGGTTTAATCACATTCCTCCCTATTCCGAAGTGACCGTGAAGTTGAGGTCCTGTATAGAAGCATTGCATAGTAACAGGTTTAATCACATTCCTCCCTATTCTGAAGTGACCGTGAAGTTGTGGTCCTGTATAGAAGCATTGCATAGTAACAGGTTTAATCATATTCCTCCCTATTCTGAAGTGACTGTGAAGTTGTGGTCCTGTATAGAAGCATTGCATAGTAACAGGTTTAATCACATTCCTCCCTATTCTGAAGTGACTGTGAAGTTGTGGTCCTGTATAGAAGCATTGCATAGTAACAGGTTTAATCACATTCCTCCCTATTCTGCAGTGACCGTGAAGTTGTGGTCCTGTATAGAAGCATTGCATAGTAACAGGTTTAATCATATTCCTCCCTATTCTGAAGTGACTGTGAAGTTGTGGTCCTGTATAGAAGCATTGCATAGTAACAGGTTTAATCACATTCCTCCCTATTCTGAAGTGACCGTGAAGTTGTGGTCCTGTATAGAGGCATTGCATAGTAACAGGTTTAATCACATTCCTCCCTATTCTGAAGTGACCGTGAAGTTGTGGTCCTGTATAGAAGCATTGCATAGTAACAGGTTTAATCATATTCCTCCCTATTCTGAAGTGACTGTGAAGTTGTGGTCCTGTATAGAAGCATTGCATAGTAACAGGTTTAATCACATTCCTCCCTATTCTGAAGTGACCGTGAAGTTGTGGTCCTGTATAGAGGCATTGCATAGTAACAGGTTTAATCACATTCCTCCCTATTCTGAACTGACCATGAAGTTGAGGTCCTGTATAGAAACATTGCATAGTAACAGGTTTAATCATATTCCTCCCTATTCTGAAGTGACTGTGAAGTTGTGGTCCTGTATAGAAGCATTGCATAGTAACAGGTTTAATCACATTCCTCCCTATTCTGAAGTGACCGTGAAGTTGTGGTCCTGTATAGAGGCATTGCATAGTAACAGGTTTAATCACATTCCTCCCTATTCTGAAGTGACCGTGAAGTTGAGGTCCTGTATAGAAGCATTGCATAGTAACAGGTTTAATCACATTCCTCCCTATTCTGAAGTGACCGTGAAGTTGAGGTCCTGTATAGAAGCATTGCATAGTAACAGGTTTAATCACATTCCTCCCTATTCTGAAGTGACCGTGAAGTTGTGGTCCTGTATAGAAGCATTGCATAGTAACAGGTTTAATCACATTCCTCCCTATTCTGAAGTGACCGTGAAGTTGAGGTCCTGTATTGAAGCATTGCATAGTAACAGGTTTAATCACATTCCTCCCTATTCTGAAGTGACCGTGAAGTTGAGGTCGCGTATAGAAGCATTGCATAGTAACAGGTTTAATCACATTCCTCCCTATTCTGAAGTGACCGTGAAGTTGAGGTCCTGTATAGAAGCATTGCATAGTAACAGGTTTAATCACATTCCTCCCTATTCTGAAGTGACTGTGAAGTTGTGGTCCTGTATAGAAGCATTGCATAGTAACAGATTTAATCACATTCCTCCCTATTCTGAAGTGACCGTGAAGTTGTGGTCCTGTATAGAAGCATTGCATAGTAACAGGTTTAATCACATTCCTCCCTATTCTGAAGTGACTGTGAAGTTGTGGTCCTGTATAGAAGCATTGCATAGTAACAGGTTTAATCACATTCCTCCCTATTCTGAAGTGACTGTGAAGTTGCTGTCCTGTATAGAAGCATTGCATAGTAACAGGTTTAATCACATTCCTCCCTATTCTGAACTGACCATGAAGTTGAGGTCCTGTATAGAAGCATTGCATAGTAACAGGTTTAATCACATTCCTCCCTATTCTGAAGTGACTGTGAAGTTGTGGTCCTGTATAGAAGCATTGCATAGTAACAGGTTTAATCACATTCCTCCCTATTCTGAACTGACCATGAAGTTGAGGTCCTGTATAGAAGCATTGCATAGTAACAGGTTTAATCACATTCCTCCCTATTCTGAAGTGACCGTGAAGTTGAGGTCCTGTATAGAAGCATTGCATAGTAACAGGTTTAATCACATTCCTCCCTATTCTGAAGTGACCGTGAAGTTGAGGTCCTGTATAGAAGCATTGCATAGTAACAGGTTTAATCATATTCCTCCCTATTCTGAAGTGACCGTGAAGTTGTGGTCCTGTATAGAAGCATTGCATAGTAACAGGTTTAATCATATTCCTCCCTATTCTGAAGTGACCGTGAAGTTGTGGTCCTGTATAGAAGCATTGCATAGTAACAGGTTTAATCATATTCCTCCCTATTCTGAAGTGACCGTGAAGTTGAGGTCCTGTATAGAAGCATTGCATAGTAACAGGTTTAATCATATTCCTCCCTATTCTGAAGTGACCGTGAAGTTGAGGTCCTGTATAGAAGCATTGCATAGTAACAGGTTTAATCACATTTCTCCCTATTCTGAAGTGACCGTGAAGTTGAGGTCCTGTATGGAAACATTGCATAGTAACAGGTTTAATCATAGTAACAGGTTTAATCGCATTCCTCCCAATTCTGAAGTGACCGTGAAGTTGAGGTCCTGTATAGAAGCATTGCATAGTAACAGGTTTAATCACATTCCTCCCTATTCTGAAGTGACCGTGAAGTTGAGGTCCTGTATAGAAGCATTGCATAGTAACAGGTTTAATCACATTCCTCCCTATTCTGAAGTGACCGTGAAGTTGAGGTCCTGTATAGAAGCATTGCATAGTAACAGGTTTAATCACATTCCTCCCTATTCTGAAGTGACCGTGAAGTTGAGTTCCTGTATAGAAGCATTGCATAGTAACAGGTTTAATCACATTCCTCCCTATTCTGAAGTGACCGTGAAGTTGAGGTCCTGTATAGAAGCATTGCATAGTAACATGTTTAATCACATTCCTCCCTATTCTGAAGTGACAATGAAGTTGAGGTCCTGTATAGAAGCATTGCATAGTAACAGGTTTAATCACATTCCTCCCTATTCTGAAGTGACCGTGAAGTTGAGGTCCTGTATAGAAGCATTGCATAGTAACATATTTAATCACATTCCTCCCTATTCTGAAGTGACAATGAAGTTGAGGTCCTGTATAGAAGCATTGCATAGTAACAGGTTTAATCACATTCCTCCCTATTCTGAAGTGACCGTGAAGTTGTGGTCCTGTATAGAAGCATTGCATAGTAACAGGTTTAATCACATTCCTCCCTATTCTGAAGTGACCGTGAAGTTGTGGTCCTGTATATAAGCATTGCATAGTAACAGGTTTAATCATATTCCTCCCTATTCTGAAGTGACCGTGAAGTTGATGTCCTGTATAGAAGCATTGCATAGTAACAGGTTTAATCACATTCCTCCCTATTCTGAAGTGACCGTGAAGTTGAGGTCCTGTATAGAAGCATTGCATAGTAACAGGTTTAATCACATTCCTCCCTATTCTGAAGTGACCGTGAAGTTGAGGTCCTGTATAGAAGCATTGCATAGTAACAGGTTTAATCACATTCCTCCCTATTCTGAAGTGACCGTGAAGTTGTGGTCCTGTATAGAAGCATTGCATAGTAACAGGTTTAATCACATTCCTCCCTATTCTGAAGTGACCGTGAAGTTGTGGTCCTGTATAGAAGCATTGCATAGTAACAGGTTTAATCATATTCCTGCCTATTCTGAAGTGACCGTGAAGTTGAGGTCCTGTATAGAAGCATTGCATAGTAACAGGTTTAATCACATTCCTCCCTATTCTGAAGTGACCGTGAAGTTGAGGTCCTGTATAGAAGAATTGCATAGTAACAGGTTTAATCATATTCCTCCCTATTCTGAAGTGACCGTGAAGTTGAGGTCCTGTATAGAAGCATTGCATAGTAACAGGTTTAATCACATTCCTCCCTATTCTGAAGTGACCGTGAAGTTGTGGTCCTGTATAGAAGCATTGCATAGTAACAGGTTTAATCATATTCCTCCCTATTATGAAGTGACCGTGAAGTTGAGGTCCTGTATAGAAATATTGCATAGTAACAGGTTTAATCATATTCCTCCCTATTCTGAAGTGACCGTGAAGTTGAGGTCCTGTATAGAAACATTGCATAGTAACAGGTTTAATCATAGTAACAGGTTTAATCATATTCCTCCCTATTCTGAAGTGACCGTGAAGTTGAGGTCCTGTATAGAAGCATTGCATAGTAACAGGTTTAATCATATTCCTCCCTATTCTGAAGTGACCGTGAAGTTGAGGTCCTGTATAGAAGCATTGCATTGTAACAGGTTTAATCATATTCCTCCCTATTCTGAAGTGACCGTGAAGTTGAGGTCCTCTATAGAAGCATTGCATAGTAACAGGTTTAATCATAGTAACAGGTTTAATCACATTCCTCCCTATTCTGAAGTGACCGTGAAGTTGAGGTCCTGTATAGAAGCATTGCATAGTAACAGGTTTAATCACATTCCTCCCTATTCTGAAGTGACTGTGAAGTTGAGGTCCTGTATAGAAACATTGCATAGTAACAGGTTTAATCATAGTAACAGGTTTAATCACATTCCTCCCTATTCTGAAGTGACCGTGAAGTTGAGGTCCTGTATAGAAGCATTGCATTGTAACAGGTTTAATCACATTCCTCCCTATTCTGAAGTGACCGTGAAGTTGAGGTCCTGTATAGAAGCATTGCATAGTAACAGGTTTAATCACATTCCTCCCTATTCTGAAGTGACCGTGAAGTTGTGGTCCTGTATAGAAGCATTGCATAGTAACAGGTTTAATCACATTCCTCCCTATTCTGAAGTGACCGTGAAGTTGAGGTCCTGTATAGAAGCATTGCATAGTAACAGGTTTAATCACATTCCCCCCTATTCTGAAGTGACCGTGAAGTTGAGGTCCTGTATAGAAGCATTGCATAGTAACAGGTTTAATCACATTCCTCCCTATTCTGAAGTGACCGTGAAGTTGTGGTCCTGTATAGAAGCATTGCATAGTAACAGGTTTAATCACATTCCTCCCTATTCTGAAGTGACCGTGAAGTCGAGGTCCTGTATAGAAGCATTGCATAGTAACAGGTTTAATCACATTCCTCCCTATTCTGAAGTGACCGTGAAGTTGAGGTCCTGTATAGAAGCATTGCATAGTAACAGGTTTAATCACATTCCTCCCTATTCTGAAGTGACCGTGAAGTTGAGGTCCTGTATAGAAACATTGCATAGTAACAGGTTTAATCATAGTAACAGGTTTAATCACATTCCTCCCTATTCTGAAGTGACAATGAAGTTGAGGTCCTGTATAGAAGCATTGCATAGTAACAGGTTTAATCACATTCCTCCCTATTCTGAAGTGACCGTGAAGTTGTGGTCCTGTATAGAAGCATTGCATAGTAACAGGTTTAATCACATTCCTCCCTATTCTGAAGTGACCGTGAAGTTGTGGTCCTGTATATAAGCATTGCATAGTAACAGGTTTAATCATATTCCTCCCTATTCTGAAGTGACCGTGAAGTTGATGTCCTGTATAGAAGCATTGCATAGTAACAGGTTTAATCACATTCCTCCCTATTCTGAAGTGACCGTGAAGTTGAGGTCCTGTATAGAAGCATTGCATAGTAACAGGTTTAATCACATTCCTCCCTATTCTGAAGTGACCGTGAAGTTGAGGTCCTGTATAGAAGCATTGCATAGTAACAGGTTTAATCACATTCCTCCCTATTCTGAAGTGACCGTGAAGTTGTGGTCCTGTATAGAAGCATTGCATAGTAACAGGTTTAATCACATTCCTCCCTATTCTGAAGTGACCGTGAAGTTGTGGTCCTGTATAGAAGCATTGCATAGTAACAGGTTTAATCATATTCCTGCCTATTCTGAAGTGACCGTGAAGTTGAGGTCCTGTATAGAAGCATTGCATAGTAACAGGTTTAATCACATTCCTCCCTATTCTGAAGTGACCGTGAAGTTGAGGTCCTGTATAGAAGAATTGCATAGTAACAGGTTTAATCATATTCCTCCCTATTCTGAAGTGACCGTGAAGTTGAGGTCCTGTATAGAAGCATTGCATAGTAACAGGTTTAATCACATTCCTCCCTATTCTGAAGTGACCGTGAAGTTGTGGTCCTGTATAGAAGCATTGCATAGTAACAGGTTTAATCATATTCCTCCCTATTATGAAGTGACCGTGAAGTTGAGGTCCTGTATAGAAATATTGCATAGTAACAGGTTTAATCATATTCCTCCCTATTCTGAAGTGACCGTGAAGTTGAGGTCCTGTATAGAAACATTGCATAGTAACAGGTTTAATCATAGTAACAGGTTTAATCATATTCCTCCCTATTCTGAAGTGACCGTGAAGTTGAGGTCCTGTATAGAAGCATTGCATAGTAACAGGTTTAATCATATTCCTCCCTATTCTGAAGTGACCGTGAAGTTGAGGTCCTGTATAGAAGCATTGCATTGTAACAGGTTTAATCATATTCCTCCCTATTCTGAAGTGACCGTGAAGTTGAGGTCCTCTATAGAAGCATTGCATAGTAACAGGTTTAATCATAGTAACAGGTTTAATCACATTCCTCCCTATTCTGAAGTGACCGTGAAGTTGAGGTCCTGTATAGAAGCATTGCATAGTAACAGGTTTAATCACATTCCTCCCTATTCTGAAGTGACTGTGAAGTTGAGGTCCTGTATAGAAACATTGCATAGTAACAGGTTTAATCATAGTAACAGGTTTAATCACATTCCTCCCTATTCTGAAGTGACCGTGAAGTTGAGGTCCTGTATAGAAGCATTGCATTGTAACAGGTTTAATCACATTCCTCCCTATTCTGAAGTGACCGTGAAGTTGAGGTCCTGTATAGAAGCATTGCATAGTAACAGGTTTAATCACATTCCTCCCTATTCTGAAGTGACCGTGAAGTTGTGGTCCTGTATAGAAGCATTGCATAGTAACAGGTTTAATCACATTCCTCCCTATTCTGAAGTGACCGTGAAGTTGAGGTCCTGTATAGAAGCATTGCATAGTAACAGGTTTAATCACATTCCCCCCTATTCTGAAGTGACCGTGAAGTTGAGGTCCTGTATAGAAGCATTGCATAGTAACAGGTTTAATCACATTCCTCCCTATTCTGAAGTGACCGTGAAGTTGTGGTCCTGTATAGAAGCATTGCATAGTAACAGGTTTAATCACATTCCTCCCTATTCTGAAGTGACCGTGAAGTCGAGGTCCTGTATAGAAGCATTGCATAGTAACAGGTTTAATCACATTCCTCCCTATTCTGAAGTGACCGTGAAGTTGAGGTCCTGTATAGAAGCATTGCATAGTAACAGGTTTAATCACATTCCTCCCTATTCTGAAGTGACCGTGAAGTTGAGGTCCTGTATAGAAACATTGCATAGTAACAGGTTTAATCATAGTAACAGGTTTAATCACATTCCTCCCTATTCTGAAGTGACCGTGAAGTTAAGGTCCTGTATAGAAGCATTGCATAGTAACATGTTTAATCACATTCCTCCCTATTCTGAAGTAACCGTGAAGATGAGGTCCTGTATAGAAGCATTGCATAGTAACAGGTTTAATCACATTCCTCCCTATTCTGAAGTGACCGTGAAGTTGAGGTCCTGTATAGAAGCATTGCATAGTAACAGGTTTAATCACATTCCTCCCTATTCTGAAGTGACCGTGAAGTTGTGGTCCTGTATAGAAGCATTGCATAGTAACAGGTTTAATCACATTCCTCCCTATTCTGAAGTGACCGTGAAGTTGAGGTCCTGTATAGAAGCATTGCATAGTAACAGGTTTAATCATAGTAACAGGTTTAATCACATTCCTCCCTATTCTGAAGTGACCGTGAAGTTGAGGTCGCGTATAGAAGCATTGCATAGTAACAGGTTTAATCACATTCCTCCCTATTCTGAAGTGACCGTGAAGTTGAGGTCTTGTATAGAAGCATTGCATAGTAACAGGTTTAATCACATTCCTCCCTATTCTGAAGTGACCGTGAAGTTGAGGTCCTGTATAGAAGCATTGCATAGTAACAGGTTTAATCACATTCCTCCCTATTGTGAAGTGACCGTGAAGTTGAGGTCCTGTATAGAAGCATTGCATAGTAACAGGTTTAATCACATTCCTCCCTATTCTGAAGTGACCGTGAAGTTGAGGTCCTGTATAGAAGCATTGCATAGTAACAGGTTTAATCACATTCCTCCCTATTCTGAAGTGACCGTGAAGTTGAGGTCCTGTATAGAAGCATTGCATAGTAACAGGTTTAATCATATTCCTCCCTATTCTGAAGTGACCGTGAAGTTGAGGTCCTGTATAGAAGCATTGCATAGTAACAGGTTTAATCACATTCCTCCCTATTCTGAAGTGACCGTGAAGTTGTGGTCCTGTATAGAAGCATTGCATAGTAACAGGTTTAATCATATTCCTCCCTATTATGAAGTGACCGTGAAGTTGAGGTCCTGTATAGAAACATTGCATAGTAACAGGTTTAATCATATTCCTCCCTATTCTGAAGTGACCGTGAAGTTGAGGTCCTGTATAGAAACATTGCATAGTAACAGGTTTAATCATAGTAACAGGTTTAGTCATATTCCTCCCTATTCTGAAGTGACCGTGAAGTTGAGGTCCTGTATAGAAGCATTGCATAGTAACAGGTTTAATCATATTCCTCCCTATTCTGAAGTGACCGTGAAGTTGAGGTCCTGTATAGAAGCATTGCATAGTAACAGGTTTAATCATATTCCTCCCTATTCTGAAGTGACCGTGAAGTTGAGGTCCTCTATAGAAGCATTGCATAGTAACAGGTTTAATCATAGTAACAGGTTTAATCACATTCCTCCCTATTCTGAAGTGACCGTGAAGTTGAGGTCCTGTATAGAAGCATTGCATAGTAACAGGTTTAATCACATTCCTCCCTATTCTGAAGTGACCGTGAAGTTGTGGTCCTGTATAGAAGCATTGCATAGTAACAGGTTTAATCACATTCCTCCCTATTCTGAAGTGACCGTGAAGTTGAGGTCCTGTATAGAAGCATTGCATAGTAACAGGTTTAATCACATTCCTCCCTATTCTGAAGTGACCGTGAAGTTGAGGTCCTGTATAGAAGCATTGCATAGTAACAGGTTTAATCACATTCCTCCCTATTCTGAAGTGACCGTGAAGTTGTGGTCCTGTATAGAAGCATTGCATAGTAACAGGTTTAATCACATTCCTCCCTATTCTGAAGTGACCGTGAAGTCGAGGTCCTGTATAGAAGCATTGCATAGTAACAGGTTTAATCACATTCCTCCCTATTCTGAAGTGACCGTGAAGTTGAGGTCCTGTATAGAAGCATTGCATAGTAACAGGTTTAATCACATTCCTCCCTATTCTGAAGTGACCGTGAAGTTGAGGTCCTGTATAGAAACATTGCATAGTAACAGGTTTAATCATAGTAACAGGTTTAATCACATTCCTCCCTATTCTGAAGTGACCGTGAAGTTGAGGTCCTGTATAGAAGCATTGCATAGTAACAGGTTTAATCACATTCCTCCCTATTCTGAAGTGACCGTGAAGTTGAGGTCCTGTATAGAAGCATTGCATAGTAACAGGTTTAATCACATTCCTCCCTATTCTGAAGTGACCGTGAAGTTGTGGTCCTGTATAGAAGCATTGCATAGTTACAGGTTTAATCACATTCCTCCCTATTCTGAAGTGACCGTGAAGTTGAGGTCCTGTATAGAAGCATTGCATAGTAACAGGTTTAATCATAGTAACAGGTTTAATCACATTCCTCCCTATTCTGAAGTTACCGTGAAGTTGAGGTCGCGTATAGAAGCATTGCATAGTAACAGGTTTAATCACATTCCTCCCTATTCTGAAGTGACCGTGAAGTTGAGGTCCTGTATAGAAGCATTGCATAGTAACAGGTTTAATCACATTCCTCCCTATTCTGAAGTGACCGTGAAGTTGAGGTCCTGTATAGAAGCATTGCATAGTAACAGGTTTAATCACATTCCTCCCTATTCTGAAGTGACCGTGAAGTTGAGGTCCTGTATAGAAGCATTGCATAGTAACAGGTTTAATCACATTCCTCCCTATTCTGAAGTGACCGTGAAGTTGAGGTCCTGTATAGAAGCATTGCATAGTAACAGGTTTAATCACATTCCTCCCTATTCTGAAGTGACCGTGAAGTTGAGGTCCTGTATAGAAGCATTGCATAGTAACAGGTTTAATCACATTCCTCCCTATTCTGAAGTGACCGTGAAGTTGTGGTCCTGTATAGAAGCATTGCATAGTAACAGGTTTAATCACATTCCTCCCTATTCTGAAGCGACCGTGAAGTTGAGGTCCTGTATAGAAGCATTGCATAGTAACAGGTTTAATCATAGTAACAGGTTTAATCACATTCCTCCCTATTCTGAAGGGACCGTGAAGTTGAGGTCGCGTATAGAAGCATTGCATAGTAACAGGTTTAATCACATTCCTCCCTATTCTGAAGTGACCGTGAAGTTGAGGTCCTGTATAGAAGCATTGCATAGTAAAGGTTTAATCACATTCCTCCTTATTCTGAAGTGACCGTGAAGTTGAGGTCCTGTATAGAAGCATTGCATAGTAACAGGTTTAATCACATTCCTCCCTATTCTGAAGTGACCGTGAAGTTGAGGTCCTGTATAGAAGCATTGCATAGTAACAGGTTTAATCACATTCCTCCCTATTCTGAAGTGACCGTGAAGTTGAGGTCCCGTATAGAAGCATTGCATAGTAACAGGTTTAATCACATTCCTCCCTATTCTGAAGTGACCGTGAAGTTGAGGTCCCGTATAGAAGCATTGCATAGTAACAGGTTTAATCACATTCCTCCCTATTCTGAAGTGACCGTGAAGTTGAGGTCCTGTATAGAAGCATTGCATAGTAACAGGTTTAATCACATTCCTCCCTATTCTGAAGTGACCGTGAAGTTGTGGTCCTGTATAGAAGCATTGCATAGTAACAGGTTTAATCATATTCCTCCCTATTCTGAAGTGACCGTGAAGTTGTGGTCCTGTATAGAAGCATTGCATAGTAACAGGTTTAATCACATTCCTCCCTATTCTGAAGTGACAGTGAAGTTGAGGTCCTGTATAGAAGCATTGCATAGTAACAGGTTTAATCACATTCCTCCCTATTCTGAAGTGACCGTGAAGTTGAGGTCCTGTATAGAAGCATTGCATAGTAACAGGTTTAATCACATTCCTCCCTATTCTGAAATGACCGTGAAGTTGAGGTCCTGTATAGAAGCATGCATAGTAACAGGTTTAATCACATTCCTCCCTATTCTGAAGTGACCGTGAAGTTGAGGTCCTGTATTGAAGCATTGCATAGTAACATGTTTAATCACATTCCTCCCTATTCTGAAGTGACCGTGAAGTTGAGGTCCTGTATAGAAGCATTGCATAGTAACAGGTTTAATCACATTCCTCCCTATTCTGAAGTGACCGTGAAGTTGTGGTCCTCTGCATAGTAACAGGTTTAATCACATTCCTCCCTATTCTGAAGTGAAGTTGTGGTCCTGTATAGAAGCATTGCATAGTAACAGGTTTAATCACATTCCTCCCTATTCTGAAGTGACCGTGAAGTTGTGGTCCTGTATAGAAGCATTGCATAGTAACAGGTTTAATCATATTCCTCCCTATTCTGAAGTGACCGTGAAGTTGTGGTCCTGTATAGAAGCATTGCATAGTAACAGGTTTAATCACATTCCTCCCTATTCTGAAGTGACAGTGAAGTTGAGGTCCTGTATAGAAGCATTGCATAGTAACAGGTTTAATCACATTCCTCCCTATTCTGAAGTGACCGTGAAGTTGAGGTCCTGTATAGAAGCATTGCATAGTAACAGGTTTAATCACATTCCTCCCTATTCTGAAGTGACCGTGAAGTTGAGGTCCTGTATAGAAGCATGCATAGTAACAGGTTTAATCACATTCCTCCCTATTATGAAGTGACCGTGAAGTTGAGGTCCTGTATAGAAGCATTGCATAGTAACATGTTTAATCACATTCCTCCCTATTCTGAAGTGACCGTGAAGTTGAGGTCCTGTATAGAAGCATTGCATAGTAACAGGTTTAATCACATTCCTCCCTATTCTGAAGTGACCGTGAAGTTGAGGTCCTGTATAGAAGCATTGCATAGTAACAGGTTTAATCACATTCCTCCCTATTCTGAAGTGACCGTGAAGTTGAGGTCCTGTATAGAAGCATTGCATAGTAACAGGTTTAATCACATTCCTCCCTATTCTGAAGTGACCGTGAAGTTGAGGTCCTGTATAGAAGCATTGCATAGTAACAGGTTTAATCACATTCCTCCCTATTCTGAAGTGACCGTGAAGTTGAGGTCCTGTGTAGAAGCATTGCATAGTAACAGGTTTAATCACATTCCTCCCTATTCTGAAGTGACCGTGCAGTTGAGGTCCTGTATAGAAGCATTGCATAGTAACAGGTTTAATCACATTCCTCCCTATTCTGAAGTGACCGTGAAGTTGTGGTCCTGTATAGAAGCATTGCATAGTAACAGGTTTAATCACATTCCTCCCTATTCTGATGTGACCGTGAAGTTGAGGTCCTGTATAGAAGCATTGCATAGTAACAGGTTTAATCACATTCCTCCCTATTCTGAAGTGACCGTGAAGTTGAGGTCCTGTATAGAAGCATTGCATAGTAACAGGTTTAATCACATTCCTCCCTATTCTGAACAGACCGTGAAGTTGAGGTCCTGTATAGAAGCATTGCATAGTAACAGGTTTAATCACATTCCTCCCTATTCTGAAGTGACCATGAAGTTGAGGTCCTGTATAGAAGCATTGCATAGTAACAGGTTTAATCACATTCCTCCCTATTCTGAAGTGACCATGAAGTTGAGGTCCTGTATAGAAGCATTGCATAGTAACAGGTTTAATCACATTCCTCCCTATTCTGAAGTGACTGTGAAGTTGAGGTCCTGTATAGAAGCATTGCATAGTAACAGGTTTAATCACATTCCTCCCTATTCTGAAGTGACCGTGAAGTTGAGGTCCTGTATAGAAGCATTGCATAGTAGCAGGTTTAATCACATTCCTCCCTATTCTGAACTGACCGTGAAGTTGAGGTCCTGTATAGAAGCATTGCATAGTAACAGGTTTAATCACATTCCTCCCTATTCTGAAGTGACCATGAAGTTGAGGTCCTGTATAGAAGCATTGCATAGTAACAGGTTTAATCACATTCCTCCCTATTCTGAAGTGACCATGAAGTTGAGGTCCTGTATAGAAGCATTGCATAGTAACAGGTTTAATCACATTCCTCCCTATTCTGAAGTGACCGTGAAGTTGAGGTCCTGTATAGAAGCATTGCATAGTAACAGGTTTAATCACATTCCTCCCTATTCTGAAGTGACCGTGAAGTTGAGGTCCTGTATAGAAGCATTGCATAGTAACATGTTTAATCACATTCCTCCCTATTGTGAAGCGACTGTGAAGTTGAGGTCCTGTATAGAAGCATTGCATAGTAACAGGTTTAATCACATTCCTCCCTATTGTGAAGTGACCGTGAAGTTGAGGTCCCGTATAGAAGCATTGCATAGTAACAGGTTTAATCACATTCCTCCCTATTCTGAAGTGACCGTGAAGTTGAGGTCCTGTATAGAAGCATTGCATAGTAACAGGTTTAATCACATACCTCCCTATTCTGAAGTGACCGTGAAGTTGAGGTCCTGTATAGAAGCATTGCATAGTAACAGGTTTAATCATAGTAACAGGTTTAATCACATTCCTCCCTATTCTGAAGAGACCGTGAAGTTGAGGTCCTGTATAGAAGCATTGCATAGTAACAGGTTTAATCACATTCCTCCCTATTCTGAAGTGACCGTGAAGTTGAGGTCCTGTATAGAAGCATTGCATAGTAACAGGTTTAATAACATTCCTCCCTATTCTGAACTGACCGTGAAGTTGAGGTCCTGTATAGAAGCATTGCATAGTAACAGGTTTAATCATATTCCTCCCTATTCTGAAGTGACCGTGAAGTTGAGGTCCTGTATAGAAGCATTGCATAGTAACAGGTTTAATCACATTCCTCCCTATTCTGAAGTGACCGTGAAGTTGTGGTCCTGTATAGAAGCATTGCATAGTAACAGGTTTAATCACATTCCTCCCTATTCTGAACTGACCGTGAAGTTGAGGTCCTGTATAGAAGCATTGCATAGTAACAGGTTTAATCACATTCCTCCCTATTCTGAAGTGACCGTGAAGTTGAGGTCCTGTATAGAAGCATTGCATAGTAACAGGTTTAATCACATTCCTCCCTATTCTGAAGTGACCGTGAAGTTGAGGTCCTGTATAGAAGCATTGCATATTAACACGTTTAATAACATTCCTCCCTATTCTGAACTGACCGTGAAGTTGAGGTCCTGTATAGAAGCATTGCATAGTAACAGGTTTAATCACATTCCTCCCTATTCTGAACTGACCGTGAAGTTGAGGTCCTGTATAGAAGCATTGCATAGTAACAGGTTTAATCACATTCCTCCCTATTCTGAAGTGACCGTGAAGTTGAGGTCCTGTATAGAAGCTTTGCATAGTAACAGGTTTAATCACATTCCTCCCTATTCTGAAGTGACCGTGAAGTTGAGGTCCTGTATAGAAGCATTGCATAGTAACAGGTTTAATCACATTCCTCCCTATTCTGAAGTGACCGTGAAGTTGAGGTCGCGTATAGAAGCATTGCATAGTAACAGGTTTAATCACATTCCTCCCTATTCTGAAGTGACCGTGAAGTTGAGGTCCCGTATAGAAGCATTGCATAGTAACAGGTTTAATCACATTCCTCCCTATTCTGAAGTGACCGTGAAGTTGAGGTCCCGTATAGAAGCATTGCATAGTAACAGGTTTAATCACATTCCTCCCTATTCTGAAGTGACCGTGAAGTTGAGGTCCTGTATAGAAGCATTGCATAGTAACAGGTTTAATCACATTCCTCCCTATTCTGAAGTGACCGTGAAGTTGAGGTCCTGTATAGAAGCATTGCATAGTAACAGGTTTAATCACATTCCTCCCTATTCTGAAGTGACCGTGAAGTTGTGGTCCTGTATAGAAGCATTGCATAGTAACAGGTTTAATCACATTCCTCCCTATTCTGAAGTGACCGTGAAGTTGTGGTCCTGTATAGAAGCATTGCATAGTAACAGGTTTAATCACATTCCTCCCTATTCTGAAGTGACCGTGAAGTTGAGGTCCTGTATAGAAGCATTGCATAGTAACAGGTTTAATCACATTCCTCCCTATTCTGAAGTGACCGTGAAGTTGAGGTCATGTATAGAAGCATTGCATAGTAACAGGTTTAATCACATTCCTCCCTATTCTGAAGTGACCGTGAAGTTGAGGTCCTGTATAGAAGCATTGCATAGTAACAGGTTTAATCACATTCCTCCCTATTCTGAAGTGACCGTGAAGTTGAGGTCCTGTATAGAAGCATTGCATAGTAACAGGTTTAATCACATTCCTCCCTATTCTGAAGTGACCGTGAAGTTGAGGTCCTGTATAGAAGCATTGCATAGTAACAGGTTTAATCACATTCCTCCCTATTCTGAAGTGACCGTGAAGTTGAGGTCCTGTATAGAAGCATTGCATAGTAACAGGTTTAATCACATTCCTCCCTATTCTGAAGTGACCGTGAAGTTGTGGTCCTGTATAGAAGCATTGCATAGTAACAGGTTTAATCACATTCCTCCCTATTCTGAAGTGACCGTGAAGTTGAGGTCCTGTATAGAAGCATTGCATAGTAACAGGTTTAATCACATTCCTCCCTATTCTGAAGTGACCGTGAAGTTGAGGTCCTGTATAGAAGCATTGCATAGTAACAGGTTTAATCACATTCCTCCCTATTCTGAAGTGACCGTGAAGTTGAGGTCCTGTATAGAAGCATTGCATAGTAACAGGTTTAATCACATTCCTCCCTATTCTGAACTGACCGTGAAGTTGAGGTCCTGTATAGAAGCATTGCATAGTAACAGGTTTAATCACATTCCTCCCTATTCTGAAGTGACCATGAAGTTGAGGTCCTGTATAGAAGCATTGCATAGTAACAGGTTTAATCACATTCCTCCCTATTCTGAAGTGACCATGAAGTTGAGGTCCTGTATAGAAGCATTGCATAGTAACAGGTTTAATCACATTCCTCCCTATTCTGAAGTGACTGTGAAGTTGAGGTCCTGTATAGAAGCATTGCATAGTAACAGGTTTAATCACATTCCTCCCTATTCTGAAGTGACCGTGAAGTTGAGGTCCTGTATAGAAGCATTGCATAGTAACAGGTTTAATCACATTCCTCCCTATTCTGAACTGACCGTGAAGTTGAGGTCCTGTATAGAAGCATTGCATAGTAACAGGTTTAATCACATTCCTCCCTATTCTGAAGTGACCATGAAGTTGAGGTCCTGTATAGAAGCATTGCATAGTAACAGGTTTAATCACATTCCTCCCTATTCTGAAGTGACCATGAAGTTGAGGTCCTGTATAGAAGCATTGCATAGTAACAGGTTTAATCACATTCCTCCCTATTCTGAAGTGACTGTGAAGTTGAGGTCCTGTATAGAAGCATTGCATAGTAACAGGTTTAATCACATTCCTCCCTATTCTGAAGTGACCGTGAAGTTGAGGTCCTGTATAGAAGCATTGCATAGTAACATGTTTAATCACATTCCTCCCTATTGTGAAGCGACTGTGAAGTTGAGGTCCTGTATAGAAGCATTGCATAGTAACAGGTTTAATCACATTCCTCCCTATTGTGAAGTGACCGTGAAGTTGAGGTCCCGTATAGAAGCATTGCATAGTAACAGGTTTAATCACATTCCTCCCTATTCTGAAGTGACCGTGAAGTTGAGGTCCTGTATAGAAGCATTGCATAGTAACAGGTTTAATCACATACCTCCCTATTCTGAAGTGACCGTGAAGTTGAGGTCCTGTATAGAAGCATTGCATAGTAACAGGTTTAATCATAGTAACAGGTTTAATCACATTCCTCCCTATTCTGAAGTGACCGTGAAGTTGAGGTCCTGTATAGAAGCATTGCATAGTAACAGGTTTAATCACATTCCTCCCTATTCTGAAGTGACCGTGAAGTTGAGGTCCTGTATAGAAGCATTGCATAGTAACAGGTTTAATAACATACCTCCCTATTCTGAACTGACCGTGAAGTTGAGGTCCTGTATAGAAGCATTGCATAGTAACAGGTTTAATCACATTCCTCCCTATTCTGAACTGACCGTGAAGTTGAGGTCCTGTATAGAAGCATTGCATAGTAACAGGTTTAATCACATTCCTCCCTATTCTGAAGTGACCGTGAAGTTGAGGTCCTGTATAGAAGCATTGCATAGTAACAGGTTTAATCACATTCCTCCCTATTCTGAAGTGACCGTGAAGTTGAGGTCCTGTATAGAAGCATTGCATATTAACAGGTTTAATAACATTCCTCCCTATTCTGAACTGACCGTGAAGTTGAGGTCCTGTATAGAAGCATTGCATAGTAACAGGTTTAATCACATTCCTCCCTATTCTGAACTGACCGTGAAGTTGAGAACCTGTATAGAAGCATTGCATAGTAACAGGTTTAATCACATTCCTCCCTATTCTGAAGTGACCGTGAAGTTGAGGTCCTGTATAGAAGCATTGCATAGTAACAGGTTTAATCACATTCCTCCCTATTCTGAAGTGACCGTGAAGTTGAGGTCCTGTATAGAAGCATTGCATAGTAACAGGTTTAATCACATTCCTCCCTATTCTGAAGTGACCGTGAAGTTGAGGTCACGTATAGAAGCATTGCATAGTAACAGGTTTAATCACATTCCTCCCTATTCTGAAGTGACCGTGAAGTTGAGGTCCCGTATAGAAGCATTGCATAGTAACAGGTTTAATCACATTCCTCCCTATTCTGAAGTGACCGTGAAGTTGAGGTCCTGTATAGAAGCATTGCATAGTAACAGGTTTAATCACATTCCTCCCTATTCTGAAGTGACCGTGAAGTTGAGGTCCTGTATAGAAGCATTGCATAGTAACAGGTTTAATCACATTCCTCCCTATTCTGAAGTGACCGTGAAGTTGAGGTCCTGTATAGAAGCATTGCATAGTAACAGGTTTAATCACATTCCTCCCTATTCTGAAGTGACCGTGAAGTTGTGGTCCTGTATAGAAGCATTGCATAGTAACAGGTTTAATCACATTCCTCCCTATTCTGAAGTGACCGTGAAGTTGTGGTCCTGTATAGAAGCATTGCATAGTAACAGGTTTAATCACATTCCTCCCTATTCTGAAGTGACCGTGAAGTTGAGGTCCTGTATAGAAGCATTGCATAGTAACAGGTTTAATCACATTCCTCCCTATTCTGAAGTGACCGTGAAGTTGAGGTCATGTATAGAAGCATTGCATAGTAACAGGTTTAATCACATTCCTCCCTATTCTGAAGTGACCGTGAAGTTGAGGTCCTGTATAGAAGCATTGCATAGTAACAGGTTTAATCACATTCCTCCCTATTCTGAAGTGACCGTGAAGTTGAGGTCCTGTATAGAAGCATTGCATAGTAACAGGTTTAATCACATTCCTCCCTATTCTGAAGTGACCGTGAAGTTGAGGTCCTGTATAGAAGCATTGCATAGTAACAGGTTTAATCACATTCCTCCCTATTCTGAAGTGACCGTGAAGTTGAGGTCCTGTATAGAAGCATTGCATAGTAACAGGTTTAATAACATTCCTCCCTATTCTGAAGTGACCGTGAAGTTGAGGTCCTGTATAGAAGCATTGCATAGTAACAGGTTTAATCACATTCCTCCCTATTCTGAAGTGACCGTGAAGTTGAGGTCCTATATAGAAGCATTGCATAGTAACAGGTTTAATCACATTCCTCCCTATTCTGAAGTGACCGTGAAGTTGAGGTCCTGTATAGAAGCATTGCATAGTAACAGGTTTAATCACATTCCTCCCTATTCTGAAGTGACCGTGAAGTTGAGGTCCTGTATAGAAGCATTGCATAGTAACAGGTTTAATCACATTCCTCCCTATTCTGAAGTGACCGTGAAGTTGAGGTCCTGTATAGAAGCATTGCATAGTAACAGGTTTAATCATATTCATCCCAATTCTGAAGTGACCGTGAACTTGAGGTTCTGTATAGAAACATTGCATAGTAACAGGTTTAATCACATTCCTCCCTATTCTGAAGTGACCGTGAAGTTGAGGTTCTGTATAGAAACATTGCATAGTAACAGGTTTAATCACATTCCTCCCTATTCTGAAGTGACAGTGAAGTTGAGGTCCTGTATAGAAGCATTGCATAGTAACAGGTTTAATCACATTCCTCCCTATTCTGAAGTGACCGTGAAGTTGAGGTCCTGTATAGAAGCATTGCATAGTAACAGGTTTAATCACATTCCTCCCTATTCTGAAGTGACCGTGAAGTTGAGGTCCTGTATAGAAGCATTGCATAGTAACAGGTTTAATCACATTCCTCCCTATTCTGAAGTCACCGTGAAGTTGAGGTCCTGTATAGAAGCATTGCATAGTAACAGGTTTAATCACATTCCTCCCTATTCTGAAGTGACCGTGAAGTTGAGGTCCTGTATAGAAGCATTGCATAGTAACAGGTTTAATCA
This sequence comes from Siphonodentalium dalli, assembly GCA_032622095.1. Taxonomy (NCBI): domain Eukaryota; kingdom Metazoa; phylum Mollusca; class Scaphopoda; order Gadilida; family Siphonodentaliidae; genus Siphonodentalium; species Siphonodentalium dalli. Next base: position 177,900,903 of record CP136068.1, on the reverse strand, counting down.
CATTCCTCCCTATTCTGAAGTGACCGTGAAGTTGAGGTCCTGTATAGAAGCATTGCATAGTAACAGGTTTAATCACATTCCTCCATATTCTGAAGTGACCGTGAAGTTGAGGTCCTGTATAGAAGCATTGCATAGTAACAGGTTTAATAACATTCCTCCCTATTCTGAAGTGACCGTGAAGTTGAGGTCCTGTATAGAAGCATTGCATAGTAACAGGTTTAATCACATTCCTCCCTATTCTGAAGTGACCGTGAAGTTGAGGTCCTGTATAGAAGCATTGCATAGTAACAGGTTTAATCATATTCCTCCCTATTCTGAAGTGACCGTGAAGTTGAGGTCCTGTATAGAAGCATTGCATAGTAACAAGTTTAATCATATTCCTCCCTATTCTGAAGTGACCGTGAAGTTGAGGTCCTGTATAGAAGCATTGCATAGTAACAGGTTTAATCACATTCCTCCCTATTCTGAAGTGACTGTGAAGTTGTGGTCCTGTATAGAAGCATTGCATAGTAACAGGTTTAATCACATTCCTCCCTATTCTGAAGTAACCGTGAAGATGAGGTCCTGTATAGAAGCATTGCATAGTAACAGGTTTAATCACATTCCTCCCTATTCTGAAGTGACCGTGAAGTTGAGGTCCTGTATAGAAACATTGCATAGTAACAGGTTTAATCACATTCCTCCCTATTCTGAAGTGACCGTGAAGTTGAGGTCCTGTATAGAAGCATTGCATAGTAACAGGTTTAATCATAGTAACAGGTTTAATCACATTCCTCCCTATTCTGAAGTGACCGTGAAGTTGAGGTCCTGTATAGAAGCATTGCATAGTAACAGGTTTAATCATAGTAACAGGTTTAATCACTTTCCTCCCTGTTCTGAAGTGACCGTGAAGTTGAGGTCCTATATATAAGCATTGCATAGTAACAGGTTTAATCACATTCCTCCCTATTCTGAAGTGACCGTGAAGTTGAGGTCCTGTATAGAAGCATTGCATAGTAACAGGTTTAATCACATTCCTCCCTATTCTGAAGTGACCGTGAAGTTGAGGTCCTGTATAGAAGCATTGCATAGTAACAGGTTTAATCACATTCCTCCCTATTCTGAAGTGACCGTGAAGTTGAGGTCCTGTATATAATCATTGCATAGTAACAGGTTTAATCACATTCCTCCCTATTCTGAAGTGACCGTGAAGTTGTGGTCCTGTATAGAAGCATTGCATAGTAACAAGTTTAATCACATTCCTCCCTATTCTGAAGTGACCGTGAAGTTGTGGTCCTGTATAGAAGCATTGCATAGTAACAAGTTTAATCACATTCCTCCCTATTCTGAAGTGACCGTGAAGTTGTGGTCCTGTATAGAAGCATTGCATAGTAACAAGTTTAATCACATTTCTCCCTATACTGAAGTGACCGTGAAGTTGTGGTCCTGTATAGAAGCATTGCATAGTAACAGGTTTAATCACATTCCTCCCTATTCTGAAGTGACCGTGAAGTTGAGGTCCTATATAGAAACATTGCATAGTAACAGGTTTAATCACATTCCTCCCTATTCTGAAGTGACCGTGAAGTTGAGGTCCTGTATAGAAGCATTGCATAGTAACAGGTTTAATCACATTCCTCCCTATTCTGAAGTGACCGTGAAGTTGAGGTCGCGTATAGAAGCATTGCATAGTAACAGGTTTAATCACATTCCTCCCTATTCTGAAGTGACCGTGAAGTTGAGGTCCCGTATAGAAGCATTGCATAGTAACAGGTTTAATCACATTCCTCCCTATTCTGAAGTGACCGTGAAGTTGAGGTCCCGTATAGAAGCATTGCATAGTAACAGGTTTAATCACATTCCTCCCTATTCTGAAGTGACCGTGAAGTTGAGGTCCTGTATAGAAGCATTGCATAGTAACAGGTTTAATCACATTCCTCCCTATTCTGAAGTGACCGTGAAGTTGTGGTCCTGTATAGAAGCATTGCATAGTAACAGGTTTAATCACATTCCTCCCTATTCTGAAGTGACCGTGAAGTTGTGGTCCTGTATAGAAGCATTGCATAGTAACAGGTTTAATCACATTCCTCCCTATTCTGAAGTGACCGTGAAGTTGAGGTCCTGTATAGAAGCATTGCATAGTAACAGGTTTAATCACATTCCTCCCTATTCTGAAGTGACCGTGAAGTTGAGGTCATGTATAGAAGCATTGCATAGTAACAGGTTTAATCACATTCCTCCCTATTCTGAAGTGACCGTGAAGTTGAGGTCCTGTATAGAAGCATTGCATAGTAACAGGTTTAATCACATTCCTCCCTATTCTGAAGTGACCGTGAAGTTGAGGTCCTGTATAGAAGCATTGCATAGTAACAGGTTTAATCACATTCCTCCCTATTCTGAAGTGACCGTGAAGTTGAGGTCCTGTATAGAAGCATTGCATAGTAACAGGTTTAATCACATTCCTCCCTATTCTGAAGTGACCGTGAAGTTGAGGTCCTGTATAGAAGCATTGCATAGTAACAGGTTTAATCACATTCCTCCCTATTCTGAAGTGACCGTGAAGTTGAGGTCCTGTATAGAAGCATTGCATAGTAACAGGTTTAATAACATTCCTCCCTATTCTGAAGTGACCGTGAAGTTGAGGTCCTGTATAGAAGCATTGCATAGTAACAGGTTTAATCACATTCCTCCCTATTCTGAAGTGACCGTGAAGTTGAGGTCCTGTATAGAAGCATTGCATAGTAACAGGTTTAATCACATTCCTCCCTATTCTGAAGTGACCGTGAAGTTGAGGTCCTGTATAGAAGCATTGCATAGTAACAGGTTTAATCACATTCCTCCCTATTCTGAAGTGACCGTGAAGTTGAGGTCCTGTATAGAAGCATTGCATAGTAACAGGTTTAATCACATTCCTCCCTATTCTGAAGTGACCGTGAAGTTGAGGTCCTGTATAGAAGCATTGCATAGTAACAGGTTTAATCATATTCATCCCTATTCTGAAGTGACCGTGAAGTTGAGGTTCTGTATAGAAACATTGCATAGTAACAGGTTTAATCACATTCCTCCCTATTCTGAAGTGACCGTGAAGTTGAGGTCCTGTATAGAAGCATTGCATAGTAACAGGTTTAATCATAGTAACAGGTTTAATCACATTCCTCCCTATTCTGAAGTGACCGTGAAGTTGAGGTCCTGTATAGAAGCATTGCATAGTAACAGGTTTAATCATAGTAACAGGTTTAATCACTTTCCTCCCTGTTCTGAAGTGACCGTGAAGTTGAGGTCCTATATATAAGCATTGCATAGTAACAGGTTTAATCACATTCCTCCCTATTCTGAAGTGACCGTGAAGTTGAGGTCCTGTATAGAAGCATTGCATAGTAACAGGTTTAATCACATTCCTCCCTATTCTGAAGTGACCGTGAAGTTGAGGTCCTGTATAGAAGCATTGCATAGTAACAGGTTTAATCACATTCCTCCCTATTCTGAAGTGACCGTGAAGTTGAGGTCCTGTATAGAATCATTGCATAGTAACAGGTTTAATCACATTCCTCCCTATTCTGAAGTGACCGTGAAGTTGTGGTCCTGTATAGAAGCATTGCATAGTAACAAGTTTAATCACATTCCTCCCTATTCTGAAGTGACCGTGAAGTTGTGGTCCTGTATAGAAGCATTGCATAGTAACAAGTTTAATCACATTCCTCCCTATTCTGAAGTGACCGTGAAGTTGTGGTCCTGTATAGAAGCATTGCATAGTAACAAGTTTAATCACATTTCTCCCTATACTGAAGTGACCGTGAAGTTGTGGTCCTGTATAGAAGCATTGCATAGTAACAGGTTTAATCACATTCCTCCCTATTCTGAAGTCACCGTGAAGTTGAGGTCCTATATAGAAACATTGCATAGTAACAGGTTTAATCACATTCCTCCCTATTCTGAAGTGACCGTGAAGTTGAGGTCCCGTATAGAAGCATTGCATAGTAACAGGTTTAATCACATTCCTCCCTATTCTGAAGTGACCGTGAAGTTGAGGTCGCGTATAGAAGCATTGCATAGTAACAGGTTTAATCACATTCCTCCCTATTCTGAAGTGACCGTGAAGTTGAGGTCCCGTATAGAAGCATTGCATAGTAACAGGTTTAATCACATTCCTCCCTATTCTGAAGTGACCGTGAAGTTGAGGTCCCGTATAGAAGCATTGCATAGTAACAGGTTTAATCACATTCCTCCCTATTCTGAAGTGACCGTGAAGTTGAGGTCCTGTATAGAAGCATTGCATAGTAACAGGTTTAATCACATTCCTCCCTATTCTGAAGTGACCGTGAAGTTGTGGTCCTGTATAGAAGCATTGCATAGTAACAGGTTTAATCACATTCCTCCCTATTCTGAAGTGACCGTGAAGTTGTGGTCCTGTATAGAAGCATTGCATAGTAACAGGTTTAATCACATTCCTCCCTATTCTGAAGTGACCGTGAAGTTGAGGTCCTGTATAGAAGCATTGCATAGTAACAGGTTTAATCACATTCCTCCCTATTCTGAAGTGACCGTGAAGTTGAGGTCATGTATAGAAGCATTGCATAGTAACAGGTTTAATCACATTCCTCCCTATTCTGAAGTGACCGTGAAGTTGAGGTCCTGTATAGAAGCATTGCATAGTAACAGGTTTAATCACATTCCTCCCTATTCTGAAGTGACCGTGAAGTTGAGGTCCTGTATAGAAGCATTGCATAGTAACAGGTTTAATCACATTCCTCCCTATTCTGAAGTGACCGTGAAGTTGAGGTCCTGTATAGAAGCATTGCATAGTAACAGGTTTAATCACATTCCTCCCTATTCTGAAGTGACCGTGAAGTTGAGGTCCTGTATAGAAGCATTGCATAGTAACAGGTTTAATCACATTCCTCCCTATTCTGAAGTGACCGTGAAGTTGAGGTCCTGTATAGAAGCATTGCAAAGTAACAGGTTTAATAACATTCCTCCCTATTCTGAAGTGACCGTGAAGTTGAGGTCCTGTATAGAAGCATTGCATAGTAACAGGTTTAATCACATTCCTCCCTATTCTGAAGTGACCGTGAAGTTGAGGTCCTGTATAGAAGCATTGCATAGTAACAGGTTTAATCACATTCCTCCCTATTCTGAAGTGACCGTGAAGTTGAGGTCCTGTATAGAAGCATTGCATAGTAACAGGTTTAATCACATTCCTCCCTATTCTGAAGTGACCGTGAAGTTGAGGTCCTGTATAGAAGCATTGCATAGTAACAGGTTTAATCACATTCCTCCCTATTCTGAAGTGACCGTGAAGTTGAGGTCCTGTATAGAAGCATTGCATAGTAACAGGTTTAATCATATTCATCCCTATTCTGAAGTGACCGTGAAGTTGAGGTTCTGTATAGAAACATTGCATAGTAACAGGTTTAATCACATTCCTCCCTATTCTGAAGTGACCGTGAAGTTGAGGTTCTGTATAGAAACATTGCATAGTAACAGGTTTAATCACATTCCTCCCTATTCTGAAGTGACAGTGAAGTTGAGGTCCTGTATAGAAGCATTGCATAGTAACAGGTTTAATCACATTCCTCCCTATTCTGAAGTGACCGTGAAGTTGAGGTCCTGTATAGAAGCATTGCATAGTAACAGGTTTAATCACATTCCTCCCTATTCTGAAGTGACCGTGAAGTTGAGGTCCTGTATAGAAGCATTGCATAGTAACAGGTTTAATCACATTCCTCCCTATTCTGAAGTCACCGTGAAGTTGAGGTCCTGTATAGAAGCATTGCATAGTAACAGGTTTAATCACATTCCTCCCTATTCTGAAGTGACCGTGAAGTTGAGGTCCTGTATAGAAGCATTGCATAGTAACAGGTTTAATCACATTCCTCCCTATTCTGAAGTGACCGTGAAGTTGAGGTCCTGTATAGAAGCATTGCATAGTAACAGGTTTAATCACATTCCTCCATATTCTGAAGTGACCGTGAAGTTGAGGTCCTGTATAGAAGCATTGCATAGTAACAGGTTTAATAACATTCCTCCCTATTCTGAAGTGACCGTGAAGTTGAGGTCCTGTATAGAAGCATTGCATAGTAACAGGTTTAATCACATTCCTCCCTATTCTGAAGTGACCGTGAAGTTGAGGTCCTGTATAGAAGCATTGCATAGTAACAGGTTTAATCATATTCCTCCCTATTCTGAAGTGACCGTGAAGTTGAGGTCCTGTATAGAAGCATTGCATAGTAACAAGTTTAATCATATTCCTCCCTATTCTGAAGTGACCGTGAAGTTGAGGTCCTGTATAGAAGCATTGCATAGTAACAGGTTTAATAACATTCCTCCCTATTCTGAAGTGACCGTGAAGTTGAGGTCCTGTATAGAAGCATTGCATAGTAACAGGTTTAATCACATTCCTCCCTATTCTGAAGTGACCGTGAAGTTGAGGTCCTGTATAGAAGCATTGCATAGTAACAGGTTTAATCACATTCCTCCCTATTCTGAAGTGACCGTGAAGTTGAGGTCCTGTATAGAAGCATTGCATAGTAACAGGTTTAATCACATTCCTCCCTATTCTGAAGTGACCGTGAAGTTGAGGTCCTGTATAGAAGCATTGCATAGTAACAGGTTTAATCACATTCCTCCCTATTCTGAAGTGACCGTGAAGTTGAGGTCCTGTATAGAAGCATTGCATAGTAACAGGTTTAATCATATTCATCCCTATTCTGAAGTGACCGTGAAGTTGAGGTTCTGTATAGAAACATTGCATAGTAACAGGTTTAATCACATTCCTCCCTATTCTGAAGTGACCGTGAAGTTGAGGTTCTGTATAGAAACATTGCATAGTAACAGGTTTAATCACATTCCTCCCTATTCTGAAGTGACAGTGAAGTTGAGGTCCTGTATAGAAGCATTGCATAGTAACAGGTTTAATCACATTCCTCCCTATTCTGAAGTGACCGTGAAGTTGAGGTCCTGTATAGAAGCATTGCATAGTAACAGGTTTAATCACATTCCTCCCTATTCTGAAGTGACCGTGAAGTTGAGGTCCTGTATAGAAGCATTGCATAGTAACAGGTTTAATCACATTCCTCCCTATTCTGAAGTCACCGTGAAGTTGAGGTCCTGTATAGAAGCATTGCATAGTAACAGGTTTAATCACATTCCTCCCTATTCTGAAGTGACCGTGAAGTTGAGGTCCTGTATAGAAGCATTGCATAGTAACAGGTTTAATCACATTCCTCCCTATTCTGAAGTGACCGTGAAGTTGAGGTCCTGTATAGAAGCATTGCATAGTAACAGGTTTAATCACATTCCTCCATATTCTGAAGTGACCGTGAAGTTGAGGTCCTGTATAGAAGCATTGCATAGTAACAGGTTTAATCATATTCCTCCCTATTCTGAAGTGACCGTGAAGTTGAGGTCCTGTATAGAAGCATTGCATAGTAACAAGTTTAATCATATTCCTCCCTATTCTGAAGTGACCGTGAAGTTGAGGTCCTGTATAGAAGCATTGCATAGTAACAGGTTTAATCACATTCCTCCCTATTCTGAAGTGACTGTGAAGTTGTGGTCCTGTATAGAAGCATTGCATAGTAACAGGTTTAATCACATTCCTCCCTATTCTGAAGTAACCGTGAAGATGAGGTCCTGTATAGAAGCATTGCATAGTAACAGGTTTAATCACATTCCTCCCTATTCTGAAGTGACCGTGAAGTTGAGGTCCTGTATAGAAACATTGCATTGTAACAGGTTTAATCACATTCCTCCCTATTCTGAAGTGACCGTGAAGTTGAGGTCCTGTATAGAAGCATTGCATAGTAACAGGTTTAATCATAGTAACAGGTTTAATCACATTCCTCCCTATTCTGAAGTGACCGTGAAGTTGAGGTCCTGTATAGAAGCATTGCATAGTAACAGGTTTAATCATAGTAACAGGTTTAATCACTTTCCTCCCTGTTCTGAAGTGACCGTGAAGTTGAGGTCCTATATATAAGCATTGCATAGTAACAGGTTTAATCACATTCCTCCCTATTCTGAAGTGACCGTGAAGTTGAGGTCCTGTATAGAAGCATTGCATAGTAACAGGTTTAATCACATTCCTCCCTATTCTGAAGTGACCGTGAAGTTGAGGTCCTGTATAGAAGCATTGCATAGTAACAGGTTTAATCACATTCCTCCCTATTCTGAAGTGACCGTGAAGTTGAGGTCCTGTATAGAATCATTGCATAGTAACAGGTTTAATCACATTCCTCCCTATTCTGAAGTGACCGTGAAGTTGTGGTCCTGTATAGAAGCATTGCATAGTAACAAGTTTAATCACATTCCTCCCTATTCTGAAGTGACCGTGAAGTTGTGGTCCTGTATAGAAGCATTGCATAGTAACAAGTTTAATCACATTCCTCCCTATTCTGAAGTGACCGTGAAGTTGTGGTCCTGTATAGAAGCATTGCATAGTAACAAGTTTAATCACATTCCTCCCTATACTGAAGTGACCGTGAAGTTGTGGTCCTGTATAGAAGCATTGCATAGTAACAGGTTTAATCACATTCCTCCATATTCTGAAGTGACCGTGAAGTTGAGGTCCTATATAGAAACATTGCATAGTAACAGGTTTAATCACATTCCTCCCTATTCTGAAGTGACCGTGAAGTTGAGGTCCTGTATAGAAGCATTGCATAGTAACAGGTTTAATCACATTCCTCCCTATTCTGAAGTGACCGTGAAGTTGAGGTCCTGTATAGAAGCATTGCATAGTAACAGGTTTAATCACATTCCTCCCTATTCTGAAGTGACCGTGAAGTTGAGGTCCTGTATAGAAGCATTGCATAGTAACAGGTTTAATCACATTCCTCCCTATTCTGAAGTGACCGTGAAGTTGAGGTCCTGTATAGAAGCATTGCATAGTAACAGGTTTAATAACATTCCTCCCTATTCTGAAGTGACCGTGAAGTTGAGGTCCTGTATAGAAGCATTGCATAGTAACAGGTTTAATCACATTCCTCCCTATTCTGAAGTGACCGTGAAGTTGAGGTCCTGTATAGAAGCATTGCATAGTAACAGGTTTAATCACATTCCTCCCTATTCTGAAGTGACCGTGAAGTTGAGGTCCTGTATAGAAGCATTGCATAGTAACAGGTTTAATCACATTCCTCCCTATTCTGAAGTGACCGTGAAGTTGAGGTCCTGTATAGAAGCATTGCATAGTAACAGGTTTAATCACATTCCTCCCTATTCTGAAGTGACCGTGAAGTTGAGGTCCTGTATAGAAGCATTGCATAGTAACAGGTTTAATCATATTCATCCCTATTCTGAAGTGACCGTGAAGTTGAGGTTCTGTATAGAAACATTGCATAGTAACAGGTTTAATCACATTCCTCCCTATTCTGAAGTGACCGTGAAGTTGAGGTTCTGTATAGAAACATTGCATAGTAACAGGTTTAATCACATTCCTCCCTATTCTGAAGTGACAGTGAAGTTGAGGTCCTGTATAGAAGCATTGCATAGTAACAGGTTTAATCACATTCCTCCCTATTCTGAAGTGACCGTGAAGTTGAGGTCCTGTATAGAAGCATTGCATAGTAACAGGTTTAATCACATTCCTCCCTATTCTGAAGTGACCGTGAAGTTGAGGTCCTGTATAGAAGCATTGCATAGTAACAGGTTTAATCACATTCCTCCCTATTCTGAAGTGACCGTGAAGTTGAGGTCCTGTATAGAAGCATTGCATAGTAACAGGTTTAATCATATTCATCCCTATTCTGAAGTGACCGTGAAGTTGAGGTTCTGTATAGAAACATTGCATAGTAACAGGTTTAATCACATTCCTCCCTATTCTGAAGTGACCGTGAAGTTGAGGTTCTGTATAGAAACATTGCATAGTAACAGGTTTAATCACATTCCTCCCTATTCTGAAGTGACAGTGAAGTTGAGGTCCTGTATAGAAGCATTGCATAGTAACAGGTTTAATCACATTCCTCCCTATTCTGAAGTGACCGTGAAGTTGAGGTCCTGTATAGAAGCATTGCATAGTAACAGGTTTAATCACATTCCTCCCTATTCTGAAGTGACCGTGAAGTTGAGGTCCTGTATAGAAGCATTGCATAGTAACAGGTTTAATCACATTCCTCCCTATTCTGAAGTCACCGTGAAGTTGAGGTCCTGTATAGAAGCATTGCATAGTAACAGGTTTAATCACATTCCTCCCTATTCTGAAGTGACCGTGAAGTTGAGGTCCTGTATAGAAGCATTGCATAGTAACAGGTTTAATCACATTCCTCCCTATTCTGAAGTGACCGTGAAGTTGAGGTCCTGTATAGAAGCATTGCATAGTAACAGGTTTAATCACATTCCTCCATATTCTGAAGTGACCGTGAAGTTGAGGTCCTGTATAGAAGCATTGCATAGTAACAGGTTTAATCATATTCCTCCCTATTCTGAAGTGACCGTGAAGTTGAGGTCCTGTATAGAAGCATTGCATAGTAACAGGTTTAATCACATTCCTCCCTATTCTGAAGTGACCGTGAAGTTGTGGTCCTGTATAGAAGCATTGCATAGTAACAGGTTTAATCACATTCCTCCCTATTCTGAAGTAACCGTGAAGATGAGGTCCTGTATAGAAGCATTGCATAGTAACAGGTTTAATCACATTCCTCCCTATTCTGAAGTGACCGTGAAGTTGAGGTCCTGTATAGAAACATTGCATAGTAACAGGTTTAATCACATTCCTCCCTATTCTGAAGTGACCGTGAAGTTGAGGTCCTGTATAGAAGCATTGCATAGTAACAGGTTTAATCATAGTAACAGGTTTAATCACATTCCTCCCTATTCTGAAGTGACCGTGAAGTTGAGGTCCTGTATAGAAGCATTGCATAGTAACAGGTTTAATCATAGTAACAGGTTTAATCACTTTCCTCCCTGTTCTGAAGTGACCGTGAAGTTGAGGTCCTATATATAAGCATTGCATAGTAACAGGTTTAATCACATTCCTCCCTATTCTGAAGTGACCGTGAAGTTGAGGTCCTGTATAGAAGCATTGCATAGTAACAGGTTTAATCACATTCCTCCCTATTCTGAAGTGACCGTGAAGTTGAGGTCCTGTATAGAAGCATTGCATAGTAACAGGTTTAATCACATTCCTCCCTATTCTGAAGTGACCGTGAAGTTGAGGTCCTGTATAGAATCATTGCATAGTAACAGGTTTAATCACATTCCTCCCTATTCTGAAGTGACCGTGAAGTTGTGGTCCTGTATAGAAGCATTGCATAGTAACAAGTTTAATCACATTCCTCCCTATTCTGAAGTGACCGTGAAGTTGTGGTCCTGTATAGAAGCATTGCATAGTAACAAGTTTAATCACATTCCTCCCTATTCTGAAGTGACCGTGAAGTTGTGGTCCTGTATAGAAGCATTGCATAGTAACAAGTTTAATCACATTCCTCCCTATACTGAAGTGACCGTGAAGTTGTGGTCCTGTATAGAAGCATTGCATAGTAACAGGTTTAATCACATTCCTCCATATTCTGAAGTGACCGTGAAGTTGAGGTCCTATATAGAAACATTGCATAGTAACAGGTTTAATCACATTCCTCCCTATTCTGAAGTGACCGTGAAGTTGAGGTCCTGTATAGAAGCATTGCATAGTAACAGGTTTAATCACATTCCTCCCTATTCTGAAGTGACCGTGAAGTTGAGGTCCTGTATAGAAGCATTGCATAGTAACAGGTTTAATCACATTCCTCCCTATTCTAAAGTGACCGTGAAGTTGAGGTCCTGTATAGAAGCATTGCATAGTAACAGGTTTAATCACATTCCTCCCTATTCTGAAGTGACCGTGAAGTTGAGGTCCTGTATAGAAGCATTGCATAGTAACAGGTTTAATCACATTCCTCCCTATTCTGCATAGTAACAGGTTTAATCACATTCCTCCCTATTCTGAAGTGACCGTGAAGTTGAGGTCCTGTATAGAAGCATTGCATAGTAACAGGTTTAATCACATTCCTCCCTATTCTGAAGTGATCGTGAAGTTGAGGTCCTGTATAGAAGCATTGCATAGTAACAGGTTTAATCACATTCCTCCCTATTCTGAAGTGACCGTGAAGTTGAGGTCCTGTATAGAAGCATTGCATAGTAACAGGTTTAATCACATTCCTCCCTATTCTGAAGTGACCGTGAAGTTGAGGTCCTGTATAGAAGCATTGCATAGTAACAGGTTTAATCACATTCCCCCCTATTCTGAAGTGACCATGAAGTTGAGGTCCTGTATAGAAGCATTGCATAGTAACAGGTTTAATCACATTCCTCCCTATTCTGAAGTGACCGTGAAGTTGAGGTCCTGTATAGAAGCATTGCATAGTAACAGGTTTAATCACATTCCTCCCTATTCTGAAGTGACCGTGAAGTTGAGGTCCTGTATAGAAGCATTGCATAGTAACAGGTTTAATCACATTCCTCCCTATTCTGAAGTGACCGTGAAGTTGAGGTCCTGTATAGAAGCATTGCATAGTAACAGGTTTAATCACATTCCTCCCTATTCTGAAGTGCCCGTGAAGTTGAGGTCCTGTATAGAAGCATTGCATAGTAACAGGTTTAATCATAGTAACAGGTTTAATCATAGTATCAGGTTTAATCACATTCCTCCCTATTCTGAAGTGACCGTGAAGTTGAGGTCCCGTATAGAAGCATTGCATAGTAACAGGTTTAATCATATTCCTCCCTATTCTGAAGTGACCGTGAAGTTGAGGTCCTGTATAGAAGCATTGCATAGTAACAGGTTTAATCATATTCCTCCCTATTCTGCATAGTAACAGGTTTAATCACATTCCTCCCTATTCTGAAGTGACCGTGAAGTTGAGGTCCTGTATAGAAGCATTGCATAGTAACAGGTTTAATCACATTCCTCCCTATTCTGAAGTGACCGTGAAGTTGAGGTCCTGTATAGAATCATTGCATAGTAACAGGTTTAATCACATTCCTCCCTATTCTGAAGTGACCGTGAAGTTGTGGTCCTGTATAGAAGCATTGCATAGTAACAAGTTTAATCACATTCCTCCCTATTCTGAAGTGACCGTGAAGTTGTGGTCCTGTATAGAAGCATTGCATAGTAACAAGTTTAATCACATTCCTCCCTATTCTGAAGTGACCGTGAAGTTGTGGTCCTGTATAGAAGCATTGCATAGTAACAAGTTTAATCACATTCCGCCCTATACTGAAGTGACCGTGAAGTTGTGGTCCTGTATAGAAGCATTGCATAGTAACAGGTTTAATCACATTCCTCCATATTCTGAAGTGACCGTGAAGTTGAGGTCCTATATAGAAACATTGCATAGTAACAGGTTTAATCACATTCCTCCCTATTCTGAAGTGACCGTGAAGTTGAGGTCCTGTATAGAAGCATTGCATAGTAACAGGTTTAATCACATTCCTCCCTATTCTGAAGTGACCGTGAAGTTGAGGTCCTGTATAGAAGCATTGCATAGTAACAGGTTTAATCACATTCCTCCCTATTCTGAAGTGACCGTGAAGTTGAGGTCCTGTATAGAAGCATTGCATAGTAACAGGTTTAATCACATTCCTCCCTATTCTGAAGTGACCGTGAAGTTGAGGTCCTGTATAGAAGCATTGCATAGTAACAGGTTTAATCACATTCCTCCCTATTCTGCATAGTAACAGGTTTAATCACATTCCTCCCTATTCTGAAGTGACCGTGAAGTTGAGGTCCTGTATAGAAGCATTGCATAGTAACAGGTTTAATCACATTCCTCCCTATTCTGAAGTGATCGTGAAGTTGAGGTCCTGTATAGAAGCATTGCATAGTAACAGGTTTAATCACATTCCTCCCTATTCTGAAGTGACCGTGAAGTTGAGGTCCTGTATAGAAGCATTGCATAGTAACAGGTTTAATCACATTCCTCCCTATTCTGAAGTGACCGTGAAGTTGAGGTCCTGTATAGAAGCATTGCATAGTAACAGGTTTAATCACATTCCCCCCTATTCTGAAGTGACCATGAAGTTGAGGTCCTGTATAGAAGCATTGCATAGTAACAGGTTTAATCACATTCCTCCCTATTCTGAAGTGACCGTGAAGTTGAGGTCCTGTATAGAAGCATTGCATAGTAACAGGTTTAATCACATTCCTCCCTATTCTGAAGTGACCGTGAAGTTGTGGTCCTGTATAGAAGCATTGCATAGTAACAGGTTTAATCGCATTCCTCCCTATTCTGAAGTGACCGTGAAGTTGTGGTCCTGTATAGAAGCATTGCATAGTAACAGGTTTAATCACATTCCTCCCTATTCTGAAGTGACCGTGAAGTTGAGGTCCTGTATAGAAGCATTGCATAGTAACAGGTTTAATCACATTCCTCCCTATTCTGAAGTGACCGTGAAGTTGAGGTCCCGTATAGAAACATTGCATAGTAACAGGTTTAATCACATTCCTCCCTATTCTGAAGTGACCGTGAAGTTGAGGTCCTGTATAGAAGCATTGCATAGTAACAGGTTTAATCACATTCCTCCCTATTCTGAAGTGCCCGTGAAGTTGAGGTCCTGTATAGAAGCATTGCATAGTAACAGGTTTAATCATAGTAACAGGTTTAATCATAGTATCAGGTTTAATCACATTCCTCCCTATTCTGAAGTGACCGTGAAGTTGAGGTCCCGTATAGAAGCATTGCATAGTAACAGGTTTAATCATATTCCTCCCTATTCTGAAGTGACCGTGAAGTTGAGGTCCTGTATAGAAGCATTGCATAGTAACAGGTTTAATCATATTCCTCCCTATTCTGCATAGTATCAGGTTTAATCACATTCCTCCCTATTCTGAAGTGACCGTGAAGTTGAGGTCCTGTATAGAAGCATTGCATAGTAACAGGTTTAATCACATTCCTCCCTATTCTGAAGTGACCATGAAGTTGAGGTCCTGTATAGAAGCATTGCATAGTAACAGGTTTAATCACATTCCTCCCTATTCTGAAGTGACCGTGAAGTTGAGGTCCTGTATAGAAGCATTGCATAGTAACAGGTTTAATCACATTCCTCCCTATTCTGAAGTGACCGTGAAGTTGAGATCCTGTATAGAAGCATTGCATAGTAACAGGTTTAATCACATTCCTCCCTATTCTGAAGTGACCGTGAAGTTGAGGTCCTGTATATAAGCATTGCATAGTAACAGGTTTAATCACATTCCTCCCTATTCTGAAGTGACCATGAAGTTGAGGTCCTGTATATAAGCATTGCATAGTAACAGGTTTATTCATATTCCTTCCTATTCTGAAGTGACTGTGAAGTTGAGGTCCTGTATAGAAGCATTACATAGTAACAGGTTTATTCATATTCCTTCCTATTCTGAAGTGACTGTGAAGTTGAGGTCCTGTATAGAAGCATTACATAGTAACAGGTTTATTCATATTCCTCCCTATTCTGAAGTGACTGTGAAGTTGCTGTCCTGTATAGAAGCATTGCATAGTAACAGGTTTATTCATATTCCTCCCTATTCTGAAGTGACTGTAAAGTTGAGGTCCTGTATAGAAGCATTGCATAGTAACAGGTTTATTCATATTCCTCCCTATTCTGAAGTGACCATGAAGTTGAGGTTCTGTATAGAAGCATTACATAGTAACAGGTTTATTCATATTCCTCCCTATTCTGAAGTGACTGTGAAGTTGTGGTCCTGTATAGAAGCATTACATAGTAACAGGTTTATTCATATTCCTCCCTATTCTGAAGTGACTGTGAAGTTGTGGTCCTGTATAGAAGCATTACATAGTAACAGGTTTATTCATATTCCTCCCTATTCTGAAGTGACTGTAAAGTTGAGGTCCTGTATAGAAGCATTGCATAGTAACAGGTTTATTCATATTCCTCCCTATTCTGAAGTGACAGTGAAGTTGTGGTCCTGTATAGAAGCATTGCATAGTAACAGGTTTAATCACATTCCTCCCTATTCTGAAGTGACCGTGAAGTTGAGGTCCTGTATAGAAGCATTGCATAGTAACAGGTTTAATCACATTCCTCCCTATTCTGAAGTGCCCGTGAAGTTGAGGTCCTGTATAGAAGCATTGCATAGTAACAGGTTTAATCATAGTAACAGGTTTAATCATAGTATCAGGTTTAATCACATTCCTCCCTATTCTGAAGTGACCGTGAAGTTGAGGTCCCGTATAGAAGCATTGCATAGTAACAGGTTTAATCATATTCCTCCCTATTCTGAAGTGACCGTGAAGTTGAGGTCCTGTATAGAAGCATTGCATAGTAACAGGTTTAATCATATTCCTCCCTATTCTGCATAGTATCAGGTTCAATCACATTCCTCCCTATTCTGAAGTGACCGTGAAGTTGAGGTCCTGTATAGAAGCATTGCATAGTAACAGGTTTAATCACATTCCTCCCTATTCTGAAGTGACCATGAAGTTGAGGTCCTGTATAGAAGCATTGCATAGTAACAGGTTTAATCACATTCCTCCCTATTCTGAAGTGACCGTGAAGTTGAGGTCCTGTATAGAAGCATTGCATAGTAACAGGTTTAATCACATTCCTCCCTATTCTGAAGTGACCGTGAAGTTGAGATCCTGTATAGAAGCATTGCATAGTAACAGGTTTAATCACATTCCTCCCTATTCTGAAGTGACCGTGAAGTTGAGGTCCTGTATATAAGCATTGCATAGTAACAGGTTTAATCACATTCCTCCCTATTCTGAAGTGACCATGAAGTTGAGGTCCTGTATATAAGCATTGCATAGTAACAGGTTTAATCACATTCCTCCCTATTCTGAAGTGACCGTGAAGTTGAGGTCCTGTATATAAGCATTGCATAGTAACAGGTTTATTCATATTCCTTCCTATTCTGAAGTGACTGTGAAGTTGAGGTCCTGTATAGAAGCATTACATAGTAACAGGTTTATTCATATTCCTTCCTATTCTGAAGTGACTGTGAAGTTGAGGTCCTGTATAGAAGCATTACATAGTAACAGGTTTATTCATATTCCTCCCTATTCTGAAGTGACTGTGAAGTTGCTGTCCTGTATAGAAGCATTGCATAGTAACAGGTTTATTCATATTCCTCCCTATTCTGAAGTGACTGTAAAGTTGAGGTCCTGTATAGAAGCATTGCATAGTAACAGGTTTATTCATATTCCTCCCTATTCTGAAGTGACCATGAAGTTGAGGTTCTGTATAGAAGCATTACATAGTAACAGGTTTATTCATATTCCTCCCTATTCTGAAGTGACTGTGAAGTTGTGGTCCTGTATAGAAGCATTACATAGTAACAGGTTTATTCATATTCCTCCCTATTCTGAAGTGACTGTGAAGTTGTGGTCCTGTATAGAAGCATTACATAGTAACAGGTTTATTCATATTCCTCCCTATTCTGAAGTGACTGTAAAGTTGAGGTCCTGTATAGAAGCATTGCATAGTAACAGGTTTATTCATATTCCTCCCTATTCTGAAGTGACAGTGAAGTTGTGGTCCTGTATAGAAGCATTGCATAGTAACAGGTTTAATCACATTCCTCCCTATTCTGAAGTGACCGTGAAGTTGAGATCCTGTATAGAAGCATTGCATAGTAACAGGTTTAATCACATTCCTCCCTATTCTGAAGTGACCATGAAGTTGAGGTTCTGTATAGAAGCATTGCATAGTAACAGGTTTATTCATATTCCTCCCTATTCTGAAGTGACTGTGAAGTTGAGGTTCTGTATAGAAGCATTACATAGTAACAGGTTTATTCACATTCCTCCCTATTCTGAAGTGACTGTAAAGTTGAGGTTCTGTATAGAAGCATTACATAGTAACAGGTTTAATCACATTCCTCCCTATTCTGAAGTGACTGTAAAGTTGAGGTTCTGTATAGAAGCATTACATAGTAACAGGTTTAATCACATTCCTCCCTATTCTGAAGTGACTGTAAAGTTGAGGTTCTGTATAGAAGCATTACATAGTAACAGGTTTATTCACATTCCTCCCTATTCTAGTGACTGTAAAGTTGAGGTTCTGTATAGAAGCATTACATAGTAACAGGTTTAATCACATTCCTCCCTATTCTGAAGTGACCATGAAGTTGAGGTTCTGTATAGAAGCATTACATAGTAACAGGTTTATTCATATTCCTCCCTATTCTGAAGTGACTGTGAAGTTGAGGTTCTGTATAGAAGCATTACATAGTAACAGGTTTATTCACATTCCTCCCTATTCTGAAGTGACTGTAAAGTTGAGGTTCTGTATAGAAGCATTACATAGTAACAGGTTTAATCACATTCCTCCCTATTCTGAAGTGACTGTAAAGTTGAGGTTCTGTATAGAAGCATTACATAGTAACAGGTTTATTCACATTCCTCCCTATTCTGAAGTGACTGTAAAGTTGAGGTTCTGTATAGAAGCATTACATAGTAACAGGTTTAATCACATTCCTCCCTATTCTGAAGTGACTGTAAAGTTGAGGTTCTGTATAGAAGCATTACATAGTAACAGGTTTATTCACATTCCTCCCTATTCTAGTGACTGTAAAGTTGAGGTTCTGTATAGAAGCATTACATAGTAACAGGTTTAATCACATTCCTCCCTATTCTGAAGTGACCATGAAGTTGAGGTTCTGTATAGAAGCATTACATAGTAACAGGTTTAATCACATTCCTCCCTATTCTGAAGTGACTGTAAAGTTGAGGTTCTGTATAGAAGCATTACATAGTAACAGGTTTATTCATATTCCTTCCTATTCTGAAGTGACCGTGAAGTTGTGGTTCTGTATAGAAGCATTACATAGTAACAGGTTTAATCATATTCCTCCCTATTCTGAAGTGACTGTGAAGTTGTGGTTCTGTATAGAAGCATTACATAGTAACAGGTTTATTCATATTCCTCCCTATTCTAGTGACTGTAAAGTTGAGGTCCTGTATAGAAGCATTACATAGTAACAGGTTTATTCACATTCCTCCCTATTCTGAAGTGACTGTGAAGTTGTGGTTCTGTATAGAAGCATTACATAGTAACAGGTTTATTTATATTCCTCCCTATTCTGAAGTGACTGTGAAGTTGTGGTTCTGTATAGAAGCATTACATAGTAACAGGTTTATTTATATTCCTCCCTATTCTAGTGACTGTAAAGTTGAGGTCCTGTATAGAAGCATTACATAGTAACAGGTTTATTCACATTCCTCCCTATTCTGAAGTGACTGTGAAGTTGTGGTTCTGTATAGAAGCATTACATAGTAACAGGTTTATTTATATTCCTCCCTATTCTGAAGTGACTGTAAAGTTGAGGTTCTGTATAGAAGCATTACATAGTAACAGGTTTATTCATATTCCTCCCTATTCTAGTGACTGTAAAGTTGAGGTCCTGTATAGAAGCATTACATAGTAACAGGTTTATTCACATTCCTTCCTATTCTGAAGTGACTGTGAAGTTGTGGTTCTGTATAGAAGCATTACATAGTAACAGGTTTATTTATATTCCTCCCTATTCTGAAGTGACTGTGAAGTTGAGGTCCTGTATAGAAGCATTACATAGTAACAGGTTTATTTATATTCCTCCCTATTCTAGTGACTGTGAAGTTGAGGTTCTGTATAGAAGCATTACATAGTAACAGGTTTATTTATATTCCTCCCTATTCTAGTGACCATGAAGTTGTGGTTCTGTATAGAAGCATTACATAGTAACAGGTTTATTTATATTCCTCCCTATTCTAGTGACCATGAAGTTGTGGTTCTGTATAGAAGCATTACATAGTAACAGGTTTATTTATATTCCTCCCTATTCTAGTGACTGTGAAGTTGTGGTTCTGTATAGAAGCATTACATAGTAACAGGTTTATTTATATTCCTCCCTATTCTAGTGACCATGAAGTTGTGGTTCTGTATAGAAGCATTACATAGTAACAGGTTTATTTATATTCCTCCCTATTCTAGTGACTGTGAAGTTGTGGTTCTGTATAGAAGCATTACATAGTAACAGGTTTATTCACATTCCTCCCTATTCTGAAGTGACTGTGAAGTTGTGGTTCTGTATAGAAGCATTACATAGTAACAGGTTTATTCATATTCCTCCCTATTCTAGTGACCGTGAAGTTGAGGTCCTGTATAGAAGCATTACATAGTAACAGGTTTATTCACATTCCTCCCTATTCTGAAGTGACTGTGAAGTTGTGGTTCTGTATAGAAGCATTACATAGTAACAGGTTTATTCATATTCCTCCCTATTCTAGTGACTGTGAAGTTGTGGTTCTGTATAGAAGCATTACATAGTAACAGGTTTATTCACATTCCTCCCTATTCTGAAGTGACTGTGAAGTTGTGGTTCTGTATAGAAGCATTACATAGTAACAGGTTTATTCATATTCCTCCCTATTCTAGTGACCGTGAAGTTGAGGTCCTGTATAGAAGCATTACATAGTAACAGGTTTATTCACATTCCTCCCTATTCTGAAGTGACTGTGAAGTTGTGGTTCTGTATAGAAGCATTACATAGTAACAGGTTTATTCATATTCCTCCCTATTCTAGTGACTGTGAAGTTGTGGTTCTGTATAGAAGCATTACATAGTAACAGGTTTATTCATATTCCTCCCTATTCTAGTGACCGTGAAGTTGAGGTCCTGTATAGAAGCATTACATAGTAACAGGTTTATTTATATTCCTCCCTATTCTAGTGACTGTGAAGTTGTGGTTCTGTATAGAAGCATTACATAGTAACAGGTTTATTCATATTCCTCCCTATTCTAGTGACCGTGAAGTTGAGGTCCTGTATAGAAGCATTACATAGTAACAGGTTTATTTATATTCCTCCCTATTCTAGTGACCATGAAGTTGTGGTTCTGTATAGCAGCATTACATAGTAACAGGTTTATTTATATTCCTCCCTATTCTGAAGTGACAGTGAAGTTGAGGTCCTGTATAGAAGCATTACATAGTAACAGGTTTATTTATATTCCTCCCTATTCTAGTGACCATGAAGTTGTGGTTCTGTATAGAAGCATTACATAGTAACAGGTTTATTTATATTCCTCCCTATTCTAGTGACTGTGAAGTTGTGGTCCTGTATAGAAGCATTACATAGTAACAGGTTTAATCACATTCCTCCCTATTCTGAAGTGACTGTGAAGTTGTGGTCCTGTATAGAAGCATTACATAGTAACAGGTTTATTTATATTCCTCCCTATTCTAGTGACCATGAAGTTGTGGTTCTGTATAGAAGCATTACATAGTAACAGGTTTATTTATATTCCTCCCTATTCTAGTGACCATGAAGTTGTGGTTCTGTATAGAAGCATTACATAGTAACAGGTTTATTTATATTCCTCCCTATTCTAGTGACCATGAAGTTGTGGTTCTGTATAGAAGCATTACATAGTAACAGGTTTATTTATATTCCTCCCTATTCTAGTGACTGTGAAGTTGTGGTCCTGTATAGAAGCATTACATAGTAACAGGTTTAATCACATTCCTCCCTATTCTGAAGTGACTGTGAAGTTGTGGTCCTGTATAGAAGCATTACATAGTAACAGGTTTATTTATATTCCTCCCTATTCTAGTGACCATGAAGTTGTGGTTCTGTATAGAAGCATTACATAGTAACAGGTTTATTTATATTACTCCCTATTCTAGTGACCATGAAGTTGTGGTTCTGTATAGAAGCATTACATAGTAACAGGTTTATTTATATTCCTCCCTATTCTAGTGACCATGAAGTTGTGGTTCTGTATAGAAGCATTACATAGTAACAGGTTTATTTATATTCCTCCCTATTCTAGTGACTGTGAAGTTGTGGTTCTGTATAGAAGCATTACATAGTAACAGGTTTATTCACATTCCTCCCTATTCTGAAGTGACTGTGAAGTTGTGGTTCTGTATAGAAGCATTACATAGTAACAGGTTTATTCATATTCCTCCCTATTCTAGTGACCGTGAAATTGAGGTCCTGTATAGAAGCATTACATAGTAACAGGTTTATTTATATTCCTCCCTATTCTAGTGACCATGAAGTTGTGGTTCTGTATAGAAGCATTACATAGTAACAGGTTTATTTATATTCCTCCCTATTCTGAAGTGACCGTGAAGTTGAGGTCCTGTATAGAAGCATTACATAGTAACAGGTTTATTTATATTCCTCCCTATTCTAGTGACCATGAAGTTGTGGTTCTGTATAGAAGCATTACATAGTAACAGGTTTATTTATATTCCTCCCTATTCTAGTGACTGTGAAGTTGTGGTCCTGTATAGAAGCATTACATAGTAACAGGTTTAATCACATTCCTCCCTATTCTGAAGTGACTGTGAAGTTGTGGTCCTGTATAGAAGCATTACATAGTAACAGGTTTATTTATATTCCTCCCTATTCTAGTGACCATGAAGTTGTGGTTCTGTATAGAAGCATTACATAGTAACAGGTTTATTTATATTCCTCCCTATTCTAGTGACCATGAAGTTGTGGTTCTGTATAGAAGCATTACATAGTAACAGGTTTATTTATATTCCTCCCTATTCTGAAGTGACTGTGAAGTTGAGGTCCTGTATAGAAGCATTACATAGTAACAGGTTTAATCACATTCCTCCCTATTCTAGTGACTGTGAAGTTGTGGTTCTGTATAGAAGCATTACATAGTAACAGGTTTAATCACATTCCTCCCTATTCTGAAGTGACTGTGAAGTTGTGGTCCTGTATAGAAGCATTACATAGTAACAGGTTTATTTATATTCCTCCCTATTCTAGTGACCATGAAGTTGTGGTTCTGTATAGAAGCATTACATAGTAACAGGTTTATTTATATTCCTCCCTATTCTAGTGACCATGAAGTTGTGGTTCTGTATAGAAGCATTACATAGTAACAGGTTTATTTATATTCCTCCCTATTCTGAAGTGACCGTGAAGTTGAGGTCCTGTATAGAAGCATTACATAGTAACAGGTTTATTTATATTCCTCCCTATTCTAGTGACCATGAAGTTGTGGTTCTGTATAGAAGCATTACATAGTAACAGGTTTATTTATATTCCTCCCTATTCTGAAGTGACCGTGAAGTTGAGGTCCTGTATAGAAGCATTACATAGTAACAGGTTTATTTATATTCCTCCCTATTCTAGTGACCATGAAGTTGTGGTTCTGTATAGAAGCATTACATAGTAACAGGTTTATTTATATTCCTCCCTATTCTGAAGTGACTGTGAAGTTGTGGTCCTGTATAGAAGCATTACATAGTAACAGGTTTAATCACATTCCTCCCTATTCTGAAGTGACTGTGAAGTTGTGGTCCTGTATAGAAGCATTACATAGTAACAGGTTTATTCACATTCCTCCCTATTCTGAAGTGACTGTGAAGTTGTGGTTCTGTATAGAAGCATTACATAGTAACAGGTTTATTTATATTCCTCCCTATTCTGAAGTGACTGTGAAGTTGAGGTCCTGTATAGAAGCATTACATAGTAACAGGTTTATTTATATTCCTCCCTATTCTGAAGTGACTGTGAAGTTGTGGTTCTGTATAGAAGCATTACATAGTAACAGGTTTATTCACATTCCTCCCTATTCTGAAGTGACTGTGAAGTTGTGGTTCTGTATAGAAGCATTACATAGTAACAGGTTTATTTATATTCCTCCCTATTCTGAAGTGACTGTGAAGTTGTGGTTCTGTATAGAAGCATTACATAGTAACAGGTTTATTTATATTCCTCCCTATTCTAGTGACTGTGAAGTTGTGGTTCTGTATAGAAGCATTACATAGTAACAGGTTTATTTATATTCCTCCCTATTCTAGTGACCATGAAGTTGTGGTTCTGTATAGAAGCATTACATAGTAACAGGTTTATTTATATTCCTCCCTATTCTAGTGACTGTGAAGTTGTGGTTCTGTATAGAAGCATTACATAGTAACAGGTTTATTCACATTCCTCCCTATTCTGAAGTGACTGTGAAGTTGTGGTTCTGTATAGAAGCATTACATAGTAACAGGTTTATTTATATTCCTCCCTATTCTGAAGTGACCGTGAAGTTGAGGTCCTGTATAGAAGCATTACATAGTAACAGGTTTATTTATATTCCTCCCTATTCTAGTGACCATGAAGTTGTGGTTCTGTATAGAAGCATTACATAGTAACAGGTTTATTTATATTCCTCCCTATTCTAGTGACTGTGAAGTTGTGGTTCTGTATAGAAGCATTACATAGTAACAGGTTTATTTATATTCCTCCCTATTCTAGTGACCATGAAGTTGTGGTTCTGTATAGAAGCATTACATAGTAACAGGTTTATTTATATTCCTCCCTATTCTAGTGACTGTGAAGTTGTGGTTCTGTATAGAAGCATTACATAGTAACAGGTTTATTCACATTCCTCCCTATTCTGAAGTGACTGTGAAGATGTGGTTCTGTATAGAAGCATTACATAGTAACAGGTTTATTTATATTCCTCCCTATTCTGAAGTGACCGTGAAGTTGAGGTCCTGTATAGAAGCATTACATAGTAACAGGTTTATTTATATTCCTCCCTATTCTAGTGACCATGAAGTTGTGGTTCTGTATAGAAGCATTACATAGTAACAGGTTTATTTATATTCCTCCCTATTCTAGTGACTGTGAAGTTGTGGTTCTGTATAGAAGCATTACATAGTAACAGGTTTATTTATATTCCTCCCTATTCTAGTGACCATGAAGTTGTGGTTCTGTATAGAAGCATTACATAGTAACAGGTTTATTTATATTCCTCCCTATTCTAGTGACTGTGAAGTTGTGGTTCTGTATAGAAGCATTACATAGTAACAGGTTTATTTATATTCCTCCCTATTCTAGTGACTGTGAAGTTGTGGTTCTGTATAGAAGCATTACATAGTAACAGGTTTATTCACATTCCTCCCTATTCTGAAGTGACTGTGAAGTTGTGGTTCTGTATAGAAGCATTACATAGTAACAGGTTTATTTATATTCCTCCCTATTCTGAAGTGACTGTGAAGTTGAGGTCCTGTATAGAAGCATTACATAGTAACAGGTTTATTTATATTCCTCCCTATTCTAGTGACTGTGAAGTTGAGGTTCTGTATAGAAGCATTACATAGTAACAGGTTTATTTATATTCCTCCCTATTCTAGTGACTGTGAAGTTGAGGTCCTGTATAGAAGCATTACATAGTAACAGGTTTATTTATATTCCTCCCTATTCTAGTGACTGTGAAGTTGAGGTTCTGTATAGAAGCATTACATAGTAACAGGTTTATTTATATTCCTCCCTATTCTAGTGACCATGAAGTTGTGGTTCTGTATAGAAGCATTACATAGTAACAGGTTTATTTATATTCCTCCCTATTCTAGTGACCATGAAGTTGTGGTTCTGTATAGAAGCATTACATAGTAACAGGTTTATTTATATTCCTCCCTATTCTAGTGACTGTGAAGTTGTGGTTCTGTATAGAAGCATTACATAGTAACAGGTTTATTTATATTCCTCCCTATTCTAGTGACTGTGAAGTTGTGGTCCTGTATAGAAGCATTACATAGTAACAGGTTTATTTATATTCCTCCCTATTCTGAAGTGACTGTGAAGTTGAGGTTCTGTATAGAAGCATTACATAGTAACAGGTTTATTCACATTCCTTCCTATTCTGAAGTGACCATGAAGTTGAGGTTCTGTATAGAAGCATTACATAGTAACAGGTTTATTCATATTCCTCCCTATTCTGAAGTGACCATGAAGTTGAGGTCCTGTATAGAAGCATTACATAGTAACAGGTTTATTCATATTCCTCCCTATTCTGAACCGACTGTGAAGTTGAGGTCCTGTATAGAAGCATTACATAGTAACAGGTTTATTTATATTCCTCCCTATTCTGAAGTGACCATGAAGTTGAGGTTCTGTATAGAAGCATTACATAGTAACAGGTTTATTCATATTCCTCCCTATTCTGAACCGACTGTGAAGTTGAGGTCCTGTATAGAAGCATTACATAGTAACAGGTTTATTCATATTCCTCCCTATTCTGAACCGACTGTGAAGTTGTGGTCCTGTATAGAAGCATTACATAGTAACAGGTTTATTCATATTCCTCCCTATTCTGAACCGACTGTGAAGTTGTGGTCCTGTATAGAAGCATTACATAGTAACAG
The DNA here is from genome assembly GCA_032622095.1 of Siphonodentalium dalli. Taxonomy (NCBI): domain Eukaryota; kingdom Metazoa; phylum Mollusca; class Scaphopoda; order Gadilida; family Siphonodentaliidae; genus Siphonodentalium; species Siphonodentalium dalli. Next base: position 177,874,868 of record CP136068.1, on the reverse strand, counting down.
GTTTATTTATATTCCTCCCTATTCTAGTGACTGTGAAGTTGTGGTTCTGTATAGAAGCATTACATAGTAACAGGTTTATTCATATTCCTCCCTATTCTGAACCGACTGTGAAGTTGAGGTCCTGTATAGAAGCATTACATAGTAACAGGTTTATTTATATTCCTCCCTATTCTGAACCGACTGTGAAGTTGAGGTCCTGTATAGAAGCATTACATAGTAACAGGTTTATTTATATTCCTCCCTATTCTGAAGTGACTGTGAAGTTGAGGTTCTGTATAGAAGCATTACATAGTAACAGGTTTATTCATATTCCTCCCTATTCTAGTGACTGTGAAGTTGTGGTTCTGTATAGAAGCATTACATAGTAACAGGTTTATTCATATTCCTCCCTATTCTAGTGACTGTGAAGTTGAGGTTCTGTATAGAAGCATTACATAGTAACAGGTTTATTTATATTCCTCCCTATTCTGAAGTGACTGTGAAGTTGAGGTTCTGTATAGAAGCATTACATAGTAACAGGTTTATTTATATTCCTCCCTATTCTGAAGTGACCATGAAGTTGAGGTTCTGTATAGAAGCATTACATAGTAACAGGTTTATTCATATTCCTCCCTATTCTGAAGTGACCATGAAGTTGAGGTTCTGTATAGAAGCATTACATAGTAACAGGTTTATTCATATTCCTCCCTATTCTGAAGTGACTGTAAAGTTGAGGTCCTGTATAGAAGCATTACATAGTAACAGGTTTATTCATATTCCTCCCTATTCTGAAGTGACTGTGAAGTTGAGGTTCTGTATAGAAGCATTACATAGTAACAGGTTTAATCACATTCCTCCCTATTCTGAAGTGACCATGAAGTTGAGGTTCTGTATAGAAGCATTACATAGTAACAGGTTTATTTATATTCCTCCCTATTCTGAAGTGACTGTGAAGTTGAGGTTCTGTATAGAAGCATTACATAGTAACAGGTTTATTCATATTCCTCCCTATTCTAGTGACTGTGAAGTTGTGGTTCTGTATAGAAGCATTACATAGTAACAGGTTTATTCATATTCCTCTCTATTCTAGTGACTGTGAAGTTGAGGTTCTGTATAGAAGCATTACATAGTAACAGGTTTATTCATATTCCTCCCTATTCTAGTGACTGTGAAGTTGTGGTCCTGTATAGAAGCATTACATAGTAACAGGTTTATTCATATTCCTCCCTATTCTAGTGACTGTGAAGTTGAGGTTCTGTATAGAAGCATTACATAGTAACAGGTTTATTCATATTCCTCCCTATTCTAGTGACTGTGAAGTTGAGGTTCTGTATAGAAGCATTACATAGTAACAGGTTTATTTATATTCCTCCCTATTCTAGTGACTGTGAAGTTGAGGTTCTGTATAGAAGCATTACATAGTAACAGGTTTATTCATATTCCTCCCTATTCTAGTGACTGTGAAGTTGTGGTTCTGTATAGAAGCATTACATAGTAACAGGTTTATTCATATTCCTCCCTATTCTAGTGACTGTGAAGTTGAGGTTCTGTATAGAAGCATTACATAGTAACAGGTTTAATCATATTCCTCCCTATTCTGAAGTGACTGTGAAGTTGAGGTCCTGTATAGAAGCATTACATAGTAACAGGTTTATTTATATTCCTCCCTATTCTGAAGTGACTGTGAAGTTGTGGTTCTGTATAGAAGCATTACATAGTAACAGGTTTAATCATATTCCTCCCTATTCTGAAGTGACTGTGAAGTTGAGGTCCTGTATAGAAGCATTACATAGTAACAGGTTTATTCATATTCCTCCCTATTCTGAAGTGACCATGAAGTTGTGGTTCTGTATAGAAGCATTACATAGTAACAGGTTTATTCATATTCCTCCCTATTCTGAAGTGACCATGAAGTTGTGGTTCTGTATAGAAGCATTACATAGTAACAGGTTTAATCATATTCCTCCCTATTCTGAAGTGACTGTGAAGTTGAGGTCCTGTATAGAAGCATTACATAGTAACAGGTTTATTTATATTCCTCCCTATTCTGAAGTGACTGTGAAGTTGTGGTTCTGTATAGAAGCATTACATAGTAACAGGTTTATTCATATTCCTCCCTATTCTGAAGTGACTGTGAAGTTGAGGTTCTGTATAGAAGCATTACATAGTAACAGGTTTAATCATATTCCTCCCTATTCTGAAGTGACCATGAAGTTGAGGTTCTGTATAGAAGCATTACATAGTAACAGGTTTATTCATATTCCTCCCTATTCTAGTGACTGTGAAGTTGAGGTTCTGTATAGAAGCATTACATAGTAACAGGTTTATTTACATTCCTCTCTATTCTAGTGACTGTGAAGTTGTGGTCCTGTATAGAAGCATTACATAGTAACAGGTTTATTTATATTCCTCCCTATTCTGAAGTGACTGTGAAGTTGAGGTTCTGTATAGAAGCATTACATAGTAACAGGTTTATTCATATTCCTCCCTATTCTGAAGTGACTGTGAAGTTGAGGTTCTGTATAGAAGCATTACATAGTAACAGATTTATTCACATTCCTCCCTATTCTGAAGTGACCATGAAGTTGTGGTTCTGTATAGAAGCATTACATAGTAACAGGTTTATTCATATTCCTCCCTATTCTGAAGTGACCGTGAAGTTGTGGTTCTGTATAGAAGCATTACATAGTAACAGGTTTATTTATATTCCTCCCTATTCTGAAGTGACCATGAAGTTGAGGTTCTGTATAGAAGCATTACATAGTAACAGGTTTATTCATATTCCTCCCTATTCTAGTGACTGTGAAGTTGAGGTTCTGTATAGAAGCATTACATAGTAACAGGTTTATTCACATTCCTCCCTATTCTGAAGTGACCATGAAGTTGTGGTTCTGTATAGAAGCATTACATAGTAACAGGTTTATTCACATTCCTCCCTATTCTGAAGTGATGTGAAGTTGAGGTTCTGTATAGAAGCATTACATAGTAACAGGTTTATTTATATTCCTCCCTATTCTAGTGACTGTGAAGTTGAGGTTCTGTATAGAAGCATTACATAGTAACAGGTTTATTCATATTCCTCCCTATTCTGAAGTGACTGTGAAGTTGTGGTCCTGTATAGAAGCATTACATAGTAACAGGTTTATTCACATTCCTCCCTATTCTGAAGTGACCATGAAGTTGTGGTTCTGTATAGAAGCATTACATAGTAACAGGTTTATTCACATTCCTCCCTATTCTGAAGTGATGTGAAGTTGAGGTTCTGTATAGAAGCATTACATAGTAACAGGTTTATTTATATTCCTCCCTATTCTAGTGACTGTGAAGTTGAGGTTCTGTATAGAAGCATTACATAGTAACAGGTTTATTCATATTCCTCCCTATTCTGAAGTGACCATGAAGTTGAGGTCCTGTATAGAAGCATTGCATAGTAACAGGTTTATTCACATTCCTCCCTATTCTGAAGTGACCATGAAGTTGAGGTCCTGTATAGAAGCATTACATAGTAACAGGTTTATTCATATTCCTCCCTATTCTGAAGTGACTGTGAAGTTGAGGTTCTGTATAGAAGCATTACATAGTAACAGGTTTATTCATATTCCTCCCTATTCTAGTGACTGTGAAGTTGTGGTCCTGTATAGAAGCATTACATAGTAACAGGTTTATTCATATTCCTCCCTATTCTGAAGTGACCATGAAGTTGAGGTTCTGTATAGAAGCATTACATAGTAACAGGTTTATTCATATTCCTCCCTATTCTGAAGTGACCATGAAGTTGAGGTCCTGTATAGAAGCATTGCATAGTAACAGGTTTATTCACATTCCTCCCTATTCTGAAGTGACCATGAAGTTGTGGTCCTGTATAGAAGCATTACATAGTAACAGGTTTATTCATATTCCTCCCTATTCTGAAGTGACTGTGAAGTTGAGGTCCTGTATAGAAGCATTACATAGTAACAGGTTTATTCATATTCCTCCCTATTCTGAAGTGACCATGAAGTTGAGGTTCTGTATAGAAGCATTACATAGTAACAGGTTTATTCACATTCCTCCCTATTCTGAAGTGACCATGAAGTTGTGGTCCTGTATAGAAGCATTACATAGTAACAGGTTTATTTATATTCCTCCCTATTCTGAAGTGACCATGAAGTTGAGGTTCTGTATAGAAGCATTACATAGTAACAGGTTTATTTATATTCCTCCCTATTCTGAAGTGACCATGAAGTTGAGGTTCTGTATAGAAGCATTACATAGTAACAGGTTTATTCATATTCCTCCCTATTCTGAAGTGACTGTGAAGTTGAGGTCCTGTATAGAAGCATTACATAGTAACAGGTTTATTTATATTCCTCCCTATTCTGAAGTGACTGTGAAGTTGAGGTCCTGTATAGAAGCATTACATAGTAACAGGTTTATTTATATTCCTCCCTATTCTAGTGACTGTGAAGTTGTGGTCCTGTATAGAAGCATTACATAGTAACAGGTTTATTCATATTCCTCCCTATTCTGAAGTGACCATGAAGTTGAGGTTCTGTATAGAAGCATTACATAGTAACAGGTTTATTCATATTCCTCCCTATTCTGAAGTGACCATGAAGTTGAGGTCCTGTATAGAAGCATTGCATAGTAACAGGTTTATTCACATTCCTCCCTATTCTGAAGTGACCATGAAGTTGTGGTCCTGTATAGAAGCATTACATAGTAACAGGTTTATTCATATTCCTCCCTATTCTGAAGTGACTGTGAAGTTGAGGTCCTGTATAGAAGCATTACATAGTAACAGGTTTATTCATATTCCTCCCTATTCTGAAGTGACTGTGAAGTTGAGGTTCTGTATAGAAGCATTACATAGTAACAGGTTTATTCATATTCCTCCCTATTCTGAAGTGACCATGAAGTTGAGGTTCTGTATAGAAGCATTACATAGTAACAGGTTTATTCACATTCCTCCCTATTCTGAAGTGACCATGAAGTTGTGGTCCTGTATAGAAGCATTACATAGTAACAGGTTTATTCATATTCCTCCCTATTCTGAAGTGACTGTGAAGTTGTGGTCCTGTATAGAAGCATTACATAGTAACAGGTTTATTTATATTCCTCCCTATTCTGAAGTGACTGTGAAGTTGAGGTCCTGTATAGAAGCATTACATAGTAACAGGTTTATTCATATTCCTCCCTATTCTGAAGTGACTGTGAAGTTGAGGTTCTGTATAGAAGCATTACATAGTAACAGGTTTATTCATATTCCTCCCTATTCTGAAGTGACCATGAAGTTGAGGTTCTGTATAGAAGCATTACATAGTAACAGGTTTATTCACATTCCTCCCTATTCTGAAGTGACCATGAAGTTGTGGTCCTGTATAGAAGCATTACATAGTAACAGGTTTATTCACATTCCTCCCTATTCTGAAGTGACTGTGAAGTTGTGGTCCTGTATAGAAGCATTACATAGTAACAGGTTTATTCATATTCCTCCCTATTCTGAAGTGACCATGAAGTTGAGGTCCTGTATAGAAGCATTACATAGTAACAGGTTTATTCATATTCCTCCCTATTCTGAAGTGACTGTGAAGTTGTGGTCCTGTATAGAAGCATTGCATAGTAACAGGTTTATTCATATTCCTCCCTATTCTGAAGTGACCATGAAGTTGAGGTTCTGTATAGAAGCATTACATAGTAACAGGTTTATTCACATTCCTCCCTATTCTGAAGTGACCATGAAGTTGTGGTCCTGTATAGAAGCATTACATAGTAACAGGTTTATTCACATTCCTCCCTATTCTGAAGTGACTGTGAAGTTGTGGTCCTGTATAGAAGCATTACATAGTAACAGGTTTATTCATATTCCTCCCTATTCTGAAGTGACCATGAAGTTGAGGTCCTGTATAGAAGCATTACATAGTAACAGGTTTATTCATATTCCTCCCTATTCTGAAGTGACTGTGAAGTTGTGGTCCTGTATAGAAGCATCGCATAGTAACAGGTTTATTCACATTCCTCCCTATTCTGAAGTGACCATGAAGTTGTGGTCCTGTATAGAAGCATTACATAGTAACAGGTTTATTCATATTCCTCCCTATTCTGAAGTGACTGTGAAGTTGTGGTCCTGTATAGAAGCATTGCATAGTAACAGGTTTATTCACATTCCTCCCTATTCTGAAGTGACCATGAAGTTGTGGTCCTGTATAGAAGCATTACATAGTAACAGGTTTATTCATATTCCTCCCTATTCTGAAGTGACTGTGAAGTTGTGGTCCTGTATAGAAGCATTGCATAGTAACAGGTTTATTCACATTCCTCCCTATTCTGAAGTGACTGTGAAGTTGAGGTCCTGTATAGAAGCATTACATAGTAACAGGTTTATTTATATTCCTCCCTATTCTAGTGACTGTGAAGTTGAGGTTCTGTATAGAAGCATTACATAGTAACAGGTTTATTCATATTCCTCCCTATTCTGAAGTGACCATGAAGTTGTGGTCCTGTATAGAAGCATTACATAGTAACAGGTTTATTCATATTCCTCCCTATTCTGAAGTGACTGTGAAGTTGAGGTCCTGTATAGAAGCATTACATAGTAACAGGTTTATTCATATTCCTCCCTATTCTGAAGTGACTGTGAAGTTGAGGTCCTGTATAGAAGCATTACATAGTAACAGGTTTATTCACATTCCTCCCTATTCTGAAGTGACCATGAAGTTGAGGTTCTGTATAGAAGCATTACATAGTAACAGGTTTATTCATATTCCTCCCTATTCTGAAGTGACCATGAAGTTGAGGTCCTGTATAGAAGCATTACATAGTAACAGGTTTATTCATATTCCTCCCTATTCTGAAGTGACTGTGAAGTTGAGGTTCTGTATAGAAGCATTACATAGTAACAGGTTTATTTATATTCCTCCCTATTCTGAAGTGACTGTGAAGTTGTGGTTCTGTATAGAAGCATTACATAGTAACAGGTTTATTTATATTCCTCCCTATTCTGAAGTGACTGTGAAGTTGAGGTTCTGTATAGAAGCATTACATAGTAACAGGTTTATTTATATTCCTCCCTATTCTGAAGTGACCATGAAGTTGAGGTTCTGTATAGAAGCATTACATAGTAACAGGTTTATATATATTCCTCCCTATTCTGAAGTGACTGTGAAGTTGAGGTTCTGTATAGAAGCATTACATAGTAACAGGTTTATTCATATTCCTCCCTATTCTGAAGTGACTGTGAAGTTGAGGTTCTGTATAGAAGCATTACATAGTAACAGGTTTATTTATATTCCTCCCTATTCTGAAGTGACTGTGAAGTTGAGGTTCTGTATAGAAGCATTACATAGTAACAGGTTTATTTATATTCCTCCCTATTCTGAAGTGACTGTGAAGTTGTGGTTCTGTATAGAAGCATTACATAGTAACAGGTTTATTTATATTCCTCCCTATTCTGAAGTGACCATGAAGTTGAGGTTCTGTATAGAAGCATTACATAGTAACAGGTTTATTTATATTCCTCCCTATTCTAGTGACTGTGAAGTTGAGGTTCTGTATAGAAGCATTAGATAGTAACAGGTTTATTTATATTCCTCCCTATTCTGAAGTGACTGTGAAGTTGAGGTTCTGTATAGAAGCATTACATAGTAACAGGTTTATTTATATTCCTCCCTATTCTGAAGTGACTGTGAAGTTGAGGTTCTGTATAGAAGCATTACATAGTAACAGGTTTATTTATATTCCTCCCTATTCTGAAGTGACTGTGAAGTTGTGGTTCTGTATAGAAGCATTACATAGTAACAGGTTTATTTATATTCCTCCCTATTCTGAAGTGACCATGAAGTTGAGGTTCTGTATAGAAGCATTACATAGTAACAGGTTTATTCATATTCCTCCCTATTCTAGTGACTGTGAAGTTGAGGTCCTGTATAGAAGCATTACATAGTAACAGGTTTATTCATATTCCTCCCTATTCTAGTGACTGTGAAGTTGAGGTCCTGTATAGAAGCATTACATAGTAACAGGTTTATTTATATTCCTCCCTATTCTGAAGTGACTGTGAAGTTGAGGTTCTGTATAGAAGCATTACATAGTAACAGGTTTATTTATATTCCTCCCTATTCTGAAGTGACTGTGAAGTTGTGGTTCTGTATAGAAGCATTACATAGTAACAGGTTTATTTATATTCCTCCCTATTCTGAAGTGACCATGAAGTTGAGGTTCTGTATAGAAGCATTACATAGTAACAGGTTTATTCATATTCCTCCCTATTCTGAAGTGACCATGAAGTTGAGGTTCTGTATAGAAGCATTACATAGTAACAGGTTTATTTATATTCCTCCCTATTCTGAAGTGACTGTGAAGTTGAGGTTCTGTATAGAAGCATTACATAGTAACAGGTTTATTCATATTCCTCCCTATTCTGAAGTGACCATGAAGTTGAGGTTCTGTATAGAAGCATTACATAGTAACAGGTTTATTTATATTCCTCCCTATTCTGAAGTGACTGTGAAGTTGTGGTTCTGTATAGAAGCATTACATAGTAACAGGTTTATTTATATTCCTCCCTATTCTGAAGTGACCATGAAGTTGAGGTTCTGTATAGAAGCATTACATAGTAACAGGTTTATTCATATTCCTCCCTATTCTGAAGTGACCATGAAGTTGAGGTTCTGTATAGAAGCATTACATAGTAACAGGTTTATTTATATTCCTCCCTATTCTGAAGTGACTGTGAAGTTGAGGTTCTGTATAGAAGCATTACATAGTAACAGGTTTATTTATATTCCTCCCTATTCTGAAGTGACCATGAAGTTGTGGTTCTGTATAGAAGCATTACATAGTAACAGGTTTATTTATATTCCTCCCTATTCTGAAGTGACCATGAAGTTGAGGTTCTGTATAGAAGCATTACATAGTAACAGGTTTATTCATATTCCTCCCTATTCTGAAGTGACCATGAAGTTGAGGTTCTGTATAGAAGCATTACATAGTAACAGGTTTATTTATATTCCTCCCTATTCTGAAGTGACTGTGAAGTTGTGGTTCTGTATAGAAGCATTACATAGTAACAGGTTTATTTATATTCCTCCCTATTCTGAAGTGACCATGAAGTTGAGGTTCTGAATAGAAGCATTACATAGTAACAGGTTTATTCATATTCCTCCCTATTCTGAAGTGACCATGAAGTTGAGGTTCTGTATAGAAGCATTACATAGTAACAGGTTTATTTATATTCCTCCCTATTCTGAAGTGACTGTGAAGTTGAGGTTCTGTATAGAAGCATTACATAGTAACAGGTTTATTTATATTCCTCCCTATTCTAGTGACCATGAAGTTGAGGTTCTGTATAGAAGCATTATATAGTAACAGGTTTATTCATATTCCTCCCTATTCTGAAGTGACTGTGAAGTTGAGGTTCTGTATAGGAGCATTACATAGTAACAGGTTTATTTATATTCCTCCCTATTCTAGTGACCATGAAGTTGTGGTCCTGTATAGAAGCATTACATAGTAACAGGTTTATTTATATTCCTCCCTATTCTAGTGACTGTGAAGTTGTGGTTCTGTATAGAAGCATTACATAGTAACAGGTTTATTCATATTCCTCCCTATTCTGAAGTGACCATGAAGTTGAGGTCCTGTATAGAAGCATTACATAGTAACAGGTTTATTCATATTCCTCCCTATTCTGAAGTGACTGTAAAGTTGAGGTCCTGTATAGAAGCATTACATAGTAACAGGTTTATTCATATTCCTCCCTATTCTGAAGTGACTGTGAAGTTGAGGTTCTGTATAGAAGCATTACATAGTAACAGGTTTATTTATATTCCTCCCTATTCTAGTGACCATGAAGTTGTGGTCCTGTATAGAAGCATTACATAGTAACAGGTTTATTTATATTCCTCCCTATTCTGAAGTGACCATGAAGTTGAGGTCCTGTATAGAAGCATTACATAGTAACAGGTTTATTCATATTCCTCCCTATTCTGAAGTGACCATGAAGTTGAGGTCCTGTATAGAAGCATTACATAGTAACAGGTTTATTCATATTCCTCCCTATTCTGAAGTGACTGTAAAGTTGAGGTCCTGTATAGAAGCATTACATAGTAACAGGTTTATTCATATTCCTCCCTATTCTGAAGTGACTGTGAAGTTGAGGTTCTGTATAGAAGCATTACATAGTAACAGGTTTATTTATATTCCTCCCTATTCTAGTGACCATGAAGTTGTGGTCCTGTATAGAAGCATTACATAGTAACAGGTTTATTTATATTCCTCCCTATTCTAGTGACTGTGAAGTTGTGGTTCTGTATAGAAGCATTACATAGTAACAGGTTTATTCATATTCCTCCCTATTCTGAAGTGACCATGAAGTTGAGGTCCTGTATAGAAGCATTACATAGTAACAGGTTTATTCATATTCCTCCCTATTCTGAAGTGACTGTAAAGTTGAGGTCCTGTATAGAAGCATTACATAGTAACAGGTTTATTTATATTCCTCCCTATTCTGAAGTGACTGTAAAGTTGAGGTCCTGTATAGAAGCATTACATAGTAACAGGTTTATTCATATTCCTCCCTATTCTGAAGTGACCATGAAGTTGAGGTCCTGTATAGAAGCATTACATAGTAACAGGTTTATTCATATTCCTCCCTATTCTGAAGTGACCATGAAGTTGAGGTCCTGTATAGAAGCATTACATAGTAACAGGTTTATTTATATTCCTCCCTATTCTGAAGTGACTGTAAAGTTGAGGTCCTGTATAGAAGCATTACATAGTAACAGGTTTATTCATATTCCTCCCTATTCTGAAGTGACCATGAAGTTGTGGTCCTGTATAGAAGCATTACATAGTAACAGGTTTATTCATATTCCTCCCTATTCTGAAGTGACCATGAAGTTGAGGTCCTGTATAGAAGCATTACATAGTAACAGGTTTATTCATATTCCTCCCTATTCTGAAGTGACTGTAAAGTTGAGGTCCTGTATAGAAGCATTACATAGTAACAGGTTTATTCATATTCCTCCCTATTCTGAAGTGACTGTGAAGTTGAGGTTCTGTATAGAAGCATTACATAGTAACAGGTTTATTTATATTCCTCCCTATTCTAGTGACCATGAAGTTGTGGTCCTGTATAGAAGCATTACATAGTAACAGGTTTATTTATATTCCTCCCTATTCTAGTGACTGTGAAGTTGTGGTTCTGTATAGAAGCATTACATAGTAACAGGTTTATTCATATTCCTCCCTATTCTGAAGTGACCATGAAGTTGAGGTCCTGTATAGAAGCATTACATAGTAACAGGTTTATTCATATTCCTCCCTATTCTAGTGACTGTGAAGTTGTGGTTCTGTATAGAAGCATTACATAGTAACAGGTTTATTTACATTCCTCTCTATTCTAGTGACTGTGAAGTTGAGGTTCTGTATAGAAGCATTACATAGTAACAGGTTTATTCATATTCCTCCCTATTCTGAAGTGACTGTAAAGTTGAGGTCCTGTATAGAAGCATTACATAGTAACAGGTTTATTTATATTCCTCCCTATTCTGAAGTGACTGTAAAGTTGAGGTCCTGTATAGAAGCATTACATAGTAACAGGTTTATTCATATTCCTCCCTATTCTGAAGTGACTGTAAAGTTGTGGTTCTGTATAGAAGCATTACATAGTAACAGGTTTATTTATATTCCTCCCTATTCTAGTGACCATGAAGTTGAGGTCCTGTATAGAAGCATTACATAGTAACAGGTTTATTTATATTCCTCCCTATTCTAGTGACCATGAAGTTGTGGTCCTGTATAGAAGCATTACATAGTAACATGTTTATTTATATTCCTCCCTATTCTAGTGACTGTGAAGTTGTGGTTCTGTATAGAAGCATTACATAGTAACAGGTTTATTTATATTCCTCCCTATTCTAGTGACCATGAAGTTGTGGTTCTGTATAGAAGCATTACATAGTAACAGGTTTATTTATATTCCTCCCTATTCTAGTGACTGTGAAGTTGAGGTCCTGTATAGAAGCATTACATAGTAACAGGTTTATTTATATTCCTCCCTATTCTAGTGACTGTGAAGTTGTGGTTCTGTATAGAAGCATTACATAGTAACAGGTTTATTTATATTCCTCCCTATTCTAGTGACTGTGAAGTTGTGGTTCTGTATAGAAGCATTACATAGTAACAGGTTTATTTATATTCCTCCCTATTCTAGTGACTGTGAAGTTGTGGTTCTGTATAGAAGCATTACATAGTAACAGGTTTATTTACATTCCTCTCTATTCTAGTGACTGTGAAGTTGTGGTCCTGTATAGAAGCATTACATAGTAACAGGTTTATTCACATTCCTCCCTATTCTGAAGTGACTGTAAAGTTGTGGTTCTGTATAGAAGCATTACATAGTAACAGGTTTATTCATATTCCTCCCTATTCTGAAGTGACTGTAAAGTTGTGGTTCTGTATAGAAGCATTACATAGTAACAGGTTTATTCATATTCCTCCCTATTCTGAAGTGACTGTAAAGTTGTGGTCCTCTGTATAGAAGCATTACATAGTAACAGGTTTATTCATATTCCTCCCTATTCTAGTGACTGTAAAGTTGTGGTTCTGTATAGAAGCATTACATAGTAACAGGTTTATTCATATTCCTCCCTATTCTGAAGTGACCATGAAGTTGTGGTCCTGTATAGAAGCATTACATAGTAACAGGTTTATTCATATTCCTCCCTATTCTGAAGTGACTGTAAAGTTGTGGTTCTGTATAGAAGCATTACATAGTAACAGGTTTATTCATATTCCTCCCTATTCTGAAGTGACTGTGAAGTTGTGGTTCTGTATAGAAGCATTACATAGTAACAGGTTTATTCATATTCCTCCCTATTCTGAAGTGACTGTAAAGTTGTGGTCCTGTATAGAAGCATTACATAGTAACAGGTTTATTCATATTCCTCCCTATTCTGAAGTGACTGTGAAGTTGAGGTCCTGTATAGAAGCATTACATAGTAACAGGTTTATTCATATTCCTCCCTATTCTGAAGTGACCATGAAGTTGTGGTCCTGTATAGAAGCATTACATAGTAACAGGTTTATTCATATTCCTCCCTATTCTGAAGTGACTGTAAAGTTGTGGTTCTGTATAGAAGCATTACATAGTAACAGGTTTATTTATATTCCTCCCTATTCTAGTGACTGTGAAGTTGTGGTCCTGTATAGAAGCATTACATAGTAACAGGTTTATTTATATTCCTCCCTATTCTGAAGTGACTGTGAAGTTGAGGTTCTGTATAGAAGCATTACATAGTAACAGGTTTATTTATATTCCTCCCTATTCTGAAGTGATGTGAAGTTGAGGTTCTGTATAGAAGCATTACATAGTAACAGGTTTATTTATATTCCTCCCTATTCTAGTGACTGTGAAGTTGAGGTTCTGTATAGAAGCATTACATAGTAACAGGTTTATTTATATTCCTCCCTATTCTAGTGACTGTGAAGTTGAGGTCCTGTATAGAAGCATTGCATAGTAACAGGTTTATTTATATTCCTCCCTATTCTAGTGACCATGAAGTTGAGGTTCTGTATAGAAGCATTACATAGTAACAGGTTTATTTATATTCCTCCCTATTCTAGTGACTGTGAAGTTGTGGTTCTGTATAGAAGCATTACATAGTAACAGGTTTATTCATATTCCTCCCTATTCTAGTGACCATGAAGTTGAGGTTCTGTATAGAAGCATTACATAGTAACAGGTTTATTTATATTCCTCCCTATTCTAGTGACCATGAAGTTGAGGTTCTGTATAGAAGCATTACATAGTAACAGGTTTATTTATATTCCTCCCTATTCTAGTGACCATGAAGTTGAGGTTCTGTATAGAAGCATTACATAGTAACAGGTTTATTTATATTCCTCCCTATTCTAGTGACTGTGAAGTTGTGGTCCTGTATAGAAGCATTGCATAGTAACAGGTTTAATCACATTCCTCCCTATTCTGAAGTGACTGTGAAGTTGTGGTTCTGTATAGAAGCATTACATAGTAACAGGTTTATTTATATTCCTCCCTATTCTAGTGACTGTGAAGTTGTGGTCCTGTATAGAAGCATTGCATAGTAACAGGTTTAATCACATTCCTCCCTATTCTGAAGTGACTGTGAAGTTGTGGTTCTGTATAGAAGCATTACATAGTAACAGGTTTATTTATATTCCTCCCTATTCTAGTGACTGTGAAGTTGTGGTCCTGTATAGAAGCATTGCATAGTAACAGGTTTAATCACATTCCTCCCTATTCTGAAGTGACTGTGAAGTTGTGGTTCTGTATAGAAGCATTACATAGTAACAGGTTTATTTATATTCCTCCCTATTCTAGTGACTGTGAAGTTGTGGTCCTGTATAGAAGCATTGCATAGTAACAGGTTTAATCACATTCCTCCCTATTCTGAAGTGACTGTGAAGTTGTGGTTCTGTATAGAAGCATTACATAGTAACAGGTTTATTTATATTCCTCCCTATTCTAGTGACTGTGAAGTTGTGGTCCTGTATAGAAGCATTGCATAGTAACAGGTTTAATCACATTCCTCCCTATTCTGAAGTGACTGTGAAGTTGTGGTCCTGTATAGAAGCATTACATAGTAACAGGTTTATTTATATTCCTCCCTATTCTGAAGTGACCATGAAGTTGAGGTCCTGTATAGAAGCATTACATAGTAACAGGTTTATTTATATTCCTCCCTATTCTAGTGACTGTGAAGTTGTGGTTCTGTATAGAAGCATTACATAGTAACAGGTTTATTTATATTCCTCCCTATTCTAGTGACTGTGAAGTTGAGGTCCTGTATAGAAGCATTACATAGTAACAGGTTTATTTATATTCCTCCCTATTCTAGTGACTGTGAAGTTGAGGTCCTGTATAGAAGCATTGCATAGTAACAGGTTTATTTATATTCCTCCCTATTCTAGTGACTGTGAAGTTGAGGTCCTGTATAGAAGCATTACATAGTAACAGGTTTATTTATATTCCTCCCTATTCTAGTGACTGTGAAGTTGAGGTCCTGTATAGAAGCATTGCATAGTAACAGGTTTATTTATATTCCTCCCTATTCTAGTGACCATGAAGTTGAGGTTCTGTATAGAAGCATTACATAGTAACAGGTTTATTTATATTCCTCCCTATTCTAGTGACTGTGAAGTTGTGGTCCTGTATAGAAGCATTGCATAGTAACAGGTTTATTTATATTCCTCCCTATTCTAGTGACCATGAAGTTGAGGTTCTGTATAGAAGCATTACATAGTAACAGGTTTATTTATATTCCTCCCTATTCTGAAGTGACTGTGAAGTTGAGGTTCTGTATAGAAGCATTACATAGTAACAGGTTTATTTATATTCCTCCCTATTCTAGTGACTGTGAAGTTGTGGTTCTGTATAGAAGCATTACATAGTAACAGGTTTATTCATATTCCTCCCTATTCTAGTGACCATGAAGTTGAGGTTCTGTATAGAAGCATTACATAGTAACAGGTTTATTCATATTCCTTCCTATTCTGAAGTGACTGTAAAGTTGAGGTTCTGTATAGAAGCATTACATAGTAACAGGTTTATTCATATTCCTCCCTATTCTGAAGTGACTGTGAAGTTGAGGTTCTGTATAGAAGCATTACATAGTAACAGGTTTATTCATATTCCTCCCTATTCTAGTGACCATGAAGTTGTGGTCCTGTATAGAAGCATTACATAGTAACAGGTTTATTCATATTCCTTCCTATTCTGAAGTGACTGTAAAGTTGAGGTTCTGTATAGAAGCATTACATAGTAACAGGTTTATTCATATTCCTCCCTATTCTGAAGTGACTGTGAAGTTGAGGTTCTGTATAGAAGCATTACATAGTAACAGGTTTATTTATATTCCTCCCTATTCTAGTGACTGTGAAGTTGTGGTTCTGTATAGAAGCATTACATAGTAACAGGTTTATTTATATTCCTCCCTATTCTGAAGTGACTGTGAAGTTGAGGTTCTGTATAGAAGCATTGCATAGTAACAGGTTTATTTATATTCCTCCCTATTCTAGTGACCATGAAGTTGAGGTTCTGTATAGAAGCATTACATAGTAACAGGTTTATTTATATTCCTCCCTATTCTAGTGACTGTGAAGTTGTGGTCCTGTATAGAAGCATTACATAGTAACAGGTTTATTTATATTCCTCCCTATTCTAGTGACTGTGAAGTTGTGGTTCTGTATAGAAGCATTACATAGTAACAGGTTTATTTATATTCCTCCCTATTCTAGTGACTGTGAAGTTGAGGTCCTGTATAGAAGCATTACATAGTAACAGGTTTATTTATATTCCTCCCTATTCTAGTGACTGTGAAGTTGTGGTCCTGTATAGAAGCATTACATAGTAACAGGTTTATTCATATTCCTCCCTATTCTAGTGACTGTGAAGTTGAGGTCCTGTATAGAAGCATTGCATAGTAACAGGTTTATTTATATTCCTCCCTATTCTAGTGACTGTGAAGTTGTGGTTCTGTATAGAAGCATTACATAGTAACAGGTTTATTTATATTCCTCCCTATTCTAGTGACTGTGAAGTTGAGGTTCTGTATAGAAGCATTACATAGTAACAGGTTTATTCATATTCCTCCCTATTCTGAAGTGACCATGAAGTTGAGGTTCTGTATAGAAGCATTACATAGTAACAGGTTTATTCATATTCCTCCCTATTCTAGTGACTGTGAAGTTGAGGTCCTGTATAGAAGCATTGCATAGTAACAGGTTTATTTATATTCCTCCCTATTCTAGTGACTGTGAAGTTGTGGTTCTGTATAGAAGCATTACATAGTAACAGGTTTATTTATATTCCTCCCTATTCTAGTGACTGTGAAGTTGAGGTTCTGTATAGAAGCATTACATAGTAACAGGTTTATTCATATTCCTCCCTATTCTGAAGTGACCATGAAGTTGAGGTTCTGTATAGAAGCATTACATAGTAACAGGTTTATTCATATTCCTCCCTATTCTAGTGACTGTGAAGTTGAGGTCCTGTATAGAAGCATTGCATAGTAACAGGTTTATTCATATTCCTCCCTATTCTAGTGACTGTGAAGTTGAGGTCCTGTATAGAAGCATTGCATAGTAACAGGTTTATTGTATTCCTCCCTATTATAGTGACTGTGAAGTTGGGGTCCTGTATAGAAGCATTACATAGTAACAGGTTTATTTATATTCCTCCCTATTCTAGTGACCATGAAGTTGAGGTCCTGTATAGAAGCATTACATAGTAACAGGTTTATTTATATTCCTCCCTATTCTAGTGACTGTGAAGTTGTGGTCCTGTATAGAAGCATTACATAGTAACAGGTTTAATCATATTCCTCCCTATTCTAGTGACTGTGAAGTTGAGGTCCTGTATAGAAGCATTGCATAGTAACAGGTTTATTTATATTCCTCCCTATTCTAGTGACCATGAAGTTGAGGTCCTGTATAGAAGCATTACATAGTAACAGGTTTATTTATATTCCTCCCTATTCTAGTGACTGTGAAGTTGTGGTCCTGTATAGAAGCATTACATAGTAACAGGTTTATTTATATTCCTCCCTATTCTAGTGACTGTGAAGTTGAGGTCCTGTATAGAAGCATTGCATAGTAACAGGTTTATTTATATTCCTCCCTATTCTAGTGACCATGAAGTTGAGGTCCTGTATAGAAGCATTACATAGTAACAGGTTTATTCATATTCCTCCCTATTCTAGTGACCATGAAGTTGAGGTCCTGTATAGAAGCATTGCATAGTAACAGGTTTATTTATATTCCTCCCTATTCTAGTGACTGTGAAGTTGAGGTCCTGTATAGAAGCATTACATAGTAACAGGTTTATTCATATTCCTCCCTATTCTAGTGACCATGAAGTTGTGGTCCTGTATAGAAGCATTACATAGTAACAGGTTTATTCATATTCCTCCCTATTCTAGTGACCATGAAGTTGAGGTCCTGTATAGAAGCATTGCATAGTAACAGGTTTATTTATATTCCTCCCTATTCTAGTGACTGTGAAGTTGAGGTCCTGTATAGAAGCATTACATAGTAACAGGTTTATTCATATTCCTCCCTATTCTAGTGACCATGAAGTTGAGGTCCTGTATAGAAGCATTGCATAGTAACAGGTTTATTTATATTCCTCCCTATTCTAGTGACTGTGAAGTTGAGGTCCTGTATAGAAGCATTACATAGTAACAGGTTTATTCATATTCCTCCCTATTCTAGTGACTGTGAAGTTGTGGTCCTGTATAGAAGCATTACATAGTAACAGGTTTATTCATATTCCTCCCTATTCTAGTGACTGTGAAGTTGAGGTTCTGTATAGAAGCATTACATAGTAACAGGTTTATTTATATTCCTCCCTATTCTAGTGACTGTGAAGTTGAGGTCCTGTATAGAAGCATTACATAGTAACAGGTTTATTTATATTCCTCCCTATTCTAGTGACTGTGAAGTTGTGGTCCTGTATAGAAGCATTACATAGTAACAGGTTTATTCATATTCCTCCCTATTCTGAAGAGACTGTGAAGTTGTGGTTCTGTATAGAAGCATTACATAGTAACAGGTTTATTCATATTCCTCCCTATTCTAGTGACCATGAAGTTGTGGTTCTGTATAGAAGCATTACATAGTAACAGGTTTATTCATATTCCTCCCTATTCTGAAGTGACTGTGAAGTTGTGGTTCTGTATAGAAGCATTACATAGTAACAGGTTTATTCATATTCCTCCCTATTCTAGTGACTGTGAAGTTGAGGTCCTGTATAGAAGCATTGCATAGTAACAGGTTTATTCATATTCCTCCCTATTCTGAAGTGACCATGAAGTTGAGGTTCTGTATAGAAGCATTGCATAGTAACAGGTTTATTTATATTCCTCCCTATTCTAGTGACTGTGAAGTTGAGGTCCTGTATAGAAGCATTGCATAGTAACAGGTTTATTCATATTCCTCCCTATTCTAGTGACTGTGAAGTTGTGGTCCTGTATAGAAGCATTACATAGTAACAGGTTTATTCATATTCCTCCCTATTCTAGTGACTGTGAAGTTGTGGTCCTGTATAGAAGCATTACATAGTAACAGGTTTATTCATATTCCTCCCTATTCTAGTGACTGTGAAGTTGAGGTTCTGTATAGAAGCATTACATAGTAACAGGTTTATTTATATTCCTCCCTATTCTAGTGACTGTGAAGTTGTGGTCCTGTATAGAAGCATTACATAGTAACAGGTTTATTTATATTCCTCCCTATTCTAGTGACTGTGAAGTTGTGGTCCTGTATAGAAGCATTACATAGTAACAGGTTTATTCATATTCCTCCCTATTCTGAAGTGACTGTGAAGTTGTGGTTCTGTATAGAAGCATTACATAGTAACAGGTTTATTCATATTCCTCCCTATTCTAGTGACTGTGAAGTTGAGGTCCTGTATAGAAGCATTGCATAGTAACAGGTTTATTCATATTCCTCCCTATTCTAGTGACTGTGAAGTTGTGGTCCTGTATAGAAGCATTACATAGTAACAGGTTTATTCATATTCCTCCCTATTCTGAAGTGACCATGAAGTTGAGGTTCTGTATAGAAGCATTACATAGTAACAGGTTTATTCATATTCCTCCCTATTCTAGTGACTGTGAAGTTGAGGTCCTGTATAGAAGCATTGCATAGTAACAGGTTTATTTATATTCCTCCCTATTCTAGTGACCATGAAGTTGAGGTTCCGTATAGAAGCATTACATAGTAACAGGTTTATTCATATTCCTCCCTATTCTAGTGACTGTGAAGTTGAGGTCCTGTATAGAAGCATTACATAGTAACAGGTTTATTTATATTCCTCCCTATTCTAGTGACTGTGAAGTTGTGGTCCTGTATAGAAGCATTACATAGTAACAGGTTTATTCATATTCCTCCCTATTCTGAAGTGACTGTGAAGTTGTGGTTCTGTATAGAAGCATTACATAGTAACAGGTTTATTCATATTCCTCCCTATTCTGAAGTGACTGTGAAGTTGTGGTTCTGTATAGAAGCATTACATAGTAACAGGTTTATTTATATTCCTCCCTATTCTAGTGACTGTGAAGTTGAGGTTCTGTATAGAAGCA
Organism: Siphonodentalium dalli; assembly: GCA_032622095.1. Taxonomy (NCBI): domain Eukaryota; kingdom Metazoa; phylum Mollusca; class Scaphopoda; order Gadilida; family Siphonodentaliidae; genus Siphonodentalium; species Siphonodentalium dalli. The sequence goes on along the minus strand of CP136068.1, from coordinate 177,854,787 downwards.
TTACATAGTAACAGGTTTATTTATATTCCTCCCTATTCTAGTGACCATGAAGTTGAGGTTCTGTATAGAAGCATTACATAGTAACAGGTTTATTCATATTCCTCCCTATTCTAGTGACTGTGAAGTTGTGGTCCTGTATAGAAGCATTACATAGTAACAGGTTTATTCATATTCCTCCCTATTCTGAAGTGACTGTGAAGTTGAGGTTCTGTATAGAAGCATTACATAGTAACAGGTTTATTCATATTCCTCCCTATTCTAGTGACTGTGAAGTTGTGGTCCTGTATAGAAGCATTACATAGTAACAGGTTTATTCATATTCCTCCCTATTCTGAAGTGACTGTGAAGTTGTGGTTCTGTATAGAAGCATTACATAGTAACAGGTTTATTCATATTCCTCCCTATTCTGAAGTGACTGTGAAGTTGAGGTTCTGTATTGAAGCATTACATAGTAACAGGTTTATTTATATTCCTCCCTATTCTAGTGACTGTGAAGTTGAGGTTCTGTATAGAAGCATTACATAGTAACAGGTTTATTCATATTCCTCCCTATTCTAGTGACTGTGAAGTTGTGGTCCTGTATAGAAGCATTACATAGTAACAGGTTTATTCATATTCCTCCCTATTCTAGTGACTGTGAAGTTGAGGTTCTGTATAGAAGCATTACATAGTAACAGGTTTATTTATATTCCTCCCTATTCTAGTGACTGTGAAGTTGTGGTCCTGTATAGAAGCATTACATAGTAACAGGTTTATTCATATTCCTCCCTATTCTAGTGACTGTGAAGTTGTGGTCCTGTATAGAAGCATTACATAGTAACAGGTTTATTCATATTCCTCCCTATTCTGAAGTGACTGTGAAGTTGAGGTTCTGTATAGAAGCATTACATAGTAACAGGTTTATTCATATTCCTCCCTATTCTAGTGACTGTGAAGTTGTGGTCCTGTATAGAAGCATTACATAGTAACAGGTTTATTCATATTCCTCCCTATTCTGAAGTGACTGTGAAGTTGAGGTTCTGTATAGAAGCATTACATAGTAACAGGTTTATTCATATTCCTCCCTATTCTAGTGACTGTGAAGTTGTGGTCCTGTATAGAAGCATTACATAGTAACAGGTTTATTCATATTCCTCCTTATTCTAGTGACCATGAAGTTGAGGTTCTGTATAGAAGCATTACATAGTAACAGGTTTATTCATATTCCTCCCTATTCTAGTGACTGTGAAGTTGAGGTTCTGTATAGAAGCATTACATAGTAACAGGTTTATTCATATTCCTCCCTATTCTGAAGTGACCATGAAGTTGAGGTTCTGTATAGAAGCATTACATAGTAACAGGTTTATTCATATTCCTCCCTATTCTAGTGACTGTGAAGTTGAGGTCCTGTATAGAAGCATTGCATAGTAACAGGTTTATTTATATTCCTCCCTATTCTAGTGACTGTGAAGTTGTGGTTCTGTATAGAAGCATTACATAGTAACAGGTTTATTTATATTCCTCCCTATTCTAGTGACTGTGAAGTTGAGGTTCTGTATAGAAGCATTACATAGTAACAGGTTTATTCATATTCCTCCCTATTCTGAAGTGACCATGAAGTTGAGGTTCTGTATAGAAGCATTACATAGTAACAGGTTTATTCATATTCCTCCCTATTCTAGTGACTGTGAAGTTGAGGTCCTGTATAGAAGCATTGCATAGTAACAGGTTTATTCATATTCCTCCCTATTCTAGTGACTGTGAAGTTGAGGTCCTGTATAGAAGCATTGCATAGTAACAGGTTTATTGTATTCCTCCCTATTATAGTGACTGTGAAGTTGGGGTCCTGTATAGAAGCATTACATAGTAACAGGTTTATTTATATTCCTCCCTATTCTAGTGACCATGAAGTTGAGGTCCTGTATAGAAGCATTACATAGTAACAGGTTTATTTATATTCCTCCCTATTCTAGTGACTGTGAAGTTGTGGTCCTGTATAGAAGCATTACATAGTAACAGGTTTAATCATATTCCTCCCTATTCTAGTGACTGTGAAGTTGAGGTCCTGTATAGAAGCATTGCATAGTAACAGGTTTATTTATATTCCTCCCTATTCTAGTGACCATGAAGTTGAGGTCCTGTATAGAAGCATTACATAGTAACAGGTTTATTTATATTCCTCCCTATTCTAGTGACTGTGAAGTTGTGGTCCTGTATAGAAGCATTACATAGTAACAGGTTTATTTATATTCCTCCCTATTCTAGTGACTGTGAAGTTGAGGTCCTGTATAGAAGCATTGCATAGTAACAGGTTTATTTATAATCCTCCCTATTCTAGTGACCATGAAGTTGAGGTCCTGTATAGAAGCATTACATAGTAACAGGTTTATTCATATTCCTCCCTATTCTAGTGACCATGAAGTTGAGGTCCTGTATAGAAGCATTGCATAGTAACAGGTTTATTTATATTCCTCCCTATTCTAGTGACTGTGAAGTTGAGGTCCTGTATAGAAGCATTACATAGTAACAGGTTTATTCATATTCCTCCCTATTCTAGTGACCATGAAGTTGTGGTCCTGTATAGAAGCATTACATAGTAACAGGTTTATTCATATTCCTCCCTATTCTAGTGACCATGAAGTTGAGGTCCTGTATAGAAGCATTGCATAGTAACAGGTTTATTTATATTCCTCCCTATTCTAGTGACTGTGAAGTTGAGGTCCTGTATAGAAGCATTACATAGTAACAGGTTTATTCATATTCCTCCCTATTCTAGTGACCATGAAGTTGAGGTCCTGTATAGAAGCATTGCATAGTAACAGGTTTATTTATATTCCTCCCTATTCTAGTGACTGTGAAGTTGAGGTCCTGTATAGAAGCATTACATAGTAACAGGTTTATTCATATTCCTCCCTATTCTAGTGACTGTGAAGTTGTGGTCCTGTATAGAAGCATTACATAGTAACAGGTTTATTCATATTCCTCCCTATTCTAGTGACTGTGAAGTTGAGGTTCTGTATAGAAGCATTACATAGTAACAGGTTTATTTATATTCCTCCCTATTCTAGTGACTGTGAAGTTGAGGTCCTGTATAGAAGCATTACATAGTAACAGGTTTATTTATATTCCTCCCTATTCTAGTGACTGTGAAGTTGTGGTCCTGTATAGAAGCATTACATAGTAACAGGTTTATTCATATTCCTCCCTATTCTGAAGAGACTGTGAAGTTGTGGTTCTGTATAGAAGCATTACATAGTAACAGGTTTATTCATATTCCTCCCTATTCTAGTGACCATGAAGTTGTGGTTCTGTATAGAAGCATTACATAGTAACAGGTTTATTCATATTCCTCCCTATTCTGAAGTGACTGTGAAGTTGTGGTTCTGTATAGAAGCATTACATAGTAACAGGTTTATTCATATTCCTCCCTATTCTAGTGACTGTGAAGTTGAGGTCCTGTATAGAAGCATTGCATAGTAACAGGTTTATTCATATTCCTCCCTATTCTGAAGTGACCATGAAGTTGAGGTTCTGTATAGAAGCATTGCATAGTAACAGGTTTATTTATATTCCTCCCTATTCTAGTGACTGTGAAGTTGAGGTCCTGTATAGAAGCATTGCATAGTAACAGGTTTATTCATATTCCTCCCTATTCTAGTGACTGTGAAGTTGTGGTCCTGTATAGAAGCATTACATAGTAACAGGTTTATTCATATTCCTCCCTATTCTAGTGACTGTGAAGTTGTGGTCCTGTATAGAAGCATTACATAGTAACAGGTTTATTCATATTCCTCCCTATTCTAGTGACTGTGAAGTTGAGGTTCTGTATAGAAGCATTACATAGTAACAGGTTTATTTATATTCCTCCCTATTCTAGTGACTGTGAAGTTGTGGTCCTGTATAGAAGCATTACATAGTAACAGGTTTATTTATATTCCTCCCTATTCTAGTGACTGTGAAGTTGTGGTCCTGTATAGAAGCATTACATAGTAACAGGTTTATTCATATTCCTCCCTATTCTGAAGTGACTGTGAAGTTGTGGTTCTGTATAGAAGCATTACATAGTAACAGGTTTATTCATATTCCTCCCTATTCTAGTGACTGTGAAGTTGAGGTCCTGTATAGAAGCATTGCATAGTAACAGGTTTATTCATATTCCTCCCTATTCTAGTGACTGTGAAGTTGTGGTCCTGTATAGAAGCATTACATAGTAACAGGTTTATTCATATTCCTCCCTATTCTGAAGTGACCATGAAGTTGAGGTTCTGTATAGAAGCATTACATAGTAACAGGTTTATTCATATTCCTCCCTATTCTAGTGACTGTGAAGTTGAGGTCCTGTATAGAAGCATTGCATAGTAACAGGTTTATTTATATTCCTCCCTATTCTAGTGACCATGAAGTTGAGGTTCCGTATAGAAGCATTACATAGTAACAGGTTTATTCATATTCCTCCCTATTCTAGTGACTGTGAAGTTGAGGTCCTGTATAGAAGCATTACATAGTAACAGGTTTATTTATATTCCTCCCTATTCTAGTGACTGTGAAGTTGTGGTCCTGTATAGAAGCATTACATAGTAACAGGTTTATTCATATTCCTCCCTATTCTGAAGTGACTGTGAAGTTGTGGTTCTGTATAGAAGCATTACATAGTAACAGGTTTATTCATATTCCTCCCTATTCTGAAGTGACTGTGAAGTTGTGGTTCTGTATAGAAGCATTACATAGTAACAGGTTTATTTATATTCCTCCCTATTCTAGTGACTGTGAAGTTGAGGTTCTGTATAGAAGCATTACATAGTAACAGGTTTATTTATATTCCTCCCTATTCTAGTGACCATGAAGTTGAGGTTCTGTATAGAAGCATTACATAGTAACAGGTTTATTCATATTCCTCCCTATTCTAGTGACTGTGAAGTTGTGGTCCTGTATAGAAGCATTACATAGTAACAGGTTTATTCATATTCCTCCCTATTCTGAAGTGACTGTGAAGTTGAGGTTCTGTATAGAAGCATTACATAGTAACAGGTTTATTCATATTCCTCCCTATTCTAGTGACTGTGAAGTTGTGGTCCTGTATAGAAGCATTACATAGTAACAGGTTTATTCATATTCCTCCCTATTCTGAAGTGACTGTGAAGTTGTGGTTCTGTATAGAAGCATTACATAGTAACAGGTTTATTCATATTCCTCCCTATTCTGAAGTGACTGTGAAGTTGAGGTTCTGTATTGAAGCATTACATAGTAACAGGTTTATTTATATTCCTCCCTATTCTAGTGACTGTGAAGTTGAGGTTCTGTATAGAAGCATTACATAGTAACAGGTTTATTCATATTCCTCCCTATTCTAGTGACTGTGAAGTTGTGGTCCTGTATAGAAGCATTACATAGTAACAGGTTTATTCATATTCCTCCCTATTCTAGTGACTGTGAAGTTGAGGTTCTGTATAGAAGCATTACATAGTAACAGGTTTATTTATATTCCTCCCTATTCTAGTGACTGTGAAGTTGTGGTCCTGTATAGAAGCATTACATAGTAACAGGTTTATTCATATTCCTCCCTATTCTAGTGACTGTGAAGTTGTGGTCCTGTATAGAAGCATTACATAGTAACAGGTTTATTCATATTCCTCCCTATTCTGAAGTGACTGTGAAGTTGAGGTTCTGTATAGAAGCATTACATAGTAACAGGTTTATTCATATTCCTCCCTATTCTAGTGACTGTGAAGTTGTGGTCCTGTATAGAAGCATTACATAGTAACAGGTTTATTCATATTCCTCCCTATTCTGAAGTGACTGTGAAGTTGAGGTTCTGTATAGAAGCATTACATAGTAACAGGTTTATTCATATTCCTCCCTATTCTAGTGACTGTGAAGTTGTGGTCCTGTATAGAAGCATTACATAGTAACAGGTTTATTCATATTCCTCCTTATTCTAGTGACCATGAAGTTGAGGTTCTGTATAGAAGCATTACATAGTAACAGGTTTATTCATATTCCTCCCTATTCTAGTGACTGTGAAGTTGTGGTCCTGTATAGAAGCATTACATAGTAACAGGTTTATTCATATTCCTCCCTATTCTAGTGACCATGAAGTTGAGGTTCTGTATAGAAGCATTACATAGTAACAGGTTTATTCATATTCCTCCCTATTCTAGTGACTGTGAAGTTGTGGTCCTGTATAGAAGCATTACATAGTAACAGGTTTATTCATATTCCTCCCTATTCTAGTGACCATGAAGTTGAGGTTCTGTATAGAAGCATTACATAGTAACAGGTTTATTTATATTCCTCCCTATTCTAGTGACCATGAAGTTGAGGTTCTGTATAGAAGCATTACATAGTAACAGGTTTATTCATATTCCTCCCTATTCTAGTGACTGTGAAGTTGTGGTCCTGTATAGAAGCATTACATAGTAACAGGTTTATTCATATTCCTCCCTATTCTAGTGACCATGAAGTTGAGGTTCTGTATAGAAGCATTACATAGTAACAGGTTTATTCATATTCCTCCCTATTCTAGTGACTGTGAAGTTGTGGTCCTGTATAGAAGCATTACATAGTAACAGGTTTATTCATATTCCTCCCTATTCTAGTGACTGTGAAGTTGTGGTCCTGTATAGAAGCATTACATAGTAACAGGTTTATTCATATTCCTCCCTATTCTAGTGACCATGAAGTTGAGGTTCTGTATAGAAGCATTACATAGTAACAGGTTTATTTATATTCCTCCCTATTCTAGTGACCATGAAGTTGAGGTTCTGTATAGAAGCATTACATAGTAACAGGTTTATTCATATTCCTCCCTATTCTAGTGACTGTGAAGTTGTGGTCCTGTATAGAAGCATTACATAGTAACAGGTTTATTCATATTCCTCCCTATTCTAGTGACTGTGAAGTTGTGGTCCTGTATAGAAGCATTACATAGTAACAGGTTTATTCATATTCCTCCCTATTCTAGTGACCATGAAGTTGAGGTTCTGTATAGAAGCATTACATAGTAACAGGTTTATTTATATTCCTCCCTATTCTAGTGACCATGAAGTTGAGGTTCTGTATAGAAGCATTACATAGTAACAGGTTTATTCATATTCCTCCCTATTCTAGTGACTGTGAAGTTGTGGTCCTGTATAGAAGCATTACATAGTAACAGGTTTATTCATATTCCTCCCTATTCTAGTGACTGTGAAGTTGTGGTCCTGTATAGAAGCATTACATAGTAACAGGTTTATTCATATTCCTCCCTATTCTAGTGACTGTGAAGTTGTGGTCCTGTATAGAAGCATTACATAGTAACAGGTTTATTCATATTCCTCCCTATTCTAGTGACTGTGAAGTTGTGGTCCTGTATAGAAGCATTACATAGTAACAGGTTTATTCATATTCCTCCCTATTCTAGTGACCATGAAGTTGAGGTTCTGTATAGAAGCATTACATAGTAACAGGTTTATTCATATTCCTCCCTATTCTAGTGACTGTGAAGTTGTGGTCCTGTATAGAAGCATTACATAGTAACAGGTTTATTCATATTCCTCCCTATTCTAGTGACTGTGAAGTTGTGGTCCTGTATAGAAGCATTACATAGTAACAGGTTTATTCATATTCCTCCCTATTCTAGTGACCATGAAGTTGAGGTTCTGTATAGAAGCATTACATAGTAACAGGTTTATTTATATTCCTCCCTATTCTAGTGACCATGAAGTTGAGGTTCTGTATAGAAGCATTACATAGTAACAGGTTTATTCATATTCCTCCCTATTCTAGTGACTGTGAAGTTGTGGTCCTGTATAGAAGCATTACATAGTAACAGGTTTATTCATATTCCTCCCTATTCTAGTGACCATGAAGTTGAGGTTCTGTATAGAAGCATTACATAGTAACAGGTTTATTCATATTCCTCCCTATTCTAGTGACTGTGAAGTTGTGGTCCTGTATAGAAGCATTACATAGTAACAGGTTTATTCATATTCCTCCCTATTCTAGTGACCATGAAGTTGAGGTTCTGTATAGAAGCATTACATAGTAACAGGTTTATTCATATTCCTCCCTATTCTAGTGACTGTGAAGTTGTGGTCCTGTATAGAAGCATTACATAGTAACAGGTTTATTCATATTCCTCCCTATTCTAGTGACCATGAAGTTGAGGTTCTGTATAGAAGCATTACATAGTAACAGGTTTATTCATATTCCTCCCTATTCTAGTGACTGTGAAGTTGTGGTCCTGTATAGAAGCATTACATAGTAACAGGTTTATTCATATTCCTCCCTATTCTAGTGACCATGAAGTTGAGGTTCTGTATAGAAGCATTACATAGTAACAGGTTTATTTATATTCCTCCCTATTCTAGTGACCATGAAGTTGAGGTTCTGTATAGAAGCATTACATAGTAACAGGTTTATTCATATTCCTCCCTATTCTAGTGACTGTGAAGTTGTGGTCCTGTATAGAAGCATTACATAGTAACAGGTTTATTCATATTCCTCCCTATTCTAGTGACCATGAAGTTGAGGTTCTGTATAGAAGCATTACATAGTAACAGGTTTATTCATATTCCTCCCTATTCTAGTGACTGTGAAGTTGTGGTCCTGTATAGAAGCATTACATAGTAACAGGTTTATTCATATTCCTCCCTATTCTAGTGACCATGAAGTTGAGGTTCTGTATAGAAGCATTACATAGTAACAGGTTTATTCATATTCCTCCCTATTCTAGTGACTGTGAAGTTGTGGTCCTGTATAGAAGCATTACATAGTAACAGATTTATTCATATTCCTCCCTATTCTAGTGACCATGAAGTTGAGGTTCTGTATAGAAGCATTACATAGTAACAGGTTTATTTATATTCCTCCCTATTCTAGTGACCATGAAGTTGTGGTTCTGTATAGAAGCATTACATAGTAACAGGTTTATTCATATTCCTCCCTATTCTGAAGTGACTGTGAAGTTGAGGTTCTGTATAGAAGCATTACATAGTAACAGGTTTATTCATATTCCTCCCTATTCTAGTGACTGTGAAGTTGTGGTCCTGTATAGAAGCATTACATAGTAACAGGTTTATTCATATTCCTCCCTATTCTAGTGACTGTGAAGTTGTGGTCCTGTATAGAAGCATTACATAGTAACAGGTTTATTCATATTCCTCCCTATTCTGAAGTGACTGTGAAGTTGAGGTTCTGTATAGAAGCATTACATAGTAACAGGTTTATTCATATTCCTCCCTATTCTAGTGACTGTGAAGTTGTGGTCCTGTATAGAAGCATTACATAGTAACAGGTTTATTCATATTCCTCCCTATTCTGAAGTGACTGTGAAGTTGAGGTTCTGTATAGAAGCATTACATAGTAACAGGTTTATTCATATTCCTCCCTATTCTAGTGACTGTGAAGTTGTGGTCCTGTATAGAAGCATTACATAGTAACAGGTTTATTCATATTCCTCCCTATTCTGAAGTGACTGTGAAGTTGAGGTTCTGTATAGAAGCATTACATAGTAACAGGTTTATTCATATTCCTCCCTATTCTAGTGACTGTGAAGTTGTGGTCCTGTATAGAAGCATTACATAGTAACAGGTTTATTCATATTCCTCCCTATTCTAGTGACTGTGAAGTTGTGGTCCTGTATAGAAGCATTACATAGTAACAGGTTTATTCATATTCCTCCCTATTCTGAAGTGACTGTGAAGTTGAGGTTCTGTATAGAAGCATTACATAGTAACAGGTTTATTCATATTCCTCCCTATTCTAGTGACTGTGAAGTTGTGGTCCTGTATAGAAGCATTACATAGTAACAGGTTTATTCATATTCCTCCCTATTCTAGTGACTGTGAAGTTGTGGTCCTGTATAGAAGCATTACATAGTAACAGGTTTATTCATATTCCTCCCTATTCTAGTGACTGTGAAGTTGTGGTCCTGTATAGAAGCATTACATAGTAACAGGTTTATTCATATTCCTCCCTATTCTGAAGTGACTGTGAAGTTGAGGTTCTGTATAGAAGCATTACATAGTAACAGGTTTATTCATATTCCTCCCTATTCTAGTGACTGTGAAGTTGTGGTCCTGTATAGAAGCATTACATAGTAACAGGTTTATTCATATTCCTCCCTATTCTGAAGTGACTGTGAAGTTGAGGTTCTGTATAGAAGCATTACATAGTAACAGGTTTATTCATATTCCTCCCTATTCTAGTGACTGTGAAGTTGTGGTCCTGTATAGAAGCATTACATAGTAACAGGTTTATTCATATTCCTCCCTATTCTGAAGTGACTGTGAAGTTGAGGTTCTGTATAGAAGCATTACATAGTAACAGGTTTATTCATATTCCTCCCTATTCTAGTGACCATGAAGTTGAGGTCCTGTATAGAAGCATTACATAGTAACAGGCTTATTCATATTCCTCCCTATTCTAGTGACTGTGAAGTTGAGGTCCTGTATAGAAGCATTACATAGTAACAGGTTTATTCATATTCCTCCCTATTCTAGTGACCATGAAGTTGTGGTCCTGTATAGAAGCATTGCATAGTAACAGGTTTATTCATATTCCTCCCTATTCTAGTGACTGTGAAGTTGTGGTCCTGTATAGAAGCATTACATAGTAACAGGTTTATTCATATTCCTCCCTATTCTGAAGTGACTGTGAAGTTGAGATTCTGTATAGAAGCATTACATAGTAACAGGTTTATTCATATTCCTCCCTATTCTAGTGACTGTGAAGTTGTGGTCCTGTATAGAAGCATTACATAGTAACAGGTTTATTCATATTCCTCCCTATTCTAGTGACCATGAAGTTGAGGTTCTGTATAGAAGCATTACATAGTAACAGGTTTATTCATATTCCTCCCTATTCTAGTGACTGTGAAGTTGTGGTCCTGTATAGAAGCATTACATAGTAACAGGTTTATTCATATTCCTCCCTATTCTGAAGTGACTGTGAAGTTGAGGTTCTGTATAGAAGCATTACATAGTAACAGGTTTATTCATATTCCTCCCTATTCTAGTGACTGTGAAGTTGTGGTCCTGTATAGAAGCATTACATAGTAACAGGTTTATTCATATTCCTCCCTATTCTGAAGTGACTGTGAAGTTGTGGTTCTGTATAGAAGCATTACATAGTAACAGGTTTATTCATATTCCTCCCTATTCTGAAGTGACTGTGAAGTTGTGGTTCTGTATAGAAGCATTACATAGTAACAGGTTTATTTATATTCCTCCCTATTCTAGTGACTGTGAAGTTGAGGTTCTGTATAGAAGCATTACATAGTAACAGGTTTATTTATATTCCTCCCTATTCTAGTGACTGTGAAGTTGAGGTTCTGTATAGAAGCATTACATAGTAACAGGTTTATTTATATTCCTCCCTATTCTAGTGACCATGAAGTTGAGGTTCTGTATAGAAGCATTACATAGTAACAGGTTTATTTATATTCCTCCCTATTCTAGTGACTGTGAAGTTGAGGTTCTGTATAGAAGCATTACATAGTAACAGGTTTATTCATATTCCTCCCTATTCTAGTGACTGTGAAGTTGAGGTTCTGTATAGAAGCATTACATAGTAACAGGTTTAATCATATTCCTCCCTATTCTGAAGTGACCATGAAGTTGAGGTTCTGTATAGAAGCATTACATAGTAACAGGTTTATTTATATTCCTCCCTATTCTAGTGACTGTGAAGTTGAGGTCCTGTATAGAAGCATTACATAGTAACAGGTTTATTTATATTCCTCCCTATTCTAGTGACCATGAAGTTGAGGTTCTGTATAGAAGCATTACATAGTAACAGGTTTATTCATATTCCTCCCTATTCTGAAGTGACCATGAAGTTGAGGTCCTGTATAGAAGCATTACATAGTAACAGGTTTATTTATATTCCTCCCTATTCTGAAGTGACCATGAAGTTGTGGTCCTGTATAGAAGCATTACATAGTAACAGGTTTATTTATATTCCTCCCTATTCTAGTGACCATGAAGTTGAGGTCCTGTATAGAAGCATTACATAGTAACAGGTTTAATCATATTCCTCCCTATTCTGAAGTGATGTGAAGTTGAGGTCCTGTATAGAAGCATTACATAGTAACAGGTTTATTTATATTCCTCCCTATTCTGAAGTGACCATGAAGTTGAGGTCCTGTATAGAAGCATTACATAGTAACAGGTTTAATCATATTCCTCCCTATTCTGAAGTGATGTGAAGTTGAGGTCCTGTATAGAAGCATTACATAGTAACAGGTTTATTCATATTCCTCCCTATTCTAGTGACTGTAAAGTTGAGGTTCTGTATAGAAGCATTACATAGTAACAGGTTTATTTATATTCCTCCCTATTCTGAAGTGACCATGAAGTTGTGGTCCTGTATAGAAGCATTACATAGTAACAGGTTTATTTATATTCCTCCCTATTCTGAAGTGACCATGAAGTTGAGGTCCTGTATAGAAGCATTACATAGTAACAGGTTTATTCATATTCCTCCCTATTCTGAAGTGACCATGAAGTTGAGGTCCTGTATAGAAGCATTACATAGTAACAGGTTTATTCATATTCCTCCCTATTCTGAAGTGACTGTGAAGTTGAGGTTCTGTATAGAAGCATTACATAGTAACAGGTTTATTCATATTCCTCCCTATTCTGAAGTGACTGTGAAGTTGAGGTTCTGTATAGAAGCATTACATAGTAACAGGTTTATTCATATTCCTCCCTATTCTGAAGTGACCATGAAGTTGAGGTCCTGTATAGAAGCATTACATAGTAACAGGTTTATTCATATTCCTCCCTATTCTGAAGTGACTGTGAAGTTGAGGTTCTGTATAGAAGCATTACATAGTAACAGGTTTATTCATATTCCTCCCTATTCTGAAGTGACTGTGAAGTTGAGGTTCTGTATAGAAGCATTACATAGTAACAGGTTTATTCATATTCCTCCCTATTCTGAAGTGACCATGAAGTTGAGGTCCTGTATAGAAGCATTACATAGTAACAGGTTTATTCATATTCCTCCCTATTCTGAAGTGACTGTGAAGTTGAGGTTCTGTATAGAAGCATTACATAGTAACAGGTTTATTCATATTCCTCCCTATTCTGAAGTGACTGTGAAGTTGAGGTTCTGTATAGAAGCATTACATAGTAACAGGTTTATTCATATTCCTCCCTATTCTGAAGTGACCATAAAGTTGAGGTCCTGTATAGAAGCATTACATAGTAACAGGTTTATTCATATTCCTCCCTATTCTGAAGTGACTGTGAAGTTGAGGTTCTGTATAGAAGCATTACATAGTAACAGGTTTATTCATATTCCTCCCTATTCTGAAGTGACCATGAAGTTGAGGTCCTGTATAGAAGCATTACATAGTAACAGGTTTATTTATATTCCTCCCTATTCTGAAGTGACTGTGAAGTTGAGGTTCTGTATAGAAGCATTACATAGTAACAGGTTTATTCATATTCCTCCCTATTCTAGTGACTGTGAAGTTGAGGTTCTGTATAGAAGCATTACATAGTAACAGGTTTATTTATATTCCTCCCTATTCTGAAGTGACTGTGAAGTTGAGGTCCTGTATAGAAGCATTACATAGTAACAGGTTTATTCATATTCCTCCCTATTCTAGTGACCATGAAGTTGTGGTTCTGTATAGAAGCATTACATAGTAACAGGTTTATTCATATTCCTCCCTATTCTAGTGACTGTGAAGTTGAGGTTCTGTATAGAAGCATTACATAGTAACAGGTTTATTTATATTCCTCCCTATTCTAGTGACTGTGAAGTTGTGGTTCTGTATAGAAGCATTACATAGTAACAGGTTTATTTATATTCCTCCCTATTCTAGTGACTGTGAAGTTGAGGTTCTGTATAGAAGCATTACATAGTAACAGGTTTATTTATATTCCTCCCTATTCTGAAGTGACTGTGAAGTTGAGGTCCTGTATAGAAGCATTACATAGTAACAGGTTTATTCATATTCCTCCCTATTCTAGTGACCATGAAGTTGTGGTTCTGTATAGAAGCATTACATAGTAACAGGTTTATTCATATTCCTCCCTATTCTAGTGACTGTGAAGTTGAGGTTCTGTATAGAAGCATTACATAGTAACAGGTTTATTTATATTCCTCCCTATTCTGAAGTGACTGTGAAGTTGAGGTCCTGTATAGAAGCATTACATAGTAACAGGTTTATTCATATTCCTCCCTATTCTAGTGACCATGAAGTTGTGGTTCTGTATAGAAGCATTACATAGTAACAGGTTTATTCATATTCCTCCCTATTCTAGTGACTGTGAAGTTGAGGTTCTGTATAGAAGCATTACATAGTAACAGGTTTATTTATATTCCTCCCTATTCTGAAGTGACTGTGAAGTTGAGGTCCTGTATAGAAGCATTACATAGTAACAGGTTTATTCATATTCCTCCCTATTCTAGTGACCATGAAGTTGTGGTTCTGTATAGAAGCATTACATAGTAACAGGTTTATTCATATTCCTCCCTATTCTAGTGACTGTGAAGTTGAGGTTCTGTATAGAAGCATTACATAGTAACAGGTTTATTTATATTCCTCCCTATTCTGAAGTGACCGTGAAGTTGAGGTTCTGTATAGAAGCATTACATAGTAACAGGTTTATTCATATTCCTCCCTATTCTAGTGACTGTGAAGTTGAGGTTCTGTATAGAAGCATTACATAGTAACAGGTTTATTCATATTCCTCCCTATTCTGAAGTGACTGTGAAGTTGAGGTCCTGTATAGAAGCATTACATAGTAACAGGTTTATTCATATTCCTCCCTATTCTGAAGTGACCATGAAGTTGAGGTTCTGTATAGAAGCATTACATAGTAACAGGTTTATTCATATTCCTCCCTATTCTAGTGACTGTGAAGTTGTGGTTCTGTATAGAAGCATTACATAGTAACAGGTTTATTCATATTCCTCCCTATTCTGAAGTGACCGTGAAGTTGAGGTTCTGTATAGAAGCATTACATAGTAACAGGTTTATTTATATTCCTCCCTATTCTAGTGACTGTGAAGTTGAGGTCCTGTATAGAAGCATTACATAGTAACAGGTTTATTCATATTCCTCCCTATTCTAGTGACTGTAAAGTTGAGGTTCTGTATAGAAGCATTACATAGTAACAGGTTTATTCATATTCCTCCCTATTCTGAAGTGACTGTGAAGTTGAGGTCCTGTATAGAAGCAATACATAGTAACAGGTTTATTCATATTCCTCCCTATTCTGAAGTGACCATGAAGTTGTGGTCCTGTATAGAAGCATTACATAGTAACAGGTTTATTCATATTCCTCCCTATTCTGAAGTGACCATGAAGTTGTGGTCCTGTATAGAAGCATTACATAGTAACAGGTTTATTTATATTCCTCCCTATTCTAGTGACTGTGAAGTTGAGGTCCTGTATAGAAGCATTACATAGTAACAGGTTTATTCATATTCCTCCCTATTCTAGTGACTGTAAAGTTGAGGTTCTGTATAGAAGCATTACATAGTAACAGGTTTATTCATATTCCTCCCTATTCTGAAGTGACTGTGAAGTTGAGGTCCTGTATAGAAGCATTACATAGTAACAGGTTTATTCATATTCCTCCCTATTCTGAAGTGACCATGAAGTTGTGGTCCTGTATAGAAGCATTACATAGTAACAGGTTTATTCATATTCCTCCCTATTCTGAAGTGACCATGAAGTTGTGGTCCTGTATAGAAGCATTACATAGTAACAGGTTTATTCATATTCCTCCCTATTCTGAAGTGACCATGAAGTTGTGGTCCTGTATAGAAGCATTACATAGTAACAGGTTTATTCATATTCCTCCCTATTCTGAAGTGACCATGAAGTTGAGGTTCTGTATAGAAGCATTACATAGTAACAGGTTTATTTATATTCCTCCCTATTCTAGTGACTGTGAAGTTGAGGTCCTGTATAGAAGCATTACATAGTAACAGGTTTATTCATATTCCTCCCTATTCTGAACTGACTGTGAAGTTGAGGTTCTGTATAGAAGCATTACATAGTAACAGGTTTATTCATATTCCTCCCTATTCTAGTGACTGTAAAGTTGAGGTTCTGTATAGAAGCATTACATAGTAACAGGTTTATTCATATTCCTCCCTATTCTGAAGTGACCATGAAGTTGTGGTTCTGTATAGAAGCATTACATAGTAACAGGTTTATTTATATTCCTCCCTATTCTGAAGTGACTGTGAAGTTGTGGTTCTGTATAGAAGCATTACATAGTAACAGGTTTATTCATATTCCTCCCTATTCTGAACTGACTGTGAAGTTGAGGTTCTGTATAGAAGCATTACATAGTAACAGGTTTATTTATATTCCTCCCTATTCTGAAGTGACTGTGAAGTTGTGGTTCTGTATAGAAGCATTACATAGTAACAGGTTTATTTATATTCCTCCCTATTCTGAAGTGACCATGAAGTTGAGGTTCTGTATAGAAGAATTACATAGTAACAGGTTTATTCATATTCCTCCCTATTCTGAAGTGACCATGAAGTTGAGGTTCTGTATAGAAGCATTATATAGTAACAGGTTTATTTATATTCCTCCCTATTCTGAAGTGACTGTGAAGTTGAGGTCCTGTATAGAAGCATTACATAGTAACAGGTTTATTTATATTCCTCCCTATTCTGAAGTGACCATGAAGTTGAGGTTCTGTATAGAAGCATTACATAGTAACAGGTTTATTCATATTCCTCCCTATTCTGAAGTGACCATGAAGTTGAGGTTCTGTATAGAAGCATTATATAGTAACAGGTTTATTTATATTCCTCCCTATTCTAGTGACTGTGAAGTTGAGGTCCTGTATAGAAGCATTACATAGTAACAGGTTTATTTATATTCCTCCCTATTCTGAAGTGACCATGAAGTTGTGGTCCTGTATAGAAGCATTACATAGTAACAGGTTTATTTATATTCCTCCCTATTCTGAAGTGACCATGAAGTTGAGGTCCTGTATAGAAGCATTACATAGTAACAGGTTTAATCATATTCCTCCCTATTCTGAAGTGATGTGAAGTTGAGGTCCTGTATAGAAGCATTACATAGTAACAGGTTTATTCATATTCCTCCCTATTCTAGTGACTGTAAAGTTGAGGTTCTGTATAGAAGCATTACATAGTAACAGGTTTATTTATATTCCTCCCTATTCTGAAGTGACCATGAAGTTGAGGTCCTGTATAGAAGCATTACATAGTAACAGGTTTAATCATATTCCTCCCTATTCTGAAGTGATGTGAAGTTGAGGTCCTGTATAGAAGCATTACATAGTAACAGGTTTATTTATATTCCTCCCTATTCTGAAGTGACCATGAAGTTGAGGTCCTGTATAGAAGCATTACATAGTAACAGGTTTAATCATATTCCTCCCTATTCTGAAGTGATGTGAAGTTGAGGTCCTGTATAGAAGCATTACATAGTAACAGGTTTATTCATATTCCTCCCTATTCTAGTGACTGTAAAGTTGAGGTTCTGTATAGAAGCATTACATAGTAACAGGTTTATTTATATTCCTCCCTATTCTGAAGTGACCATGAAGTTGAGGTCCTGTATAGAAGCATTACATAGTAACAGGTTTAATCATATTCCTCCCTATTCTGAAGTGATGTGAAGTTGAGGTCCTGTATAGAAGCATTACATAGTAACAGGTTTATTTATATTCCTCCCTATTCTGAAGTGACCATGAAGTTGAGGTCCTGTATAGAAGCATTACATAGTAACAGGTTTAATCATATTCCTCCCTATTCTGAAGTGATGTGAAGTTGAGGTCCTGTATAGAAGCATTACATAGTAACAGGTTTATTCATATTCCTCCCTATTCTAGTGACTGTAAAGTTGAGGTTCTGTATAGAAGCATTACATAGTAACAGGTTTATTTATATTCCTCCCTATTCTGAAGTGACCATGAAGTTGAGGTCCTGTATAGAAGCATTACATAGTAACAGGTTTAATCATATTCCTCCCTATTCTGAAGTGATGTGAAGTTGAGGTCCTGTATAGAAGCATTACATAGTAACAGGTTTATTTATATTCCTCCCTATTCTGAAGTGACCATGAAGTTGAGGTCCTGTATAGAAGCATTACATAGTAACAGGTTTAATCATATTCCTCCCTATTCTGAAGTGATGTGAAGTTGAGGTCCTGTATAGAAGCATTACATAGTAACAGGTTTATTTATATTCCTCCCTATTCTGAAGTGACCATGAAGTTGAGGTCCTGTATAGAAGCATTACATAGTAACAGGTTTAATCATATTCCTCCCTATTCTGAAGTGATGTGAAGTTGAGGTCCTGTATAGAAGCATTACATAGTAACAGGTTTATTCATATTCCTCCCTATTCTAGTGACTGTAAAGTTGAGGTTCTGTATAGAAGCATTACATAGTAACAGGTTTATTTATATTCCTCCCTATTCTGAAGTGACCATGAAGTTGTGGTCCTGTATAGAAGCATTACATAGTAACAGGTTTATTTATATTCCTCCCTATTCTGAAGTGACCATGAAGTTGAGGTCCTGTATAGAAGCATTACATAGTAACAGGTTTATTCATATTCCTCCCTATTCTGAAGTGACCATGAAGTTGAGGTCCTGTATAGAAGCATTACATAGTAACAGGTTTATTTATATTCCTCCCTATTCTGAAGTGACTGTGAAGTTGAGGTTCTGTATAGAAGCATTACATAGTAACAGGTTTATTCATATTCCTCCCTATTCTAGTGACAGTGAAGTTGAGGTTCTGTATAGAAGCATTACATAGTAACAGGTTTATTCATATTCCTCCCTATTCTAGTGACTGTGAAGTTGTGGTCCTGTATAGAAGCATTACATAGTAACAGGTTTATTCATATTCCTCCCTATTCTAGTGACTGTGAAGTTGAGGTCCTGTATAGAAGCATTACATAGTAACAGGTTTATTTATATTCCTCCCTATTCTGAAGTGACTGTGAAGTTGAGGTCCTGTATAGAAGCATTACATAGTAACAGGTTTATTCATATTCCTCCCTATTCTAGTGACTGTGAAGTTGAGGTTCTGTATAGAAGCATTACATAGTAACAGGTTTATTTATATTCCTCCCTATTCTGAAGTGACTGTGAAGTTGAGGTCCTGTATAGAAGCATTACATAGTAACAGGTTTAATCATATTCCTCCCTATTCTAGTGACTGTGAAGTTGAGGTTCTGTATAGAAGCATTACATAGTAACAGGTTTATTCATATTCCTCCCTATTCTGAAGTGACCATGAAGTTGAGGTCCTGTATAGAAGCATTACATAGTAACAGGTTTATTCATATTCCTCCCTATTCTGAAGTGACCATGAAGTTGAGGTCCTGTATAGAAGCATTACATAGTAACAGGTTTATTTATATTCCTCCCTATTCTGAAGTGACTGTGAAGTTGAGGTTCTGTATAGAAGCATTACATAGTAACAGGTTTATTCATATTCCTCCCTATTCTAGTGACTGTGAAGTTGTGGTCCTGTATAGAAGCATTACATAGTAACAGGTTTAATCATATTCCTCCCTATTCTAGTGACTGTGAAGTTGAGGTTCTGTATAGAAGCATTACATAGTAACAGGTTTATTTATATTCCTCCCTATTCTGAAGTGACTGTGAAGTTGAGGTCCTGTATAGAAGCATTACATAGTAACAGGTTTATTTATATTCCTCCCTATTCTAGTGACTGTGAAGTTGTGGTTCTGTATAGAATCATTACATAGTAACAGGTTTAATCATATTCCTCCCTATTCTAGTGACTGTGAAGTTGAGGTCCTGTATAGAAGCATTACATAGTAACAGGTTTATTCATATTCCTCCCTATTCTAGTGACTGTGAAGTTGAGGTTCTGTATAGAAGCATTACATAGTAACAGGTTTATTCATATTCCTCCCTATTCTAGTGACCATGAAGTTGTGGTTCTGTATAGAAGCATTACATAGTAACAGGTTTATTCATATTCCTCCCTATTCTAGTGACTGTGAAGTTGAGGTTCTGTATAGAAGCATTACATAGTAACAGGTTTATTTATATTCCTCCCTATTCTGAAGTGACCGTGAAGTTGAGGTTCTGTATAGAAGCATTACATAGTAACAGGTTTATTCATATTCCTCCCTATTCTAGTGACTGTGAAGTTGAGGTTCTGTATAGAAGCATTACATAGTAACAGGTTTATTCATATTCCTCCCTATTCTGAAGTGACTGTGAAGTTGAGGTCCTGTATAGAAGCATTACATAGTAACAGGTTTATTCATATTCCTCCCTATTCTGAAGTGACCATGAAGTTGAGGTTCTGTATAGAAGCATTACATAGTAACAGGTTTATTCATATTCCTCCCTATTCTAGTGACTGTGAAGTTGTGGTTCTGTATAGAAGCATTACATAGTAACAGGTTTATTCATATTCCTCCCTATTCTGAAGTGACCATGAAGTTGAGGTTCTGTATAGAAGCATTACATAGTAACAGGTTTATTTATATTCCTCCCTATTCTAGTGACTGTGAAGTTGAGGTCCTGTATAGAAGCATTACATAGTAACAGGTTTATTCATATTCCTCCCTATTCTAGTGACCATGAAGTTGAGGTTCTGTATAGAAGCATTACATAGTAACAGGTTTATTTATATTCCTCCCTATTCTAGTGACTGTGAAGTTGAGGTCCTGTATAGAAGCATTACATAGTAACAGGTTTATTCATATTCCTCCCTATTCTGAAGTGACCATGAAGTTGTGGTCCTGTATAGAAGCATTACATAGTAACAGGTTTATTCATATTCCTCCCTATTCTGAAGTGACCATGAAGTTGAGGTTCTGTATAGAAGCATTACATAGTAACAGGTTTATTTATATTCCTCCCTATTCTAGTGACTGTGAAGTTGAGGTCCTGTATAGAAGCATTACATAGTAACAGGTTTATTCATATTCCTCCCTATTCTAGTGACTGTAAAGTTGAGGTTCTGTATAGAAGCATTGCATAGTAACAGGTTTATTGTATTCCTCCCTATTATAGTGACTGTGAAGTTGAGGTTCTGTATAGAAGCATTACATAGTAACAGGTTTATTCATATTCCTCCCTATTCTGAAGTGACTGTGAAGTTGAGGTCCTGTATAGAAGCATTACATAGTAACAGGTTTATTCATATTCCTCCCTATTCTGAAGTGACCATGAAGTTGTGGTCCTGTATAGAAGCATTACATAGTAACAGGTTTATTCATATTCCTCCCTATTCTGAAGTGACCATGAAGTTGTGGTCCTGTATAGAAGCATTACATAGTAACAGGTTTATTCATATTCCTCCCTATTCTGAAGTGACCATGAAGTTGTGGTCCTGTATAGAAGCATTACATAGTAACAGGTTTATTCATATTCCTCCCTATTCTGAAGTGACCATGAAGTTGAGGTTCTGTATAGAAGCATTACATAGTAACAGGTTTATTTATATTCCTCCCTATTCTAGTGACTGTGAAGTTGAGGTCCTGTATAGAAGCATTACATAGTAACAGGTTTATTCATATTCCTCCCTATTCTGAAGTGACTGTGAAGTTGTGGTTCTGTATAGAAGCATTACATAGTAACAGGTTTATTTATATTCCTCCCTATTCTAGTGACTGTGAAGTTGAGGTCCTGTATAGAAGCATTACATAGTAACAGGTTTATTTATATTCCTCCCTATTCTGAAGTAACCATGAAGTTGAGGTTCTGTATAGAAGCATTACATAGTAACAGGTTTATTTATATTCCTCCCTATTCTAGTGACTGTGAAGTTGTGGTTCTGTATAGAAGCATTACATAGTAACAGGTTTATTTATATTCCTCCCTATTCTAGTGACTGTGAAGTTGAGGTTCTGTATAGAAGCATTACATAGTAACAGGTTTATTCATATTCCTCCCTATTCTAGTGACTGTGAAGTTGAGGTTCTGTATAGAAGCATTACATAGTAACAGGTTTATTTATATTCCTCCCTATTCTAGTGACTGTAAAGTTGAGGTTCTGTATAGAAGCATTACATAGTAACAGGTTTATTCATATTCCTCCCTATTCTGAAGTGACTGTGAAGTTGTGGTTCTGTATAGAAGCATTACATAGTAACAGGTTTATTTATATTCCTCCCTATTCTAGTGACTGTGAAGTTGAGGTCCTGTATAGAAGCATTACATAGTAACAGGTTTATTTATATTCCTCCCTATTCTGAAGTGACCATGAAGTTGAGGTCCTGTATAGAAGCATTACATAGTAACAGGTTTATTTATATTCCTCCCTATTCTAGTGACTGTGAAGTTGTGGTTCTGTATAGAAGCATTACATAGTAACAGGTTTATTTATATTCCTCCCTATTCTAGTGACTGTGAAGTTGAGGTCCTGTATAGAAGCATTACATAGTAACAGGTTTATTTATATTCCTCCCTATTCTGAAGTAACCATGAAGTTGTGGTTCTGTATAGAAGCATTACATAGTAACAGGTTTATTTATATTCCTCCCTATTCTAGTGACTGTGAAGTTGTGGTTCTGTATAGAAGCATTACATAGTAACAGGTTTATTTATATTCCTCCCTATTCTAGTGACTGTGAAGTTGAGGTCCTGTATAGAAGCATTACATAGTAACAGGTTTATTCATATTCCTCCCTATTCTAGTGACTGTGAAGTTGAGGTCCTGTATAGAAGCATTACATAGTAACAGGTTTATTCATATTCCTCCCTATTCTAGTGACTGTGAAGTTGTGGTTCTGTATAGAAGCATTACATAGTAACAGGTTTATTTATATTCCTCCCTATTCTAGTGACTGTGAAGTTGAGGTTCTGTATAGAAGCATTACATAGTAACAGGTTTATTCATATTCCTCCCTATTCTAGTGACTGTGAAGTTGAGGTCCTGTATAGAAGCATTACATAGTAACAGGTTTATTTATATTCCTCCCTATTCTAGTGACTGTGAAGTTGTGGTCCTGTATAGAAGCATTACATAGTAACAGGTTTATTTATATTCCTCCCTATTCTGAAGTGACCATGAAGTTGAGGTCCTGTATAGAAGCATTACATAGTAACAGGTTTAATCATATTCCTCCCTATTCTGAAGTGACCATGAAGTTGTGGTCCTGTATAGAAGCATTACATAGTAACAGGTTTATTTATATTCCTCCCTATTCTAGTGACCATGAAGTTGAGGTCCTGTATAGAAGCATTACATAGTAACAGGTTTATTCATATTCCTCCCTATTCTAGTGACTGAAGTTAAGGTTCTGTATAGAAGCATTACATAGTAACAGGTTTAATCATATTCCTCCCTATTCTGAAGTGACCATGAAGTTGTGGTCCTGTATAGAAGCATTACATAGTAACAGGTTTATTCATATTCCTCCCTATTCTGAAGTGACTGTGAAGTTGAGGTTCTGTATAGAAGCATTACATAGTAACAGGTTTAATCATATTCCTCCCTATTCTGAAGTGACCATGAAGTTGTGGTCCTGTATAGAAGCATTACATAGTAACAGGTTTAATCATATTCCTCCCTATTCTGAAGTGACCATGAAGTTGTGGTCCTGTATAGAAGCATTACATAGTAACAGGTTTATTCATATTCCTCCCTATTCTAGTGACTGTGAAGTTGAGGTCCTGTATAGAAGCATTACATAGTAACAGGTTTATTTATATTCCTCCCTATTCTAGTGACTGTGAAGTTGTGGTCCTGTATAGAAGCATTACATAGTAACAGGTTTATTTATATTCCTCCCTATTCTGAAGTGACCATGAAGTTGAGGTCCTGTATAGAAGCATTACATAGTAACAGGTTTATTTATATTCCTCCCTATTCTAGTGACCATGAAGTTGAGGTCCTGTATAGAAGCATTACATAGTAACAGGTTTATTCATATTCCTCCCTATTCTGAAGTGACCATGAAGTTGTGGTCCTGTATAGAAGCATTACATAGTAACAGGTTTAATCATATTCCTCCCTATTCTGAAGTGACCATGAAGTTGTGGTCCTGTATAGAAGCATTACATAGTAACAGGTTTATTTATATTCCTCCCTATTCTAGTGACCATGAAGTTGTGGTCCTGTATAGAAGCATTACATAGTAACAGGTTTATTTATATTCCTCCCTATTCTAGTGACCATGAAGTTGAGGTCCTGTATAGAAGCATTACATAGTAACAGGTTTATTCATATTCCTCCCTATTCTGAAGTGACCATGAAGTTGTGGTCCTGTATAGAAGCATTACATAGTAACAGGTTTAATCATATTCCTCCCTATTCTGAAGTGACCATGAAGTTGTGGTCCTGTATAGAAGCATTACATAGTAACAGGTTTATTTATATTCCTCCCTATTCTAGTGACCATGAAGTTGTGGTCCTGTATAGAAGCATTACATAGTAACAGGTTTATTTATATTCCTCCCTATTCTAGTGACCATGAAGTTGAGGTCCTGTATAGAAGCATTACATAGTAACAGGTTTATTCATATTCCTCCCTATTCTAGTGACTGTGAAGTTGAGGTTCTGTATAGAAGCATTACATAGTAACAGGTTTATTTATATTCCTCCCTATTCTGAAGTGACCATGAAGTTGAGGTCCTGTATAGAAGCATTACATAGTAACAGGTTTATTCATATTCCTCCCTATTCTAGTGACTGTGAAGTTGTGGTTCTGTATAGAAGCATTACATAGTAACAGGTTTATTTATATTCCTCCCTATTCTAGTGACTGTGAAGTTGAGGTTCTGTATAGAAGCATTACATAGTAACAGGTTTATTCATATTCCTCCCTATTCTAGTGACTGTGAAGTTGAGGTCCTGTATAGAAGCATTACATAGTAACAGGTTTATTTATATTCCTCCCTATTCTAGTGACTGTGAAGTTGTGGTCCTGTATAGAAGCATTACATAGTAACAGGTTTATTTATATTCCTCCCTATTCTGAAGTGACCATGAAGTTGAGGTCCTGTATAGAAGCATTACATAGTAACAGGTTTAATCATATTCCTCCCTATTCTGAAGTGACCATGAAGTTGTGGTCCTGTATAGAAGCATTACATAGTAACAGGTTTATTTATATTCCTCCCTATTCTAGTGACCATGAAGTTGAGGTCCTGTATAGAAGCATTACATAGTAACAGGTTTATTCATATTCCTCCCTATTCTAGTGACTGTGAAGTTAAGGTTCTGTATAGAAGCATTACATAGTAACAGGTTTATTTATATTCCTCCCTATTCTGAAGTGACCATGAAGTTGAGGTCCTGTATAGAAGCATTACATAGTAACAGGTTTATTTATATTCCTCCCTATTCTGAAGTGACTGTGAAGTTGAGGTTCTGTATAGAAGCATTACATAGTAACAGGTTTAATCACATTCCTCCCTATTCTGAAGTGACCATGAAGTTAAGGTTCTGTATAGAAGCATTACATAGTAACAGGTTTATTTATATTCCTCCCTATTCTAGTGACTGTGAAGTTGAGGTTCTGTATAGAAGCATTACATAGTAACAGGTTTATTTATATTCCTCCCTATTCTAGTGACCATGAAGTTGAGGTCCTGTATAGAAGCATTACATAGTAACAGGTTTATTTATATTCCTCCCTATTCTGAAGTGACCATGAAGTTGTGGTTCTGTATAGAAGCATTACATAGTAACAGGTTTATTTATATTCCTCCCTATTCTAGTGACTGTGAAGTTGAGGTCCTGTATAGAAGCATTACATAGTAACAGGTTTATTTATATTCCTCCCTATTCTAGTGACTGTGAAGTTGAGGTCCTGTATAGAAGCATTACATAGTAACAGGTTTATTTATATTCCTCCCTATTCTAGTGACTGTGAAGTTGAGGTCCTGTATAGAAGCATTACATAGTAACAGGTTTATTTATATTCCTCCCTATTCTAGTGACTGTGAAGTTGAGGTCCTGTATAGAAGCATTGCATAGTAACAGGTTTATTTATATTCCTCCCTATTCTAGTGACTGTGAAGTTGAGGTCCTGTATAGAAGCATTACATAGTAACAGGTTTATTTATATTCCTCCCTATTCTGAAGTGACTGTGAAGTTGAGGTTCTGTATAGAAGCATTACATAGTAACAGGTTTAATCACATTCCTCCCTATTCTGAAGTGACCATGAAGTTGTGGTCCTGTATAGAAGCATTACATAGTAACAGGTTTATTTATATTCCTCCCTATTCTAGTGACTGTGAAGTTGTGGTCCTGTATAGAGGCATTACATAGTAACAGGTTTATTCATATTCCTCCCTATTCTAGTGACTGTGAAGTTGAGGTCCTGTATAGAAGCATTACATAGTAACAGGTTTATTTATATTCCTCCCTATTCTGAAGTGACCATGAAGTTGAGGTCCTGTATAGAAGCATTACATAGTAACAGGTTTATTTATATTCCTCCCTATTCTAGTGACTGTGAAGTTGTGGTCCTGTATAGAGGCATTACATAGTAACAGGTTTATTCATATTCCTCCCTATTCTAGTGACTGTGAAGTTGTGGTCCTCTGTATAGAAGCATTACATAGTAACAGGTTTATTTATATTCCTCCCTATTCTGAAGTGACTGTGAAGTTGTGGTTCTGTATAGAAGCATTACATAGTAACAGGTTTAATCACATTCCTCCCTATTCTGAAGTGACCATGAAGTTGTGGTCCTGTATAGAAGCATTACATAGTAACAGGTTTATTTATATTCCTCCCTATTCTGAAGTGACCATGAAGTTGAGGTCCTGTATAGAAGCATTACATAGTAACAGGTTTATTTATATTCCTCCCTATTCTAGTGACTGTGAAGTTGTGGTCCTGTATAGAAGCATTACATAGTAACAGGTTTATTTATATTCCTCCCTATTCTGAAGTGACTGTGAAGTTGAGGTTCTGTATAGAGGCATTACATAGTAACAGGTTTATTTATATTCCTCCCTATTCTGAAGTGACCATGAAGTTGTGGTTCTGTATAGAAGCATTACATAGTAACAGGTTTAATCACATTCCTCCCTATTCTGAAGTGACCATGAAGTTAAGGTTCTGTATAGAAGCATTACATAGTAACAGGTTTATTTATATTCCTCCCTATTCTAGTGACTGTGAAGTTGTGGTCCTGTATAGAGGCATTACATAGTAACAGGTTTATTCATATTCCTCCCTATTCTAGTGACTGTGAAGTTGTGGTTCTGTATAGAAGCATTACATAGTAACAGGTTTATTTATATTCCTCCCTATTCTAGTGACTGTGAAGTTGAGGTTCTGTATAGAAGCATTACATAGTAACAGGTTTATTTATATTCCTTCCTATTCTGAAGTGACCATGAAGTTGTGGTCCTGTATAGAAGCATTACATAGTAACAGGTTTATTCATATTCCTCCCTATTCTAGTGACTGTGAAGTTGAGGTTCTGTATAGAAGCATTACATAGTAACAGGTTTATTGTATTCCTCCCTATTCTAGTGACTGTGAAGTTGAGGTTCTGTATAGAAGCATTACATAGTAACAGGTTTATTTATATTCCTCCCTATTCTAGTGACTGTGAAGTTGAGGTTCTGTATAGAAGCATTACAAAGTAACAGGTTTATTCATATTCCTCCCTATTCTGAAGTGACTGTGAAGTTGAGGTTCTGTATAGAAGCATTACAAAGTAACAGGTTTAATGTATTCCTCCCTATTCTAGTGACTGTGAAGTTGAGGTTCTGTATAGAAGCATTACATAGTAACAGGTTTATTGTATTCCTCCCTATTCTAGTGACCATGAAGTTGAGGTTCTGTATAGAAGCATTACATAGTAACAGGTTTAATGTATTCCTCCCTATTCTAGTGACCATGAAGTTGAGGTTCTGTATAGAAGCATTACATAGTAACAGGTTTAATGTATTCCTCCCTATTCTAGTGACCATGAAGTTGAGGTTCTGTATAGAAGCATTACATAGTAACAGGTTTATTGTATTCCTCCCTATTCTAGTGACTGTGAAGTTGTGGTTCTGTATAGAAGCATTACATAGTAACAGGTTTATTGTATTCCTCCCTATTCTAGTGACTGTGAAGTTGAGGTTCTGTATAGAAGCATTACATAGTAACAGGTTTAATGTATTCCTCCCTATTCTAGTGACTGTGAAGTTGTGGTTCTGTATAGAAGCATTACATAGTAACAGGTTTATTGTATTCCTCCCTATTCTAGTGACTGTGAAGTTGAGGTTCTGTATAGAAGCATTACATAGTAACAGGTTTATTGTATTCCTCCCTATTCTAGTGACTGTGAAGTTGAGGTTCTGTATAGAAGCATTACATAGTAACAGGTTTATTTATATTCCTCCCTATTCTAGTGACTGTGAAGTTGTGGTTCTGTATAGAAGCATTACATAGTAACAGGTTTAATGTATTCCTCCCTATTCTAGTGACTGTGAAGTTGAGGTTCTGTATAGAAGCATTACATAGTAACAGGTTTATTGTATTCCTCCCTATTCTAGTGACTGTGAAGTTGAGGTTCTGTATAGAAGCATTACATAGTAACAGGTTTAATGTATTCCTCCCTATTCTAGTGACCGTGAAGTTGTGGTTCTGTATAGAAGCATTACATAGTAACAGGTTTATTGTATTCCTCCCTATTCTAGTGACTGTGAAGTTGAGGTCCTGTATAGAAGCATTACATAGTAACAGGTTTATTGTATTCCTCCCTATTCTAGTGACTGTAAAGTTGTGGTTCTGTATAGAAGCATTACATAGTAACAGGTTTATTGTATTCCTCCCTATTCTAGTGACTGTGAAGTTGAGGTTCTGTATAGAAGCATTACAAAGTAACAGGTTTATTGTATTCCTCCCTATTCTAGTGACTGTGAAGTTGTGGTTCTGTATAGAAGCATTACATAGTAACAGGTTTATTGTATTCCTCCCTATTCTAGTGACTGTGAAGTTGTGGTTCTGTATAGAAGCATTACATAGTAACAGGTTTATTGTATTCCTCCCTATTCTAGTGACTGTGAAGTTGTGGTTCTGTATAGAAGCATTACATAGTAACAGGTTTATTGTATTCCTCCCTATTCTAGTGACTGTAAAGTTGTGGTTCTGTATAGAAGCATTACATAGTAACAGGTTTATTGTATTCCTCCCTATTCTAGTGACTGTGAAGTTGAGGTTCTGTATAGAAGCATTACAAAGTAACAGGTTTATTGTATTCCTCCCTATTCTAGTGACTGTGAAGTTGTGGTTCTGTATAGAAGCATTACATAGTAACAGGTTTATTGTATTCCTCCCTATTCTAGTGACTGTGAAGTTGAGGTTCTGTATAGAAGCATTACATAGTAACAGGTTTATTGTATTCCTCCCTATTCTAGTGACTGTGAAGTTGTGGTTCTGTATAGAAGCATTACATAGTAACAGGTTTATTGTATTCCTCCCTATTCTAGTGACTGTGAAGTTGAGGTTCTGTATAGAAGCATTACATAGTAACAGGTTTATTGTATTCCTCCCTATTCTAGTGACTGTGAAGTTGTGGTTCTGTATAGAAGCATTACATAGTAACAGGTTTATTGTATTCCTCCCTATTCTAGTGACCATGAAGTTGTGGTTCTGTATAGAAGCATTACATAGTAACAGGTTTATTGTATTCCTCCCTATTCTAGTGACTGTGAAGTTGTGGTTCTGTATAGAAGCATTACATAGTAACAGGTTTATTGTATTCCTCCCTATTCTAGTGACTGTGAAGTTGTGGTTCTGTATAGAAGCATTACATAGTAACAGGTTTATTGTATTCCTCCCTATTCTAGTGACTGTGAAGTTGTGGTCCTGTATAGAAGCATTACATAGTAACAGGTTTATTGTATTCCTCCCTATTCTAGTGACTGTGAAGTTGTGGTTCTGTATAGAAGCATTACATAGTAACAGGTTTATTGTATTCCTCCCTATTCTAGTGACTGTGAAGTTGTGGTTCTGTATAGAAGCATTACATAGTAACAGGTTTATTGTATTCCTCCCTATTCTAGTGACTGTGAAGTTGTGGTCCTGTATAGAAGCATTACATAGTAACAGGTTTATTGTATTCCTCCCTATTCTAGTGACTGTGAAGTTGTGGTTCTGTATAGAAGCATTACATAGTAACAGGTTTATTGTATTCCTCCCTATTCTAGTGACTGTGAAGTTGTGGTTCTGTATAGAAGCATTACATAGTAACAGGTTTATTGTATTCCTCCCTATTCTAGTGACCATGAAGTTGTGGTTCTGTATAGAAGCATTACATAGTAACAGGTTTATTGTATTCCTCCCTATTCTAGTGACTGTGAAGTTGTGGTTCTGTATAGAAGCATTACATAGTAACAGGTTTATTGTATTCCTCCCTATTCTAGTGACTGTGAAGTTGTGGTTCTGTATAGAAGCATTACATAGTAACAGGTTTATTGTATTCCTCCCTATTCTAGTGACCATGAAGTTGTGGTTCTGTATAGAAGCATTACATAGTAACAGGTTTATTGTATTCCTCCCTATTCTAGTGACTGTGAAGTTGTGGTTCTGTATAGAAGCATTACATAGTAACAGGTTTATTGTATTCCTCCCTATTCTAGTGACTGTGAAGTTGTGGTTCTGTATAGAAGCATTACATAGTAACAGGTTTATTGTATTCCTCCCTATTCTAGTGACTGTGAAGTTGTGGTCCTGTATAGAAGCATTACATAGTAACAGGTTTATTGTATTCCTCCCTATTCTAGTGACTGTGAAGTTGTGGTTCTGTATAGAAGCATTACATAGTAACAGGTTTATTGTATTCCTCCCTATTCTAGTGACTGTGAAGTTGTGGTTCTGTATAGAAGCATTACATAGTAACAGGTTTATTGTATTCCTCCCTATTCTAGTGACCATGAAGTTGTGGTTCTGTATAGAAGCATTACATAGTAACAGGTTTATTGTATTCCTCCCTATTCTAGTGACTGTGAAGTTGTGGTTCTGTATAGAAGCATTACATAGTAACAGGTTTATTGTATTCCTCCCTATTCTAGTGACTGTGAAGTTGTGGTTCTGTATAGAAGCATTACATAGTAACAGGTTTATTGTATTCCTCCCTATTCTAGTGACCATGAAGTTGTGGTTCTGTATAGAAGCATT
The DNA here is from genome assembly GCA_032622095.1 of Siphonodentalium dalli. Taxonomy (NCBI): domain Eukaryota; kingdom Metazoa; phylum Mollusca; class Scaphopoda; order Gadilida; family Siphonodentaliidae; genus Siphonodentalium; species Siphonodentalium dalli. Next base: position 177,823,739 of record CP136068.1, on the reverse strand, counting down.
ACATAGTAACAGGTTTATTGTATTCCTCCCTATTCTAGTGACTGTGAAGTTGTGGTTCTGTATAGAAGCATTACATAGTAACAGGTTTATTGTATTCCTCCCTATTCTAGTGACTGTGAAGTTGTGGTTCTGTATAGAAGCATTACATAGTAACAGGTTTATTGTATTCCTCCCTATTCTAGTGACTGTGAAGTTGTGGTTCTGTATAGAAGCATTACATAGTAACAGGTTTATTGTATTCCTCCCTATTCTAGTGACTGTGAAGTTGTGGTTCTGTATAGAAGCATTACATAGTAACAGGTTTATTGTATTCCTCCCTATTCTAGTGACTGTGAAGTTGTGGTTCTGTATAGAAGCATTACATAGTAACAGGTTTATTATATTCCTCCCTATTCTAGTGACTGTGAAGTTGAGGTTCTGTATAGAAGCATTACATAGTAACAGGTTTATTGTATTCCTCCCTATTCTAGTGACTGTGAAGTTGAGGTTCTGTATAGAAGCATTACATAGTAACAGGTTTATTTATATTCCTCCCTATTCTGAAGTGACTGTGAAGTTGAGGTTCTGTATAGAAGCATTACATAGTAACAGGTTTATTGTATTCCTCCCTATTCTAGTGACTGTGAAGTTGAGGTTCTGTATAGAAGCATTACATAGTAACAGGTTTATTGTATTCCTCCCTATTCTAGTGACTGTGAAGTTGTGGTTCTGTATAGAAGCATTACATAGTAACAGGTTTATTGTATTCCTCCCTATTCTAGTGACTGTGAAGTTGTGGTTCTGTATAGAAGCATTACAAAGTAACAGGTTTATTGTATTCCTCCCTATTCTAGTGACTGTGAAGTTGTGGTTCTGTATAGAAGCATTACAAAGTAACAGGTTTATTGTATTCCTCCCTATTCTAGTGACTGTGAAGTTGTGGTTCTGTATAGAAGCATTACAAAGTAACAGGTTTATTGTATTCCTCCCTATTCTAGTGACTGTGAAGTTGAGGTTCTGTATAGAAGCATTACAAAGTAACAGGTTTATTGTATTCCTCCCTATTCTAGTGACTGTGAAGTTGAGGTTCTGTATAGAAGCATTACATAGTAACAGGTTTATTGTATTCCTCCCTATTCTGAAGTGACTGTGAAGTTGAGGTTCTGTATAGAAGCATTACAAAGTAACAGGTTTATTGTATTCCTCCCTATTCTAGTGACTGTGAAGTTGAGGTTCTGTATAGAAGCATTACATAGTAACAGGTTTATTGTATTCCTCCCTATTCTAGTGACTGTGAAGTTGTGGTTCTGTATAGAAGCATTACATAGTAACAGGTTTATTGTATTCCTCCCTATTCTAGTGACCATGAAGTTGTGGTTCTGTATAGAAGCATTACATAGTAACAGGTTTATTGTATTCCTCCCTATTCTAGTGACTGTGAAGTTGTGGTTCTGTATAGAAGCATTACATAGTAACAGGTTTATTGTATTCCTCCCTATTCTAGTGACTGTGAAGTTGTGGTTCTGTATAGAAGCATTACATAGTAACAGGTTTATTGTATTCCTCCCTATTCTAGTGACTGTGAAGTTGTGGTCCTGTATAGAAGCATTACATAGTAACAGGTTTATTGTATTCCTCCCTATTCTAGTGACTGTGAAGTTGTGGTTCTGTATAGAAGCATTACATAGTAACAGGTTTATTGTATTCCTCCCTATTCTAGTGACTGTGAAGTTGTGGTTCTGTATAGAAGCATTACATAGTAACAGGTTTATTGTATTCCTCCCTATTCTAGTGACTGTGAAGTTGTGGTCCTGTATAGAAGCATTACATAGTAACAGGTTTATTGTATTCCTCCCTATTCTAGTGACTGTGAAGTTGTGGTTCTGTATAGAAGCATTACATAGTAACAGGTTTATTGTATTCCTCCCTATTCTAGTGACTGTGAAGTTGTGGTTCTGTATAGAAGCATTACATAGTAACAGGTTTATTGTATTCCTCCCTATTCTAGTGACCATGAAGTTGTGGTTCTGTATAGAAGCATTACATAGTAACAGGTTTATTGTATTCCTCCCTATTCTAGTGACTGTGAAGTTGTGGTTCTGTATAGAAGCATTACATAGTAACAGGTTTATTGTATTCCTCCCTATTCTAGTGACTGTGAAGTTGTGGTTCTGTATAGAAGCATTACATAGTAACAGGTTTATTGTATTCCTCCCTATTCTAGTGACCATGAAGTTGTGGTTCTGTATAGAAGCATTACATAGTAACAGGTTTATTGTATTCCTCCCTATTCTAGTGACTGTGAAGTTGTGGTTCTGTATAGAAGCATTACATAGTAACAGGTTTATTGTATTCCTCCCTATTCTAGTGACTGTGAAGTTGTGGTTCTGTATAGAAGCATTACATAGTAACAGGTTTATTGTATTCCTCCCTATTCTAGTGACTGTGAAGTTGTGGTCCTGTATAGAAGCATTACATAGTAACAGGTTTATTGTATTCCTCCCTATTCTAGTGACTGTGAAGTTGTGGTTCTGTATAGAAGCATTACATAGTAACAGGTTTATTGTATTCCTCCCTATTCTAGTGACTGTGAAGTTGTGGTTCTGTATAGAAGCATTACATAGTAACAGGTTTATTGTATTCCTCCCTATTCTAGTGACCATGAAGTTGTGGTTCTGTATAGAAGCATTACATAGTAACAGGTTTATTGTATTCCTCCCTATTCTAGTGACTGTGAAGTTGTGGTTCTGTATAGAAGCATTACATAGTAACAGGTTTATTGTATTCCTCCCTATTCTAGTGACTGTGAAGTTGTGGTTCTGTATAGAAGCATTACATAGTAACAGGTTTATTGTATTCCTCCCTATTCTAGTGACCATGAAGTTGTGGTTCTGTATAGAAGCATTACATAGTAACAGGTTTATTGTATTCCTCCCTATTCTAGTGACTGTGAAGTTGTGGTTCTGTATAGAAGCATTACATAGTAACAGGTTTATTGTATTCCTCCCTATTCTAGTGACTGTGAAGTTGTGGTTCTGTATAGAAGCATTACATAGTAACAGGTTTATTGTATTCCTCCCTATTCTAGTGACTGTGAAGTTGTGGTTCTGTATAGAAGCATTACATAGTAACAGGTTTATTGTATTCCTCCCTATTCTAGTGACTGTGAAGTTGTGGTTCTGTATAGAAGCATTACATAGTAACAGGTTTATTGTATTCCTCCCTATTCTAGTGACTGTGAAGTTGTGGTTCTGTATAGAAGCATTACATAGTAACAGGTTTATTATATTCCTCCCTATTCTAGTGACTGTGAAGTTGAGGTTCTGTATAGAAGCATTACATAGTAACAGGTTTATTGTATTCCTCCCTATTCTAGTGACTGTGAAGTTGAGGTTCTGTATAGAAGCATTACATAGTAACAGGTTTATTTATATTCCTCCCTATTCTGAAGTGACTGTGAAGTTGAGGTTCTGTATAGAAGCATTACATAGTAACAGGTTTATTGTATTCCTCCCTATTCTAGTGACTGTGAAGTTGAGGTTCTGTATAGAAGCATTACATAGTAACAGGTTTATTGTATTCCTCCCTATTCTAGTGACTGTGAAGTTGTGGTTCTGTATAGAAGCATTACATAGTAACAGGTTTATTGTATTCCTCCCTATTCTAGTGACTGTGAAGTTGTGGTTCTGTATAGAAGCATTACAAAGTAACAGGTTTATTGTATTCCTCCCTATTCTAGTGACTGTGAAGTTGTGGTTCTGTATAGAAGCATTACAAAGTAACAGGTTTATTGTATTCCTCCCTATTCTAGTGACTGTGAAGTTGTGGTTCTGTATAGAAGCATTACAAAGTAACAGGTTTATTGTATTCCTCCCTATTCTAGTGACTGTGAAGTTGAGGTTCTGTATAGAAGCATTACAAAGTAACAGGTTTATTGTATTCCTCCCTATTCTAGTGACTGTGAAGTTGAGGTTCTGTATAGAAGCATTACATAGTAACAGGTTTATTGTATTCCTCCCTATTCTGAAGTGACTGTGAAGTTGAGGTTCTGTATAGAAGCATTACAAAGTAACAGGTTTATTGTATTCCTCCCTATTCTAGTGACTGTGAAGTTGAGGTTCTGTATAGAAGCATTACATAGTAACAGGTTTATTGTATTCCTCCCTATTCTGAAGTGACTGTGAAGTTGAGGTTCTGTATAGAAGCATTACAAAGTAACAGGTTTATTGTATTCCTCCCTATTCTAGTGACTGTGAAGTTGTGGTTCTGTATAGAAGCATTACATAGTAACAGGTTTATTGTATTCCTCCCTATTCTAGTGACTGTGAAGTTGTGGTTCTGTATAGAAGCATTACAAAGTAACAGGTTTATTGTATTCCTCCCTATTCTAGTGACTGTGAAGTTGAGGTTCTGTATAGAAGCATTACAAAGTAACAGGTTTATTGTATTCCTCCCTATTCTGAAGTGACTGTGAAGTTGTGGTTCTGTATAGAAGCATTACATAGTAACAGGTTTATTTATATTCCTCCCTATTCTAGTGACTGTGAAGTTGAGGTTCTGTATAGAAGCATTACATAGTAACAGGTTTAATGTATTCCTCCCTATTCTAGTGACTGTGAAGTTGAGGTTCTGTATAGAAGCATTACATAGTAACAGGTTTATTGTATTCCTCCCTATTCTAGTGACTGTGAAGTTGAGGTTCTGTATAGAAGCATTACATAGTAACAGGTTTATTGTATTCCTCCCTATTCTAGTGACTGTGAAGTTGAGGTTCTGTATAGAAGCATTACATAGTAACAGGTTTATTGTATTCCTCCCTATTCTAGTGACTGTGAAGTTGTGGTTCTGTATAGAAGCATTACATAGTAACAGGTTTATTGTATTCCTCCCTATTCTAGTGACTGTGAAGTTGAGGTTCTGTATAGAAGCATTACAAAGTAACAGGTTTATTGTATTCCTCCCTATTCTGAAGTGACTGTGAAGTTGAGGTTCTGTATAGAAGCATTACATAGTAACAGGTTTATTGTATTCCTCCCTATTCTAGTGACTGTGAAGTTGAGGTTCTGTATAGAAGCATTACAAAGTAACAGGTTTATTGTATTCCTCCCTATTCTAGTGACTGTGAAGTTGAGGTTCTGTATAGAAGCATTACAAAGTAACAGGTTTAATGTAAGCCTCCCTATTCTAGTGACTGTGAAGTTGTGGTTCTGTATAGAAGCATTATAAAGTAACAGGTTTATTGTATTCCTCCCTATTCTAGTGACTGTGAAGTTGAGGTTCTGTATAGAAGCATTACATAGTAACAGGTTTATTGTATTCCTCCCTATTCTAGTGACTGTGAAGTTGAGGTTCTGTATAGAAGCATTACATAGTAACAGGTTTATTGTATTCCTCCCTATTCTAGTGACTGTGAAGTTGAGGTTCTGTATAGAAGCATTACATAGTAACAGGTTTATTGTATTCCTCCCTATTCTAGTGACTGTGAAGTTGTGGTTCTGTATAGAAGCATTACAAAGTAACAGGTTTATTGTATTCCTCCCTATTCTGAAGTGACTGTGAAGTTGAGGTTCTGTATAGAAGCATTACATAGTAACAGGTTTATTGTATTCCTCCCTATTCTAGTGACTGTGAAGTTGAGGTTCTGTATAGAAGCATTACATAGTAACAGGTTTATTGTATTCCTCCCTATTCTAGTGACTGTGAAGTTGAGGTTCTGTATAGAAGCATTACATAGTAACAGGTTTATTGTATTCCTCCCTATTCTAGTGACTGTGAAGTTGAGGTTCTGTATAGAAGCATTACATAGTAACAGGTTTAATGTATTCCTCCCTATTCTAGTGACTGTGAAGTTGAGGTTCTGTATAGAAGCATTACATAGTAACAGGTTTATTGTATTCCTCCCTATTCTGAAGTGACTGTGAAGTTGAGGTTCTGTATAGAAGCATTACATAGTAACAGGTTTATTGTATTCCTCCCTATTCTAGTGACTGTGAAGTTGAGGTTCTGTATAGAAGCATTACATAGTAACAGGTTTATTGTATTCCTCCCTATTCTAGTGACTGTGAAGTTGAGGTTCTGTATAGAAGCATTACATAGTAACAGGTTTATTTATATTCCTCCCTATTCTAGTGACTGTGAAGTTGAGGTTCTGTATAGAAGCATTACATAGTAACAGGTTTATTGTATTCCTCCCTATTCTAGTGACTGTGAAGTTGAGGTTCTGTATAGAAGCATTACATAGTAACAGGTTTATTGTATTCCTCCCTATTCTAGTGACTGTGAAGTTGAGGTTCTGTATAGAAGCATTACATAGTAACAGGTTTAATGTATTCCTCCCTATTCTAGTGACTGTGAAGTTGAGGTTCTGTATAGAAGCATTACATAGTAACAGGTTTATTGTATTCCTCCCTATTCTAGTGACTGTGAAGTTGAGGTTCTGTATAGAAGCATTACATAGTAACAGGTTTATTGTATTCCTCCCTATTCTAGTGACTGTGAAGTTGAGGTTCTGTATAGAAGCATTACATAGTAACAGGTTTATTGTATTCCTCCCTATTCTAGTGACTGTGAAGTTGAGGTTCTGTATAGAAGCATTACATAGTAACAGGTTTATTGTATTCCTCCCTATTCTAGTGACTGTGAAGTTGAGGTTCTGTATAGAAGCATTACATAGTAACAGGTTTATTTATATTCCTCCCTATTCTAGTGACTGTGAAGTTGAGGTTCTGTATAGAAGCATTACATAGTAACAGGTTTATTGTATTCCTCCCTATTCTAGTGACTGTGAAGTTGAGGTTCTGTATAGAAGCATTACATAGTAACAGGTTTAATGTATTCCTCCCTATTCTAGTGACTGTGAAGTTGAGGTTCTGTATAGAAGCATTACATAGTAACAGGTTTATTGTATTCCTCCCTATTCTGAAGTGACTGTGAAGTTGAGGTTCTGTATAGAAGCATTACATAGTAACAGGTTTATTGTATTCCTCCCTATTCTGAAGTGACTGTGAAGTTGTTGTTCTGTATAGAAGCATTACATAGTAACAGGTTTATTGTATTCCTCCCTATTCTAGTGACTGTGAAGTTGAGGTTCTGTATAGAAGCATTACATAGTAACAGGTTTATTGTATTCCTCCCTATTCTAGTGACTGTGAAGTTGAGGTTCTGTATAGAAGCATTACATAGTAACAGGTTTATTGTATTCCTCCCTATTCTAGTGACTGTGAAGTTGAGGTTCTGTATAGAAGCATTACATAGTAACAGGTTTATTTATATTCCTCCCTATTCTAGTGACTGTGAAGTTGAGGTTCTGTATAGAAGCATTACATAGTAACAGGTTTATTGTATTCCTCCCTATTCTAGTGACTGTGAAGTTGAGGTTCTGTATAGAAGCATTACATAGTAACAGGTTTATTTATATTCCTCCCTATTCTAGTGACTGTGAAGTTGAGGTTCTGTATAGAAGCATTACATAGTAACAGGTTTATTGTATTCCTCCCTATTCTAGTGACTGTGAAGTTGAGGTTCTGTATAGAAGCATTACATAGTAACAGGTTTATTTATATTCCTCCCTATTCTAGTGACTGTGAAGTTGAGGTTCTGTATAGAAGCATTACATAGTAACAGGTTTATTGTATTCCTCCCTATTCTAGTGACTGTGAAGTTGAGGTTCTGTATAGAAGCATTACATAGTAACAGGTTTATTGTATTCCTCCCTATTCTAGTGACTGTGAAGTTGAGGTTCTGTATAGAAGCATTACATAGTAACAGGTTTATTGTATTCCTCCCTATTCTAGTGACTGTGAAGTTGAGGTTCTGTATAGAAGCATTACATAGTAACAGGTTTATTGTAAGCCTCCCTATTCTAGTGACTGTGAAGTTGAGGTTCTGTATAGAAGCATTACATAGTAACAGGTTTATTGTATTCCTCCCTATTCTAGTGACTGTGAAGTTGAGGTTCTGTATAGAAGCATTACATAGTAACAGGTTTATTGTATTCCTCCCTATTCTAGTGACTGTGAAGTTGTGGTTCTGTATAGAAGCATTACATAGTAACAGGTTTATTGTATTCCTCCCTATTCTAGTGACTGTGAAGTTGAGGTTCTGTATAGAAGCATTACATAGTAACAGGTTTATTGTATTCCTCCCTATTCTAGTGACTGTGAAGTTGAGGTTCTGTATAGAAGCATTACATAGTAACAGGTTTATTGTATTCCTCCCTATTCTAGTGACTGTGAAGTTGAGGTTCTGTATAGAAGCATTACATAGTAACAGGTTTATTGTATTCCTCCCTATTCTAGTGACTGTGAAGTTGAGGTACTGTATAGAAGCATTACATAGTAACAGGTTTATTGTATTCCTCCCTATTCTAGTGACTGTGAAGTTGTGGTTCTGTATAGAAGCATTACATAGTAACAGGTTTATTGTATTCCTCCCTATTCTAGTGACTGTGAAGTTGAGGTTCTGTATAGAAGCATTACATAGTAACAGGTTTATTGTATTCCTCCCTATTCTAGTGACTGTGAAGTTGTGGTTCTGTATAGAAGCATTACATAGTAACAGGTTTATTGTATTCCTCCCTATTCTAGTGACTGTGAAGTTGTGGTTCTGTATAGAAGCATTACATAGTAACAGGTTTATTGTATTCCTCCCTATTCTAGTGACTGTGAAGTTGTGGTTCTGTATAGAAGCATTACATAGTAACAGGTTTATTGTATTCCTCCCTATTCTAGTGACTGTGAAGTTGTGGTTCTGTATAGAAGCATTACATAGTAACAGGTTTATTGTATTCCTCCCTATTCTAGTGACTGTGAAGTTGTGGTTCTGTATAGAAGCATTACATAGTAACAGGTTTATTGTATTCCTCCCTATTCTAGTGACTGTGAAGTTGTGGTTCTGTATAGAAGCATTACATAGTAACAGGTTTATTGTATTCCTCCCTATTCTAGTGACTGTGAAGTTGTGGTTCTGTATAGAAGCATTACATAGTAACAGGTTTATTGTATTCCTCCCTATTCTAGTGACTGTGAAGTTGTGGTTCTGTATAGAAGCATTACATAGTAACAGGTTTATTGTATTCCTCCCTATTCTAGTGACTGTGAAGTTGTGGTTCTGTATAGAAGCATTACATAGTAACAGGTTTATTGTATTCCTCCCTATTCTAGTGACTGTGAAGTTGAGGTTCTGTATAGAAGCATTACATAGTAACAGGTTTATTGTATTCCTCCCTATTCTAGTGACTGTGAAGTTGAGGTTCTGTATAGAAGCATTACATAGTAACAGGTTTATTGTATTCCTCCCTATTCTAGTGACTGTGAAGTTGTGGTTCTGTATAGAAGCATTACAAAGTAACAGGTTTATTGTATTCCTCCCTATTCTAGTGACTGTGAAGTTGTGGTTCTGTATAGAAGCATTACATAGTAACAGGTTTATTGTATTCCTCCCTATTCTAGTGACTGTGAAGTTGTGGTTCTGTATAGAAGCATTACATAGTAACAGGTTTATTGTATTCCTCCCTATTCTAGTGACTGTGAAGTTGTGGTTCTGTATAGAAGCATTACATAGTAACAGGTTTATTTATATTCCTCCCTATTCTAGTGACTGTGAAGTTGAGGTTCTGTATAGAAGCATTACATAGTAACAGGTTTATTTATATTCCTCCCTATTCTAGTGACTGTGAAGTTGAGGTCCTGTATAGAAGCATTACATAGTAACAGGTTTATTTATATTCCTCCCTATTCTAGTGACTGTGAAGTTGAGGTTCTGTATAGAAGCATTACATAGTAACAGGTTTAATGTATTCCTCCCTATTCTAGTGACTGTGAAGTTGTGGTTCTGTATAGAAGCATTACATAGTAACAGGTTTATTTATATTCCTCCCTATTCTAGTGACTGTGAAGTTGAGGTTCTGTATAGAAGCATTACATAGTAACAGGTTTATTTATATTCCTCCCTATTCTAGTGACTGTGAAGTTGAGGTCCTGTATAGAAGCATTACATAGTAACAGGTTTATTTATATTCCTCCCTATTCTAGTGACTGTGAAGTTGAGGTTCTGTATAGAAGCATTACATAGTAACAGGTTTATTTATATTCCTCCCTATTCTAGTGACTGTGAAGTTGAGGTCCTGTATAGAAGCATTACATAGTAACAGGTTTATTTATATTCCTCCCTATTCTAGTGACTGTGAAGTTGAGGTTCTGTATAGAAGCATTACATAGTAACAGGTTTAATGTATTCCTCCCTATTCTAGTGACTGTGAAGTTGTGGTTCTGTATAGAAGCATTACATAGTAACAGGTTTAATGTATTCCTCCCTATTCTAGTGACTGTGAAGTTGTGGTTCTGTATAGAAGCATTACATAGTAACAGGTTTATTGTATTCCTCCCTATTCTAGTGACTGTGAAGTTGTGGTTCTGTATAGAAGCATTACATAGTAACAGGTTTATTGTATTCCTCCCTATTCTAGTGACTGTGAAGTTGTGGTTCTGTATAGAAGCATTACATAGTAACAGGTTTATTGTATTCCTCCCTATTCTAGTGACTGTGAAGTTGAGGTTCTGTATAGAAGCATTACATAGTAACAGGTTTATTGTATTCCTCCCTATTCTGAAGTGACTGTGAAGTTGTGGTTCTGTATAGAAGCATTACATAGTAACAGGTTTATTTATATTCCTCCCTATTCTGAAGTGACTGTGAAGTTGTGGTTCTGTATAGAAGCATTACATAGTAACAGGTTTATTGTATTCCTCCCTATTCTAGTGACTGTGAAGTTGTGGTTCTGTATAGAAGCATTACAAAGTAACAGGTTTATTGTATTCCTCCCTATTCTAGTGACTGTGAAGTTGTGGTTCTGTATAGAAGCATTACATAGTAACAGGTTTATTGTATTCCTCCCTATTCTAGTGACTGTGAAGTTGAGGTTCTGTATAGAAGCATTACATAGTAACAGGTTTATTGTATTCCTCCCTATTCTAGTGACTGTGAAGTTGTGGTTCTGTATAGAAGCATTACATAGTAACAGGTTTATTGTATTCCTCCCTATTCTAGTGACTGTGAAGTTGAGGTTCTGTATAGAAGCATTACAAAGTAACAGGTTTATTGTATTCCTCCCTATTCTAGTGACTGTGAAGTTGAGGTTCTGTATAGAAGCATTACATAGTAACAGGTTTATTGTATTCCTCCCTATTCTAGTGACTGTGAAGTTGTGGTTCTGTATAGAAGCATTACATAGTAACAGGTTTATTGTATTCCTCCCTATTCTAGTGACTGTGAAGTTGTGGTTCTGTATAGAAGCATTACATAGTAACAGGTTTATTGTATTCCTCCCTATTCTAGTGACTGTGAAGTTGAGGTTCTGTATAGAAGCATTACATAGTAACAGGTTTATTGTATTCCTCCCTATTCTGAAGTGACTGTGAAGTTGTGGTTCTGTATAGAAGCATTACATAGTAACAGGTTTATTTATATTCCTCCCTATTCTGAAGTGACTGTGAAGTTGTGGTTCTGTATAGAAGCATTACATAGTAACAGGTTTATTGTATTCCTCCCTATTCTAGTGACTGTGAAGTTGAGGTTCTGTATAGAAGCATTACATAGTAACAGGTTTATTGTATTCCTCCCTATTCTAGTGACTGTGAAGTTGTGGTTCTGTATAGAAGCATTACATAGTAACAGGTTTATTGTATTCCTCCCTATTCTAGTGACTGTGAAGTTGAGGTTCTGTATAGAAGCATTACATAGTAACAGGTTTATTGTATTCCTCCCTATTCTAGTGACTGTGAAGTTGTGGTTCTGTATAGAAGCATTACATAGTAACAGGTTTATTGTATTCCTCCCTATTCTAGTGACTGTGAAGTTGAGGTTCTGTATAGAAGCATTACATAGTAACAGGTTTATTGTATTCCTCCCTATTCTAGTGACTGTGAAGTTGTGGTTCTGTATAGAAGCATTACATAGTAACAGGTTTATTGTATTCCTCCCTATTCTAGTGACTGTGAAGTTGTGGTTCTGTATAGAAGCATTACAAAGTAACAGGTTTATTTATATTCCTCCCTATTCTAGTGACTGTGAAGTTGTGGTTCTGTATAGAAGCATTACAAAGTAACAGGTTTATTGTATTCCTCCCTATTCTAGTGACTGTGAAGTTGAGGTTCTGTATAGAAGCATTACAAAGTAACAGGTTTATTTATATTCCTCCCTATTCTAGTGACTGTGAAGTTGTGGTTCTGTATAGAAGCATTACAAAGTAACAGGTTTATTTATATTCCTCCCTATTCTAGTGACTGTGAAGTTGTGGTTCTGTATAGAAGCATTACAAAGTAACAGGTTTATTGTATTCCTCCCTATTCTAGTGACTGTGAAGTTGTGGTTCTGTATAGAAGCATTACAAAGTAACAGGTTTATTTATATTCCTCCCTATTCTAGTGACTGTGAAGTTGTGGTTCTGTATAGAAGCATTACAAAGTAACAGGTTTATTTATATTCCTCCCTATTCTAGTGACTGTGAAGTTGTGGTTCTGTATAGAAGCATTACAAAGTAACAGGTTTATTTATATTCCTCCCTATTCTAGTGACTGTGAAGTTGTGGTTCTGTATAGAAGCATTACAAAGTAACAGGTTTATTTATATTCCTCCCTATTCTAGTGACTGTGAAGTTGTGGTTCTGTATAGAAGCATTACAAAGTAACAGGTTTATTTATATTCCTCCCTATTCTAGTGACTGTGAAGTTGAGGTTCTGTATAGAAGCATTACAAAGTAACAGGTTTATTTATATTCCTCCCTATTCTAGTGACTGTGAAGTTGTGGTTCTGTATAGAAGCATTACAAAGTAACAGGTTTATTTATATTCCTCCCTATTCTAGTGACTGTGAAGTTGTGGTTCTGTATAGAAGCATTACATAGTAACAGGTTTATTGTATTCCTCCCTATTCTAGTGACTGTGAAGTTGTGGTTCTGTATAGAAGCATTACAAAGTAACAGGTTTATTTATATTCCTCCCTATTCTAGTGACTGTGAAGTTGTGGTTCTGTATAGAAGCATTACAAAGTAACAGGTTTATTGTATTCCTCCCTATTCTAGTGACTGTGAAGTTGTGGTTCTGTATAGAAGCATTACAAAGTAACAGGTTTATTGTATTCCTCCCTATTCTAGTGACTGTGAAGTTGTGGTTCTGTATAGAAGCATTACAAAGTAACAGGTTTATTTATATTCCTCCCTATTCTAGTGACTGTGAAGTTGTGGTTCTGTATAGAAGCATTACAAAGTAACAGGTTTATTGTATTCCTCCCTATTCTAGTGACTGTGAAGTTGAGGTTCTGTATAGAAGCATTACATAGTAACAGGTTTATTGTATTCCTCCCTATTCTGAAGTGACTGTGAAGTTGAGGTTCTGTATAGAAGCATTACATAGTAACAGGTTTATTGTATTCCTCCCTATTCTAGTGACTGTGAAGTTGTGGTTCTGTATAGAAGCATTACATAGTAACAGGTTTATTGTATTCCTCCCTATTCTAGTGACTGTGAAGTTGTGGTTCTGTATAGAAGCATTACATAGTAACAGGTTTATTGTATTCCTCCCTATTCTAGTGACTGTGAAGTTGTGGTTCTGTATAGAAGCATTACATAGTAACAGGTTTATTGTATTCCTCCCTATTCTAGTGACTGTGAAGTTGTGGTTCTGTATAGAAGCATTACATAGTAACAGGTTTATTCATATTCCTCCCTATTCTGAAGTGACCATGAAGTTGAGGTTCTGTATAGAAGCATTACATAGTAACAGGTTTATTGTATTCCTCCCTATTCTAGTGACTGTGAAGTTGTGGTTCTGTATAGAAGCATTACATAGTAACAGGTTTATTGTATTCCTCCCTATTCTAGTGACTGTGAAGTTGTGGTTCTGTATAGAAGCATTACATAGTAACAGGTTTAATGTATTCCTCCCTATTCTAGTGACTGTGAAGTTGTGGTTCTGTATAGAAGCATTACATAGTAACAGGTTTATTGTATTCCTCCCTATTCTAGTGACTGTGAAGTTGTGGTTCTGTATAGAAGCATTACATAGTAACAGGTTTATTGTATTCCTCCCTATTCTAGTGACTGTGAAGTTGTGGTTCTGTATAGAAGCATTACATAGTAACAGGTTTAATGTATTCCTCCCTATTCTAGTGACCATGAAGTTGAGGTTCTGTATAGAAGCATTACAAAGTAACAGGTTTATTGTATTCCTCCCTATTCTAGTGACTGTGAAGTTGTGGTTCTGTATAGAAGCATTACATAGTAACAGGTTTATTGTATTCCTCCCTATTCTAGTGACTGTGAAGTTGTGGTTCTGTATAGAAGCATTACATAGTAACAGGTTTATTGTATTCCTCCCTATTCTAGTGACTGTGAAGTTGTGGTTCTGTATAGAAGCATTACATAGTAACAGGTTTATTGTATTCCTCCCTATTCTAGTGACTGTGAAGTTGAGGTTCTGTATAGAAGCATTACATAGTAACAGGTTTATTTATATTCCTCCCTATTCTAGTGACTGTGAAGTTGAGGTTCTGTATAGAAGCATTACATAGTAACAGGTTTATTGTATTCCTCCCTATTCTAGTGACTGTGAAGTTGAGGTTCTGTATAGAAGCATTACATAGTAACAGGTTTATTGTATTCCTCCCTATTCTAGTGACTGTGAAGTTGAGGTTCTGTATAGAAGCATTACATAGTAACAGGTTTATTGTATTCCTCCCTATTCTAGTGACTGTGAAGTTGAGGTTCTGTATAGAAGCATTACATAGTAACAGGTTTATTGTATTCCTCCCTATTCTAGTGACTGTGAAGTTGAGGTTCTGTATAGAAGCATTACATAGTAACAGGTTTATTGTATTCCTCCCTATTCTAGTGACTGTGAAGTTGAGGTTCTGTATAGAAGCATTACATAGTAACAGGTTTATTGTATTCCTCCCTATTCTAGTGACTGTGAAGTTGAGGTTCTGTATAGAAGCATTACATAGTAACAGGTTTATTGTATTCCTCCCTATTCTAGTGACTGTGAAGTTGAGGTTCTGTATAGAAGCATTACATAGTAACAGGTTTATTGTATTCCTCCCTATTCTAGTGACTGTGAAGTTGAGGTTCTGTATAGAAGCATTACATAGTAACAGGTTTATTGTATTCCTCCCTATTCTAGTGACTGTGAAGTTGTGGTTCTGTATAGAAGCATTACATAGTAACAGGTTTATTGTATTCCTCCCTATTCTAGTGACTGTGAAGTTGAGGTTCTGTATAGAAGCATTACATAGTAACAGGTTTATTGTATTCCTCCCTATTCTAGTGACTGTGAAGTTGAGGTTCTGTATAGAAGCATTACATAGTAACAGGTTTATTGTATTCCTCCCTATTCTAGTGACTGTGAAGTTGAGGTTCTGTATAGAAGCATTACATAGTAACAGGTTTATTGTATTCCTCCCTATTCTAGTGACTGTGAAGTTGAGGTACTGTATAGAAGCATTACATAGTAACAGGTTTATTGTATTCCTCCCTATTCTAGTGACTGTGAAGTTGTGGTTCTGTATAGAAGCATTACATAGTAACAGGTTTATTGTATTCCTCCCTATTCTAGTGACTGTGAAGTTGAGGTTCTGTATAGAAGCATTACATAGTAACAGGTTTATTGTATTCCTCCCTATTCTAGTGACTGTGAAGTTGTGGTTCTGTATAGAAGCATTACATAGTAACAGGTTTATTGTATTCCTCCCTATTCTAGTGACTGTGAAGTTGTGGTTCTGTATAGAAGCATTACATAGTAACAGGTTTATTGTATTCCTCCCTATTCTAGTGACTGTGAAGTTGTGGTTCTGTATAGAAGCATTACATAGTAACAGGTTTATTGTATTCCTCCCTATTCTAGTGACTGTGAAGTTGTGGTTCTGTATAGAAGCATTACATAGTAACAGGTTTATTGTATTCCTCCCTATTCTAGTGACTGTGAAGTTGTGGTTCTGTATAGAAGCATTACATAGTAACAGGTTTATTGTATTCCTCCCTATTCTAGTGACTGTGAAGTTGTGGTTCTGTATAGAAGCATTACATAGTAACAGGTTTATTGTATTCCTCCCTATTCTAGTGACTGTGAAGTTGTGGTTCTGTATAGAAGCATTACATAGTAACAGGTTTATTGTATTCCTCCCTATTCTAGTGACTGTGAAGTTGTGGTTCTGTATAGAAGCATTACATAGTAACAGGTTTATTGTATTCCTCCCTATTCTAGTGACTGTGAAGTTGTGGTTCTGTATAGAAGCATTACATAGTAACAGGTTTATTGTATTCCTCCCTATTCTAGTGACTGTGAAGTTGAGGTTCTGTATAGAAGCATTACATAGTAACAGGTTTATTGTATTCCTCCCTATTCTAGTGACTGTGAAGTTGAGGTTCTGTATAGAAGCATTACATAGTAACAGGTTTATTGTATTCCTCCCTAT
This sequence comes from Siphonodentalium dalli, assembly GCA_032622095.1. Taxonomy (NCBI): domain Eukaryota; kingdom Metazoa; phylum Mollusca; class Scaphopoda; order Gadilida; family Siphonodentaliidae; genus Siphonodentalium; species Siphonodentalium dalli. The sequence continues at coordinate 177,807,296 of CP136068.1, read as the reverse complement.
TCTAGTGACTGTGAAGTTGTGGTTCTGTATAGAAGCATTACAAAGTAACAGGTTTATTGTATTCCTCCCTATTCTAGTGACTGTGAAGTTGTGGTTCTGTATAGAAGCATTACATAGTAACAGGTTTATTGTATTCCTCCCTATTCTAGTGACTGTGAAGTTGTGGTTCTGTATAGAAGCATTACATAGTAACAGGTTTATTGTATTCCTCCCTATTCTAGTGACTGTGAAGTTGTGGTTCTGTATAGAAGCATTACATAGTAACAGGTTTATTTATATTCCTCCCTATTCTAGTGACTGTGAAGTTGAGGTTCTGTATAGAAGCATTACATAGTAACAGGTTTATTTATATTCCTCCCTATTCTAGTGACTGTGAAGTTGAGGTCCTGTATAGAAGCATTACATAGTAACAGGTTTATTTATATTCCTCCCTATTCTAGTGACTGTGAAGTTGAGGTTCTGTATAGAAGCATTACATAGTAACAGGTTTAATGTATTCCTCCCTATTCTAGTGACTGTGAAGTTGTGGTTCTGTATAGAAGCATTACATAGTAACAGGTTTATTTATATTCCTCCCTATTCTAGTGACTGTGAAGTTGAGGTCCTGTATAGAAGCATTACATAGTAACAGGTTTATTTATATTCCTCCCTATTCTAGTGACTGTGAAGTTGAGGTTCTGTATAGAAGCATTACATAGTAACAGGTTTAATGTAAGCCTCCCTATTCTAGTGACTGTGAAGTTGAGGTTCTGTATAGAAGCATTACATAGTAACAGGTTTATTTATATTCCTCCCTATTCTAGTGACTGTGAAGTTGAGGTCCTGTATAGAAGCATTACATAGTAACAGGTTTATTTATATTCCTCCCTATTCTAGTGACTGTGAAGTTGAGGTTCTGTATAGAAGCATTACATAGTAACAGGTTTATTTATATTCCTCCCTATTCTAGTGACTGTGAAGTTGAGGTCCTGTATAGAAGCATTACATAGTAACAGGTTTATTTATATTCCTCCCTATTCTAGTGACTGTGAAGTTGAGGTTCTGTATAGAAGCATTACATAGTAACAGGTTTAATGTATTCCTCCCTATTCTAGTGACTGTGAAGTTGTGGTTCTGTATAGAAGCATTACATAGTAACAGGTTTAATGTATTCCTCCCTATTCTAGTGACTGTGAAGTTGTGGTTCTGTATAGAAGCATTACATAGTAACAGGTTTATTGTATTCCTCCCTATTCTAGTGACTGTGAAGTTGTGGTTCTGTATAGAAGCATTACATAGTAACAGGTTTATTGTATTCCTCCCTATTCTAGTGACTGTGAAGTTGTGGTTCTGTATAGAAGCATTACATAGTAACAGGTTTATTGTATTCCTCCCTATTCTAGTGACTGTGAAGTTGAGGTTCTGTATAGAAGCATTACATAGTAACAGGTTTATTGTATTCCTCCCTATTCTGAAGTGACTGTGAAGTTGTGGTTCTGTATAGAAGCATTACATAGTAACAGGTTTATTTATATTCCTCCCTATTCTGAAGTGACTGTGAAGTTGTGGTTCTGTATAGAAGCATTACATAGTAACAGGTTTATTGTATTCCTCCCTATTCTAGTGACTGTGAAGTTGTGGTTCTGTATAGAAGCATTACAAAGTAACAGGTTTATTGTATTCCTCCCTATTCTAGTGACTGTGAAGTTGTGGTTCTGTATAGAAGCATTACATAGTAACAGGTTTATTGTATTCCTCCCTATTCTAGTGACTGTGAAGTTGAGGTTCTGTATAGAAGCATTACATAGTAACAGGTTTATTGTATTCCTCCCTATTCTAGTGACTGTGAAGTTGTGGTTCTGTATAGAAGCATTACATAGTAACAGGTTTATTGTATTCCTCCCTATTCTAGTGACTGTGAAGTTGAGGTTCTGTATAGAAGCATTACAAAGTAACAGGTTTATTGTATTCCTCCCTATTCTAGTGACTGTGAAGTTGAGGTTCTGTATAGAAGCATTACATAGTAACAGGTTTATTGTATTCCTCCCTATTCTAGTGACTGTGAAGTTGTGGTTCTGTATAGAAGCATTACATAGTAACAGGTTTATTGTATTCCTCCCTATTCTAGTGACTGTGAAGTTGTGGTTCTGTATAGAAGCATTACATAGTAACAGGTTTATTGTATTCCTCCCTATTCTAGTGACTGTGAAGTTGAGGTTCTGTATAGAAGCATTACATAGTAACAGGTTTATTGTATTCCTCCCTATTCTGAAGTGACTGTGAAGTTGTGGTTCTGTATAGAAGCATTACATAGTAACAGGTTTATTTATATTCCTCCCTATTCTGAAGTGACTGTGAAGTTGTGGTTCTGTATAGAAGCATTACATAGTAACAGGTTTATTGTATTCCTCCCTATTCTAGTGACTGTGAAGTTGAGGTTCTGTATAGAAGCATTACATAGTAACAGGTTTATTGTATTCCTCCCTATTCTAGTGACTGTGAAGTTGTGGTTCTGTATAGAAGCATTACATAGTAACAGGTTTATTGTATTCCTCCCTATTCTAGTGACTGTGAAGTTGAGGTTCTGTATAGAAGCATTACATAGTAACAGGTTTATTGTATTCCTCCCTATTCTAGTGACTGTGAAGTTGTGGTTCTGTATAGAAGCATTACATAGTAACAGGTTTATTGTATTCCTCCCTATTCTAGTGACTGTGAAGTTGAGGTTCTGTATAGAAGCATTACATAGTAACAGGTTTATTGTATTCCTCCCTATTCTAGTGACTGTGAAGTTGTGGTTCTGTATAGAAGCATTACATAGTAACAGGTTTATTGTATTCCTCCCTATTCTAGTGACTGTGAAGTTGTGGTTCTGTATAGAAGCATTACAAAGTAACAGGTTTATTTATATTCCTCCCTATTCTAGTGACTGTGAAGTTGTGGTTCTGTATAGAAGCATTACAAAGTAACAGGTTTATTGTATTCCTCCCTATTCTAGTGACTGTGAAGTTGAGGTTCTGTATAGAAGCATTACAAAGTAACAGGTTTATTTATATTCCTCCCTATTCTAGTGACTGTGAAGTTGTGGTTCTGTATAGAAGCATTACAAAGTAACAGGTTTATTTATATTCCTCCCTATTCTAGTGACTGTGAAGTTGTGGTTCTGTATAGAAGCATTACAAAGTAACAGGTTTATTGTATTCCTCCCTATTCTAGTGACTGTGAAGTTGTGGTTCTGTATAGAAGCATTACAAAGTAACAGGTTTATTTATATTCCTCCCTATTCTAGTGACTGTGAAGTTGTGGTTCTGTATAGAAGCATTACAAAGTAACAGGTTTATTTATATTCCTCCCTATTCTAGTGACTGTGAAGTTGTGGTTCTGTATAGAAGCATTACAAAGTAACAGGTTTATTTATATTCCTCCCTATTCTAGTGACTGTGAAGTTGTGGTTCTGTATAGAAGCATTACAAAGTAACAGGTTTATTTATATTCCTCCCTATTCTAGTGACTGTGAAGTTGTGGTTCTGTATAGAAGCATTACAAAGTAACAGGTTTATTTATATTCCTCCCTATTCTAGTGACTGTGAAGTTGAGGTTCTGTATAGAAGCATTACAAAGTAACAGGTTTATTTATATTCCTCCCTATTCTAGTGACTGTGAAGTTGTGGTTCTGTATAGAAGCATTACAAAGTAACAGGTTTATTTATATTCCTCCCTATTCTAGTGACTGTGAAGTTGTGGTTCTGTATAGAAGCATTACATAGTAACAGGTTTATTGTATTCCTCCCTATTCTAGTGACTGTGAAGTTGTGGTTCTGTATAGAAGCATTACAAAGTAACAGGTTTATTTATATTCCTCCCTATTCTAGTGACTGTGAAGTTGTGGTTCTGTATAGAAGCATTACAAAGTAACAGGTTTATTGTATTCCTCCCTATTCTAGTGACTGTGAAGTTGTGGTTCTGTATAGAAGCATTACAAAGTAACAGGTTTATTGTATTCCTCCCTATTCTAGTGACTGTGAAGTTGTGGTTCTGTATAGAAGCATTACAAAGTAACAGGTTTATTTATATTCCTCCCTATTCTAGTGACTGTGAAGTTGTGGTTCTGTATAGAAGCATTACAAAGTAACAGGTTTATTGTATTCCTCCCTATTCTAGTGACTGTGAAGTTGAGGTTCTGTATAGAAGCATTACATAGTAACAGGTTTATTGTATTCCTCCCTATTCTGAAGTGACTGTGAAGTTGAGGTTCTGTATAGAAGCATTACATAGTAACAGGTTTATTGTATTCCTCCCTATTCTAGTGACTGTGAAGTTGTGGTTCTGTATAGAAGCATTACATAGTAACAGGTTTATTGTATTCCTCCCTATTCTAGTGACTGTGAAGTTGTGGTTCTGTATAGAAGCATTACATAGTAACAGGTTTATTGTATTCCTCCCTATTCTAGTGACTGTGAAGTTGTGGTTCTGTATAGAAGCATTACATAGTAACAGGTTTATTGTATTCCTCCCTATTCTAGTGACTGTGAAGTTGTGGTTCTGTATAGAAGCATTACATAGTAACAGGTTTATTGTATTCCTCCCTATTCTAGTGACTGTGAAGTTGTGGTTCTGTATAGAAGCATTACATAGTAACAGGTTTAATGTATTCCTCCCTATTCTAGTGACTGTGAAGTTGTGGTTCTGTATAGAAGCATTACATAGTAACAGGTTTATTGTATTCCTCCCTATTCTAGTGACTGTGAAGTTGTGGTTCTGTATAGAAGCATTACATAGTAACAGGTTTATTGTATTCCTCCCTATTCTAGTGACTGTGAAGTTGTGGTTCTGTATAGAAGCATTACATAGTAACAGGTTTAATGTATTCCTCCCTATTCTAGTGACTGTGAAGTTGTGGTTCTGTATAGAAGCATTACATAGTAACAGGTTTATTGTATTCCTCCCTATTCTAGTGACTGTGAAGTTGTGGTTCTGTATAGAAGCATTACATAGTAACAGGTTTATTGTATTCCTCCCTATTCTAGTGACTGTGAAGTTGTGGTTCTGTATAGAAGCATTACATAGTAACAGGTTTAATGTATTCCTCCCTATTCTAGTGACCATGAAGTTGAGGTTCTGTATAGAAGCATTACAAAGTAACAGGTTTATTGTATTCCTCCCTATTCTAGTGACTGTGAAGTTGTGGTTCTGTATAGAAGCATTACATAGTAACAGGTTTATTGTATTCCTCCCTATTCTAGTGACTGTGAAGTTGTGGTTCTGTATAGAAGCATTACATAGTAACAGGTTTATTGTATTCCTCCCTATTCTAGTGACTGTGAAGTTGTGGTTCTGTATAGAAGCATTACATAGTAACAGGTTTATTGTATTCCTCCCTATTCTAGTGACTGTGAAGTTGTGGTTCTGTATAGAAGCATTACATAGTAACAGGTTTATTGTATTCCTCCCTATTCTAGTGACTGTGAAGTTGGGGTTCTGTATAGAAGCATTACATAGTAACAGGTTTATTTATATTCCTCCCTATTCTAGTGACTGTGAAGTTGTGGTTCTGTATAGAAGCATTACAAAGTAACAGGTTTATTTATATTCCTCCCTATTCTAGTGACTGTGAAGTTGAGGTTCTGTATAGAAGCATTACATAGTAACAGGTTTATTTATATTCCTCCCTATTCTAGTGACTGTGAAGTTGAGGTTCTGTATAGAAGCATTACATAGTAACAGGTTTATTTATATTCCTCCCTATTCTAGTGACTGTGAAGTTGTGGTTCTGTATAGAAGCATTACAAAGTAACAGGTTTATTGTATTCCTCCCTATTCTAGTGACTGTGAAGTTGTGGTTCTGTATAGAAGCATTACATAGTAACAGGTTTAATGTATTCCTCCCTATTCTAGTGACTGTGAAGTTGAGGTTCTGTATAGAAGCATTACATAGTAACAGGTTTAATGTATTCCTCCCTATTCTAGTGACTGTGAAGTTGTGGTTCTGTATAGAAGCATTACATAGTAACAGGTTTAATGTATTCCTCCCTATTCTAGTGACTGTGAAGTTGAGGTTCTGTATAGAAGCATTACATAGTAACAGGTTTAATGTATTCCTCCCTATTCTAGTGACTGTGAAGTTGTGGTTCTGTATAGAAGCATTACATAGTAACAGGTTTAATGTATTCCTCCCTATTCTAGTGACTGTGAAGTTGTGGTTCTGTATAGAAGCATTACATAGTAACAGGTTTATTGTATTCCTCCCTATTCTAGTGACCATGAAGTTGTGGTTCTGTATAGAAGCATTACATAGTAACAGGTTTATTGTATTCCTCCCTATTCTGAAGTGACTGTGAAGTTGTGGTTCTGTATAGAAGCATTACATAGTAACAGGTTTAATGTATTCCTCCCTATTCTAGTGACTGTGAAGTTGAGGTTCTGTATAGAAGCATTACATAGTAACAGGTTTATTGTATTCCTCCCTATTCTAGTGACTGTGAAGTTGTGGTTCTGTATAGAAGCATTACATAGTAACAGGTTTATTTATATTCCTCCCTATTCTAGTGACTGTGAAGTTGAGGTTCTGTATAGAAGCATTACATAGTAACAGGTTTATTTATATTCCTCCCTATTCTAGTGACTGTGAAGTTGAGGTTCTGTATAGAAGCATTACATAGTAACAGGTTTAATGTATTCCTCCCTATTCTAGTGACTGTGAAGTTGAGGTTCTGTATAGAAGCATTACATAGTAACAGGTTTATTCATATTCCTCCCTATTCTAGTGACTGTGAAGTTGAGGTTCTGTATAGAAGCATTACATAGTAACAGGTTTAATGTATTCCTCCCTATTCTAGTGACTGTGAAGTTGAGGTTCTGTATAGAAGCATTACATAGTAACAGGTTTATTGTATTCCTCCCTATTCTAGTGACTGTGAAGTTGAGGTTCTGTATAGAAGCATTACATAGTAACAGGTTTATTGTATTCCTCCCTATTCTAGTGACTGTGAAGTTGTGGTTCTGTATAGAAGCATTACATAGTAACAGGTTTATTTATATTCCTCCCTATTCTAGTGACTGTGAAGTTGAGGTTCTGTATAGAAGCATTACATAGTAACAGGTTTATTGTATTCCTCCCTATTCTAGTGACTGTGAAGTTGAGGTTCTGTATAGAAGCATTACATAGTAACAGGTTTATTTATATTCCTCCCTATTCTAGTGACTGTGAAGTTGAGGTTCTGTATAGAAGCATTACATAGTAACAGGTTTATTGTATTCCTCCCTATTCTAGTGACTGTGAAGTTGAGGTTCTGTATAGAAGCATTACATAGTAACAGGTTTATTGTATTCCTCCCTATTCTAGTGACTGTGAAGTTGAGGTTCTGTATAGAAGCATTACATAGTAACAGGTTTATTGTATTCCTCCCTATTCTAGTGACTGTGAAGTTGTGGTTCTGTATAGAAGCATTACATAGTAACAGGTTTATTTATATTCCTCCCTATTCTAGTGACTGTGAAGTTGAGGTTCTGTATAGAAGCATTACATAGTAACAGGTTTATTTATATTCCTCCCTATTCTAGTGACTGTGAAGTTGAGGTTCTGTATAGAAGCATTACATAGTAACAGGTTTATTGTATTCCTCCCTATTCTAGTGACTGTGAAGTTGAGGTTCTGTATAGAAGCATTACATAGTAACAGGTTTATTGTATTCCTCCCTATTCTAGTGACTGTGAAGTTGAGGTTCTGTATAGAAGCATTACATAGTAACAGGTTTATTTATATTCCTCCCTATTCTAGTGACTGTGAAGTTGTGGTTCTGTATAGAAGCATTACATAGTAACAGGTTTAATGTATTCCTCCCTATTCTAGTGACTGTGAAGTTGAGGTTCTGTATAGAAGCATTACATAGTAACAGGTTTATTGTATTCCTCCCTATTCTAGTGACTGTGAAGTTGTGGTTCTGTATAGAAGCATTACATAGTAACAGGTTTAATGTATTCCTCCCTATTCTAGTGACTGTGAAGTTGAGGTTCTGTATAGAAGCATTACATAGTAACAGGTTTAATGTATTCCTCCCTATTCTAGTGACTGTGAAGTTGTGGTTCTGTATAGAAGCATTACATAGTAACAGGTTTAATGTATTCCTCCCTATTCTAGTGACTGTGAAGTTGAGGTTCTGTATAGAAGCATTACATAGTAACAGGTTTATTGTATTCCTCCCTATTCTAGTGACTGTGAAGTTGAGGTTCTGTATAGAAGCATTACATAGTAACAGGTTTATTGTATTCCTCCCTATTCTAGTGACTGTGAAGTTGTGGTTCTGTATAGAAGCATTACATAGTAACAGGTTTATTGTATTCCTCCCTATTCTGAAGTGACTGTGAAGTTGTGGTTCTGTATAGAAGCATTACATAGTAACAGGTTTATTGTATTCCTCCCTATTCTAGTGACTGTGAAGTTGAGGTTCTGTATAGAAGCATTACATAGTAACAGGTTTAATGTATTCCTCCCTATTCTAGTGACTGTGAAGTTGAGGTTCTGTATAGAAGCATTACATAGTAACAGGTTTAATGTATTCCTCCCTATTCTAGTGACTGTGAAGTTGAGGTTCTGTATAGAAGCATTACATAGTAACAGGTTTATTTATATTCCTCCCTATTCTAGTGACTGTGAAGTTGTGGTTCTGTATAGAAGCATTACATAGTAACAGGTTTAATGTATTCCTCCCTATTCTAGTGACTGTGAAGTTGAGGTTCTGTATAGAAGCATTACATAGTAACAGGTTTAATGTATTCCTCCCTATTCTAGTGACTGTGAAGTTGAGGTTCTGTATAGAAGCATTACATAGTAACAGGTTTATTTATATTCCTCCCTATTCTAGTGACTGTGAAGTTGAGGTTCTGTATAGAAGCATTACATAGTAACAGGTTTATTTGTATTCCTCCCTATTCTAGTGACTGTGAAGTTGAGGTTCTGTATAGAAGCATTACATAGTAACAGGTTTAATGTATTCCTCCCTATTCTAGTGACTGTGAAGTTGTGGTTCTGTATAGAAGCATTACATAGTAACAGGTTTAATGTATTCCTCCCTATTCTAGTGACTGTGAAGTTGAGGTTCTGTATAGAAGCATTACATAGTAACAGGTTTAATGTATTCCTCCCTATTCTAGTGACTGTGAAGTTGAGGTTCTGTATAGAAGCATTACATAGTAACAGGTTTAATGTATTCCTCCCTATTCTAGTGACTGTGAAGTTGTGGTCCTGTATAGAAGCATTACATAGTAACAGGTTTAATGTATTCCTCCCTATTCTAGTGACTGTGAAGTTGTGGTTCTGTATAGAAGCATTACATAGTAACAGGTTTAATGTATTCCTCCCTATTCTAGTGACTGTGAAGTTGTGGTTCTGTATAGAAGCATTACATAGTAACAGGTTTAATGTATTCCTCCCTATTCTAGTGACTGTGAAGTTGTGGTTCTGTATAGAAGCATTACATAATAACAGGTTTAATGTATTCCTCCCTATTCTAGTGACTGTTAAGTTGTGGTTCTGTATAGAAGCATTACATAGTAACAGGTTTAATGTATTCCTCCCTATTCTAGTGACTGTTAAGTTGAGGTTCTGTATAGAAGCATTACATAGTAACAGGTTTATTTATATTCCTCCCTATTCTAGTGACTGTTAAGTTGAGGTTCTGTATAGAAGCATTACATAGTAACAGGTTTAATGTATTCCTCCCTATTCTAGTGACTGTTAAGTTGTGGTTCTGTATAGAAGCATTACATAGTAACAGGTTTAATGTATTCCTCCCTATTCTGAAGTGACTGTTAAGTTGTGGTTCTGTATAGAAGCATTACATAGTAACAGGTTTAATGTATTCCTCCCTATTCTAGTGACTGTGAAGTTGAGGTTCTGTATAGAAGCATTACATAGTAACAGGTTTAATGTATTCCTCCCTATTCTAGTGACTGTGAAGTTGTGGTTCTGTATAGAAGCATTACATAGTAACAGGTTTATTGTATTCCTCCCTATTCTAGTGACTGTTAAGTTGTGGTTCTGTATAGAAGCATTACATAGTAACAGGTTTAATGTATTCCTCCCTATTCTAGTGACTGTGAAGTTGTGGTTCTGTATAGAAGCATTACATAGTAACAGGTTTATTGTATTCCTCCCTATTCTAGTGACTGTGAAGTTGTGGTTCTGTATAGAAGCATTACATAGTAACAGGTTTATTTATATTCCTCCCTATTCTGAAGTGACTGTGAAGTTGTTGTTCTGTATAGAAGCATTACATAGTAACAGGTTTATTCATATTCCTCCCTATTCTAGTGACCATGAAGTTGAGGTTCTGTATAGAAGCATTACAAAGTAACAGGTTTATTGTATTCCTCCCTATTCTATTGACTGTGAAGTTGTGGTTCTGTATAGAAGCATTACATAGTAACAGGTTTATTGTATTCCTCCCTATTCTAGTGACTGTTAAGTTGAGGTTCTGTATAGAAGCATTACATAGTAACAGGTTTAATGTATTCCTCCCTATTCTAGTGACTGTGAAGTTGTGGTTCTGTATAGAAGCATTACATAGTAACAGGTTTATTGTATTCCTCCCTATTCTAGTGACTGTGAAGTTGAGGTTCTGTATAGAAGCATTACATAGTAACAGGTTTAATGTATTCCTCCCTATTCTAGTGACTGTTAAGTTGTGGTTCTGTATAGAAGCATTACATAGTAACAGGTTTAATGTATTCCTCCCTATTCTGAAGTGACTGTTAAGTTGTGGTTCTGTATAGAAGCATTACATAGTAACAGGTTTAATGTATTCCTCCCTATTCTAGTGACTGTGAAGTTGAGGTTCTGTATAGAAGCATTACATAGTAACAGATTTAATGTATTCCTCCCTATTCTAGTGACTGTGAAGTTGTGGTTCTGTATAGAAGCATTACATAGTAACAGGTTTATTGTATTCCTCCCTATTCTAGTGACTGTTAAGTTGTGGTTCTGTATAGAAGCATTACATAGTAACAGGTTTAATGTATTCCTCCCTATTCTAGTGACTGTGAAGTTGTGGTTCTGTATAGAAGCATTACATAGTAACAGGTTTATTTATATTCCTCCCTATTCTGAAGTGACTGTGAAGTTGTTGTTCTGTATAGAAGCATTACATAGTAACAGGTTTATTCATATTCCTCCCTATTCTAGTGACCATGAAGTTGAGGTTCTGTATAGAAGCATTACAAAGTAACAGGTTTATTGTATTCCTCCCTATTCTAGTGACTGTGAAGTTGTGGTTCTGTATAGAAGCATTACATAGTAACAGGTTTATTGTATTCCTCCCTATTCTAGTGACTGTTAAGTTGTGGTTCTGTATAGAAGCATTACATAGTAACAGGTTTATTGTATTCCTCCCTATTCTAGTGACTGTGAAGTTGTGGTTCTGTATAGAAGCATTACATAGTAACAGGTTTAATGTATTCCTCCCTATTCTGAAGTGACTGTTAAGTTGTGGTTCTGTATAGAAGCATTACAAAGTAACAGGTTTAATGTATTCCTCCCTATTCTAGTGACTGTGAAGTTGTGGTTCTGTATAGAAGCATTACATAGTAACAGGTTTATTTATATTCCTCCCTATTCTAGTGACTGTGAAGTTGAGGTTCTGTATAGAAGCATTACATAGTAACAGGTTTAATGTATTCCTCCCTATTCTAGTGACTGTGAAGTTGTGGTTCTGTATAGAAGCATTACATAGTAACAGGTTTATTGTATTCCTCCCTATTCTAGTGACTGTGAAGTTGAGGTTCTGTATAGAAGCATTACATAGTAACAGGTTTAATGTATTCCTCCCTATTCTAGTGACTGTGAAGTTGAGGTTCTGTATAGAAGCATTACATAGTAACAGGTTTAATGTATTCCTCCCTATTCTGAAGTGACTGTTAAGTTGTGGTTCTGTATAGAAGCATTACATAGTAACAGGTTTAATGTATTCCTCCCTATTCTAGTGACTGTGAAGTTGAGGTTCTGTATAGAAGCATTACATAGTAACAGGTTTAATGTATTCCTCCCTATTCTAGTGACTGTGAAGTTGTGGTTCTGTATAGAAGCATTACATAGTAACAGGTTTATTGTATTCCTCCCTATTCTAGTGACTGTTAAGTTGTGGTTCTGTATAGAAGCATTACATAGTAACAGGTTTAATGTATTCCTCCCTATTCTAGTGACTGTGAAGTTGTGGTTCTGTATAGAAGCATTACATAGTAACAGGTTTATTTATATTCCTCCCTATTCTGAAGTGACTGTGAAGTTGTTGTTCTGTATAGAAGCATTACATAGTAACAGGTTTATTCATATTCCTCCCTATTCTAGTGACCATGAAGTTGAGGTTCTGTATAGAAGCATTACAAAGTAACAGGTTTATTGTATTCCTCCCTATTCTAGTGACTGTGAAGTTGTGGTTCTGTATAGAAGCATTACATAGTAACAGGTTTATTGTATTCCTCCCTATTCTAGTGACTGTTAAGTTGTGGTTCTGTATAGAAGCATTACATAGTAACAGGTTTATTGTATTCCTCCCTATTCTAGTGACTGTGAAGTTGAGGTTCTGTATAGAAGCATTACATAGTAACAGGTTTAATGTATTCCTCCCTATTCTAGTGACTGTGAAGTTGTGGTTCTGTATAGAAGCATTACAAAGTAACAGGTTTAATGTATTCCTCCCTATTCTAGTGACTGTGAAGTTGTGGTTCTGTATAGAAGCATTACATAGTAACAGGTTTATTTATATTCCTCCCTATTCTAGTGACTGTGAAGTTGAGGTTCTGTATAGAAGCATTACATAGTAACAGGTTTAATGTATTCCTCCCTATTCTAGTGACTGTGAAGTTGTGGTTCTGTATAGAAGCATTACATAGTAACAGGTTTATTGTATTCCTCCCTATTCTAGTGACTGTGAAGTTGAGGTTCTGTATAGAAGCATTACATAGTAACAGGTTTAATGTATTCCTCCCTATTCTAGTGACTGTGAAGTTGAGGTTCTGTATAGAAGCATTACATAGTAACAGGTTTAATGTATTCCTCCCTATTCTGAAGTGACTGTTAAGTTGTGGTTCTGTATAGAAGCATTACATAGTAACAGGTTTAATGTATTCCTCCCTATTCTGAAGTGACTGTTAAGTTGTGGTTCTGTATAGAAGCATTACATAGTAACAGGTTTATTGTATTCCTCCCTATTCTAGTGACTGTGAAGTTGTGGTTCTGTATAGAAGCATTACAAAGTAACAGGTTTATTGTATTCCTCCCTATTCTAGTGACTGTGAAGTTGTGGTTCTGTATAGAAGCATTACATAGTAACAGGTTTATTGTATTCCTCCCTATTCTAGTGACTGTTAAGTTGTGGTTCTGTATAGAAGCATTACATAGTAACAGGTTTATTGTATTCCTCCCTATTCTGAAGTGACTGTTAAGTTGTGGTTCTGTATAGAAGCATTACAAAGTAACAGGTTTAATGTATTCCTCCCTATTCTAGTGACTGTGAAGTTGTGGTTCTGTATAGAAGCATTACATAGTAACAGGTTTATTTATATTCCTCCCTATTCTAGTGACTGTGAAGTTGAGGTTCTGTATAGAAGCATTACATAGTAACAGGTTTAATGTATTCCTCCCTATTCTAGTGACTGTGAAGTTGAGGTTCTGTATAGAAGCATTACATAGTAACAGGTTTAATGTATTCCTCCCTATTCTAGTGACTGTGAAGTTGAGGTTCTGTATAGAAGCATTACATAGTAACAGGTTTATTGTATTCCTCCCTATTCTAGTGACTGTGAAGTTGAGGTTCTGTATAGAAGCATTACATAGTAACAGGTTTATTGTATTCCTCCCTATTCTAGTGACTGTGAAGTTGAGGTTCTGTATAGAAGCATTACATAGTAACAGGTTTAATGTATTCCTCCCTATTCTAGTGACTGTTAAGTTGTGGTTCTGTATAGAAGCATTACATAGTAACAGGTTTATTCATATTCCTCCATATTCTAGTGACTGTGAAGTTGAGGTTCTGTATAGAAGCATTACATAGTAACAGGTTTAATGTATTCCTCCCTATTCTGAAGTGACTGTTAAGTTGTGGTTCTGTATAGAAGCATTACATAGTAACAGGTTTAATGTATTCCTCCCTATTCTGAAGTGACTGTTAAGTTGTGGTTCTGTATAGAAGCATTACATAGTAACAGGTTTAATGTATTCCTCCCTATTCTAGTGACTGTGAAGTTGTGGTTCTGTATAGAAGCATTACATAGTAACAGGTTTAATCACATTCCTCCCTATTCTAGTGACTGTGAAGTTGAGGTTCTGTATAGAAGCATTACATAGTAACAGGTTTATTGTATTCCTCCCTATTCTAGTGACTGTTAAGTTGTGGTTCTGTATAGAAGCATTACATAGTAACAGGTTTAATCACATTCCTCCCTATTCTAGTGACTGTGAAGTTGAGGTTCTGTATAGAAGCATTACATAGTAACAGGTTTAATGTATTCCTCCCTATTCTAGTGACTGTTAAGTTGTGGTTCTGTATAGAAGCATTACATAGTAACAGGTTTAATGTATTCCTCCCTATTCTGAAGTGACTGTTAAGTTGTGGTTCTGTATAGAAGCATTACATAGTAACAGGTTTAATGTATTCCTCCCTATTCTGAAGTGACTGTTAAGTTGTGGTTCTGTATAGAAGCATTACATAGTAACAGGTTTAATGTATTCCTCCCTATTCTAGTGACTGTGAAGTTGTGGTTCTGTATAGAAGCATTACATAGTAACAGGTTTAATCACATTCCTCCCTATTCTAGTGACTGTGAAGTTGAGGTTCTGTATAGAAGCATTACATAGTAACAGGTTTATTGTATTCCTCCCTATTCTAGTGACTGTTAAGTTGTGGTTCTGTATAGAAGCATTACATAGTAACAGGTTTAATGTATTCCTCCCTATTCTGAAGTGACTGTGAAGTTGTGGTTCTGTATAGAAGCATTACATAGTAACAGGTTTATTTATATTCCTCCCTATTCTAGTGACTGTGAAGTTGTGGTTCTGTATAGAAGCATTACAAAGTAACAGGTTTATTGTATTCCTCCCTATTCTAGTGACTGTGAAGTTGTGGTTCTGTATAGAAGCATTACATAGTAACAGGTTTATTGTATTCCTCCCTATTCTAGTGACTGTTAAGTTGTGGTTCTGTATAGAAGCATTACATAGTAACAGGTTTATTGTATTCCTCCCTATTCTAGTGACTGTGAAGTTGTGGTTCTGTATAGAAGCATTACATAGTAACAGGTTTAATGTATTCCTCCCTATTCTGAAGTGACTGTTAAGTTGTGGTTCTGTATAGAAGCATTACAAAGTAACAGGTTTAATGTATTCCTCCCTATTCTAGTGACTGTGAAGTTGTGGTTCTGTATAGAAGCATTACATAGTAACAGGTTTATTTATATTCCTCCCTATTCTAGTGACTGTGAAGTTGAGGTTCTGTATAGAAGCATTACATAGTAACAGGTTTAATGTATTCCTCCCTATTCTAGTGACTGTGAAGTTGTGGTTCTGTATAGAAGCATTACATAGTAACAGGTTTATTGTATTCCTCCCTATTCTAGTGACTGTGAAGTTGAGGTTCTGTATAGAAGCATTACATAGTAACAGGTTTAATGTATTCCTCCCTATTCTAGTGACTGTGAAGTTGAGGTTCTGTATAGAAGCATTACATAGTAACAGGTTTAATGTATTCCTCCCTATTCTGAAGTGACTGTTAAGTTGTGGTTCTGTATAGAAGCATTACATAGTAACAGGTTTAATGTATTCCTCCCTATTCTAGTGACTGTGAAGTTGAGGTTCTGTATAGAAGCATTACATAGTAACAGGTTTAATGTATTCCTCCCTATTCTAGTGACTGTGAAGTTGTGGTTCTGTATAGAAGCATTACATAGTAACAGGTTTATTGTATTCCTCCCTATTCTAGTGACTGTTAAGTTGTGGTTCTGTATAGAAGCATTACATAGTAACAGGTTTAATGTATTCCTCCCTATTCTAGTGACTGTGAAGTTGTGGTTCTGTATAGAAGCATTACATAGTAACAGGTTTATTTATATTCCTCCCTATTCTGAAGTGACTGTGAAGTTGTTGTTCTGTATAGAAGCATTACATAGTAACAGGTTTATTCATATTCCTCCCTATTCTAGTGACCATGAAGTTGAGGTTCTGTATAGAAGCATTACAAAGTAACAGGTTTATTGTATTCCTCCCTATTCTAGTGACTGTGAAGTTGTGGTTCTGTATAGAAGCATTACATAGTAACAGGTTTATTGTATTCCTCCCTATTCTAGTGACTGTTAAGTTGTGGTTCTGTATAGAAGCATTACATAGTAACAGGTTTATTGTATTCCTCCCTATTCTAGTGACTGTGAAGTTGAGGTTCTGTATAGAAGCATTACATAGTAACAGGTTTAATGTATTCCTCCCTATTCTAGTGACTGTGAAGTTGTGGTTCTGTATAGAAGCATTACAAAGTAACAGGTTTAATGTATTCCTCCCTATTCTAGTGACTGTGAAGTTGTGGTTCTGTATAGAAGCATTACATAGTAACAGGTTTATTTATATTCCTCCCTATTCTAGTGACTGTGAAGTTGAGGTTCTGTATAGAAGCATTACATAGTAACAGGTTTAATGTATTCCTCCCTATTCTAGTGACTGTGAAGTTGTGGTTCTGTATAGAAGCATTACATAGTAACAGGTTTATTGTATTCCTCCCTATTCTAGTGACTGTGAAGTTGAGGTTCTGTATAGAAGCATTACATAGTAACAGGTTTAATGTATTCCTCCCTATTCTAGTGACTGTGAAGTTGAGGTTCTGTATAGAAGCATTACATAGTAACAGGTTTAATGTATTCCTCCCTATTCTGAAGTGACTGTTAAGTTGTGGTTCTGTATAGAAGCATTACATAGTAACAGGTTTAATGTATTCCTCCCTATTCTGAAGTGACTGTTAAGTTGTGGTTCTGTATAGAAGCATTACATAGTAACAGGTTTATTGTATTCCTCCCTATTCTAGTGACTGTGAAGTTGTGGTTCTGTATAGAAGCATTACAAAGTAACAGGTTTATTGTATTCCTCCCTATTCTAGTGACTGTGAAGTTGTGGTTCTGTATAGAAGCATTACATAGTAACAGGTTTATTGTATTCCTCCCTATTCTAGTGACTGTTAAGTTGTGGTTCTGTATAGAAGCATTACATAGTAACAGGTTTATTGTATTCCTCCCTATTCTGAAGTGACTGTTAAGTTGTGGTTCTGTATAGAAGCATTACAAAGTAACAGGTTTAATGTATTCCTCCCTATTCTAGTGACTGTGAAGTTGTGGTTCTGTATAGAAGCATTACATAGTAACAGGTTTATTTATATTCCTCCCTATTCTAGTGACTGTGAAGTTGAGGTTCTGTATAGAAGCATTACATAGTAACAGGTTTAATGTATTCCTCCCTATTCTAGTGACTGTGAAGTTGAGGTTCTGTATAGAAGCATTACATAGTAACAGGTTTAATGTATTCCTCCCTATTCTAGTGACTGTGAAGTTGTAGTTCTGTATAGAAGCATTACATAGTAACAGGTTTAATGTATTCCTCCCTATTCTAGTGACTGTGAAGTTGAGGTTCTGTATAGAAGCATTACATAGTAACAGGTTTATTGTATTCCTCCCTATTCTAGTGACTGTGAAGTTGAGGTTCTGTATAGAAGCATTACATAGTAACAGGTTTATTGTATTCCTCCCTATTCTAGTGACTGTGAAGTTGAGGTTCTGTATAGAAGCATTACATAGTAACAGGTTTAATGTATTCCTCCCTATTCTAGTGACTGTGAAGTTGAGGTTCTGTATAGAAGCATTACATAGTAACAGGTTTATTGTATTCCTCCCTATTCTAGTGACTGTGAAGTTGAGGTTCTGTATAGAAGCATTACATAGTAACAGGTTTATTGTATTCCTCCCTATTCTAGTGACTGTGAAGTTGAGGTTCTGTATAGAAGCATTACATAGTAACAGGTTTAATGTATTCCTCCCTATTCTAGTGACTGTGAAGTTGTGGTTCTGTATAGAAGCATTACATAGTAACAGGTTTAATGTATTCCTCCCTATTCTAGTGACTGTGAAGTTGAGGTTCTGTATAGAAGCATTACATAGTAACAGGTTTATTGTATTCCTCCCTATTCTAGTGACTGTGAAGTTGAGGTTCTGTATAGAAGCATTACATAGTAACAGGTTTATTGTATTCCTCCCTATTCTAGTGACTGTGAAGTTGAGGTTCTGTATAGAAGCATTACATAGTAACAGGTTTAATGTATTCCTCCCTATTCTAGTGACTGTTAAGTTGTGGTTCTGTATAGAAGCATTACATAGTAACAGGTTTATTCATATTCCTCCCTATTCTAGTGACTGTGAAGTTGAGGTTCTGTATAGAAGCATTACATAGTAACAGGTTTAATGTATTCCTCCCTATTCTGAAGTGACTGTTAAGTTGTGGTTCTGTATAGAAGCATTACATAGTAACAGGTTTAATGTATTCCTCCCTATTCTGAAGTGACTGTTAAGTTGTGGTTCTGTATAGAAGCATTACATAGTAACAGGTTTAATGTATTCCTCCCTATTCTAGTGACTGTGAAGTTGTGGTTCTGTATAGAAGCATTACATAGTAACAGGTTTAATCACATTCCTCCCTATTCTAGTGACTGTGAAGTTGAGGTTCTGTATAGAAGCATTACATAGTAACAGGTTTATTGTATTCCTCCCTATTCTAGTGACTGTTAAGTTGTGGTTCTGTATAGAAGCATTACATAGTAACAGGTTTAATCACATTCCTCCCTATTCTAGTGACTGTGAAGTTGAGGTTCTGTATAGAAGCATTACATAGTAACAGGTTTAATGTATTCCTCCCTATTCTAGTGACTGTTAAGTTGTGGTTCTGTATAGAAGCATTACATAGTAACAGGTTTAATGTATTCCTCCCTATTCTGAAGTGACTGTTAAGTTGTGGTTCTGTATAGAAGCATTACATAGTAACAGGTTTAATGTATTCCTCCCTATTCTGAAGTGACTGTTAAGTTGTGGTTCTGTATAGAAGCATTACATAGTAACAGGTTTAATGTATTCCTCCCTATTCTAGTGACTGTGAAGTTGTGGTTCTGTATAGAAGCATTACATAGTAACAGGTTTAATCACATTCCTCCATATTCTAGTGACTGTGAAGTTGAGGTTCTGTATAGAAGCATTACATAGTAACAGGTTTATTGTATTCCTCCCTATTCTAGTGACTGTTAAGTTGTGGTTCTGTATAGAAGCATTACATAGTAACAGGTTTAATGTATTCCTCCCTATTCTGAAGTGACTGTGAAGTTGTGGTTCTGTATAGAAGCATTACATAGTAACAGGTTTATTTATATTCCTCCCTATTCTAGTGACTGTGAAGTTGAGGTTCTGTATAGAAGCATTACATAGTAACAGGTTTATTGTATTCCTCCCTATTCTAGTGACTGTGAAGTTGTGGTTCTGTATAGAAGCATTACATAGTAACAGGTTTATTGTATTCCTCCCTATTCTAGTGACTGTTAAGTTGTGGTTCTGTATAGAAGCATTACATAATAACAGGTTTATTGTATTCCTTCCTATTCTAGTGACTGTGAAGTTGTGGTCCTGTATAGAAGCATTACATAGTAACAGGTTTATTGTATTCCTCCCTATTCTAGTGACTGTGAAGTTGAGGTTCTGTATAGAAGCATTACATAGTAACAGGTTTATTGTATTCCTCCCTATTCTAGTGACTGTTAAGTTGTGGTTCTGTATAGAAGCATTACATAGTAACAGGTTTATTGTATTCCTCCCTATTCTAGTGACTGTGAAGTTGTGGTTCTGTATAGAAGCATTACATAGTAACAGGTTTAATGTATTCCTCCCTATTCTAGTGACTGTGAAGTTGAGGTCCTGTATAGAAGCATTACATAGTAACAGGTTTAATGTATTCCTCCCTATTCTAGTGACTGTGAAGTTGTGGTTCTGTATAGAAGCATTACAAAGTAACAGGTTTATTGTATTCCTCCCTATTCTAGTGACTGTGAAGTTGAGGTTCTGTATAGAAGCATTACATAGTAACAGGTTTAATGTATTCCTCCCTATTCTAGTGACTGTGAAGTTGAGGTTCTGTATAGAAGCATTACATAGTAACAGGTTTAATGTATTCCTCCCTATTCTAGTGACTGTTAAGTTGTGGTTCTGTATAGAAGCATTACATAGTAACAGGTTTATTGTATTCCTCCCTATTCTAGTGACTGTGAAGTTGTGGTTCTGTATAGAAGCATTACATAGTAACAGGTTTAATGTATTCCTCCCTATTCTAGTGACTGTTAAGTTGTGGTTCTGTATAGAAGCATTACATAGTAACAGGTTTAATGTATTCCTCCCTATTCTAGTGACTGTGAAGTTGAGGTTCTGTATAGAAGCATTACATAGTAACAGGTTTATTGTATTCCTCCCTATTCTAGTGACTGTTAAGTTGAGGTTCTGTATAGAAGCATTACATAGTAACAGGTTTAATCACATTCCTCCCTATTCTAGTGACTGTGAAGTTGTGGTTCTGTATAGAAGCATTACATAGTAACAGGTTTATTGTATTCCTCCCTATTCTAGTGACTGTGAAGTTGAGGTTCTGTATAGAAGCATTACATAGTAACAGGTTTATTGTATTCCTCCCTATTCTAGTGACTGTGAAGTTGAGGTTCTGTATAGAAGCATTACATAGTAACAGGTTTATTGTATTCCTCCCTATTCTAGTGACTGTGAAGTTGTGGTTCTGTATAGAAGCATTACATAGTAACAGGTTTAATGTATTCCTCCCTATTCTAGTGACTGTGAAGTTGAGGTTCTGTATAGAAGCATTACATAGTAACAGGTTTATTGTATTCCTCCCTATTCTAGTGACTGTAAAGTTGTGGTTCTGTATAGAAGCATTACATAGTAACAGGTTTATTGTATTCCTCCCTATTCTAGTGACTGTAAAGTTGTGGTTCTGTATAGAAGCATTACATAGTAACAGGTTTATTGTATTCCTCCCTATTCTAGTGACTGTGAAGTTGTGGTTCTGTATAGAAGCATTACATAGTAACAGGTTTATTGTATTCCTCCCTATTCTAGTGACTGTAAAGTTGTGGTTCTGTATAGAAGCATTACATAGTAACAGGTTTATTGTATTCCTCCCTATTCTAGTGACTGTGAAGTTGTGGTTCTGTATAGAAGCATTACATAGTAACAGGTTTAATGTATTCCTCCCTATTCTAGTGACTGTGAAGTTGTGGTTCTGTATAGAAGCATTACATAGTAACAGGTTTAATGTATTCCTCCCTATTCTGAAGTGACTGTGAAGTTGTGGTTCTGTATAGAAGCATTACATAGTAACAGGTTTAATGTATTCCTCCCTATTCTAGTGACTGTGAAGTTGTGGTTCTGTATAGAAGCATTACATAGTAACAGGTTTAATGTATTCCTCCCTATTCTGAAGTGACTGTGAAGTTGTGGTTCTGTATAGAAGCATTACATAGTAACAGGTTTATTGTATTCCTCCCTATTCTAGTGACTGTGAAGTTGAGGTTCTGTATAGAAGCATTACATAGTAACAGGTTTATTGTATTCCTCCCTATTCTAGTGACTGTGAAGTTGTGGTTCTGTATAGAAGCATTACATAGTAACAGGTTTAATGTATTCCTCCCTATTCTGAAGTGACTGTGAAGTTGAGGTTCTGTATAGAAGCATTACATAATAACAGGTTTATTGTATTCCTCCCTATTCTAGTGACTGTGAAGTTGTGGTCCTGTATAGAAGCATTACATAGTAACAGGTTTATTGTATTCCTCCCTATTCTAGTGACTGTGAAGTTGTGGTTCTGTATAGAAGCATTACATAGTAACAGGTTTATTGTATTCCTCCCTATTCTGAAGTGACTGTGAAGTTGTGGTCCTGTATAGAAGCATTACATAGTAACAGGTTTATTGTATTCCTCCCTATTCTAGTGACTGTGAAGTTGTGGTTCTGTATAGAAGCATTACATAGTAACAGGTTTATTTATATTCCTCCCTATTCTAGTGACTGTGAAGTTGTGGTTCTGTATAGAAGCATTACATAGTAACAGGTTTATTTATATTCCTCCCTATTCTGAAGTGACTGTGAAGTTGTGGTTCTGTATAGAAGCATTACATAGTAACAGGTTTATTTATATTCCTCCCTATTCTAGTGACTGTGAAGTTGTGGTTCTGTATAGAAGCATTACATAGTAACAGGTTTATTTATATTCCTCCCTATTCTAGTGACTGTGAAGTTGTGGTTCTGTATAGAAGCATTACATAGTAACAGGTTTATTTATATTCCTCCCTATTCTGAAGTGACTGTGAAGTTGTGGTTCTGTATAGAAGCATTACATAGTAACAGGTTTATTGTATTCCTCCCTATTCTAGTGACTGTGAAGTTGTGGTTCTGTATAGAAGCATTACATAGTAACAGGTTTAATGTATTCCTCCCTATTCTAGTGACTGTGAAGTTGTGGTTCTGTATAGAAGCATTACATAGTAACAGGTTTATTGTATTCCTCCCTATTCTAGTGACCATGAAGTTGAGGTTCTGTATAGAAGCATTACATAATAACAGGTTTATTGTATTCCTCCCTATTCTAGTGACTGTGAAGTTGAGGTTCTGTATAGAAGCATTACATAGTAACAGGTTTATTGTATTCCTCCCTATTCTAGTGACTGTGAAGTTGTGGTTCTGTATAGAAGCATTACAAAGTAACAGGTTTAATGTATTCCTCCCTATTCTAGTGACTGTGAAGTTGTGGTTCTGTATAGAAGCATTACATAGTAACAGGTTTATTTATATTCCTCCCTATTCTAGTGACTGTGAAGTTGTGGTTCTGTATAGAAGCATTACATAGTAACAGGTTTAATGTATTCCTCCCTATTCTAGTGACTGTGAAGTTGTGGTTCTGTATAGAAGCATTACATAGTAACAGGTTTATTGTATTCCTCCCTATTCTAGTGACCATGAAGTTGAGGTTCTGTATAGAAGCATTACAAAGTAACAGGTTTAATGTATTCCTCCCTATTCTAGTGACTGTGAAGTTGTGGTTCTGTATAGAAGCATTACAAAGTAACAGGTTTATTGTATTCCTCCCTATTCTAGTGACTGTGAAGTTGTGGTTCTGTATAGAAGCATTACAAAGTAACAGGTTTAATGTATTCCTCCCTATTCTAGTGACTGTGAAGTTGAGGTTCTGTATAGAAGCATTACATAGTAACAGGTTTAATGTATTCCTCCCTATTCTAGTGACTGTGAAGTTGTGGTTCTGTATAGAAGCATTACAAAGTAACAGGTTTATTGTATTCCTCCCTATTCTAGTGACTGTGAAGTTGAGGTTCTGTATAGAAGCATTACAAAGTAACAGGTTTATTGTATTCCTCCCTATTCTAGTGACTGTGAAGTTGTGGTTCTGTATAGAAGCATTACATAGTAACAGGTTTAATGTATTCCTCCCTATTCTAGTGACTGTGAAGTTGAGGTTCTGTATAGAAGCATTACATAATAACAGGTTTATTGTATTCCTCCCTATTCTAGTGACTGTGAAGTTGTGGTTCTGTATAGAAGCATTACATAGTAACAGGTTTAATGTATTCCTCCCTATTCTGAAGTGACTGTAAAGTTGTGGTTCTGTATAGAAGCATTACATAATAACAGGTTTATTGTATTCCTCCCTATTCTAGTGACTGTGAAGTTGAGGTTCTGTATAGAAGCATTACATAGTAACAGGTTTATTGTATTCCTCCCTACTCTAGTGACTGTGAAGTTGAGGTTCTGTATAGAAGCATTACATAGTAACAGGTTTATTGTATTCCTCCCTATTCTAGTGACTGTGAAGTTGTGGTTCTGTATAGAAGCATTACATAGTAACAGGTTTAATGTATTCCTCCCTATTCTAGTGACTGTGAAGTTGAGGTTCTGTATAGAAGCATTACATAGTAACAGGTTTATTGTATTCCTCCCTATTCTAGTGACTGTGAAGTTGTTGTTCTGTATAGAAGCATTACATAGTAACAGGTTTATTCATATTCCTCCCTATTCTGAAGTGACCATGAAGTTGTGGTTCTGTATAGAAGCATTACATAGTAACAGGTTTATTGTATTCCTCCCTATTCTAGTGACTGTGAAGTTGTGGTTCTGTATAGAAGCATTACATAGTAACAGGTTTATTGTATTCCTCCCTATTCTAGTGACTGTGAAGTTGTGGTTCTGTATAGAAGCATTACATAGTAACAGGTTTAATGTATTCCTCCCTATTCTAGTGACTGTGAAGTTGTGGTTCTGTATAGAAGCATTACATAGTAACAGGTTTAATGTATTCCTCCCTATTCTAGTGACTGTGAAGTTGAGGTTCTGTATAGAAGCATTACATAATAACAGGTTTATTTATATTCCTCCCTATTCTAGTGACTGTGAAGTTGAGGTTCTGTATAGAAGCATTACATAATAACAGGTTTATTTATATTCCTCCCTATTCTAGTGACTGTGAAGTTGTGGTTCTGTATAGAAGCATTACATAGTAACAGGTTTAATGTATTCCTCCCTATTCTAGTGACTGTGAAGTTGAGGTTCTGTATAGAAGCATTACATAGTAACAGGTTTATTGTATTCCTCCCTATTCTAGTGACTGTGAAGTTGAGGTTCTGTATAGAAGCATTACATAGTAACAGGTTTATTGTATTCCTCCCTATTCTAGTGACTGTGAAGTTGAGGTTCTGTATAGAAGCATTACATAGTAACAGGTTTATTGTATTCCTCCCTATTCTAGTGACTGTGAAGTTGAGGTTCTGTATAGAAGCATTACATAGTAACAGGTTTAATGTATTCCTCCCTATTCTAGTGACTGTGAAGTTGTGGTTCTGTATAGAAGCATTACATAGTAACAGGTTTATTGTATTCCTCCCTATTCTAGTGACTGTGAAGTTGTGGTTCTGTATAGAAGCATTACATAGTAACAGGTTTAATGTATTCCTCCCTATTCTAGTGACTGTGAAGTTGAGGTTCTGTATAGAAGCATTACATAGTAACAGGTTTATTGTATTCCTCCCTATTCTGAAGTGACTGTGAAGTTGAGGTTCTGTATAGAAGCATTACATAATAACAGGTTTATTTATATTCCTCCCTATTCTAGTGACTGTGAAGTTGAGGTTCTGTATAGAAGCATTACATAGTAACAGGTTTAATGTATTCCTCCCTATTCTAGTGACTGTGAAGTTGTGGTTCTGTATAGAAGCATTACATAGTAACAGGTTTAATGTATTCCTCCCTATTCTAGTGACTGTGAAGTTGTGGTTCTGTATAGAAGCATTACATAGTAACAGGTTTAATGTATTCCTCCCTATTCTGAAGTGACTGTGAAGTTGTGGTTCTGTATAGAAGCATTACATAGTAACAGGTTTAATGTATTCCTCCCTATTCTAGTGACTGTGAAGTTGTGGTTCTGTATAGAAGCATTACATAGTAACAGGTTTAATGTATTCCTCCCTATTCTAGTGACTGTGAAGTTGTGGTTCTGTATAGAAGCATTACATAGTAACAGGTTTAATGTATTCCTCCCTATTCTAGTGACTGTGAAGTTGTGGTTCTGTATAGAAGCATTACATAGTAACAGGTTTAATGTAAGCCTCCCTATTCTAGTGACTGTGAAGTTGTGGTTCTGTATAGAAGCATTACATAGTAACAGGTTTAATGTAAGCCTCCCTATTCTAGTGACTGTGAAGTTGTGGTTCTGTATAGAAGCATTACATAGTAACAGGTTTAATGTAAGCCTCCCTATTCTAGTGACTGTGAAGTTGTGGTTCTGTATAGAAGCATTACATAGTAACAGGTTTAATGTATTCCTCCCTATTCTAGTGACTGTGAAGTTGTGGTTCTGTATAGAAGCATTACATAGTAACAGGTTTAATGTATTCCTCCCTATTCTAGTGACTGTGAAGTTGTGGTTCTGTATAGGCAGCCTTACAAAGTAACAGGTTTATTGTATTCCTCCCTATTCTAGTGACTGTGAAGTTGTGGTTCTGTATAGAAGCATTATAAAGTAACAGGTTTAATGTATTCCTCCCTATTCTAGTGACTGTGAAGTTGAGGTTCTGTATAGAAGCATTACATAGTAACAGGTTTAATGTATTCCTCCCTATTCTAGTGACTGTGAAGTTGTGGTTCTGTATAGAAGCATTATAAAGTAACAGGTTTAATGTATTCCTCCCTATTCTAGTGACTGTGAAGTTGTGGTTCTGTATAGAAGCATTATAAAGTAACAGGTTTAATGTATTCCTCCCTATTCTAGTGACTGTGAAGTTGAGGTTCTGTATAGAAGCATTACATAGTAACAGGTTTAATGTATTCCTCCCTATTCTAGTGACTGTGAAGTTGAGGTTCTGTATAGAAGCATTACATAGTAACAGGTTTAATGTAAGCCTCCCTATTCTAGTGACTGTGAAGTTGTGGTTCTGTATAGAAGCATTATAAAGTAACAGGTTTAATGTAAGCCTCCCTATTCTAGTGACTGTGAAGTTGTGGTTCTGTATAGAAGCATTACATAGTAACAGGTTTAATGTATTCCTCCCTATTCTAGTGACTGTGAAGTTGAGGTTCTGTATAGAAGCATTACATAGTAACAGGTTTAATGTAAGCCTCCCTATTCTAGTGACTGTGAAGTTGAGGTTCTGTATAGAAGCATTACAAAGTAACAGGTTTAATGTAAGCCTCCCTATTCTAGTGACTGTGAAGTTGTGGTTCTGTATAGAAGCATTACATAGTAACAGGTTTATTGTATTCCTCCCTATTCTAGTGACTGTGAAGTTGTGGTTCTGTATAGAAGCATTACATAGTAACAGGTTTATTGTAAGCCTCCCTATTCTAGTGACTGTGAAGTTGTGGTTCTGTATAGAAGCATTATAAAGTAACAGGTTTAATGTAAGCCTCCCTATTCTAGTGACTGTGAAGTTGAGGTTCTGTATAGAAGCATTACATAGTAACAGGTTTATTGTATTCCTCCCTATTCTAGTGACTGTGAAGTTGAGGTTCTGTATAGAAGCATTATATAGTAACAGGTTTAATGTAAGCCTCCCTATTCTAGTGACTGTGAAGTTGAGGTTCTGTATAGAAGCATTATAAAGTAACAGGTTTATTGTATTCCTCCCTATTCTAGTGACTGTGAAGTTGTGGTTCTGTATAGAAGCATTACAAAGTAACAGGTTTAAGGTATTCCTCCCTATTCTAGTGACTGTGAAGTTGTGGTTCTGTATAGAAGCATTATAAAGTAACAGGTTTAATGTATTCCTCCCTATTCTAGTGACTGTGAAGTTGTGGTTCTGTATAGAAGCATTATAAAGTAACAGGTTTAATGTATTCCTCCCTATTCTAGTGACTGTGAAGTTGAGGTTCTGTATAGAAGCATTATAAAGTAACAGGTTTAATGTAAGCCTCCCTATTCTAGTGACTGTGAAGTTGTGGTTCTGTATAGAAGCATTATAAAGTAACAGGTTTAATGTAAGCCTCCCTATTCTAGTGACTGTGAAGTTGAGGTTCTGTATAGAAGCATTACATAGTAACAGGTTTATTGTATTCCTCCCTATTCTAGTGACTGTGAAGTTGAGGTTCTGTATAGAAGCATTATATAGTAACAGGTTTAATGTAAGCCTCCCTATTCTAGTGACTGTGAAGTTGAGGTTCTGTATAGAAGCATTACATAGTAACAGGTTTAAGGTATTCCTCCCTATTCTAGTGACTGTGAAGTTGTGGTTCTGTATAGAAGCATTATAAAGTAACAGGTTTAATGTATTCCTCCCTATTCTAGTGACTGTGAAGTTGTGGTTCTGTATAGAAGCATTATAAAGTAACAGGTTTATTGTATTCCTCCCTATTCTAGTGACTGTTAAGTTGTGGTTCTGTATAGAAGCATTACATAGTAACAGGTTTAATGTAAGCCTCCCTATTCTAGTGACTGTGAAGTTGTGGTTCTGTATAGAAGCATTATAAAGTAACAGGTTTAATGTATTCCTCCCTATTCTAGTGACTGTGAAGTTGTGGTTCTGTATAGAAGCATTATAAAGTAACAGGTTTAATGTAAGCCTCCCTATTCTAGTGACTGTGAAGTTGTGGTTCTGTATAGAAGCATTATAAAGTAACAGGTTTAATGTATTCCTCCCTATTCTAGTGACTGTGAAGTTGTGGTTCTGTATAGAAGCATTATAAAGTAACAGGTTTATTGTATTCCTCCCTATTCTAGTGACTGTGAAGTTGTGGTTCTGTATAGAAGCATTATATAGTAACAGGTTTAATGTAAGCCTCCCTATTCTAGTGACTGTGAAGTTGTGGTTCTGTATAGAAGCATTATAAAGTAACAGGTTTAATGTATTCCTCCCTATTCTAGTGACTGTGAAGTTGTGGTTCTGTATAGAAGCATTATAAAGTAACAGGTTTAATGTAAGCCTCCCTATTCTAGTGACTGTGAAGTTGAGGTTCTGTATAGAAGCATTATATAGTAACAGGTTTAATGTAAGCCTCCCTATTCTAGTGACTGTGAAGTTGAGGTTCTGTATAGAAGCATTATAAAGTAACAGGTTTAATGTAAGCCTCCCTATTCTAGTGACTGTGAAGTTGAGGTTCTGTATAGAAGCATTATATAGTAACAGGTTTAATGTAAGCCTCCCTATTCTAGTGACTGTGAAGTTGAGGTTCTGTATAGAAGCATTATAAAGTAACAGGTTTATTGTATTCCTCCCTATTCTAGTGACTGTGAAGTTGAGGTTCTGTATAGAAGCATTATATAGTAACAGGTTTAATGTAAGCCTCCCTATTCTAGTGACTGTGAAGTTGAGGTTCTGTATAGAAGCATTATAAAGTAACAGGTTTATTGTATTCCTCCCTATTCTAGTGACTGTGAAGTTGTGGTTCTGTATAGAAGCATTATAAAGTAACAGGTTTAATGTAAGCCTCCCTATTCTAGTGACTGTGAAGTTGAGGTTCTGTATAGAAGCATTATATAGTAACAGGTTTAATGTAAGCCTCCCTATTCTAGTGACTGTGAAGTTGAGGTTCTGTATAGAAGCATTATAAAGTAACAGGTTTATTGTATTCCTCCCTATTCTAGTGACTGTGAAGTTGAGGTTCTGTATAGAAGCATTATAAAGTAACAGGTTTAATGTATTCCTCCCTATTCTAGTGACTGTGAAGTTGTGGTTCTGTATAGAAGCATTATAAAGTAACAGGTTTAATGTAAGCCTCCCTATTCTAGTGACTGTGAAGTTGAGGTTCTGTATAGAAGCATTACATAATAACAGGTTTATTGTATTCCTCCCTATTCTAGTGACTGTTAAGTTGTGGTTCTGTATAGAAGCATTATAAAGTAACAGGTTTATTGTATTCCTCCCTATTCTAGTGACTGTGAAGTTGAGGTTCTGTATAGAAGCATTACATAGTAACAGGTTTAATGTATTCCTCCCTATTCTAGTGACTGTGAAGTTGAGGTTCTGTATAGAAGCATTACATAGTAACAGGTTTAATGTAAGCCTCCCTATTCTAGTGACTGTGAAGTTGAGGTTCTGTATAGAAGCATTATAAAGTAACAGGTTTAATGTAAGCCTCCCTATTCTAGTGACTGTGAAGTTGAGGTTCTGTATAGAAGCATTACATAATAACAGGTTTATTGTATTCCTCCCTATTCTAGTGACTGTTAAGTTGTGGTTCTGTATAGAAGCATTATAAAGTAACAGGTTTATTTATATTCCTCCCTATTCTAGTGACTGTGAAGTTGAGGTTCTGTATAGAAGCATTACATAGTAACAGGTTTATTGTATTCCTCCCTATTCTAGTGACTGTGAAGTTGAGGTTCTGTATAGAAGCATTACATAGTAACAGGTTTAATGTATTCCTCCCTATTCTAGTGACTGTGAAGTTGTGGTTCTGTATAGAAGCATTACATAGTAACAGGTTTAATGTAAGCCTCCCTATTCTAGTGACTGTGAAGTTGTGGTTCTGTATAGAAGCATTATAAAGTAACAGGTTTAATGTAAGCCTCCCTATTCTAGTGACTGTGAAGTTGTGGTTCTGTATAGAAGCATTACATAGTAACAGGTTTAATGTATTCCTCCCTATTCTAGTGACTGTGAAGTTGAGGTTCTGTATAGAAGCATTACATAGTAACAGGTTTATTGTAAGCCTCCCTATTCTAGTGACTGTTAAGTTGTGGTTCTGTATAGAAGCATTACATAGTAACAGGTTTATTGTAAGCCTCCCTATTCTAGTGACTGTTAAGTTGTGGTTCTGTATAGAAGCATTACATAGTAACAGGTTTATTGTATTCCTCCCTATTCTAGTGACTGTGAAGTTGAGGTTCTGTATAGAAGCATTACATAGTAACAGGTTTATTGTAAGCCTCCCTATTCTAGTGACTGTTAAGTTGTGGTTCTGTATAGAAGCATTACATAGTAACAGGTTTAATGTAAGCCTCCCTATTCTAGTGACTGTGAAGTTGTTGTTCTGTATAGAAGCATTACAAAGTAACAGGTTTATTGTAAGCCTCCCTATTCTAGTGACTGTTAAGTTGTGGTTCTGTATAGAAGCATTACATAGTAACAGGTTTATTGTATTCCTCCCTATTCTAGTGACTGTGAAGTTGAGGTTCTGTATAGAAGCATTACATAGTAACAGGTTTATTGTAAGCCTCCCTATTCTAGTGACTGTTAAGTTGTGGTTCTGTATAGAAGCATTACATAGTAACAGGTTTATTGTAAGCCTCCCTATTCTAGTGACTGTGAAGTTGTGGTTCTGTATAGAAGCATTACAAAGTAACAGGTTTAATGTAAGCCTCCCTATTCTAGTGACTGTGAAGTTGTGGTTCTGTATAGAAGCATTACATAGTAACAGGTTTAATGTAAGCCTCCCTATTCTAGTGACTGTGAAGTTGTTGTTCTGTATAGAAGCATTACATAGTAACAGGTTTAATGTAAGCCTCCCTATTCTAGTGACTGTGAAGTTGTTGATCTGTATAGAAGCATTACATAGTAACAGGTTTAATGTATTCCTCCCTATTCTAGTGACTGTGAAGTTGTTGTTCTGTATAGAAGCATTACAAAGTAACAGGTTTAATGTATTCCTCCCTATTCTAGTGACTGTGAAGTTGTGGTTCTGTATAGAAGCATTACATAGTAACAGGTTTAATGTATTCCTCCCTATTCTAGTGACTGTGAAGTTGTGGTTCTGTATAGAAGCATTACATAGTAACAGGTTTAATGTATTCCTCCCTATTCTAGTGACTGTGAAGTTGTGGTTCTGTATAGAAGCATTACATAGTAACAGGTTTAATGTAAGCCTCCCTATTCTAGTGACTGTGAAGTTGTGGTTCTGTATAGAAGCATTATAAAGTAACAGGTTTAATGTAAGCCTCCCTATTCTAGTGACTGTGAAGTTGTTGTTCTGTATAGAAGCATTACATAGTAACAGGTTTAATGTAAGCCTCCCTATTCTAGTGACTGTGAAGTTGTGGTTCTGTATAGAAGCATTATAAAGTAACAGGTTTAATGTAAGCCTCCCTATTCTAGTGACTGTGAAGTTGTTGTTCTGTATAGAAGCATTACATAGTAACAGGTTTAATGTAAGCCTCCCTATTCTAGTGACTGTGAAGTTGTGGTTCTGTATAGAAGCATTATAAAGTAACAGGTTTAATGTATTCCTCCCTATTCTAGTGACTGTGAAGTTGTGGTTCTGTATAGAAGCATTACATAGTAACAGGTTTAATGTATTCCTCCCTATTCTAGTGACTGTGAAGTTGTGGTTCTGTATAGAAGCATTACATAGTAACAGGTTTAATGTAAGCCTCCCTATTCTAGTGACTGTGAAGTTGTGGTTCTGTATAGAAGCATTATAAAGTAACAGGTTTAATGTATTCCTCCCTATTCTAGTGACTGTGAAGTTGTGGTTCTGTATAGAAGCATTACAAAGTAACAGGTTTAATGTATTCCTCCCTATTCTAGTGACTGTGAAGTTGTTGTTCTGTATAGAAGCATTACATAGTAACAGGTTTAATGTAAGCCTCCCTATTCTAGTGACTGTGAAGTTGTTGTTCTGTATAGAAGCATTACATAGTAACAGGTTTAATGTATTCCTCCCTATTCTAGTGACTGTGAAGTTGTTGTTCTGTATAGAAGCATTACAAAGTAACAGGTTTAATGTATTCCTCCCTATTCTAGTGACTGTGAAGTTGTGGTTCTGTATAGAAGCATTACATAGTAACAGGTTTAATGTATTCCTCCCTATTCTAGTGACTGTGAAGTTGTGGTTCTGTATAGAAGCATTACATAGTAACAGGTTTAATGTATTCCTCCCTATTCTAGTGACTGTGAAGTTGTGGTTCTGTATAGAAGCATTACATAGTAACAGGTTTAATGTAAGCCTCCCTATTCTAGTGACTGTGAAGTTGTGGTTCTGTATAGAAGCATTATAAAGTAACAGGTTTAATGTATTCCTCCCTATTCTAGTGACTGTGAAGTTGTGGTTCTGTATAGAAGCATTACAAAGTAACAGGTTTAATGTATTCCTCCCTATTCTAGTGACTGTGAAGTTGTTGTTCTGTATAGAAGCATTACATAGTAACAGGTTTAATGTAAGCCTCCCTATTCTAGTGACTGTGAAGTTGTTGTTCTGTATAGAAGCATTACATAGTAACAGGTTTAATGTATTCCTCCCTATTCTAGTGACTGTGAAGTTGTTGTTCTGTATAGAAGCATTACAAAGTAACAGGTTTAATGTATTCCTCCCTATTCTAGTGACTGTGAAGTTGTGGTTCTGTATAGAAGCATTACATAGTAACAGGTTTAATGTATTCCTCCCTATTCTAGTGACTGTGAAGTTGTGGTTCTGTATAGAAGCATTACATAGTAACAGGTTTAATGTATTCCTCCCTATTCTAGTGACTGTGAAGTTGTGGTTCTGTATAGAAGCATTACATAGTAACAGGTTTAATGTAAGCCTCCCTATTCTAGTGACTGTGAAGTTGTGGTTCTGTATAGAAGCATTATAAAGTAACAGGTTTAATGTAAGCCTCCCTATTCTAGTGACTGTGAAGTTGTTGTTCTGTATAGAAGCATTACATAGTAACAGGTTTAATGTAAGCCTCCCTATTCTAGTGACTGTGAAGTTGTGGTTCTGTATAGAAGCATTATAAAGTAACAGGTTTAATGTAAGCCTCCCTATTCTAGTGACTGTGAAGTTGTTGTTCTGTATAGAAGCATTACATAGTAACAGGTTTAATGTAAGCCTCCCTATTCTAGTGACTGTGAAGTTGTGGTTCTGTATAGAAGCATTATAAAGTAACAGGTTTAATGTATTCCTCCCTATTCTAGTGACTGTGAAGTTGTGGTTCTGTATAGAAGCATTACATAGTAACAGGTTTAATGTATTCCTCCCTATTCTAGTGACTGTGAAGTTGTGGTTCTGTATAGAAGCATTACATAGTAACAGGTTTAATGTAAGCCTCCCTATTCTAGTGACTGTGAAGTTGTGGTTCTGTATAGAAGCATTATAAAGTAACAGGTTTAATGTATTCCTCCCTATTCTAGTGACTGTGAAGTTGTGGTTCTGTATAGAAGCATTACATAGTAACAGGTTTAATGTATTCCTCCCTATTCTAGTGACTGTGAAGTTGTGGTTCTGTATAGAAGCATTACATAGTAACAGGTTTAATGTATTCCTCCCTATTCTAGTGACTGTGAAGTTGTGGTTCTGTATAGAAGCATTACATAGTAACAGGTTTAATGTAAGCCTCCCTATTCTAGTGACTGTGAAGTTGTGGTTCTGTATAGAAGCATTATAAAGTAACAGGTTTAATGTAAGCCTCCCTATTCTAGTGACTGTGAAGTTGTGGTTCTGTATAGAAGCATTACATAGTAACAGGTTTAATGTAAGCCTCCCTATTCTAGTGACTGTGAAGTTGTGGTTCTGTATAGAAGCATTATAAAGTAACAGGTTTAATGTAAGCCTCCCTATTCTAGTGACTGTGAAGTTGTGGTTCTGTATAGAAGCATTATAAAGTAACAGGTTTAATGTAAGCCTCCCTATTCTAGTGACTGTGAAGTTGTGGTTCTGTATAGAAGCATTACATAGTAACAGGTATTCCTCCCTATTCTAGTGACTGTGAAGTTGTGGTTCTGTATAGAAGCATTACATAGTAACAGGTTTAATGTATTCCTCCCTATTCTAGTGACTGTGAAGTTGTTGTTCTGTATAGAAGCATTACATAGTAACAGGTTTAATGTATTCCTCCCTATTCTAGTGACTGTGAAGTTGTGGTTCTGTATAGAAGCATTACATAGTAACAGGTTTATTGTATTCCTCCCTATTCTAGTGACTGTGAAGTTGTGGTTTTGTATAGAAGCATTACATAGTAACAGGTTTAATGTAAGCCTCCCTATTCTAGTGACTGTGAAGTTGTGGTTCTGTATAGAAGCATTATAAAGTAACAGGTTTAATGTAAGCCTCCCTATTCTAGTGACTGTGAAGTTGTGGTTCTGTATAGAAGCATTACATAGTAACAGGTATTCCTCCCTATTCTAGTGACTGTGAAGTTGTGGTTCTGTATAGAAGCATTACATAGTAACAGGTTTAATGTATTCCTCCCTATTCTAGTGACTGTGAAGTTGTTGTTCTGTATAGAAGCATTACAAAGTAACAGGTTTAATGTATTCCTCCCTATTCTAGTGACTGTGAAGTTGTTGTTCTGTATAGAAGCATTACAAAGTAACAGGTTTAATGTAAGCCTCCCTATTCTAGTGACTGTGAAGTTGTGGTTCTGTATAGAAGCATTACATAGTAACAGGTTTAATGTATTCCTCCCTATTCTAGTGACTGTGAAGTTGTTGTTCTGTATAGAAGCATTACATAGTAACAGGTTTAATGTATTCCTCCCTATTCTAGTGACTGTGAAGTTGTTGTTCTGTATAGAAGCATTATAAAGTAACAGGTTTAAGGTATTCCTCCCTATTCTAGTGACTGTGAAGTTGTGGTTCTGTATAGAAGCATTACATAGTAACAGGTTTAATGTATTCCTCCCTATTCTAGTGACTGTGAAGTTGTGGTTCTGTATAGAAGCATTACATAGTAACAGGTATTCCTCCCTATTCTAGTGACTGTGAAGTTGTGGTTCTGTATAGAAGCATTACATAGTAACAGGTTTAATGTAAGCCTCCCTATTCTAGTGACTGTGAAGTTGTGGTTCTGTATAGAAGCATTATAAAGTAACAGGTATTCCTCCCTATTCTAGTGACTGTGAAGTTGTGGTTCTGTATAGAAGCATTATAAAGTAACAGGTTTAATGTATTCCTCCCTATTCTAGTGACTGTGAAGTTGAGGTTCTGTATAGAAGCATTACATAGTAACAGGTTTATTGTATTCCTCCCTATTCTAGTGACTGTGAAGTTGTGGTTCTGTATAGAAGCATTACATAGTAACAGGTTTAATGTATTCCTCCCTATTCTAGTGACTGTGAAGTTGAGGTTCTGTATAGAAGCATTACATAGTAACAGGTTTATTGTATTCCTCCCTATTCTAGTGACTGTGAAGTTGAGGTTCTGTATAGAAGCATTACATAGTAACAGGTTTATTGTATTCCTCCCTATTCTAGTGACTGTGAAGTTGTGGTTCTGTATAGAAGCATTACATAGTAACAGGTTTAATGTATTCCTCCCTATTCTAGTGACTGTGAAGTTGTTGTTCTGTATAGAAGCATTATAAAGTAACAGGTTTAATGTAAGCCTCCCTATTCTAGTGACTGTGAAGTTGTGGTTCTGTATAGAAGCATTACATAGTAACAGGTTTATTGTAAGCCTCCCTATTCTAGTGACTGTGAAGTTGTGGTTCTGTATAGAAGCATTACATAGTAACAGGTTTAATGTAAGCCTCCCTATTCTAGTGACTGTGAAGTTGAGGTTCTGTATAGAAGCATTATAAAGTAACAGGTTTAATGTAAGCCTCCCTATTCTAGTGACTGTGAAGTTGTGGTTCTGTATAGAAGCATTATAAAGTAACAGGTATTCCTCCCTATTCTAGTGACTGTGAAGTTGAGGTTCTGTATAGAAGCATTACATAGTAACAGGTTTATTGTATTCCTCCCTATTCTAGTGACTGTGAAGTTGTGGTTCTGTATAGAAGCATTACATAGTAACAGGTTTAATGTAAGCCTCCCTATTCTAGTGACTGTGAAGTTGAGGTTCTGTATAGAAGCATTACATAGTAACAGGTTTAATGTAAGCCTCCCTATTCTAGTGACTGTGAAGTTGTGGTTCTGTATAGAAGCATTATAAAGTAACAGGTTTAATGTAAGCCTCCCTATTCTAGTGACTGTGAAGTTGAGGTTCTGTATAGAAGCATTACATAGTAACAGGTTTAATGTAAGCCTCCCTATTCTAGTGACTGTGAAGTTGAGGTTCTGTATAGAAGCATTACATAGTAACAGGTTTAATGTAAGCCTCCCTATTCTAGTGACTGTGAAGTTGTGGTTCTGTATAGAAGCATTATAAAGTAACAGGTTTAATGTAAGCCTCCCTATTCTAGTGACTGTGAAGTTGTGGTTCTGTATAGGCAGCCTTACATAGTAACAGGTTTATTGTATTCCTCCCTATTCTAGTGACTGTGAAGTTGAGGTTCTGTATAGAAGCATTACATAGTAACAGGTTTAATGTAAGCCTCCCTATTCTAGTGACTGTGAAGTTGTGGTTCTGTATAGGCAGCCTTACATAGTAACAGGTTTATTGTATTCCTCCCTATTCTAGTGACTGTGAAGTTGTGGTTCTGTATAGAAGCATTATAAAGTAACAGGTTTAATGTATTCCTCCCTATTCTAGTGACTGTGAAGTTGTGGTTCTGTATAGAAGCATTACATAGTAACAGGTTTATTGTATTCCTCCCTATTCTAGTGACTGTGAAGTTGTGGTTCTGTATAGAAGCATTATAAAGTAACAGGTTTAATGTATTCCTCCCTATTCTAGTGACTGTGAAGTTGAGGTTCTGTATAGAAGCATTACATAGTAACAGGTTTAATGTAAGCCTCCCTATTCTAGTGACTGTGAAGTTGTGGTTCTGTATAGAAGCATTACATAGTAACAGGTTTATTGTATTCCTCCCTATTCTAGTGACTGTGAAGTTGTGGTTCTGTATAGAAGCATTACATAGTAACAGGTTTATTGTATTCCTCCCTATTCTAGTGACTGTGAAGTTGTGGTTCTGTATAGAAGCATTATAAAGTAACAGGTTTAATGTATTCCTCCCTATTCTAGTGACTGTGAAGTTGTGGTTCTGTATAGAAGCATTACATAGTAACAGGTTTATTGTATTCCTCCCTATTCTAGTGACTGTGAAGTTGTGGTTCTGTATAGAAGCATTATAAAGTAACAGGTTTAATGTATTCCTCCCTATTCTAGTGACTGTGAAGTTGTGGTTCTGTATAGAAGCATTACATAGTAACAGGTTTAATGTAAGCCTCCCTATTCTAGTGACTGTGAAGTTGAGGTTCTGTATAGAAGCATTATAAAGTAACAGGTTTAATGTATTCCTCCCTATTCTAGTGACTGTGAAGTTGAGGTTCTGTATAGAAGCATTACATAGTAACAGGTTTATTGTATTCCTCCCTATTCTAGTGACTGTGAAGTTGAGGTTCTGTATAGAAGCATTACAAAGTAACAGGTTTAATGTAAGCCTCCCTATTCTAGTGACTGTGAAGTTGTGGTTCTGTATAGAAGCATTATAAAGTAACAGGTTTATTGTATTCCTCCCTATTCTAGTGACTGTGAAGTTGTGGTTCTGTATAGAAGCATTACATAGTAACAGGTTTAATGTATTCCTCCCTATTCTAGTGACTGTGAAGTTGAGGTTCTGTATAGAAGCATTATAAAGTAACAGGTTTAATGTATTCCTCCCTATTCTAGTGACTGTGAAGTTGAGGTTCTGTATAGAAGCATTACATAGTAACAGGTTTAATGTAAGCCTCCCTATTCTAGTGACTGTGAAGTTGTTGTTCTGTATAGGCAGCCTTACAAAGTAACAGGTTTATTGTATTCCTCCCTATTCTAGTGACTGTGAAGTTGTGGTTCTGTATAGGCAGCATTACATAGTAACAGGTTTAATGTAAGCCTCCCTATTCTAGTGACTGTGAAGTTGTGGTTCTGTATAGGCAGCCTTACATAGTAACAGGTTTAATGTATTCCTCCCTATTCTAGTGACTGTGAAGTTGAGGTTCTGTATAGGCAGCATTACATAGTAACAGGTTTAATGTAAGCCTCCCTATT
Organism: Siphonodentalium dalli; assembly: GCA_032622095.1. Lineage (NCBI taxonomy): Eukaryota > Metazoa > Mollusca > Scaphopoda > Gadilida > Siphonodentaliidae > Siphonodentalium > Siphonodentalium dalli. The sequence goes on along the minus strand of CP136068.1, from coordinate 177,768,930 downwards.
CTAGTGACTGTGAAGTTGAGGTTCTGTATAGAAGCATTATAAAGTAACAGGTTTAATGTAAGCCTCCCTATTCTAGTGACTGTGAAGTTGTGGTTCTGTATAGGCAGCCTTACATAGTAACAGGTTTAATGTATTCCTCCCTATTCTAGTGACTGTGAAGTTGAGGTTCTGTATAGAAGCATTATAAAGTAACAGGTTTAATGTATTCCTCCCTATTCTGAAGTGACCATGAAGTTGTGGTTCTGTATAGAAGCATTACATAGTAACAGGTTTATTGTATTCCTCCCTATTCTAGTGACTGTGAAGTTGTGGTTCTGTATAGAAGCATTACAAAGTAACAGGTTTAATGTATTCCTCCCTATTCTAGTGACTGTGAAGTTGAGGTTCTGTATAGAAGCATTATAAAGTAACAGGTTTAATGTATTCCTCCCTATTCTGAAGTGACCATGAAGTTGTGGTTCTGTATAGAAGCATTACATAGTAACAGGTTTATTGTATTCCTCCCTATTCTAGTGACTGTGAAGTTGTGGTTCTGTATAGAAGCATTACAAAGTAACAGGTTTATTGTATTCCTCCCTATTCTAGTGACTGTGAAGTTGTAGTTCTGTATAGAAGCATTACATAGTAACAGGTTTAATGTATTCCTCCCTATTCTAGTGACTGTGAAGTTGTGGTTCTGTATAGAAGCATTACATAGTAACAGGTTTATTGTATTCCTCCCTATTCTAGTGACTGTGAAGTTGAGGTTCTGTATAGAAGCATTATAAAGTAACAGGTTTAATGTAAGCCTCCCTATTCTAGTGACTGTGAAGTTGAGGTTCTGTATAGAAGCATTACATAGTAACAGGTTTAATGTATTCCTCCCTATTCTAGTGACTGTGAAGTTGTGGTTCTGTATAGAAGCATTATAAAGTAACAGGTTTATTGTAAGCCTCCCTATTCTAGTGACTGTGAAGTTGTGGTTCTGTATAGAAGCATTACATAGTAACAGGTTTATTGTAAGCCTCCCTATTCTAGTGACTGTGAAGTTGTGGTTCTGTATAGAAGCATTACATAGTAACAGGTTTAATGTATTCCTCCCTATTCTAGTGACTGTGAAGTTGTGGTTCTGTATAGAAGCATTACATAGTAACAGGTTTAATGTATTCCTCCCTATTCTAGTGACTGTGAAGTTGTGGTTCTGTATAGAAGCATTACATAGTAACAGGTTTATTGTATTCCTCCCTATTCTAGTGACTGTGAAGTTGTGGTTCTGTATAGAAGCATTACATAGTAACAGGTTTAATGTAAGCCTCCCTATTCTAGTGACTGTGAAGTTGTGGTTCTGTATAGAAGCATTACATAGTAACAGGTTTATTGTATTCCTCCCTATTCTAGTGACTGTGAAGTTGTGGTTCTGTATAGAAGCATTACATAGTAACAGGTTTAATGTAAGCCTCCCTATTCTAGTGACTGTGAAGTTGTGGTTTTGTATAGAAGCATTACAAAGTAACAGGTTTATTGTATTCCTCCCTATTCTAGTGACTGTGAAGTTGTGGTTCTGTATAGAAGCATTATAAAGTAACAGGTTTAATGTAAGCCTCCCTATTCTAGTGACTGTGAAGTTGAGGTTCTGTATAGAAGCATTATAAAGTAACAGGTTTAATGTAAGCCTCCCTATTCTAGTGACTGTGAAGTTGTGGTTCTGTATAGAAGCATTATAAAGTAACAGGTTTATTGTAAGCCTCCCTATTCTAGTGACTGTGAAGTTGTGGTTCTGTATAGAAGCATTACATAGTAACAGGTTTAATGTAAGCCTCCCTATTCTAGTGACTGTGAAGTTGTGGTTCTGTATAGAAGCATTACATAGTAACAGGTTTAATGTATTCCTCCCTATTCTAGTGACTGTGAAGTTGTAGTTCTGTATAGGCAGCCTTACAAAGTAACAGGTTTAATGTATTCCTCCCTATTCTAGTGACTGTGAAGTTGTTGTTCTGTATAGAAGCATTACATAGTAACAGGTTTAATGTATTCCTCCCTATTCTAGTGACTGTGAAGTTGTTGTTCTGTATAGAAGCATTACATAGTAACAGGTTTAATGTATTCCTCCCTATTCTAGTGACTGTGAAGTTGTTGTTCTGTATAAAAGCATTACATAGTAACAGGTTTAATGTATTCCTCCCTATTCTAGTGACTGTGAAGTTGTAGTTCTGTATAGGCAGCCTTACAAAGTAACAGGTTTAATGTATTCCTCCCTATTCTAGTGACTGTGAAGTTGTTGTTCTGTATAGAAGCATTACATAGTAACAGGTATTCCTCCCTATTCTAGTGACTGTGAAGTTGTGGTTCTGTATAGGCAGCCTTACATAGTAACAGGTTTAATGTATTCCTCCCTATTCTAGTGACTGTGAAGTTGTGGTTCTGTATAGAAGCATTACATAGTAACAGGTTTATTGTATTCCTCCCTATTCTAGTGACTGTGAAGTTGTAGTTCTGTATAGAAGCATTACATAGTAACAGGTTTATTTATATTCCTCCCTATTCTAGTGACTGTGAAGTTGTGGTTCTGTATAGAAGCATTACATAGTAACAGGTTTATTGTATTCCTCCCTATTCTAGTGACTGTAAAGTTGTGGTTTTGTATAGAAGCATTACATAGTAACAGGTTTAATGTATTCCTCCCTATTCTAGTGACTGTTAAGTTGTAGTTCTGTATAGAAGCATTACATAGTAACAGGTTTATTGTATTCCTCCCTATTCTAGTGACTGTGAAGTTGTGGTTCTGTATAGAAGCATTATAAAGTAACAGGTTTAATGTATTCCTCCCTATTCTAGTGACTGTGAAGTTGAGGTTCTGTATAGAAGCATTACATAGTAACAGGTTTAATGTAAGCCTCCCTATTCTAGTGACTGTGAAGTTGTGGTTCTGTATAGAAGCATTACATAGTAACAGGTTTATTGTATTCCTCCCTATTCTAGTGACTGTGAAGTTGTGGTTCTGTATAGAAGCATTACATAGTAACAGGTTTATTGTATTCCTCCCTATTCTAGTGACTGTGAAGTTGTGGTTCTGTATAGAAGCATTATAAAGTAACAGGTTTAATGTATTCCTCCCTATTCTAGTGACTGTGAAGTTGAGGTTCTGTATAGAAGCATTACATAGTAACAGGTTTAATGTAAGCCTCCCTATTCTAGTGACTGTGAAGTTGAGGTTCTGTATAGAAGCATTATAAAGTAACAGGTTTAATGTATTCCTCCCTATTCTAGTGACTGTGAAGTTGAGGTTCTGTATAGAAGCATTACATAGTAACAGGTTTATTGTATTCCTCCCTATTCTAGTGACTGTGAAGTTGAGGTTCTGTATAGAAGCATTACAAAGTAACAGGTTTAATGTAAGCCTCCCTATTCTAGTGACTGTGAAGTTGTGGTTCTGTATAGAAGCATTATAAAGTAACAGGTTTATTGTATTCCTCCCTATTCTAGTGACTGTGAAGTTGTGGTTCTGTATAGAAGCATTACATAGTAACAGGTTTAATGTATTCCTCCCTATTCTAGTGACTGTGAAGTTGAGGTTCTGTATAGAAGCATTATAAAGTAACAGGTTTATTGTATTCCTCCCTATTCTAGTGACTGTGAAGTTGAGGTTCTGTATAGAAGCATTACATAGTAACAGGTTTAATGTATTCCTCCCTATTCTAGTGACTGTGAAGTTGAGGTTCTGTATAGAAGCATTATAAAGTAACAGGTTTATTGTATTCCTCCCTATTCTAGTGACTGTGAAGTTGTGGTTCTGTATAGAAGCATTACATAGTAACAGGTTTAATGTATTCCTCCCTATTCTAGTGACTGTGAAGTTGAGGTTCTGTATAGAAGCATTATAAAGTAACAGGTTTATTGTATTCCTCCCTATTCTAGTGACTGTGAAGTTGTGGTTCTGTATAGAAGCATTACATAGTAACAGGTTTAATGTATTCCTCCCTATTCTAGTGACTGTGAAGTTGAGGTTCTGTATAGAAGCATTATAAAGTAACAGGTTTATTGTATTCCTCCCTATTCTAGTGACTGTGAAGTTGTGGTTCTGTATAGAAGCATTACATAGTAACAGGTTTAATGTATTCCTCCCTATTCTAGTGACTGTGAAGTTGTGGTTCTGTATAGAAGCATTATAAAGTAACAGGTTTAATGTATTCCTCCCTATTCTAGTGACTGTGAAGTTGTGGTTCTGTATAGAAGCATTACATAGTAACAGGTTTAATGTATTCCTCCCTATTCTAGTGACTGTGAAGTTGTGGTTCTGTATAGAAGCATTACATAGTAACAGGTTTATTTATATTCCTCCCTATTCTAGTGACTGTGAAGTTGTGGTCCTGTATAGAAGCATTACATAGTAACAGGTTTAATGTAAGCCTCCCTATTCTAGTGACTGTGAAGTTGAGGTTCTGTATAGAAGCATTACATAGTAACAGGTTTATTGTATTCCTCCCTATTCTAGTGACTGTGAAGTTGAGGTTCTGTATAGAAGCATTACAAAGTAACAGGTTTAATGTAAGCCTCCCTATTCTAGTGACTGTGAAGTTGTGGTTCTGTATAGAAGCATTACATAGTAACAGGTTTAATGTATTCCTCCCTATTCTAGTGACTGTGAAGTTGAGGTTCTGTATAGAAGCATTACATAGTAACAGGTTTAATGTAAGCCTCCCTATTCTAGTGACTGTGAAGTTGTTGTTCTGTATAGGCAGCCTTACAAAGTAACAGGTTTATTGTATTCCTCCCTATTCTAGTGACTGTGAAGTTGTGGTTCTGTATAGGCAGCATTACATAGTAACAGGTTTAATGTAAGCCTCCCTATTCTAGTGACTGTGAAGTTGTGGTTCTGTATAGGCAGCCTTACATAGTAACAGGTTTAATGTATTCCTCCCTATTCTAGTGACTGTGAAGTTGAGGTTCTGTATAGGCAGCATTACATAGTAACAGGTTTAATGTAAGCCTCCCTATTCTAGTGACTGTGAAGTTGAGGTTCTGTATAGAAGCATTATAAAGTAACAGGTTTAATGTAAGCCTCCCTATTCTAGTGACTGTGAAGTTGTGGTTCTGTATAGGCAGCCTTACATAGTAACAGGTTTAATGTATTCCTCCCTATTCTAGTGACTGTGAAGTTGAGGTTCTGTATAGAAGCATTATAAAGTAACAGGTTTAATGTATTCCTCCCTATTCTGAAGTGACCATGAAGTTGTGGTTCTGTATAGAAGCATTACATAGTAACAGGTTTATTGTATTCCTCCCTATTCTAGTGACTGTGAAGTTGTGGTTCTGTATAGAAGCATTACAAAGTAACAGGTTTAATGTATTCCTCCCTATTCTAGTGACTGTGAAGTTGAGGTTCTGTATAGAAGCATTATAAAGTAACAGGTTTAATGTATTCCTCCCTATTCTGAAGTGACCATGAAGTTGTGGTTCTGTATAGAAGCATTACATAGTAACAGGTTTATTGTATTCCTCCCTATTCTAGTGACTGTGAAGTTGTGGTTCTGTATAGAAGCATTACAAAGTAACAGGTTTATTGTATTCCTCCCTATTCTAGTGACTGTGAAGTTGTAGTTCTGTATAGAAGCATTACATAGTAACAGGTTTAATGTATTCCTCCCTATTCTAGTGACTGTGAAGTTGTGGTTCTGTATAGAAGCATTACATAGTAACAGGTTTATTGTATTCCTCCCTATTCTAGTGACTGTGAAGTTGAGGTTCTGTATAGAAGCATTATAAAGTAACAGGTTTAATGTAAGCCTCCCTATTCTAGTGACTGTGAAGTTGAGGTTCTGTATAGAAGCATTACATAGTAACAGGTTTAATGTATTCCTCCCTATTCTAGTGACTGTGAAGTTGTGGTTCTGTATAGAAGCATTATAAAGTAACAGGTTTATTGTAAGCCTCCCTATTCTAGTGACTGTGAAGTTGTGGTTCTGTATAGAAGCATTACATAGTAACAGGTTTATTGTAAGCCTCCCTATTCTAGTGACTGTGAAGTTGTGGTTCTGTATAGAAGCATTACATAGTAACAGGTTTAATGTATTCCTCCCTATTCTAGTGACTGTGAAGTTGTGGTTCTGTATAGAAGCATTACATAGTAACAGGTTTAATGTATTCCTCCCTATTCTAGTGACTGTGAAGTTGTGGTTCTGTATAGAAGCATTACATAGTAACAGGTTTATTGTATTCCTCCCTATTCTAGTGACTGTGAAGTTGTGGTTCTGTATAGAAGCATTACATAGTAACAGGTTTAATGTAAGCCTCCCTATTCTAGTGACTGTGAAGTTGTGGTTCTGTATAGAAGCATTACATAGTAACAGGTTTATTGTATTCCTCCCTATTCTAGTGACTGTGAAGTTGTGGTTCTGTATAGAAGCATTACATAGTAACAGGTTTAATGTAAGCCTCCCTATTCTAGTGACTGTGAAGTTGTGGTTTTGTATAGAAGCATTACAAAGTAACAGGTTTATTGTATTCCTCCCTATTCTAGTGACTGTGAAGTTGTGGTTCTGTATAGAAGCATTATAAAGTAACAGGTTTAATGTAAGCCTCCCTATTCTAGTGACTGTGAAGTTGAGGTTCTGTATAGAAGCATTATAAAGTAACAGGTTTAATGTAAGCCTCCCTATTCTAGTGACTGTGAAGTTGTGGTTCTGTATAGAAGCATTATAAAGTAACAGGTTTATTGTAAGCCTCCCTATTCTAGTGACTGTGAAGTTGTGGTTCTGTATAGAAGCATTACATAGTAACAGGTTTAATGTAAGCCTCCCTATTCTAGTGACTGTGAAGTTGTGGTTCTGTATAGAAGCATTACATAGTAACAGGTTTAATGTATTCCTCCCTATTCTAGTGACTGTGAAGTTGTAGTTCTGTATAGGCAGCCTTACAAAGTAACAGGTTTAATGTATTCCTCCCTATTCTAGTGACTGTGAAGTTGTTGTTCTGTATAGAAGCATTACATAGTAACAGGTTTAATGTATTCCTCCCTATTCTAGTGACTGTGAAGTTGTTGTTCTGTATAGAAGCATTACATAGTAACAGGTTTAATGTATTCCTCCCTATTCTAGTGACTGTGAAGTTGTTGTTCTGTATAAAAGCATTACATAGTAACAGGTTTAATGTATTCCTCCCTATTCTAGTGACTGTGAAGTTGTAGTTCTGTATAGGCAGCCTTACAAAGTAACAGGTTTAATGTATTCCTCCCTATTCTAGTGACTGTGAAGTTGTTGTTCTGTATAGAAGCATTACATAGTAACAGGTATTCCTCCCTATTCTAGTGACTGTGAAGTTGTGGTTCTGTATAGGCAGCCTTACATAGTAACAGGTTTAATGTATTCCTCCCTATTCTAGTGACTGTGAAGTTGTGGTTCTGTATAGAAGCATTACATAGTAACAGGTTTATTGTATTCCTCCCTATTCTAGTGACTGTGAAGTTGTAGTTCTGTATAGAAGCATTACATAGTAACAGGTTTATTTATATTCCTCCCTATTCTAGTGACTGTGAAGTTGTGGTTCTGTATAGAAGCATTACATAGTAACAGGTTTATTGTATTCCTCCCTATTCTAGTGACTGTGAAGTTGTGGTTTTGTATAGAAGCATTACATAGTAACAGGTTTAATGTATTCCTCCCTATTCTAGTGACTGTTAAGTTGTAGTTCTGTATAGAAGCATTACATAGTAACAGGTTTAATGTAAGCCTCCCTATTCTAGTGACTGTGAAGTTGTGGTTCTGTATAGAAGCATTACATAGTAACAGGTATTCCTCCCTATTCTAGTGACTGTGAAGTTGAGGTTCTGTATAGAAGCATTACATAGTAACAGGTTTAATGTATTCCTCCCTATTCTAGTGACTGTGAAGTTGTGGTTCTGTATAGAAGCATTACATAGTAACAGGTTTATTGTATTCCTCCCTATTCTAGTGACTGTGAAGTTGTGGTTCTGTATAGAAGCATTACATAGTAACAGGTTTAATGTAAGCCTCCCTATTCTAGTGACTGTGAAGTTGTTGTTCTGTATAGAAGCATTACATAGTAACAGGTATTCCTCCCTATTCTAGTGACTGTGAAGTTGTGGTTCTGTATAGAAGCATTACATAGTAACAGGTTTAATGTAAGCCTCCCTATTCTAGTGACTGTGAAGTTGTGGTTCTGTATAGAAGCATTACATAGTAACAGGTTTAATGTAAGCCTCCCTATTCTAGTGACTGTGAAGTTGTGGTTCTGTATAGAAGCATTACATAGTAACAGGTTTATTGTATTCCTCCCTATTCTAGTGACTGTGAAGTTGTGGTTCTGTATAGAAGCATTACATAGTAACAGGTATTCCTCCCTATTCTAGTGACTGTGAAGTTGTGGTTCTGTATAGAAGCATTACATAGTAACAGGTTTATTGTATTCCTCCCTATTCTAGTGACTGTGAAGTTGTGGTTCTGTATTGAAGCATTATAAAGTAACAGGTTTAATGTAAGCCTCCCTATTCTAGTGACTGTGAAGTTGTGGTTCTGTATAGAAGCATTACATAGTAACAGGTTTAATGTATTCCTCCCTATTCTAGTGACTGTGAAGTTGTGGTTCTGTATAGAAGCATTACATAGTAACAGGTTTATTTATATTCCTCCCTATTCTAGTGACTGTGAAGTTGTGGTTCTGTATAGAAGCATTACATAGTAACAGGTTTATTTATATTCCTCCCTATTCTAGTGACTGTGAAGTTGTGGTTCTGTATAGAAGCATTACATAGTAACAGGTTTAATGTATTCCTCCCTATTCTAGTGACTGTGAAGTTGTTGTTCTGTATAAAAGCATTACATAGTAACAGGTTTAATGTATTCCTCCCTATTCTAGTGACTGTGAAGTTGTAGTTCTGTATAGGCAGCCTTACAAAGTAACAGGTTTAATGTATTCCTCCCTATTCTAGTGACTGTGAAGTTGTTGTTCTGTATAGAAGCATTACATAGTAACAGGTATTCCTCCCTATTCTAGTGACTGTGAAGTTGTGGTTCTGTATAGGCAGCCTTACATAGTAACAGGTTTAATGTATTCCTCCCTATTCTAGTGACTGTGAAGTTGTGGTTCTGTATAGAAGCATTACATAGTAACAGGTTTATTGTATTCCTCCCTATTCTAGTGACTGTGAAGTTGTAGTTCTGTATAGAAGCATTACATAGTAACAGGTTTATTTATATTCCTCCCTATTCTAGTGACTGTGAAGTTGTGGTTCTGTATAGAAGCATTACATAGTAAAAGGTTTATTGTATTCCTCCCTATTCTAGTGACTGTGAAGTTGTGGTTTTGTATAGAAGCATTACATAGTAACAGGTTTAATGTATTCCTCCCTATTCTAGTGACTGTTAAGTTGTAGTTCTGTATAGAAGCATTACATAGTAACAGGTTTAATGTAAGCCTCCCTATTCTAGTGACTGTGAAGTTGTGGTTCTGTATAGAAGCATTACATAGTAACAGGTATTCCTCCCTATTCTAGTGACTGTGAAGTTGAGGTTCTGTATAGAAGCATTACATAGTAACAGGTTTAATGTATTCCTCCCTATTCTAGTGACTGTGAAGTTGTGGTTCTGTATAGAAGCATTACATAGTAACAGGTTTATTGTATTCCTCCCTATTCTAGTGACTGTGAAGTTGTGGTTCTGTATAGAAGCATTACATAGTAACAGGTTTAATGTAAGCCTCCCTATTCTAGTGACTGTGAAGTTGTTGTTCTGTATAGAAGCATTACATAGTAACAGGTATTCCTCCCTATTCTAGTGACTGTGAAGTTGTGGTTCTGTATAGAAGCATTACATAGTAACAGGTTTAATGTAAGCCTCCCTATTCTAGTGACTGTGAAGTTGTGGTTCTGTATAGAAGCATTACATAGTAACAGGTTTAATGTAAGCCTCCCTATTCTAGTGACTGTGAAGTTGTGGTTCTGTATAGAAGCATTACATAGTAACAGGTTTATTGTATTCCTCCCTATTCTAGTGACTGTGAAGTTGTGGTTCTGTATAGAAGCATTACATAGTAACAGGTATTCCTCCCTATTCTAGTGACTGTGAAGTTGTGGTTCTGTATAGAAGCATTACATAGTAACAGGTTTATTGTATTCCTCCCTATTCTAGTGACTGTGAAGTTGTGGTTCTGTATTGAAGCATTATAAAGTAACAGGTTTAATGTAAGCCTCCCTATTCTAGTGACTGTGAAGTTGTGGTTCTGTATAGAAGCATTACATAGTAACAGGTTTAATGTATTCCTCCCTATTCTAGTGACTGTGAAGTTGTGGTTCTGTATAGAAGCATTACATAGTAACAGGTTTATTTATATTCCTCCCTATTCTAGTGACTGTGAAGTTGTGGTTCTGTATAGAAGCATTACATAGTAACAGGTTTATTTATATTCCTCCCTATTCTAGTGACTGTGAAGTTGTGGTTCTGTATAGAAGCATTACATAGTAACAGGTTTATTGTATTCCTCCCTATTCTAGTGACTGTGAAGTTGTGGTTCTGTATAGAAGCATTACAAAGTAACAGGTTTATTGTATTCCTCCCTATTCTAGTGACTGTGAAGTTGTTGTTCTGTATAGAAGCATTATAAAGTAACAGGTTTATTGTATTCCTCCCTATTCTAGTGACTGTGAAGTTGAGGTTCTGTATAGAAGCATTATAAAGTAACAGGTTTAATGTAAGCCTCCCTATTCTAGTGACTGTGAAGTTGTGGTTCTGTATAGAAGCATTACATAGTAACAGGTTTAATGTAAGCCTCCCTATTCTAGTGACTGTGAAGTTGTGGTTCTGTATAGAAGCATTACATAGTAACAGGTTTAATGTAAGCCTCCCTATTCTAGTGACTGTGAAGTTGAGGTTCTGTATAGAAGCATTATAAAGTAACAGGTTTAATGTAAGCCTCCCTATTCTAGTGACTGTGAAGTTGTGGTTCTGTATAGAAGCATTACATAGTAACAGGTTTATTGTATTCCTCCCTATTCTAGTGACTGTGAAGTTGTAGTTCTGTATAGAAGCATTACATAGTAACAGGTTTAATGTATTCCTCCCTATTCTAGTGACTGTGAAGTTGTGGTTCTGTATAGAAGCATTACATAGTAACAGGTTTATTGTATTCCTCCCTATTCTAGTGACTGTGAAGTTGTAGTTCTGTATAGGCAGCCTTACATAGTAACAGGTTTAATGTATTCCTCCCTATTCTAGTGACTGTGAAGTTGAGGTTCTGTATAGAAGCATTACATAGTAACAGGTTTAATGTAAGCCTCCCTATTCTAGTGACTGTGAAGTTGTGGTTCTGTATAGAAGCATTATAAAGTAACAGGTTTAATGTAAGCCTCCCTATTCTAGTGACTGTGAAGTTGTAGTTCTGTATAGAAGCATTACAAAGTAACAGGTTTAATGTAAGCCTCCCTATTCTAGTGACTGTGAAGTTGTGGTTCTGTATAGAAGCATTATAAAGTAACAGGTTTATTGTATTCCTCCCTATTCTAGTGACTGTGAAGTTGTAGTTCTGTATAGAAGCATTACAAAGTAACAGGTTTAATGTAAGCCTCCCTATTCTAGTGACTGTGAAGTTGTGGTTCTGTATAGAAGCATTATAAAGTAACAGGTTTATTGTATTCCTCCCTATTCTAGTGACTGTGAAGTTGAGGTTCTGTATAGAAGCATTACAAAGTAACAGGTTTAATGTATTCCTCCCTATTCTAGTGACTGTGAAGTTGTGGTTCTGTATAGAAGCATTACATAGTAACAGGTTTAATGTATTCCTCCCTATTCTAGTGACTGTGAAGTTGTGGTTCTGTATAGAAGCATTACATAGTAACAGGTTTATTGTATTCCTCCCTATTCTAGTGACTGTGAAGTTGTGGTTCTGTATAGAAGCATTACATAGTAACAGGTTTAATGTAAGCCTCCCTATTCTAGTGACTGTGAAGTTGTGGTTCTGTATAGAAGCATTACATAGTAACAGGTTTATTGTATTCCTCCCTATTCTAGTGACTGTGAAGTTGTGGTTCTGTATAGAAGCATTACATAGTAACAGGTTTAATGTAAGCCTCCCTATTCTAGTGACTGTGAAGTTGTGGTTTTGTATAGAAGCATTACAAAGTAACAGGTTTATTGTATTCCTCCCTATTCTAGTGACTGTGAAGTTGTGGTTCTGTATAGAAGCATTATAAAGTAACAGGTTTAATGTAAGCCTCCCTATTCTAGTGACTGTGAAGTTGAGGTTCTGTATAGAAGCATTATAAAGTAACAGGTTTAATGTAAGCCTCCCTATTCTAGTGACTGTGAAGTTGTGGTTCTGTATAGAAGCATTATAAAGTAACAGGTTTATTGTAAGCCTCCCTATTCTAGTGACTGTGAAGTTGTGGTTCTGTATAGAAGCATTACATAGTAACAGGTTTAATGTAAGCCTCCCTATTCTAGTGACTGTGAAGTTGTGGTTCTGTATAGAAGCATTACATAGTAACAGGTTTAATGTATTCCTCCCTATTCTAGTGACTGTGAAGTTGTAGTTCTGTATAGGCAGCCTTACAAAGTAACAGGTTTAATGTATTCCTCCCTATTCTAGTGACTGTGAAGTTGTTGTTCTGTATAGAAGCATTACATAGTAACAGGTTTAATGTATTCCTCCCTATTCTAGTGACTGTGAAGTTGTTGTTCTGTATAGAAGCATTACATAGTAACAGGTTTAATGTATTCCTCCCTATTCTAGTGACTGTGAAGTTGTTGTTCTGTATAAAAGCATTACATAGTAACAGGTTTAATGTATTCCTCCCTATTCTAGTGACTGTGAAGTTGTAGTTCTGTATAGGCAGCCTTACAAAGTAACAGGTTTAATGTATTCCTCCCTATTCTAGTGACTGTGAAGTTGTTGTTCTGTATAGAAGCATTACATAGTAACAGGTATTCCTCCCTATTCTAGTGACTGTGAAGTTGTGGTTCTGTATAGGCAGCCTTACATAGTAACAGGTTTAATGTATTCCTCCCTATTCTAGTGACTGTGAAGTTGTGGTTCTGTATAGAAGCATTACATAGTAACAGGTTTATTGTATTCCTCCCTATTCTAGTGACTGTGAAGTTGTAGTTCTGTATAGAAGCATTACATAGTAACAGGTTTATTTATATTCCTCCCTATTCTAGTGACTGTGAAGTTGTGGTTCTGTATAGAAGCATTACATAGTAACAGGTTTATTGTATTCCTCCCTATTCTAGTGACTGTGAAGTTGTGGTTTTGTATAGAAGCATTACATAGTAACAGGTTTAATGTATTCCTCCCTATTCTAGTGACTGTTAAGTTGTAGTTCTGTATAGAAGCATTACATAGTAACAGGTTTAATGTAAGCCTCCCTATTCTAGTGACTGTGAAGTTGTGGTTCTGTATAGAAGCATTACATAGTAACAGGTATTCCTCCCTATTCTAGTGACTGTGAAGTTGAGGTTCTGTATAGAAGCATTACATAGTAACAGGTTTAATGTATTCCTCCCTATTCTAGTGACTGTGAAGTTGTGGTTCTGTATAGAAGCATTACATAGTAACAGGTTTATTGTATTCCTCCCTATTCTAGTGACTGTGAAGTTGTGGTTCTGTATAGAAGCATTACATAGTAACAGGTTTAATGTAAGCCTCCCTATTCTAGTGACTGTGAAGTTGTTGTTCTGTATAGAAGCATTACATAGTAACAGGTATTCCTCCCTATTCTAGTGACTGTGAAGTTGTGGTTCTGTATAGAAGCATTACATAGTAACAGGTTTAATGTAAGCCTCCCTATTCTAGTGACTGTGAAGTTGTGGTTCTGTATAGAAGCATTACATAGTAACAGGTTTAATGTAAGCCTCCCTATTCTAGTGACTGTGAAGTTGTGGTTCTGTATAGAAGCATTACATAGTAACAGGTTTATTGTATTCCTCCCTATTCTAGTGACTGTGAAGTTGTGGTTCTGTATAGAAGCATTACATAGTAACAGGTATTCCTCCCTATTCTAGTGACTGTGAAGTTGTGGTTCTGTATAGAAGCATTACATAGTAACAGGTTTATTGTATTCCTCCCTATTCTAGTGACTGTGAAGTTGTGGTTCTGTATTGAAGCATTATAAAGTAACAGGTTTAATGTAAGCCTCCCTATTCTAGTGACTGTGAAGTTGTGGTTCTGTATAGAAGCATTACATAGTAACAGGTTTAATGTATTCCTCCCTATTCTAGTGACTGTGAAGTTGTGGTTCTGTATAGAAGCATTACATAGTAACAGGTTTATTTATATTCCTCCCTATTCTAGTGACTGTGAAGTTGTGGTTCTGTATAGAAGCATTACATAGTAACAGGTTTATTTATATTCCTCCCTATTCTAGTGACTGTGAAGTTGTGGTTCTGTATAGAAGCATTACATAGTAACAGGTTTATTGTATTCCTCCCTATTCTAGTGACTGTGAAGTTGTGGTTCTGTATAGAAGCATTACAAAGTAACAGGTTTATTGTATTCCTCCCTATTCTAGTGACTGTGAAGTTGTTGTTCTGTATAGAAGCATTATAAAGTAACAGGTTTATTGTATTCCTCCCTATTCTAGTGACTGTGAAGTTGAGGTTCTGTATAGAAGCATTATAAAGTAACAGGTTTAATGTAAGCCTCCCTATTCTAGTGACTGTGAAGTTGTGGTTCTGTATAGAAGCATTACATAGTAACAGGTTTAATGTAAGCCTCCCTATTCTAGTGACTGTGAAGTTGTGGTTCTGTATAGAAGCATTACATAGTAACAGGTTTAATGTAAGCCTCCCTATTCTAGTGACTGTGAAGTTGAGGTTCTGTATAGAAGCATTATAAAGTAACAGGTTTAATGTAAGCCTCCCTATTCTAGTGACTGTGAAGTTGTGGTTCTGTATAGAAGCATTACATAGTAACAGGTTTATTGTATTCCTCCCTATTCTAGTGACTGTGAAGTTGTAGTTCTGTATAGAAGCATTACATAGTAACAGGTTTAATGTATTCCTCCCTATTCTAGTGACTGTGAAGTTGTGGTTCTGTATAGAAGCATTACATAGTAACAGGTTTATTGTATTCCTCCCTATTCTAGTGACTGTGAAGTTGTAGTTCTGTATAGGCAGCCTTACATAGTAACAGGTTTAATGTATTCCTCCCTATTCTAGTGACTGTGAAGTTGAGGTTCTGTATAGAAGCATTACATAGTAACAGGTTTAATGTAAGCCTCCCTATTCTAGTGACTGTGAAGTTGTGGTTCTGTATAGAAGCATTATAAAGTAACAGGTTTAATGTAAGCCTCCCTATTCTAGTGACTGTGAAGTTGTAGTTCTGTATAGAAGCATTACAAAGTAACAGGTTTAATGTAAGCCTCCCTATTCTAGTGACTGTGAAGTTGTGGTTCTGTATAGAAGCATTATAAAGTAACAGGTTTATTGTATTCCTCCCTATTCTAGTGACTGTGAAGTTGTAGTTCTGTATAGAAGCATTACATAGTAACAGGTTTAATGTAAGCCTCCCTATTCTAGTGACTGTGAAGTTGTGGTTCTGTATAGAAGCATTATAAAGTAACAGGTTTAATGTAAGCCTCCCTATTCTAGTGACTGTGAAGTTGTAGTTCTGTATAGAAGCATTACAAAGTAACAGGTTTAATGTAAGCCTCCCTATTCTAGTGACTGTGAAGTTGTGGTTCTGTATAGAAGCATTATAAAGTAACAGGTTTATTGTATTCCTCCCTATTCTAGTGACTGTGAAGTTGTGGTTCTGTATAGAAGCATTACATAGTAACAGGTTTAATGTAAGCCTCCCTATTCTAGTGACTGTGAAGTTGTAGTTCTGTATAGAAGCATTACATAGTAACAGGTTTATTGTATTCCTCCCTATTCTAGTGACTGTGAAGTTGTGGTTCTGTATAGAAGCATTACATAGTAACAGGTTTAATGTAAGCCTCCCTATTCTAGTGACTGTGAAGTTGTAGTTCTGTATAGAAGCATTACATAGTAACAGGTTTAATGTATTCCTCCCTATTCTAGTGACTGTGAAGTTGAGGTTCTGTATAGAAGCATTACATAGTAACAGGTTTATTGTATTCCTCCCTATTCTAGTGACTGTGAAGTTGAGGTTCTGTATAGAAGCATTATAAAGTAACAGGTTTAATGTATTCCTCCCTATTCTAGTGACTGTGAAGTTGTTGTTCTGTATAGGCAGCCTTACAAAGTAACAGGTTTAATGTAAGCCTCCCTATTCTAGTGACTGTGAAGTTGTGGTTCTGTATAGAAGCATTACATAGTAACAGGTTTATTGTATTCCTCCCTATTCTAGTGACTGTGAAGTTGTGGTTCTGTATAGGCAGCCTTACAAAGTAACAGGTTTAATGTAAGCCTCCCTATTCTAGTGACTGTGAAGTTGTTGTTCTGTATAGAAGCATTACAAAGTAACAGGTTTAATGTATTCCTCCCTATTCTAGTGACTGTGAAGTTGTGGTTTTGTATAGAAGCATTATAAAGTAACAGGTTTAATGTATTCCTCCCTATTCTAGTGACTGTGAAGTTGTGGTTCTGTATAGGCAGCCTTACAAAGTAACAGGTTTAATGTATTCCTCCCTATTCTAGTGACTGTGAAGTTGTGGTTTTGTATAGAAGCATTATAAAGTAACAGGTTTAATGTATTCCTCCCTATTCTAGTGACTGTGAAGTTGTGGTTCTGTATAGGCAGCCTTACAAAGTAACAGGTTTAATGTATTCCTCCCTATTCTAGTGACTGTGAAGTTGTGGTTCTGTATAGAAGCATTACATAGTAACAGGTTTAATGTATTCCTCCCTATTCTAGTGACTGTGAAGTTGTTGTTCTGTATAGAAGCATTACATAGTAACAGGTTTAATGTAAGCCTCCCTATTCTAGTGACTGTGAAGTTGAGGTTCTGTATAGAAGCATTACATAGTAACAGGTTTAATGTATTCCTCCCTATTCTAGTGACTGTGAAGTTGTGGTTCTGTATAGAAGCATTACATAGTAACAGGTTTAATGTAAGCCTCCCTATTCTAGTGACTGTGAAGTTGTGGTTCTGTATAGAAGCATTACATAGTAACAGGTTTAATGTAAGCCTCCCTATTCTAGTGACTGTGAAGTTGTGGTTCTGTATAGGCAGCCTTACAAAGTAACAGGTTTAATGTATTCCTCCCTATTCTAGTGACTGTGAAGTTGTTGTTCTGTATAGAAGCATTACATAGTAACAGGTTTAATGTAAGCCTCCCTATTCTAGTGACTGTGAAGTTGAGGTTCTGTATAGAAGCATTACATAGTAACAGGTTTAATGTAAGCCTCCCTATTCTAGTGACTGTGAAGTTGTGGTTCTGTATAGGCAGCCTTACAAAGTAACAGGTTTAATGTATTCCTCCCTATTCTAGTGACTGTGAAGTTGTGGTTCTGTATAGAAGCATTATAAAGTAACAGGTTTAATGTATTCCTCCCTATTCTAGTGACTGTGAAGTTGTGGTTCTGTATAGAAGCATTACATAGTAACAGGTTTAATGTAAGCCTCCCTATTCTAGTGACTGTGAAGTTGAGGTTCTGTATAGAAGCATTACATAGTAACAGGTTTAATGTAAGCCTCCCTATTCTAGTGACTGTGAAGTTGTGGTTCTGTA
This sequence comes from Siphonodentalium dalli, assembly GCA_032622095.1. Taxonomy (NCBI): domain Eukaryota; kingdom Metazoa; phylum Mollusca; class Scaphopoda; order Gadilida; family Siphonodentaliidae; genus Siphonodentalium; species Siphonodentalium dalli. The sequence goes on along the minus strand of CP136068.1, from coordinate 177,751,309 downwards.
TAGGCAGCCTTACAAAGTAACAGGTTTAATGTAAGCCTCCCTATTCTAGTGACTGTGAAGTTGTGGTTCTGTATAGAAGCATTACAAAGTAACAGGTTTAATGTATTCCTCCCTATTCTAGTGACTGTGAAGTTGAGGTTCTGTATAGGCAGCCTTACAAAGTAACAGGTTTAATGTATTCCTCCCTATTCTAGTGACTGTGAAGTTGTGGTTCTGTATAGAAGCATTACAAAGTAACAGGTTTAATGTATTCCTCCCTATTCTAGTGACTGTGAAGTTGTGGTTCTGTATAGGCAGCCTTACAAAGTAACAGGTTTAATGTATTCCTCCCTATTCTAGTGACTGTGAAGTTGTGGTTCTGTATAGGCAGCCTTACAAAGTAACAGGTTTAATGTATTCCTCCCTATTCTAGTGACTGTGAAGTTGTGGTTCTGTATAGAAGCATTACATAGTAACAGGTTTATTGTATTCCTCCCTATTCTAGTGACTGTGAAGTTGAGGTTCTGTATAGGCAGCCTTACAAAGTAACAGGTTTATTGTATTCCTCCCTATTCTAGTGACTGTGAAGTTGTGGTTCTGTATAGAAGCATTACATAGTAACAGGTTTAATGTAAGCCTCCCTATTCTAGTGACTGTGAAGTTGTTGTTCTGTATAGAAGCATTACATAGTAACAGGTTTAATGTAAGCCTCCCTATTCTAGTGACTGTGAAGTTGTGGTTCTGTATAGAAGCATTACATAGTAACAGGTTTAATGTAAGCCTCCCTATTCTAGTGACTGTGAAGTTGTGGTTCTGTATAGGCAGCCTTACATAGTAACAGGTTTAATGTAAGCCTCCCTATTCTAGTGACTGTGAAGTTGTGGTTCTGTATAGGCAGCCTTACAAAGTAACAGGTTTAATGTATTCCTCCCTATTCTAGTGACTGTGAAGTTGTTGTTCTGTATAGAAGCATTACATAGTAACAGGTTTAATGTAAGCCTCCCTATTCTAGTGACTGTGAAGTTGAGGTTCTGTATAGAAGCATTACATAGTAACAGGTTTAATGTAAGCCTCCCTATTCTAGTGACTGTGAAGTTGTGGTTCTGTATAGGCAGCCTTACAAAGTAACAGGTTTAATGTATTCCTCCCTATTCTAGTGACTGTGAAGTTGTGGTTCTGTATAGAAGCATTACATAGTAACAGGTTTAATGTAAGCCTCCCTATTCTAGTGACTGTGAAGTTGTTGTTCTGTATAGAAGCATTACATAGTAACAGGTTTAATGTAAGCCTCCCTATTCTAGTGACTGTGAAGTTGTTGTTCTGTATAGAAGCATTACATAGTAACAGGTTTAATGTAAGCCTCCCTATTCTAGTGACTGTGAAGTTGAGGTTCTGTATAGAAGCATTACAAAGTAACAGGTTTATTTATATTCCTCCCTATTCTAGTGACTGTGAAGTTGTGGTTCTGTATAGAAGCATTACATAGTAACAGGTTTAATGTAAGCCTCCCTATTCTAGTGACTGTGAAGTTGTGGTTCTGTATAGAAGCATTACATAGTAACAGGTTTAATGTAAGCCTCCCTATTCTAGTGACTGTGAAGTTGTGGTTCTGTATAGAAGCATTACATAGTAACAGGTTTAATGTATTCCTCCCTATTCTAGTGACTGTGAAGTTGTGGTTCTGTATAGAAGCATTACATAGTAACAGGTTTAATGTAAGCCTCCCTATTCTAGTGACTGTGAAGTTGTGGTTCTGTATAGAAGCATTACATAGTAACAGGTTTATTGTATTCCTCCCTATTCTAGTGACTGTGAAGTTGTGGTTCTGTATAGGCAGCCTTACAAAGTAACAGGTTTATTGTATTCCTCCCTATTCTAGTGACTGTGAAGTTGTGGTTCTGTATAGAAGCATTACATAGTAACAGGTTTATTGTATTCCTCCCTATTCTAGTGACTGTGAAGTTGTGGTTCTGTATAGAAGCATTACATAGTAACAGGTTTAATGTATTCCTCCCTATTCTAGTGACTGTGAAGTTGTGGTTCTGTATAGGCAGCCTTACAAAGTAACAGGTTTATTGTATTCCTCCCTATTCTAGTGACTGTGAAGTTGTGGTTCTGTATAGAAGCATTACATAGTAACAGGTTTAATGTAAGCCTCCCTATTCTAGTGACTGTGAAGTTGAGGTTCTGTATAGAAGCATTACATAGTAACAGGTTTAATGTAAGCCTCCCTATTCTAGTGACTGTGAAGTTGTGGTTCTGTATAGGCAGCCTTACAAAGTAACAGGTTTAATGTATTCCTCCCTATTCTAGTGACTGTGAAGTTGTTGTTCTGTATAGAAGCATTACATAGTAACAGGTTTAATGTAAGCCTCCCTATTCTAGTGACTGTGAAGTTGAGGTTCTGTATAGAAGCATTACAAAGTAACAGGTTTATTTATATTCCTCCCTATTCTAGTGACTGTGAAGTTGTGGTTCTGTATAGAAGCATTACATAGTAACAGGTTTAATGTAAGCCTCCCTATTCTAGTGACTGTGAAGTTGTGGTTCTGTATAGAAGCATTACATAGTAACAGGTTTAATGTATTCCTCCCTATTCTAGTGACTGTGAAGTTGTGGTTCTGTATAGAAGCATTACAAAGTAACAGGTTTATTGTAAGCCTCCCTATTCTAGTGACTGTGAAGTTGTGGTTCTGTATAGAAGCATTACATAGTAACAGGTTTAATGTAAGCCTCCCTATTCTAGTGACTGTGAAGTTGTGGTTCTGTATAGAAGCATTACATAGTAACAGGTTTATTGTATTCCTCCCTATTCTAGTGACTGTGAAGTTGTGGTTCTGTATAGGCAGCCTTACAAAGTAACAGGTTTATTGTATTCCTCCCTATTCTAGTGACTGTGAAGTTGTGGTTCTGTATAGAAGCATTACATAGTAACAGGTTTATTGTATTCCTCCCTATTCTAGTGACTGTGAAGTTGTGGTTCTGTATAGAAGCATTACATAGTAACAGGTTTAATGTATTCCTCCCTATTCTAGTGACTGTGAAGTTGTGGTTCTGTATAGGCAGCCTTACAAAGTAACAGGTTTATTGTATTCCTCCCTATTCTAGTGACTGTGAAGTTGTGGTTCTGTATAGAAGCATTACATAGTAACAGGTTTAATGTAAGCCTCCCTATTCTAGTGACTGTGAAGTTGTGGTTCTGTATAGGCAGCCTTACAAAGTAACAGGTTTAATGTATTCCTCCCTATTCTAGTGACTGTGAAGTTGTGTTTCTGTATAGAAGCATTACATAGTAACAGGTTTAATGTAAGCCTCCCTATTCTAGTGACTGTGAAGTTGTGGTTCTGTATAGGCAGCCTTACAAAGTAACAGGTTTAATGTATTCCTCCCTATTCTAGTGACTGTGAAGTTGAGGTTCTGTATAGAAGCATTACATAGTAACAGGTTTAATGTAAGCCTCCCTATTCTAGTGACTGTGAAGTTGTTGTTCTGTATAGAAGCATTACATAGTAACAGGTTTAATGTAAGCCTCCCTATTCTAGTGACTGTGAAGTTGAGGTTCTGTATAGAAGCATTACATAGTAACAGGTTTAATGTATTCCTCCCTATTCTAGTGACTGTGAAGTTGTGGTTCTGTATAGAAGCATTACATAGTAACAGGTTTAATGTATTCCTCCCTATTCTAGTGACTGTGAAGTTGTGGTTCTGTATAGAAGCATTACATAGTAACAGGTTTAATGTAAGCCTCCCTATTCTAGTGACTGTGAAGTTGTGGTTCTGTATAGGCAGCCTTACAAAGTAACAGGTTTAATGTATTCCTCCCTATTCTAGTGACTGTGAAGTTGTTGTTCTGTATAGAAGCATTACATAGTAACAGGTTTAATGTAAGCCTCCCTATTCTAGTGACTGTGAAGTTGTGGTTCTGTATAGAAGCATTATAAAGTAACAGGTTTAATGTAAGCCTCCCTATTCTAGTGACTGTGAAGTTGTGGTTCTGTATAGAAGCATTACATAGTAACAGGTTTAATGTAAGCCTCCCTATTCTAGTGACTGTGAAGTTGTGGTTCTGTATAGAAGCATTACATAGTAACAGGTTTAATGTATTCCTCCCTATTCTAGTGACTGTGAAGTTGTGGTTCTGTATAGGCAGCCTTACAAAGTAACAGGTTTATTGTATTCCTCCCTATTCTAGTGACTGTGAAGTTGTGGTTCTGTATAGAAGCATTACAAAGTAACAGGTTTAATGTAAGCCTCCCTATTCTAGTGACTGTGAAGTTGTGGTTCTGTATAGAAGCATTACATAGTAACAGGTTTAATGTAAGCCTCCCTATTCTAGTGACTGTGAAGTTGTGGTTCTGTATAGAAGCATTACATAGTAACAGGTTTAATGTATTCCTCCCTATTCTAGTGACTGTGAAGTTGAGGTTCTGTATAGAAGCATTACAAAGTAACAGGTTTAATGTATTCCTCCCTATTCTAGTGACTGTGAAGTTGTGGTTCTGTATAGAAGCATTACAAAGTAACAGGTTTAATGTAAGCCTCCCTATTCTAGTGACTGTGAAGTTGTTGTTCTGTATAGAAGCATTACATAGTAACAGGTTTATTGTATTCCTCCCTATTCTAGTGACTGTGAAGTTGAGGTTCTGTATAGGCAGCCTTACAAAGTAACAGGTTTAATGTAAGCCTCCCTATTCTAGTGACTGTGAAGTTGAGGTTCTGTATAGGCAGCCTTACAAAGTAACAGGTTTAATGTAAGCCTCCCTATTCTAGTGACCGTGAAGTTGAGGTTCTGTATAGAAGCATTACATAGTAACAGGTTTAATGTAAGCCTCCCTATTCTAGTGACTGTGAAGTTGTGGTTCTGTATAGGCAGCCTTACAAAGTAACAGGTTTAATGTATTCCTCCCTATTCTAGTGACTGTGAAGTTGTGGTTCTGTATAGAAGCATTACATAGTAACAGGTTTAATGTATTCCTCCCTATTCTAGTGACTGTGAAGTTGTGGTTCTGTATAGGCAGCCTTACAAAGTAACAGGTTTAATGTAAGCCTCCCTATTCTAGTGACTGTGAAGTTGTGGTTCTGTATAGAAGCATTATAAAGTAACAGGTTTAATGTAAGCCTCCCTATTCTAGTGACTGTGAAGTTGTGGTTCTGTATAGAAGCATTACATAGTAACAGGTTTAATGTATTCCTCCCTATTCTAGTGACTGTGAAGTTGAGGTTCTGTATAGAAGCATTACAAAGTAACAGGTTTAATGTATTCCTCCCTATTCTAGTGACTGTGAAGTTGTGGTTCTGTATAGGCAGCCTTACAAAGTAACAGGTTTAATGTATTCCTCCCTATTCTAGTGACTGTGAAGTTGTGTTTCTGTATTGAAGCATTACATAGTAACAGGTTTAAGGTATTCCTCCCTATTCTAGTGACTGTGAAGTTGTGGTTCTGTATAGGCAGCCTTACAAAGTAACAGGTTTAATGTAAGCCTCCCTATTCTAGTGACTGTGAAGTTGTGGTTCTGTATAGAAGCATTATAAAGTAACAGGTTTAATGTAAGCCTCCCTATTCTAGTGACTGTGAAGTTGTGGTTCTGTATAGAAGCATTACATAGTAACAGGTTTAATGTATTCCTCCCTATTCTAGTGACTGTGAAGTTGTGGTTCTGTATAGAAGCATTACATAGTAACAGGTTTATTTATATTCCTCCCTATTCTAGTGACTGTGAAGTTGTGGTTCTGTATAGAAGCATTACATAGTAACAGGTTTATTGTAAGCCTCCCTATTCTAGTGACTGTGAAGTTGTGGTTCTGTATAGAAGCATTATAAAGTAACAGGTTTAATGTATTCCTCCCTATTCTAGTGACTGTGAAGTTGTGGTTCTGTATAGGCAGCCTTACAAAGTAACAGGTTTAATGTAAGCCTCCCTATTCTAGTGACTGTGAAGTTGTGGTTCTGTATAGAAGCATTATAAAGTAACAGGTTTAATGTAAGCCTCCCTATTCTAGTGACTGTGAAGTTGTGGTTCTGTATAGAAGCATTACATAGTAACAGGTTTAATGTATTCCTCCCTATTCTAGTGACTGTGAAGTTGTGGTTCTGTATAGGCAGCCTTACAAAGTAACAGGTTTAATGTAAGCCTCCCTATTCTAGTGACTGTGAAGTTGTGGTTCTGTATAGAAGCATTATAAAGTAACAGGTTTAATGTAAGCCTCCCTATTCTAGTGACTGTGAAGTTGTGGTTCTGTATAGGCAGCCTTACAAAGTAACAGGTTTAATGTAAGCCTCCCTATTCTAGTGACTGTGAAGTTGTGGTTCTGTATAGAAGCATTATAAAGTAACAGGTTTAATGTAAGCCTCCCTATTCTAGTGACTGTGAAGTTGTGGTTCTGTATAGAAGCATTACATAGTAACAGGTTTAATGTATTCCTCCCTATTCTAGTGACTGTGAAGTTGTGGTTCTGTATAGGCAGCCTTACAAAGTAACAGGTTTAATGTATTCCTCCCTATTCTAGTGACTGTGAAGTTGTGGTTCTGTATAGGCAGCCTTACAAAGTAACAGGTTTAATGTAAGCCTCCCTATTCTAGTGACTGTGAAGTTGAGGTTCTGTATAGAAGCATTACATAGTAACAGGTTTAATGTAAGCCTCCCTATTCTAGTGACTGTGAAGTTGAGGTTCTGTATAGAAGCATTACATAGTAACAGGTTTAATGTATTCCTCCCTATTCTAGTGACTGTGAAGTTGTGGTTCTGTATAGAAGCATTATAAAGTAACAGGTTTAATGTAAGCCTCCCTATTCTAGTGACTGTGAAGTTGTGGTTCTGTATAGGCAGCCTTACAAAGTAACAGGTTTAATGTAAGCCTCCCTATTCTAGTGACTGTGAAGTTGAGGTTCTGTATAGAAGCATTACATAGTAACAGGTTTAATGTAAGCCTCCCTATTCTAGTGACTGTGAAGTTGTGGTTCTGTATAGAAGCATTACATAGTAACAGGTTTAATGTATTCCTCCCTATTCTAGTGACTGTGAAGTTGAGGTTCTGTATAGAAGCATTACAAAGTAACAGGTTTAATGTATTCCTCCCTATTCTAGTGACTGTGAAGTTGTGGTTCTGTATAGGCAGCCTTACAAAGTAACAGGTTTAATGTATTCCTCCCTATTCTAGTGACTGTGAAGTTGTGGTTCTGTATAGGCAGCCTTACAAAGTAACAGGTTTAATGTAAGCCTCCCTATTCTAGTGACTGTGAAGTTGTGGTTCTGTATAGAAGCATTACATAGTAACAGGTTTATTGTAAGCCTCCCTATTCTAGTGACTGTGAAGTTGTGGTTCTGTATAGAAGCATTATAAAGTAACAGGTTTAATGTAAGCCTCCCTATTCTAGTGACTGTGAAGTTGTGGTTCTGTATAGAAGCATTACATAGTAACAGGTTTATTGTATTCCTCCCTATTCTAGTGACTGTGAAGTTGTGGTTCTGTATAGAAGCATTATAAAGTAACAGGTTTAATGTATTCCTCCCTATTCTAGTGACTGTGAAGTTGTGGTTCTGTATAGGCAGCCTTACAAAGTAACAGGTTTAATGTAAGCCTCCCTATTCTAGTGACTGTGAAGTTGTGGTTCTGTATAGAAGCATTACATAGTAACAGGTTTATTGTATTCCTCCCTATTCTAGTGACTGTGAAGTTGTGGTTCTGTATAGAAGCATTATAAAGTAACAGGTTTAATGTATTCCTCCCTATTCTAGTGACTGTGAAGTTGTGGTTCTGTATAGGCAGCCTTACAAAGTAACAGGTTTAATGTAAGCCTCCCTATTCTAGTGACTGTGAAGTTGTGGTTCTGTATAGAAGCATTACATAGTAACAGGTTTATTGTATTCCTCCCTATTCTAGTGACTGTGAAGTTGTGGTTCTGTATAGAAGCATTATAAAGTAACAGGTTTAATGTATTCCTCCCTATTCTAGTGACTGTGAAGTTGTGGTTCTGTATAGGCAGCCTTACAAAGTAACAGGTTTAATGTAAGCCTCCCTATTCTAGTGACTGTGAAGTTGTGGTTCTGTATAGAAGCATTACATAGTAACAGGTTTATTGTAAGCCTCCCTATTCTAGTGACTGTGAAGTTGTGGTTCTGTATAGAAGCATTATAAAGTAACAGGTTTAATGTAAGCCTCCCTATTCTAGTGACTGTGAAGTTGTGGTTCTGTATAGAAGCATTACATAGTAACAGGTTTATTGTATTCCTCCCTATTCTAGTGACTGTGAAGTTGTGGTTCTGTATAGAAGCATTATAAAGTAACAGGTTTAATGTATTCCTCCCTATTCTAGTGACTGTGAAGTTGTGGTTCTGTATAGGCAGCCTTACAAAGTAACAGGTTTAATGTAAGCCTCCCTATTCTAGTGACTGTGAAGTTGTGGTTCTGTATAGAAGCATTACATAGTAACAGGTTTATTGTAAGCCTCCCTATTCTAGTGACTGTGAAGTTGTGGTTCTGTATAGAAGCATTATAAAGTAACAGGTTTAATGTATTCCTCCCTATTCTAGTGACTGTGAAGTTGTGGTTCTGTATAGAAGCATTACATAGTAACAGGTTTATTGTAAGCCTCCCTATTCTAGTGACTGTGAAGTTGTGGTTCTGTATAGAAGCATTATAAAGTAACAGGTTTAATGTATTCCTCCCTATTCTAGTGACTGTGAAGTTGTGGTTCTGTATAGAAGCATTATAAAGTAACAGGTTTAATGTATTCCTCCCTATTCTAGTGACTGTGAAGTTGAGGTTCTGTATAGAAGCATTATAAAGTAACAGGTTTAATGTATTCCTCCCTATTCTAGTGACTGTGAAGTTGTGGTTCTGTATAGAAGCATTATAAAGTAACAGGTTTAATGTATTCCTCCCTATTCTAGTGACTGTGAAGTTGAGGTTCTGTATAGAAGCATTACATAGTAACAGGTTTATTGTAAGCCTCCCTATTCTAGTGACTGTGAAGTTGTGGTTCTGTATAGGCAGCCTTACAAAGTAACAGGTTTAATGTAAGCCTCCCTATTCTAGTGACTGTGAAGTTGAGGTTCTGTATAGAAGCATTATAAAGTAACAGGTTTAATGTAAGCCTCCCTATTCTAGTGACTGTGAAGTTGTGGTTCTGTATAGAAGCATTACATAGTAACAGGTTTATTGTAAGCCTCCCTATTCTAGTGACTGTGAAGTTGTGGTTCTGTATAGGCAGCCTTACAAAGTAACAGGTTTAATGTAAGCCTCCCTATTCTAGTGACTGTGAAGTTGTGGTTCTGTATAGAAGCATTACATAGTAACAGGTTTATTGTAAGCCTCCCTATTCTAGTGACTGTGAAGTTGTGGTTCTGTATAGAAGCATTATAAAGTAACAGGTTTAATGTATTCCTCCCTATTCTAGTGACTGTGAAGTTGTGGTTCTGTATAGAAGCATTACATAGTAACAGGTTTATTGTAAGCCTCCCTATTCTAGTGACTGTGAAGTTGTGGTTCTGTATAGGCAGCCTTACAAAGTAACAGGTTTAATGTAAGCCTCCCTATTCTAGTGACTGTGAAGTTGAGGTTCTGTATAGAAGCATTATAAAGTAACAGGTTTAATGTAAGCCTCCCTATTCTAGTGACTGTGAAGTTGTGGTTCTGTATAGAAGCATTACATAGTAACAGGTTTATTGTATTCCTCCCTATTCTAGTGACCATGAAGTTGTGGTTCTGTATAGGCAGCCTTACAAAGTAACAGGTTTAATGTAAGCCTCCCTATTCTAGTGACTGTGAAGTTGTGGTTCTGTATAGGCAGCCTTACATAGTAACAGGTTTAATGTATTCCTCCCTATTCTAGTGACTGTGAAGTTGTGGTTCTGTATAGGCAGCCTTACATAGTAACAGGTTTATTGTATTCCTCCCTATTCTAGTGACTGTTAAGTTGAGGTTCTGTATAGGCAGCCTTACATAGTAACAGGTTTAATGTATTCCTCCCTATTCTAGTGACTGTGAAGTTGTGGTTCTGTATAGGCAGCCTTACATAGTAACAGGTTTAATGTATTCCTCCCTATTCTAGTGACTGTGAAGTTGTTGTTCTGTATAGAAGCATTACATAGTAACAGGTTTAATGTAAGCCTCCCTATTCTAGTGACTGTGAAGTTGTGGTTCTGTATAGAAGCATTATAAAGTAACAGGTTTAATGTAAGCCTCCCTATTCTAGTGACTGTGAAGTTGTGGTTCTGTATAGAAGCATTACATAGTAACAGGTTTAATGTATTCCTCCCTATTCTAGTGACTGTGAAGTTGTGGTTCTGTATAGAAGCATTATAAAGTAACAGGTTTAATGTAAGCCTCCCTATTCTAGTGACTGTGAAGTTGTGGTTCTGTATAGAAGCATTATAAAGTAACAGGTTTATTGTATTCCTCCCTATTCTAGTGACTGTGAAGTTGTGGTTCTGTATAGAAGCATTATAAAGTAACAGGTTTAATGTAAGCCTCCCTATTCTAGTGACTGTGAAGTTGTGGTTCTGTATAGGCAGCCTTACATAGTAACAGGTTTAATGTATTCCTCCCTATTCTAGTGACTGTGAAGTTGTGGTTCTGTATAGAAGCATTATAAAGTAACAGGTTTAATGTATTCCTCCCTATTCTAGTGACTGTGAAGTTGTGGTTCTGTATAGAAGCATTACATAGTAACAGGTTTAATGTATTCCTCCCTATTCTAGTGACTGTGAAGTTGTGGTTCTGTATAGAAGCATTACATAGTAACAGGTTTAATGTATTCCTCCCTATTCTAGTGACTGTGAAGTTGTGGTTCTGTATAGAAGCATTACATAGTAACAGGTTTAATGTATTCCTCCCTATTCTAGTGACTGTGAAGTTGAGGTTCTGTATAGAAGCATTACATAGTAACAGGTTTAATGTATTCCTCCCTATTCTAGTGACTGTGAAGTTGTGGTTCTGTATAGAAGCATTATAAAGTAACAGGTTTAATGTAAGCCTCCCTATTCTAGTGACTGTGAAGTTGTGGTTCTGTATAGAAGCATTACATAGTAACAGGTTTAATGTATTCCTCCCTATTCTAGTGACTGTGAAGTTGTGGTTCTGTATAGAAGCATTACATAGTAACAGGTTTAATGTATTCCTCCCTATTCTAGTGACTGTGAAGTTGTGGTTCTGTATAGAAGCATTACATAGTAACAGGTTTAATGTATTCCTCCCTATTCTAGTGACTGTGAAGTTGTGGTTCTGTATAGAAGCATTATAAAGTAACAGGTTTAATGTAAGCCTCCCTATTCTAGTGACTGTGAAGTTGTGGTTCTGTATAGGCAGCCTTACATAGTAACAGGTTTAATGTAAGCCTCCCTATTCTAGTGACTGTGAAGTTGTGGTTCTGTATAGGCAGCCTTACATAGTAACAGGTTTAATGTAAGCCTCCCTATTCTAGTGACTGTGAAGTTGAGGTTCTGTATAGAAGCATTACATAGTAACAGGTTTAATGTATTCCTCCCTATTCTAGTGACTGTGAAGTTGTGGTTCTGTATAGGCAGCCTTACATAGTAACAGGTTTAATGTAAGCCTCCCTATTCTAGTGACTGTGAAGTTGTTGTTCTGTATAGAAGCATTACATAGTAACAGGTTTAATGTATTCCTCCCTATTCTAGTGACTGTGAAGTTGAGGTTCTGTATAGAAGCATTATAAAGTAACAGGTTTAATGTATTCCTCCCTATTCTAGTGACTGTGAAGTTGTTGTTCTGTATAGAAGCATTATAAAGTAACAGGTTTAATGTAAGCCTCCCTATTCTAGTGACTGTGAAGTTGTGGTTCTGTATAGAAGCATTATAAAGTAACAGGTTTAATGTAAGCCTCCCTATTCTAGTGACTGTGAAGTTGTGGTTCTGTATAGAAGCATTACATAGTAACAGGTTTAATGTATTCCTCCCTATTCTAGTGACTGTGAAGTTGTGGTTCTGTATAGAAGCATTACATAGTAACAGGTTTAATGTAAGCCTCCCTATTCTAGTGACTGTGAAGTTGTGGTTCTGTATAGAAGCATTATAAAGTAACAGGTTTAATGTAAGCCTCCCTATTCTAGTGACTGTGAAGTTGTGGTTCTGTATAGGCAGCCTTACATAGTAACAGGTTTAATGTAAGCCTCCCTATTCTAGTGACTGTGAAGTTGTGGTTCTGTATAGGCAGCCTTACATAGTAACAGGTTTAATGTAAGCCTCCCTATTCTAGTGACTGTGAAGTTGTGGTTCTGTATAGAAGCATTATAAAGTAACAGGTTTAATGTATTCCTCCCTATTCTAGTGACTGTAAAGTTGTGGTTCTGTATAGGCAGCCTTACATAGTAACAGGTTTATTGTATTCCTCCCTATTCTAGTGACTGTGAAGTTGTGGTCCTGTATAGGCAGCCTTACATAGTAACAGGTTTATTGTATTCCTCCCTATTCTAGTGACTGTGAAGTTGTAGTTCTGTATAGAAGCATTATAAAGTAACAGGTTTATTGTATTCCTCCCTATTCTAGTGACTGTGAAGTTGTGGTTCTGTATAGAAGCATTACATAGTAACAGGTTTAATGTATTCCTCCCTATTCTAGTGACTGTGAAGTTGAGGTTCTGTATAGAAGCATTATAAAGTAACAGGTTTAATGTAAGCCTCCCTATTCTAGTGACTGTGAAGTTGTGGTTCTGTATAGAAGCATTACATAGTAACAGGTTTAATGTATTCCTCCCTATTCTAGTGACTGTGAAGTTGTAGTTCTGTATAGAAGCATTATAAAGTAACAGGTTTAATGTAAGCCTCCCTATTCTAGTGACTGTGAAGTTGTGGTTCTGTATAGAAGCATTATAAAGTAACAGGTTTAATGTAAGCCTCCCTATTCTAGTGACTGTGAAGTTGTGTTTCTGTATAGAAGCATTATAAAGTAACAGGTTTAATGTAAGCCTCCCTATTCTAGTGACTGTGAAGTTGAGGTTCTGTATAGAAGCATTACATAGTAACAGGTTTATTGTATTCCTCCCTATTCTAGTGACTGTGAAGTTGTTGTTCTGTATAGAAGCATTACATAGTAACAGGTTTATTGTATTCCTCCCTATTCTAGTGACTGTGAAGTTGTGGTTCTGTATAGAAGCATTATAAAGTAACAGGTTTAATGTATTCCTCCCTATTCTAGTGACTGTGAAGTTGTGGTTCTGTATAGAAGCATTATAAAGTAACAGGTTTAATGTAAGCCTCCCTATTCTAGTGACTGTGAAGTTGTAGTTCTGTATAGAAGCATTACATAGTAACAGGTTTAATGTATTCCTCCCTATTCTAGTGACTGTGAAGTTGTGGTTCTGTATAGAAGCATTACATAGTAACAGGTTTATTGTATTCCTCCCTATTCTAGTGACTGTGAAGTTGTGGTTCTGTATAGGCAGCCTTACATAGTAACAGGTTTATTGTATTCCTCCCTATTCTAGTGACTGTGAAGTTGTGGTCCTGTATAGGCAGCCTTACATAGTAACAGGTTTATTGTATTCCTCCCTATTCTAGTGACTGTGAAGTTGTAGTTCTGTATAGAAGCATTATAAAGTAACAGGTTTATTGTATTCCTCCCTATTCTAGTGACTGTGAAGTTGTGGTTCTGTATAGAAGCATTACATAGTAACAGGTTTAATGTATTCCTCCCTATTCTAGTGACTGTGAAGTTGAGGTTCTGTATAGAAGCATTATAAAGTAACAGGTTTAATGTAAGCCTCCCTATTCTAGTGACTGTGAAGTTGTAGTTCTGTATAGAAGCATTACATAGTAACAGGTTTATTGTATTCCTCCCTATTCTAGTGACTGTGAAGTTGAGGTTCTGTATAGAAGCATTATAAAGTAACAGGTTTAATGTAAGCCTCCCTATTCTAGTGACTGTGAAGTTGTAGTTCTGTATAGAAGCATTACATAGTAACAGGTTTAATGTAAGCCTCCCTATTCTAGTGACTGTGAAGTTGTAGTTCTGTATAGAAGCATTACATAGTAACAGGTTTATTGTATTCCTCCCTATTCTAGTGACTGTGAAGTTGAGGTTCTGTATAGAAGCATTATAAAGTAACAGGTTTAATGTAAGCCTCCCTATTCTAGTGACTGTGAAGTTGTAGTTCTGTATAGAAGCATTACATAGTAACAGGTTTAATGTAAGCCTCCCTATTCTAGTGACTGTGAAGTTGTAGTTCTGTATAGAAGCATTACATAGTAACAGGTTTATTGTATTCCTCCCTATTCTAGTGACTGTGAAGTTGAGGTTCTGTATAGAAGCATTATAAAGTAACAGGTTTAATGTAAGCCTCCCTATTCTAGTGACTGTGAAGTTGTAGTTCTGTATAGAAGCATTACATAGTAACAGGTTTAATGTAAGCCTCCCTATTCTAGTGACTGTGAAGTTGTAGTTCTGTATAGAAGCATTACATAGTAACAGGTTTATTGTATTCCTCCCTATTCTAGTGACTGTGAAGTTGAGGTTCTGTATAGAAGCATTATAAAGTAACAGGTTTAATGTAAGCCTCCCTATTCTAGTGACTGTGAAGTTGTAGTTCTGTATAGAAGCATTACATAGTAACAGGTTTAATGTAAGCCTCCCTATTCTAGTGACTGTGAAGTTGTAGTTCTGTATAGAAGCATTACATAGTAACAGGTTTATTGTATTCCTCCCTATTCTAGTGACTGTGAAGTTGAGGTTCTGTATAGAAGCATTATAAAGTAACAGGTTTAATGTAAGCCTCCCTATTCTAGTGACTGTGAAGTTGTGTTTCTGTATAGAAGCATTATAAAGTAACAGGTTTAATGTATTCCTCCCTATTCTAGTGACTGTGAAGTTGTAGTTCTGTATAGAAGCATTACATAGTAACAGGTTTAATGTATTCCTCCCTATTCTAGTGACTGTGAAGTTGAGGTTCTGTATAGAAGCATTATAAAGTAACAGGTTTAATGTAAGCCTCCCTATTCTAGTGACTGTGAAGTTGTGGTTCTGTATAGAAGCATTATAAAGTAACAGGTTTAATGTAAGCCTCCCTATTCTAGTGACTGTGAAGTTGTGGTTCTGTATAGAAGCATTACATAGTAACAGGTTTATTGTAAGCCTCCCTATTCTAGTGACTGTGAAGTTGTGGTTCTGTATAGGCAGCCTTACATAGTAACAGGTTTAATGTAAGCCTCCCTATTCTAGTGACTGTGAAGTTGTGGTTCTGTATAGGCAGCCTTACATAGTAACAGGTTTAAGGTATTCCTCCCTATTCTAGTGACTGTGAAGTTGTGGTTCTGTATAGGCAGCCTTACATAGTAACAGGTTTAATGTAAGCCTCCCTATTCTAGTGACTGTGAAGTTGAGGTTCTGTATAGAAGCATTACATAGTAACAGGTTTATTGTATTCCTCCCTATTCTAGTGACTGTGAAGTTGTAGTTCTGTATAGAAGCATTACATAGTAACAGGTTTATTGTAAGCCTCCCTATTCTAGTGACTGTGAAGTTGTGGTTCTGTATAGAAGCATTACATAGTAACAGGTTTATTGTAAGCCTCCCTATTCTAGTGACTGTGAAGTTGTGGTTCTGTATAGGCAGCCTTACATAGTAACAGGTTTAATGTAAGCCTCCCTATTCTAGTGACTGTGAAGTTGTGGTTCTGTATAGGCAGCCTTACATAGTAACAGGTTTAATGTAAGCCTCCCTATTCTAGTGACTGTGAAGTTGTGGTTCTGTATAGAAGCATTATAAAGTAACAGGTTTAATGTATTCCTCCCTATTCTAGTGACTGTGAAGTTGTGGTTCTGTATAGGCAGCCTTACATAGTAACAGGTTTAATGTAAGCCTCCCTATTCTAGTGACTGTGAAGTTGAGGTTCTGTATAGAAGCATTACATAGTAACAGGTTTAATGTAAGCCTCCCTATTCTAGTGACTGTGAAGTTGTGGTTCTGTATAGAAGCATTACATAGTAACAGGTTTATTGTAAGCCTCCCTATTCTAGTGACTGTGAAGTTGAGGTTCTGTATAGAAGCATTACATAGTAACAGGTTTAATGTAAGCCTCCCTATTCTAGTGACTGTGAAGTTGTGGTTCTGTATAGAAGCATTATAAAGTAACAGGTTTAATGTAAGCCTCCCTATTCTAGTGACTGTGAAGTTGAGGTTCTGTATAGAAGCATTACATAGTAACAGGTTTATTGTATTCCTCCCTATTCTAGTGACTGTGAAGTTGTGGTTCTGTATAGAAGCATTACATAGTAACAGGTTTAATGTATTCCTCCCTATTCTAGTGACTGTGAAGTTGTGGTTCTGTATAGAAGCATTACATAGTAACAGGTTTAATGTATTCCTCCCTATTCTAGTGACTGTGATGTTGTGGTTCTGTATAGGCAGCCTTACATAGTAACAGGTTTAATGTATTCCTCCCTATTCTAGTGACTGTGAAGTTGTGGTTTTGTATAGGCAGCCTTACATAGTAACAGGTTTAATGTATTCCTCCCTATTCTAGTGACTGTGAAGTTGTGGTCCTGTATAGGCAGCCTTACATAGTAACAGGTTTAATGTATTCCTCCCTATTCTAGTGACTGTGAAGTTGTGGTTCTGTATAGAAGCATTATAAAGTAACAGGTTTAATGTAAGCCTCCCTATTCTAGTGACTGTGAAGTTGTGGTTCTGTATAGAAGCATTATAAAGTAACAGGTTTAATGTAAGCCTCCCTATTCTAGTGACTGTGAAGTTGTGGTTCTGTATAGAAGCATTACATAGTAACAGGTTTAATGTAAGCCTCCCTATTCTAGTGACTGTGAAGTTGTGGTTCTGTATAGAAGCATTACATAGTAACAGGTTTATTGTATTCCTCCCTATTCTAGTGACTGTGAAGTTGTGGTTCTGTATAGAAGCATTACATAGTAACAGGTTTATTGTAAGCCTCCCTATTCTAGTGACTGTGAAGTTGTGGTTCTGTATAGGCAGCCTTACATAGTAACAGGTTTAATGTAAGCCTCCCTATTCTAGTGACTGTGAAGTTGTGGTTCTGTATAGAAGCATTATAAAGTAACAGGTTTAATGTATTCCTCCCTATTCTAGTGACTGTGAAGTTGTGATTCTGTATAGAAGCATTACATAGTAACAGGTTTAATGTAAGCCTCCCTATTCTAGTGACTGTGAAGTTGTGGTTCTGTATAGGCAGCCTTACATAGTAACAGGTTTAATGTAAGCCTCCCTATTCTAGTGACTGTGAAGTTGTGGTTCTGTATAGAAGCATTATAAAGTAACAGGTTTAATGTATTCCTCCCTATTCTAGTGACTGTGAAGTTGAGGTTCTGTATAGAAGCATTACAAAGTAACAGGTTTAATGTATTCCTCCCTATTCTAGTGACTGTGAAGTTGTGGTTCTGTATAGGCAGCCTTACATAGTAACAGGTTTAATGTAAGCCTCCCTATTCTAGTGACTGTGAAGTTGTGGTTCTGTATAGAAGCATTATAAAGTAACAGGTTTAATGTAAGCCTCCCTATTCTAGTGACTGTGAAGTTGTGGTTCTGTATAGGCAGCCTTACATAGTAACAGGTTTAATGTATTCCTCCCTATTCTAGTGACTGTGAAGTTGTGGTTCTGTATAGAAGCATTACAAAGTAACAGGTTTAATGTAAGCCTCCCTATTCTAGTGACTGTGAAGTTGTGGTTCTGTATAGAAGCATTACATAGTAACAGGTTTAATGTATTCCTCCCTATTCTAGTGACTGTGAAGTTGTTGTTCTGTATAGAAGCATTACATAGTAACAGGTATTCCTCCCTATTCTAGTGACTGTGAAGTTGTAGTTTTGTATAGGCAGCCTTACATAGTAACAGGTTTAATGTAAGCCTCCCTATTCTAGTGACTGTGAAGTTGAGGTTCTGTATAGAAGCATTACATAGTAACAGGTTTAATGTATTCCTCCCTATTCTAGTGACTGTGAAGTTGTGGTTCTGTATAGAAGCATTACATAGTAACAGGTTTAATGTATTCCTCCCTATTCTAGTGACTGTGAAGTTGTGGTTCTGTATAGAAGCATTACATAGTAACAGGTTTATTGTATTCCTCCCTATTCTAGTGACTGTGAAGTTGTGGTTTTGTATAGGCAGCCTTACAAAGTAACAGGTTTAATGTATTCCTCCCTATTCTAGTGACTGTGAAGTTGTGGTTCTGTATAGGCAGCCTTACATAGTAACAGGTATTCCTCCCTATTCTAGTGACTGTGAAGTTGTGGTTCTGTATAGAAGCATTACATAGTAACAGGTTTAATGTATTCCTCCCTATTCTAGTGACTGTGAAGTTGTGGTTCTGTATAGAAGCATTACATAGTAACAGGTTTAATGTATTCCTCCCTATTCTAGTGACTGTGAAGTTGTGGTTCTGTATAGAAGCATTACATAGTAACAGGTTTATTGTATTCCTCCCTATTCTAGTGACTGTGAAGTTGTGGTTTTGTATAGGCAGCCTTACAAAGTAACAGGTTTAATGTAAGCCTCCCTATTCTAGTGACTGTGAAGTTGTGGTTTTGTATAGGCAGCCTTACATAGTAACAGGTTTAATGTAAGCCTCCCTATTCTAGTGACTGTGAAGTTGAGGTTCTGTATAGAAGCATTACATAGTAACAGGTTTAATGTATTCCTCCCTATTCTAGTGACTGTGAAGTTGTGGTTCTGTATAGAAGCATTACATAGTAACAGGTTTATTGTATTCCTCCCTATTCTAGTGACTGTGAAGTTGTGGTTTTGTATAGGCAGCCTTACAAAGTAACAGGTTTAATGTAAGCCTCCCTATTCTAGTGACTGTGAAGTTGTGGTTTTGTATAGGCAGCCTTACATAGTAACAGGTTTAATGTATTCCTCCCTATTCTAGTGACTGTGAAGTTGTTGTTTTGTATAGGCAGCCTTACATAGTAACAGGTTTAATGTAAGCCTCCCTATTCTAGTGACTGTGAAGTTGAGGTTCTGTATAGAAGCATTACATAGTAACAGGTTTAATGTATTCCTCCCTATTCTAGTGACTGTGAAGTTGTGGTTCTGTATAGAAGCATTACATAGTAACAGGTTTAATGTATTCCTCCCTATTCTAGTGACTGTGAAGTTGTGGTTCTGTATAGAAGCATTACATAGTAACAGGTTTATTGTATTCCTCCCTATTCTAGTGACTGTGAAGTTGTGGTTCTGTATAGGCAGCCTTACATAGTAACAGGTATTCCTCCCTATTCTAGTGACTGTGAAGTTGTGGTTCTGTATAGAAGCATTACATAGTAACAGGTTTAATGTAAGCCTCCCTATTCTAGTGACTGTGAAGTTGTGGTTTTGTATAGGCAGCCTTACAAAGTAACAGGTTTAATGTATTCCTCCCTATTCTAGTGACTGTGAAGTTGTGGTTCTGTATAGGCAGCCTTACATAGTAACAGGTATTCCTCCCTATTCTAGTGACTGTGAAGTTGTGGTTCTGTATAGAAGCATTACATAGTAACAGGTTTAATGTATTCCTCCCTATTCTAGTGACTGTGAAGTTGTGGTTTTGTATAGGCAGCCTTACAAAGTAACAGGTTTAATGTAAGCCTCCCTATTCTAGTGACTGTGAAGTTGTGGTTCTGTATAGAAGCATTATAAAGTAACAGGTTTAATGTAAGCCTCCCTATTCTAGTGACTGTGAAGTTGTGGTTCTGTATAGAAGCATTATAAAGTAACAGGTTTATTGTATTCCTCCCTATTCTAGTGACTGTGAAGTTGTGGTTCTGTATAGAAGCATTATATAGTAACAGGTTTAATGTAAGCCTCCCTATTCTAGTGACTGTGAAGTTGTGGTTCTGTATAGAAGCATTACATAGTAACAGGTTTAATGTATTCCTCCCTATTCTAGTGACTGTGAAGTTGTGGTTCTGTATAGAAGCATTACATAGTAACAGGTTTAATGTATTCCTCCCTATTCTAGTGACTGTGAAGTTGTTGTTTTGTATAGGCAGCCTTACATAGTAACAGGTTTAATGTATTCCTCCCTATTCTAGTGACTGTGAAGTTGTTGTTTTGTATAGGCAGCCTTACATAGTAACAGGTTTAATGTATTCCTCCCTATTCTAGTGACTGTGAAGTTGTTGTTCTGTATAGAAGCATTACATAGTAACAGGTTTAATGTATTCCTCCCTATTCTAGTGACTGTGAAGTTGTGGTTCTGTATAGAAGCATTACATAGTAACAGGTTTAATGTATTCCTCCCTATTCTAGTGACTGTGAAGTTGTGGTTCTGTATAGAAGCATTACATAGTAACAGGTTTAATGTATTCCTCCCTATTCTAGTGACTGTGAAGTTGAGGTTCTGTATAGGCAGCCTTACATAGTAACAGGTTTAATGTATTCCTCCCTATTCTAGTGACTGTGAAGTTGAGGTTCTGTATAGAAGCATTACATAGTAACAGGTTTAATGTAAGCCTCCCTATTCTAGTGACTGTGAAGTTGTGGTTTTGTATAGGCAGCCTTACATAGTAACAGGTTTAATGTATTCCTCCCTATTCTAGTGACTGTGAAGTTGTGGTTCTGTATAGAAGCATTACATAGTAACAGGTTTAATGTATTCCTCCCTATTCTAGTGACTGTGAAGTTGTGGTTTTGTATAGGCAGCCTTACATAGTAACAGGTTTATTGTATTCCTCCCTATTCTAGTGACTGTGAAGTTGTGGTTCTGTATAGGCAGCCTTACAAAGTAACAGGTTTAAGGTATTCCTCCCTATTCTAGTGACTGTGAAGTTGAGGTTCTGTATAGAAGCATTACAAAGTAACAGGTTTAATGTATTCCTCCCTATTCTAGTGACTGTGAAGTTGTGGTTCTGTATAGAAGCATTACAAAGTAACAGGTTTAATGTATTCCTCCCTATTCTAGTGACTGTGAAGTTGTGGTTTTGTATAGGCAGCCTTACAAAGTAACAGGTTTAATGTAAGCCTCCCTATTCTAGTGACTGTGAAGTTGTGGTTCTGTATAGGCAGCCTTATAAAGTAACAGGTTTATTGTATTCCTCCCTATTCTAGTGACTGTGAAGTTGTGGTTTTGTATAGAAGCATTACATAGTAACAGGTTTAATGTATTCCTCCCTATTCTAGTGACTGTGAAGTTGTGGTTCTGTATAGAAGCATTACAAAGTAACAGGTTTATTGTATTCCTCCCTATTCTAGTGACTGTGAAGTTGTGGTTTTGTATAGGCAGCCTTACAAAGTAACAGGTTTAATGTATTCCTCCCTATTCTAGTGACTGTGAAGTTGAGGTTTTGTATAGGCAGCCTTACATAGTAACAGGTTTAATGTATTCCTCCCTATTCTAGTGACTGTGAAGTTGTGGTTTTGTATAGGCAGCCTTACATAGTAACAGGTTTAATGTATTCCTCCCTATTCTAGTGACTGTGAAGTTGTGGTTTTGTATAGGCAGCCTTACAAAGTAACAGGTTTAATGTAAGCCTCCCTATTCTAGTGACTGTGAAGTTGTGGTTTTGTATAGGCAGCCTTACATAGTAACAGGTTTAATGTAAGCCTCCCTATTCTAGTGACTGTGAAGTTGTGGTTTTGTATAGGCAGCCTTACATAGTAACAGGTTTAATGTATTCCTCCCTATTCTAGTGACTGTGAAGTTGTGGTTTTGTATAGGCAGCCTTACAAAGTAACAGGTTTAATGTATTCCTCCCTATTCTAGTGACTGTGAAGTTGTGGTTTTGTATAGAAGCATTACAAAGTAACAGGTTTAATGTATTCCTCCCTATTCTAGTGACTGTGAAGTTGTGGTTTTGTATAGAAGCATTACAAAGTAACAGGTTTAATGTATTCCTCCCTATTCTAGTGACTGTGAAGTTGTGGTTTTGTATAGAAGCATTACAAAGTAACAGGTTTAATGTATTCCTCCCTATTCTAGTGACTGTGAAGTTGTGGTTTTGTATAGGCAGCCTTACAAAGTAACAGGTTTAATGTATTCCTCCCTATTCTAGTGACTGTGAAGTTGTGGTTTTGTATAGGCAGCCTTACAAAGTAACAGGTTTAATGTATTCCTCCCTATTCTAGTGACTGTGAAGTTGTGGTTTTGTATAGAAGCATTACAAAGTAACAGGTTTAATGTATTCCTCCCTATTCTAGTGACTGTGAAGTTGTGGTTTTGTATAGAAGCATTACAAAGTAACAGGTTTATTGTATTCCTCCCTATTCTAGTGACTGTGAAGTTGTGGTTCTGTATAGGCAGCCTTACATAGTAACAGGTTTAATGTAAGCCTCCCTATTCTAGTGACTGTGAAGTTGTGGTTTTGTATAGGCAGCCTTACAAAGTAACAGGTTTAATGTATTCCTCCCTATTCTAGTGACTGTGAAGTTGTGGTTCTGTATAGAAGCATTATAAAGTAACAGGTTTAATGTATTCCTCCCTATTCTAGTGACTGTGAAGTTGAGGTCCTGTATAGGCAGCCTTACATAGTAACAGGTTTATTGTAAGCCTCCCTATTCTAGTGACTGTGAAGTTGAGGTTCTGTATAGAAGCATTACATAGTAACAGGTTTATTGTAAGCCTCCCTATTCTAGTGACTGTGAAGTTGTGGTTCTGTATAGAAGCATTACAAAGTAACAGGTTTATTGTAAGCCTCCCTATTCTAGTGACTGTGAAGTTGAGGTTCTGTATAGAAGCATTACATAGTAACAGGTTTATTGTAAGCCTCCCTATTCTAGTGACTGTGAAGTTGTGGTTCTGTATAGAAGCATTACATAGTAACAGGTTTAATGTATTCCTCCCTATTCTAGTGACTGTGAAGTTGAGGTTCTGTATAGGCAGCCTTACATAGTAACAGGTTTAATGTATTCCTCCCTATTCTAGTGACTGTGAAGTTGTTGTTCTGTATAGAAGCATTACATAGTAACAGGTTTAATGTAAGCCTCCCTATTCTAGTGACTGTGAAGTTGTGGTTCTGTATTGAAGCATTACATAGTAACAGGTTTATTGTATTCCTCCCTATTCTAGTGACTGTGAAGTTGTTGTTCTGTATAGAAGCATTACATAGTAACAGGTTTAATGTAAGCCTCCCTATTCTAGTGACTGTGAAGTTGTTGTTCTGTATAGAAGCATTACATAGTAACAGGTTTAATGTATTCCTCCCTATTCTAGTGACTGTGAAGTTGTGGTTTTGTATAGGCAGCCTTACAAAGTAACAGGTTTAATGTAAGCCTCCCTATTCTAGTGACTGTGAAGTTGTTGTTCTGTATAGAAGCATTACATAGTAACAGGTTTAATGTATTCCTCCCTATTCTAGTGACTGTGAAGTTGTGGTTTTGTATAGGCAGCCTTACAAAGTAACAGGTTTAATGTAAGCCTCCCTATTCTAGTGACTGTGAAGTTGTGGTTTTGTATAGGCAGCCTTACAAAGTAACAGGTTTAATGTATTCCTCCCTATTCTAGTGACTGTGAAGTTGTGGTTTTGTATAGAAGCATTACAAAGTAACAGGTTTAATGTATTCCTCCCTATTCTAGTGACTGTGAAGTTGTGGTTCTGTATAGAAGCATTACATAGTAACAGGTTTATTGTATTCCTCCCTATTCTAGTGACTGTGAAGTTGTGGTTCTGTATTGAAGCATTACATAGTAACAGGTTTATTGTATTCCTCCCTATTCTAGTGACTGTGAAGTTGAGGTTCTGTATAGAAGCATTACAAAGTAACAGGTTTAATGTATTCCTCCCTATTCTAGTGACTGTGAAGTTGTGGTTTTGTATAGGCAGCCTTACAAAGTAACAGGTTTAATGTATTCCTCCCTATTCTAGTGACTGTGAAGTTGTGGTTTTGTATAGGCAGCCTTACAAAGTAACAGGTTTAATGTAAGCCTCCCTATTCTAGTGACTGTGAAGTTGTGGTTTTGTATAGGCAGCCTTACAAAGTAACAGGTTTAATGTATTCCTCCCTATTCTAGTGACTGTGAAGTTGTGGTTTTGTATAGAAGCATTACAAAGTAACAGGTTTAATGTATTCCTCCCTATTCTAGTGACTGTGAAGTTGTGGTTCTGTATAGAAGCATTACATAGTAACAGGTTTATTGTATTCCTCCCTATTCTAGTGACTGTGAAGTTGAGGTTCTGTATAGAAGCATTACAAAGTAACAGGTTTAATGTATTCCTCCCTATTCTAGTGACTGTGAAGTTGTGGTTTTGTATAGGCAGCCTTACAAAGTAACAGGTTTAATGTATTCCTCCCTATTCTAGTGACTGTGAAGTTGTGGTTTTGTATAGGCAGCCTTACAAAGTAACAGGTTTAATGTAAGCCTCCCTATTCTAGTGACTGTGAAGTTGTGGTTTTGTATAGGCAGCCTTACAAAGTAACAGGTTTAATGTATTCCTCCCTATTCTAGTGACTGTGAAGTTGTGGTTTTGTATAGAAGCATTACAAAGTAACAGGTTTAATGTATTCCTCCCTATTCTAGTGACTGTGAAGTTGTGGTTCTGTATAGAAGCATTACATAGTAACAGGTTTATTGTATTCCTCCCTATTCTAGTGACTGTGAAGTTGAGGTTCTGTATAGAAGCATTACAAAGTAACAGGTTTAATGTATTCCTCCCTATTCTAGTGACTGTGAAGTTGTGGTTTTGTATAGGCAGCCTTACAAAGTAACAGGTTTAATGTATTCCTCCCTATTCTAGTGACTGTGAAGTTGTGGTTTTGTATAGGCAGCCTTACAAAGTAACAGGTTTAATGTATTCCTCCCTATTCTAGTGACTGTGAAGTTGTGGTTTTGTATAGAAGCATTACAAAGTAACAGGTTTAATGTATTCCTCCCTATTCTAGTGACTGTGAAGTTGTGGTTCTGTATAGAAGCATTACATAGTAACAGGTTTATTGTATTCCTCCCTATTCTAGTGACTGTGAAGTTGAGGTTCTGTATAGAAGCATTACAAAGTAACAGGTTTAATGTATTCCTCCCTATTCTAGTGACTGTGAAGTTGTGGTTTTGTATAGGCAGCCTTACAAAGTAACAGGTTTAATGTATTCCTCCCTATTCTAGTGACTGTGAAGTTGTGGTTTTGTATAGGCAGCCTTACAAAGTAACAGGTTTAATGTAAGCCTCCCTATTCTAGTGACTGTGAAGTTGTGGTTTTGTATAGGCAGCCTTACAAAGTAACAGGTTTAATGTATTCCTCCCTATTCTAGTGACTGTGAAGTTGTGGTTTTGTATAGAAGCATTACAAAGTAACAGGTTTAATGTATTCCTCCCTATTCTAGTGACTGTGAAGTTGTGGTTCTGTATAGAAGCATTACATAGTAACAGGTTTATTGTATTCCTCCCTATTCTAGTGACTGTGAAGTTGTGGTTCTGTATTGAAGCATTACATAGTAACAGGTTTATTGTATTCCTCCCTATTCTAGTGACTGTGAAGTTGTGGTTTTGTATAGAAGCATTATAAAGTAACAGGTTTAATGTATTCCTCCCTATTCTAGTGACTGTGAAGTTGTTGTTTTGTATAGGCAGCCTTACATAGTAACAGGTTTATTGTATTCCTCCCTATTCTAGTGACTGTGAAGTTGTGGTTCTGTATTGAAGCATTACATAGTAACAGGTTTATTGTATTCCTCCCTATTCTAGTGACTGTGAAGTTGTGGTTTTGTATAGAAGCATTATAAAGTAACAGGTTTAATGTAAGCCTCCCTATTCTAGTGACTGTGAAGTTGTGGTTTTGTATAGGCAGCCTTACAAAGTAACAGGTTTAATGTATTCCTCCCTATTCTAGTGACTGTGAAGTTGTGGTTTTGTATAGGCAGCCTTACATAGTAACAGGTTTAATGTAAGCCTCCCTATTCTAGTGACTGTGAAGTTGAGGTTCTGTATAGAAGCATTACAAAGTAACAGGTTTAATGTATTCCTCCCTATTCTAGTGACTGTGAAGTTGAGGTTCTGTATAGAAGCATTACATAGTAACAGGTTTAATGTATTCCTCCCTATTCTAGTGACTGTGAAGTTGAGGTTCTGTATAGAAGCATTACATAGTAACAGGTTTATTGTATTCCTCCCTATTCTAGTGACTGTGAAGTTGTGGTTTTGTATAGAAGCATTACAAAGTAACAGGTTTAATGTATTCCTCCCTATTCTAGTGACTGTGAAGTTGAGGTTCTGTATAGAAGCATTACATAGTAACAGGTTTAATGTATTCCTCCCTATTCTAGTGACTGTGAAGTTGAGGTTCTGTATAGAAGCATTACATAGTAACAGGTTTATTGTATTCCTCCCTATTCTAGTGACTGTGAAGTTGTGGTTTTGTATAGAAGCATTACAAAGTAACAGGTTTAATGTATTCCTCCCTATTCTAGTGACTGTGAAGTTGAGGTTCTGTATAGAAGCATTACATAGTAACAGGTTTAATGTATTCCTCCCTATTCTAGTGACTGTGAAGTTGAGGTTCTGTATAGAAGCATTACATAGTAACAGGTTTATTGTATTCCTCCCTATTCTAGTGACTGTGAAGTTGTGGTTTTGTATAGAAGCATTACAAAGTAACAGGTTTAATGTATTCCTCCCTATTCTAGTGACTGTGAAGTTGAGGTTCTGTATAGAAGCATTACATAGTAACAGGTTTAATGTATTCCTCCCTATTCTAGTGACTGTGAAGTTGAGGTTCTGTATAGAAGCATTACATAGTAACAGGTTTATTGTATTCCTCCCTATTCTAGTGACTGTGAAGTTGTGGTTTTGTATAGAAGCATTACAAAGTAACAGGTTTAATGTAAGCCTCCCTATTCTAGTGACTGTGAAGTTGTGGTTCTGTATAGAAGCATTACATAGTAACAGGTTTAATGTATTCCTCCCTATTCTAGTGACTGTGAAGTTGTGGTTTTGTATAGGCAGCCTTACAAAGTAACAGGTTTAATGTAAGCCTCCCTATTCTAGTGACTGTGAAGTTGTGGTTTTGTATAGGCAGCCTTACAAAGTAACAGGTTTAATGTATTCCTCCCTATTCTAGTGACTGTGAAGTTGTGGTTTTGTATAGGCAGCCTTACAAAGT
Source organism: Siphonodentalium dalli (assembly GCA_032622095.1). Taxonomy (NCBI): domain Eukaryota; kingdom Metazoa; phylum Mollusca; class Scaphopoda; order Gadilida; family Siphonodentaliidae; genus Siphonodentalium; species Siphonodentalium dalli. The sequence goes on along the minus strand of CP136068.1, from coordinate 177,724,342 downwards.
AACAGGTTTAATGTAAGCCTCCCTATTCTAGTGACTGTGAAGTTGTGGTTCTGTATAGAAGCATTACATAGTAACAGGTTTAATGTATTCCTCCCTATTCTAGTGACTGTGAAGTTGTGGTTTTGTATAGGCAGCCTTACAAAGTAACAGGTTTAATGTAAGCCTCCCTATTCTAGTGACTGTGAAGTTGTGGTTTTGTATAGGCAGCCTTACAAAGTAACAGGTTTAATGTATTCCTCCCTATTCTAGTGACTGTGAAGTTGTGGTTCTGTATAGGCAGCCTTACATAGTAACAGGTTTAATGTATTCCTCCCTATTCTAGTGACTGTGAAGTTGTGGTTCTGTATAGAAGCATTACATAGTAACAGGTTTAATGTAAGCCTCCCTATTCTAGTGACTGTGAAGTTGTGGTTCTGTATAGGCAGCCTTACATAGTAACAGGTTTAATGTATTCCTCCCTATTCTAGTGACTGTGAAGTTGTGGTTCTGTATAGGCAGCCTTACATAGTAACAGGTTTAATGTATTCCTCCCTATTCTAGTGACTGTGAAGTTGTGGTTCTGTATAGAAGCATTACATAGTAACAGGTTTATTGTAAGCCTCCCTATTCTAGTGACTGTGAAGTTGAGGTTCTGTATAGAAGCATTATAAAGTAACAGGTTTAATGTAAGCCTCCCTATTCTAGTGACTGTGAAGTTGTGGTTCTGTATAGGCAGCCTTACATAGTAACAGGTTTAATGTATTCCTCCCTATTCTAGTGACTGTGAAGTTGTGGTTCTGTATAGGCAGCCTTACAAAGTAACAGGTTTAATGTAAGCCTCCCTATTCTAGTGACTGTGAAGTTGTGGTTCTGTATAGGCAGCCTTACATAGTAACAGGTTTAATGTATTCCTCCCTATTCTAGTGACTGTGAAGTTGTGGTTCTGTATAGGCAGCCTTACATAGTAACAGGTTTAATGTATTCCTCCCTATTCTAGTGACTGTGAAGTTGTGTTTCTGTATAGGCAGCCTTACATAGTAACAGGTTTAATGTATTCCTCCCTATTCTAGTGACTGTGAAGTTGTGGTTCTGTATAGAAGCATTACATAGTAACAGGTTTAATGTAAGCCTCCCTATTCTAGTGACTGTGAAGTTGTGGTTCTGTATAGGCAGCCTTACATAGTAACAGGTTTAATGTATTCCTCCCTATTCTAGTGACTGTGAAGTTGTGTTTCTGTATAGGCAGCCTTACAAAGTAACAGGTTTAATGTATTCCTCCCTATTCTAGTGACTGTGAAGTTGTGGTTCTGTATAGGCAGCCTTACAAAGTAACAGGTTTAATGTAAGCCTCCCTATTCTAGTGACTGTGAAGTTGTGGTTCTGTATAGGCAGCCTTACATAGTAACAGGTTTAATGTATTCCTCCCTATTCTAGTGACTGTGAAGTTGAGGTTCTGTATAGGCAGCCTTACATAGTAACAGGTTTAATGTATTCCTCCCTATTCTAGTGACTGTGAAGTTGTTGTTCTGTATAGGCAGCCTTACATAGTAACAGGTTTAATGTATTCCTCCCTATTCTAGTGACTGTGAAGTTGTTGTTCTGTATAGGCAGCCTTACATAGTAACAGGTTTAATGTATTCCTCCCTATTCTAGTGACTGTGAAGTTGTGGTTCTGTATAGGCAGCCTTACATAGTAACAGGTTTAATGTATTCCTCCCTATTCTAGTGACTGTGAAGTTGTGTTTCTGTATAGGCAGCCTTACATAGTAACAGGTTTATTGTATTCCTCCCTATTCTAGTGACTGTGAAGTTGTGGTTCTGTATAGAAGCATTACATAGTAACAGGTTTAATGTAAGCCTCCCTATTCTAGTGACTGTGAAGTTGTGGTTCTGTATAGGCAGCCTTACATAGTAACAGGTTTAATGTATTCCTCCCTATTCTAGTGACTGTGAAGTTGTGTTTCTGTATAGGCAGCCTTACATAGTAACAGGTTTAATGTATTCCTCCCTATTCTAGTGACTGTGAAGTTGTGGTTCTGTATAGAAGCATTACATAGTAACAGGTTTAATGTAAGCCTCCCTATTCTAGTGACTGTGAAGTTGTGGTTCTGTATAGGCAGCCTTACATAGTAACAGGTTTAATGTAAGCCTCCCTATTCTAGTGACTGTGAAGTTGTGTTTCTGTATAGGCAGCCTTACAAAGTAACAGGTTTAATGTATTCCTCCCTATTCTAGTGACTGTGAAGTTGTGGTTCTGTATAGGCAGCCTTACATAGTAACAGGTTTAATGTATTCCTCCCTATTCTAGTGACTGTGAAGTTGTGGTTTTGTATAGAAGCATTACATAGTAACAGGTTTATTGTATTCCTCCCTATTCTAGTGACTGTGAAGTTGTGGTTCTGTATAGAAGCATTATAAAGTAACAGGTTTATTGTATTCCTCCCTATTCTAGTGACTGTGAAGTTGTGTTTCTGTATAGAAGCATTACATAGTAACAGGTTTATTGTATTCCTCCCTATTCTAGTGACTGTGAAGTTGTGGTTTTGTATAGAAGCATTACATAGTAACAGGTTTATTGTATTCCTCCCTATTCTAGTGACTGTGAAGTTGTGGTTCTGTATAGAAGCATTATAAAGTAACAGGTTTATTGTATTCCTCCCTATTCTAGTGACTGTGAAGTTGTGTTTCTGTATAGAAGCATTACATAGTAACAGGTTTAATGTAAGCCTCCCTATTCTAGTGACTGTGAAGTTGTGGTTCTGTATAGAAGCATTACATAGTAACAGGTTTAATGTAAGCCTCCCTATTCTAGTGACTGTGAAGTTGTGGTTCTGTATAGAAGCATTATAAAGTAACAGGTTTAATGTATTCCTCCCTATTCTAGTGACTGTGAAGTTGTGGTTCTGTATAGGCAGCCTTACAAAGTAACAGGTTTATTGTATTCCTCCCTATTCTAGTGACTGTGAAGTTGTGTTTCTGTATAGGCAGCCTTACAAAGTAACAGGTTTAATGTAAGCCTCCCTATTCTAGTGACTGTGAAGTTGTGGTTCTGTATAGGCAGCCTTACAAAGTAACAGGTTTATTGTATTCCTCCCTATTCTAGTGACTGTGAAGTTGTGTTTCTGTATAGGCAGCCTTACAAAGTAACAGGTTTAATGTAAGCCTCCCTATTCTAGTGACTGTGAAGTTGTGTTTCTGTATAGGCAGCCTTACATAGTAACAGGTTTAATGTATTCCTCCCTATTCTAGTGACTGTGAAGTTGTGTTTCTGTATAGGCAGCCTTACATAGTAACAGGTTTAATGTATTCCTCCCTATTCTAGTGACTGTGAAGTTGTGGTTCTGTATAGGCAGCCTTACATAGTAACAGGTTTATTGTATTCCTCCCTATTCTAGTGACTGTGAAGTTGTTGTTTTGTATAGGCAGCCTTACAAAGTAACAGGTTTAATGTATTCCTCCCTATTCTAGTGACTGTGAAGTTGAGGTTCTGTATAGGCAGCCTTACATAGTAACAGGTTTAATGTATTCCTCCCTATTCTAGTGACTGTGAAGTTGTGTTTCTGTATAGGCAGCCTTACATAGTAACAGGTTTAATGTATTCCTCCCTATTCTAGTGACTGTGAAGTTGTGGTTCTGTATAGGCAGCCTTACATAGTAACAGGTTTATTGTATTCCTCCCTATTCTAGTGACTGTGAAGTTGTGGTTCTGTATAGAAGCATTACATAGTAACAGGTTTAATGTATTCCTCCCTATTCTAGTGACTGTGAAGTTGTGGTTCTGTATAGGCAGCCTTACATAGTAACAGGTTTATTGTATTCCTCCCTATTCTAGTGACTGTGAAGTTGTGGTTCTGTATAGAAGCATTACATAGTAACAGGTTTAATGTATTCCTCCCTATTCTAGTGACTGTGAAGTTGTGGTTCTGTATAGGCAGCCTTACATAGTAACAGGTTTATTGTATTCCTCCCTATTCTAGTGACTGTGAAGTTGTGGTTCTGTATAGGCAGCCTTACATAGTAACAGGTTTAATGTATTCCTCCCTATTCTAGTGACTGTGAAGTTGTGGTTCTGTATAGGCAGCCTTACATAGTAACAGGTTTAATGTATTCCTCCCTATTCTAGTGACTGTGAAGTTGTGGTTCTGTATAGGCAGCCTTATAAAGTAACAGGTTTAATGTATTCCTCCCTATTCTAGTGACTGTGAAGTTGTGGTTCTGTATAGGCAGCATTACATAGTAACAGGTTTAATGTATTCCTCCCTATTCTAGTGACTGTGAAGTTGTGTTTCTGTATAGGCAGCCTTACATAGTAACAGGTTTAATGTATTCCTCCCTATTCTAGTGACTGTGAAGTTGTGGTTCTGTATAGGCAGCCTTACAAAGTAACAGGTTTAATGTATTCCTCCCTATTCTAGTGACTGTGAAGTTGTGTTTCTGTATAGGCAGCCTTACATAGTAACAGGTTTAATGTATTCCTCCCTATTCTAGTGACTGTGAAGTTGTAGTTCTGTATAGGCAGCCTTACAAAGTAACAGGTTTATTGTATTCCTCCCTATTCTAGTGACTGTGAAGTTGTAGTTCTGTATAGGCAGCCTTACAAAGTAACAGGTTTAATGTATTCCTCCCTATTCTAGTGACTGTGAAGTTGTGTTTCTGTATAGGCAGCCTTACAAAGTAACAGGTTTAATGTATTCCTCCCTATTCTAGTGACTGTGAAGTTGTGGTTCTGTATAGGCAGCCTTACATAGTAACAGGTTTATTGTATTCCTCCCTATTCTAGTGACTGTGAAGTTGTGGTTCTGTATAGGCAGCCTTACATAGTAACAGGTTTAAGGTAAGCCTCCCTATTCTAGTGACTGTGAAGTTGTAGTTCTGTATAGAAGCATTATAAAGTAACAGGTTTAAGGTAAGCCTCCCTATTCTAGTGACTGTGAAGTTGTAGTTCTGTATAGGCAGCCTTACATAGTAACAGGTTTAATGTATTCCTCCCTATTCTAGTGACTGTGAAGTTGTAGTTCTGTATAGGCAGCCTTACAAAGTAACAGGTTTAATGTATTCCTCCCTATTCTAGTGACTGTGAAGTTGTTGTTTTGTATAGGCAGCCTTACATAGTAACAGGTTTATTGTATTCCTCCCTATTCTAGTGACTGTGAAGTTGTTGTTTTGTATAGGCAGCCTTACATAGTAACAGGTTTATTGTATTCCTCCCTATTCTAGTGACTGTGAAGTTGTGGTTCTGTATAGGCAGCCTTACATAGTAACAGGTTTAATGTAAGCCTCCCTATTCTAGTGACTGTGAAGTTGTTGTTTTGTATAGGCAGCCTTACATAGTAACAGGTTTAATGTAAGCCTCCCTATTCTAGTGACTGTGAAGTTGTTGTTTTGTATAGGCAGCCTTACATAGTAACAGGTTTAATGTAAGCCTCCCTATTCTAGTGACTGTGAAGTTGTGGTTCTGTATAGGCAGCCTTACATAGTAACAGGTTTAATGTAAGCCTCCCTATTCTAGTGACTGTGAAGTTGTTGTTCTGTATAGGCAGCCTTACAAAGTAACAGGTTTAATGTATTCCTCCCTATTCTAGTGACTGTGAAGTTGTTGTTTTGTATAGGCAGCCTTACATAGTAACAGGTTTATTGTATTCCTCCCTATTCTAGTGACTGTGAAGTTGTTGTTTTGTATAGGCAGCCTTACATAGTAACAGGTTTATTGTATTCCTCCCTATTCTAGTGACTGTGAAGTTGTGGTTATGTATAGGCAGCCTTACATAGTAACAGGTTTAATGTATTCCTCCCTATTCTAGTGACTGTGAAGTTGTGGTTCTGTATAGGCAGCCTTACATAGTAACAGGTTTAATGTATTCCTCCCTATTCTAGTGACTGTGAAGTTGTGGTTCTGTATAGGCAGCCTTACAAAGTAACAGGTTTAATGTAAGCCTCCCTATTCTAGTGACTGTGAAGTTGTTGTTTTGTATAGGCAGCCTTACATAGTAACAGGTTTATTGTATTCCTCCCTATTCTAGTGACTGTGAAGTTGTGTTTCTGTATAGGCAGCCTTACATAGTAACAGGTTTAATGTAAGCCTCCCTATTCTAGTGACTGTGAAGTTGTGGTTTTGTATAGGCAGCCTTACATAGTAACAGGTTTATTGTATTCCTCCCTATTCTAGTGACTGTGAAGTTGTGTTTCTGTATAGGCAGCCTTACATAGTAACAGGTTTAATGTATTCCTCCCTATTCTAGTGACTGTGAAGTTGTGGTTCTGTATAGGCAGCCTTACAAAGTAACAGGTTTAATGTAAGCCTCCCTATTCTAGTGACTGTGAAGTTGTTGTTTTGTATAGGCAGCCTTACATAGTAACAGGTTTAATGTAAGCCTCCCTATTCTAGTGACTGTGAAGTTGTGGTTCTGTATAGGCAGCCTTACATAGTAACAGGTTTATTGTATTCCTCCCTATTCTAGTGACTGTGAAGTTGTGGTTCTGTATAGGCAGCCTTACATAGTAACAGGTTTAATGTAAGCCTCCCTATTCTAGTGACTGTGAAGTTGTGGTTCTGTATAGGCAGCCTTACATAGTAACAGGTTTATTGTATTCCTCCCTATTCTAGTGACTGTGAAGTTGTGTTTCTGTATAGGCAGCCTTACATAGTAACAGGTTTAATGTAAGCCTCCCTATTCTAGTGACTGTGAAGTTGTTGTTTTGTATAGGCAGCCTTACATAGTAACAGGTTTAATGTAAGCCTCCCTATTCTAGTGACTGTGAAGTTGTGGTTCTGTATAGGCAGCCTTACATAGTAACAGGTTTATTGTATTCCTCCCTATTCTAGTGACTGTGAAGTTGTGGTTCTGTATAGAAGCATTATAAAGTAACAGGTTTATTGTATTCCTCCCTATTCTAGTGACTGTGAAGTTGTGTTTCTGTATAGGCAGCCTTACATAGTAACAGGTTTAATGTATTCCTCCCTATTCTAGTGACTGTGAAGTTGTGTTTCTGTATAGGCAGCCTTACAAAGTAACAGGTTTAATGTATTCCTCCCTATTCTAGTGACTGTGAAGTTGAGGTTCTGTATAGAAGCATTACATAGTAACAGGTTTAATGTATTCCTCCCTATTCTAGTGACTGTGAAGTTGTTGTTTTGTATAGGCAGCCTTACATAGTAACAGGTTTAATGTAAGCCTCCCTATTCTAGTGACTGTGAAGTTGTGTTTCTGTATAGGCAGCCTTACATAGTAACAGGTTTAATGTAAGCCTCCCTATTCTAGTGACTGTGAAGTTGTGGTTCTGTATAGGCAGCCTTACATAGTAACAGGTTTATTGTATTCCTCCCTATTCTAGTGACTGTGAAGTTGTGTTTCTGTATAGGCAGCCTTACATAGTAACAGGTTTAATGTAAGCCTCCCTATTCTAGTGACTGTGAAGTTGTGGTTCTGTATAGGCAGCCTTACATAGTAACAGGTTTAATGTATTCCTCCCTATTCTAGTGACTGTGAAGTTGTGGTTCTGTATAGGCAGCCTTACATAGTAACAGGTTTAATGTATTCCTCCCTATTCTAGTGACTGTGAAGTTGTGGTTCTGTATAGGCAGCCTTACATAGTAACAGGTTTAATGTATTCCTCCCTATTCTAGTGACTGTGAAGTTGTGTTTCTGTATAGGCAGCCTTACATAGTAACAGGTTTAATGTATTCCTCCCTATTCTAGTGACTGTGAAGTTGTGGTTCTGTATAGGCAGCCTTACATAGTAACAGGTTTATTGTATTCCTCCCTATTCTAGTGACTGTGAAGTTGTGTTTCTGTATAGGCAGCCTTACATAGTAACAGGTTTATTGTATTCCTCCCTATTCTAGTGACTGTGAAGTTGTGGTTCTGTATAGGCAGCCTTACATAGTAACAGGTTTATTGTATTCCTCCCTATTCTAGTGACTGTGAAGTTGTGTTTCTGTATAGGCAGCCTTACATAGTAACAGGTTTAATGTAAGCCTCCCTATTCTAGTGACTGTGAAGTTGTGGTTCTGTATAGGCAGCCTTACATAGTAACAGGTTTATTGTATTCCTCCCTATTCTAGTGACTGTGAAGTTGTGTTTCTGTATAGGCAGCCTTACATAGTAACAGGTTTAATGTATTCCTCCCTATTCTAGTGACTGTGAAGTTGTAGTTCTGTATAGGCAGCCTTACATAGTAACAGGTTTATTGTATTCCTCCCTATTCTAGTGACTGTGAAGTTGTGGTTCTGTATAGAAGCATTACATAGTAACAGGTTTAATGTATTCCTCCCTATTCTAGTGACTGTGAAGTTGTGTTTCTGTATAGGCAGCCTTACATAGTAACAGGTTTAATGTAAGCCTCCCTATTCTAGTGACTGTGAAGTTGTGGTTCTGTATAGGCAGCCTTACATAGTAACAGGTTTATTGTATTCCTCCCTATTCTAGTGACTGTGAAGTTGTGTTTCTGTATAGGCAGCCTTACATAGTAACAGGTTTATTGTATTCCTCCCTATTCTAGTGACTGTGAAGTTGTAGTTCTGTATAGGCAGCCTTACATAGTAACAGGTTTATTGTATTCCTCCCTATTCTAGTGACTGTGAAGTTGTGTTTCTGTATAGGCAGCCTTACATAGTAACAGGTTTAATGTAAGCCTCCCTATTCTAGTGACTGTGAAGTTGTGGTTCTGTATAGGCAGCCTTACATAGTAACAGGTTTATTGTATTCCTCCCTATTCTAGTGACTGTGAAGTTGTGTTTCTGTATAGGCAGCCTTACATAGTAACAGGTTTAATGTATTCCTCCCTATTCTAGTGACTGTGAAGTTGTGGTTCTGTATAGGCAGCCTTACATAGTAACAGGTTTATTGTATTCCTCCCTATTCTAGTGACTGTGAAGTTGTGTTTCTGTATAGGCAGCCTTACATAGTAACAGGTTTATTGTATTCCTCCCTATTCTAGTGACTGTGAAGTTGTGGTTCTGTATAGGCAGCCTTACATAGTAACAGGTTTATTGTATTCCTCCCTATTCTAGTGACTGTGAAGTTGTGGTTCTGTATAGGCAGCCTTACATAGTAACAGGTTTATTGTATTCCTCCCTATTCTAGTGACTGTGAAGTTGTGGTTCTGTATAGGCAGCCTTACAAAGTAACAGGTTTAATGTAAGCCTCCCTATTCTAGTGACTGTGAAGTTGTGGTTCTGTATAGAAGCATTACATAGTAACAGGTTTATTGTAAGCCTCCCTATTCTAGTGACTGTGAAGTTGTGGTTTTGTATAGAAGCATTACATAGTAACAGGTTTAATGTAAGCCTCCCTATTCTAGTGACTGTGAAGTTGTGGTTCTGTATAGGCAGCCTTACATAGTAACAGGTTTAATGTATTCCTCCCTATTCTAGTGACTGTGAAGTTGTGGTTCTGTATAGGCAGCCTTACAAAGTAACAGGTTTAATGTATTCCTCCCTATTCTAGTGACTGTGAAGTTGTGTTTCTGTATAGGCAGCCTTACATAGTAACAGGTTTAATGTATTCCTCCCTATTCTAGTGACTGTGAAGTTGTGGTTCTGTATAGGCAGCCTTACAAAGTAACAGGTTTAATGTAAGCCTCCCTATTCTAGTGACTGTGAAGTTGTGTTTCTGTATAGGCAGCCTTACATAGTAACAGGTTTATTGTATTCCTCCCTATTCTAGTGACTGTGAAGTTGTGGTTCTGTATAGGCAGCCTTACAAAGTAACAGGTTTAATGTATTCCTCCCTATTCTAGTGACTGTGAAGTTGAGGTTCTGTATAGAAGCATTACATAGTAACAGGTTTAATGTAAGCCTCCCTATTCTAGTGACTGTGAAGTTGTGGTTCTGTATAGGCAGCCTTACATAGTAACAGGTTTAATGTATTCCTCCCTATTCTAGTGACTGTGAAGTTGTGTTTCTGTATAGGCAGCCTTACATAGTAACAGGTTTAATGTATTCCTCCCTATTCTAGTGACTGTGAAGTTGTGGTTCTGTATAGGCAGCCTTACAAAGTAACAGGTTTAATGTAAGCCTCCCTATTCTAGTGACTGTGAAGTTGTTGTTTTGTATAGGCAGCCTTACATAGTAACAGGTTTAATGTAAGCCTCCCTATTCTAGTGACTGTGAAGTTGTGGTTTTGTATAGGCAGCATTACATAGTAACAGGTTTAATGTAAGCCTCCCTATTCTAGTGACTGTGAAGTTGTGGTTTTGTATAGGCAGCCTTACATAGTAACAGGTTTAATGTAAGCCTCCCTATTCTAGTGACTGTGAAGTTGTGGTTCTGTATAGGCAGCCTTACATAGTAACAGGTTTAATGTAAGCCTCCCTATTCTAGTGACTGTGAAGTTGTGGTTTTGTATAGGCAGCCTTACATAGTAACAGGTTTAATGTAAGCCTCCCTATTCTAGTGACTGTTAAGTTGAGGTTCTGTATAGGCAGCCTTACAAAGTAACAGGTTTAATGTATTCCTCCCTATTCTAGTGACTGTGAAGTTGTGGTTCTGTATAGGCAGCCTTACATAGTAACAGGTTTATTGTATTCCTCCCTATTCTAGTGACTGTGAAGTTGTGGTTTTGTATAGGCAGCCTTACATAGTAACAGGTTTAATGTAAGCCTCCCTATTCTAGTGACTGTGAAGTTGTGGTTCTGTATAGGCAGCCTTACAAAGTAACAGGTTTATTGTATTCCTCCCTATTCTAGTGACTGTGAAGTTGTGGTTCTGTATAGGCAGCCTTACATAGTAACAGGTTTAATGTAAGCCTCCCTATTCTAGTGACTGTGAAGTTGTGGTTCTGTATAGGCAGCCTTACATAGTAACAGGTTTAATGTAAGCCTCCCTATTCTAGTGACTGTGAAGTTGTGGTTTTGTATAGGCAGCCTTACATAGTAACAGGTTTAATGTAAGCCTCCCTATTCTAGTGACTGTTAAGTTGAGGTTCTGTATAGGCAGCCTTACAAAGTAACAGGTTTAATGTATTCCTCCCTATTCTAGTGACTGTGAAGTTGTGGTTCTGTATAGGCAGCCTTACATAGTAACAGGTTTAATGTAAGCCTCCCTATTCTAGTGACTGTGAAGTTGTGGTTCTGTATAGAAGCATTATAAAGTAACAGGTTTATTGTAAGCCTCCCTATTCTAGTGACTGTGAAGTTGTGGTTCTGTATAGGCAGCCTTACAAAGTAACAGGTTTAATGTAAGCCTCCCTATTCTAGTGACTGTGAAGTTGTGGTTCTGTATAGAAGCATTACATAGTAACAGGTTTAATGTATTCCTCCCTATTCTAGTGACCATGAAGTTGTGGTTTTGTATAGGCAGCATTACATAGTAACAGGTTTAATGTAAGCCTCCCTATTCTAGTGACTGTGAAGTTGTGGTTTTGTATAGGCAGCCTTACATAGTAACAGGTTTAATGTAAGCCTCCCTATTCTAGTGACTGTTAAGTTGAGGTTCTGTATAGGCAGCCTTACAAAGTAACAGGTTTAATGTATTCCTCCCTATTCTAGTGACTGTGAAGTTGTGGTTCTGTATAGGCAGCCTTACAAAGTAACAGGTTTAATGTAAGCCTCCCTATTCTAGTGACTGTTAAGTTGAGGTTCTGTATAGGCAGCCTTACAAAGTAACAGGTTTAATGTATTCCTCCCTATTCTAGTGACTGTGAAGTTGTGGTTCTGTATAGGCAGCCTTACAAAGTAACAGGTTTATTGTATTCCTCCCTATTCTAGTGACTGTGAAGTTGAGGTTCTGTATAGAAGCATTACATAGTAACAGGTTTAATGTAAGCCTCCCTATTCTAGTGACTGTGAAGTTGTGGTTTTGTATAGGCAGCCTTACATAGTAACAGGTTTAATGTATTCCTCCCTATTCTAGTGACTGTTAAGTTGAGGTTCTGTATAGGCAGCCTTACAAAGTAACAGGTTTAATGTATTCCTCCCTATTCTAGTGACTGTGAAGTTGTGGTTTTGTATAGGCAGCCTTACATAGTAACAGGTTTATTGTATTCCTCCCTATTCTAGTGACTGTGAAGTTGTGGTTCTGTATAGGCAGCCTTACAAAGTAACAGGTTTAATGTAAGCCTCCCTATTCTAGTGACTGTGAAGTTGTGGTTCTGTATAGAAGCATTACATAGTAACAGGTTTAATGTATTCCTCCCTATTCTAGTGACCATGAAGTTGTGGTTTTGTATAGGCAGCATTACATAGTAACAGGTTTAATGTAAGCCTCCCTATTCTAGTGACTGTGAAGTTGAGGTTCTGTATAGAAGCATTACATAGTAACAGGTTTAATGTAAGCCTCCCTATTCTAGTGACTGTGAAGTTGTGGTTCTGTATAGGCAGCCTTACATAGTAACAGGTTTAATGTATTCCTCCCTATTCTAGTGACTGTGAAGTTGAGGTTCTGTATAGGCAGCCTTACATAGTAACAGGTTTAATGTATTCCTCCCTATTCTAGTGACTGTGAAGTTGTGGTTCTGTATAGGCAGCCTTACATAGTAACAGGTTTATTGTAAGCCTCCCTATTCTAGTGACTGTGAAGTTGTGTTTCTGTATAGGCAGCCTTACATAGTAACAGGTTTAATGTAAGCCTCCCTATTCTAGTGACTGTGAAGTTGTTGTTTTGTATAGGCAGCCTTACATAGTAACAGGTTTAATGTATTCCTCCCTATTCTAGTGACTGTGAAGTTGTGGTTTTGTATAGGCAGCATTACATAGTAACAGGTTTAATGTAAGCCTCCCTATTCTAGTGACTGTGAAGTTGTTGTTTTGTATAGGCAGCCTTACATAGTAACAGGTTTAATGTAAGCCTCCCTATTCTAGTGACTGTGAAGTTGTGGTTCTGTATAGGCAGCCTTACAAAGTAACAGGTTTAATGTATTCCTCCCTATTCTAGTGACTGTGAAGTTGTGGTTCTGTATAGAAGCATTACATAGTAACAGGTTTAATGTATTCCTCCCTATTCTAGTGACTGTGAAGTTGTGGTTCTGTATAGGCAGCCTTACATAGTAACAGGTTTATTGTAAGCCTCCCTATTCTAGTGACTGTGAAGTTGAGGTTCTGTATAGGCAGCCTTACATAGTAACAGGTTTAATGTATTCCTCCCTATTCTAGTGACTGTGAAGTTGTGGTTCTGTATAGGCAGCCTTACATAGTAACAGGTTTAATGTATTCCTCCCTATTCTAGTGACTGTGAAGTTGTGGTTCTGTATAGGCAGCCTTACATAGTAACAGGTTTAATGTATTCCTCCCTATTCTAGTGACTGTGAAGTTGTGTTTCTGTATAGGCAGCCTTACATAGTAACAGGTTTATTGTAAGCCTCCCTATTCTAGTGACTGTGAAGTTGTGGTTCTGTATAGGCAGCCTTACATAGTAACAGGTTTAATGTATTCCTCCCTATTCTAGTGACTGTGAAGTTGTGTTTCTGTATAGGCAGCCTTACATAGTAACAGGTTTATTGTAAGCCTCCCTATTCTAGTGACTGTGAAGTTGTGGTTCTGTATAGGCAGCCTTACATAGTAACAGGTTTATTGTAAGCCTCCCTATTCTAGTGACTGTGAAGTTGAGGTTCTGTATAGGCAGCCTTACATAGTAACAGGTTTAATGTATTCCTCCCTATTCTAGTGACTGTGAAGTTGTGGTTCTGTATAGGCAGCCTTACATAGTAACAGGTTTAATGTATTCCTCCCTATTCTAGTGACTGTGAAGTTGTGGTTCTGTATAGGCAGCCTTACATAGTAACAGGTTTAATGTATTCCTCCCTATTCTAGTGACTGTGAAGTTGTGGTTCTGTATAGGCAGCCTTACATAGTAACAGGTTTAATGTATTCCTCCCTATTCTAGTGACTGTGAAGTTGTTGTTTTGTATAGGCAGCCTTACAAAGTAACAGGTTTAATGTATTCCTCCCTATTCTAGTGACTGTGAAGTTGTGGTTCTGTATAGGCAGCCTTACATAGTAACAGGTTTAATGTAAGCCTCCCTATTCTAGTGACTGTGAAGTTGAGGTTCTGTATAGGCAGCCTTACATAGTAACAGGTTTAATGTAAGCCTCCCTATTCTAGTGACTGTGAAGTTGTTGTTTTGTATAGGCAGCCTTACATAGTAACAGGTTTAATGTATTCCTCCCTATTCTAGTGACTGTGAAGTTGTGGTTTTGTATAGGCAGCATTACATAGTAACAGGTTTAATGTATTCCTCCCTATTCTAGTGACTGTGAAGTTGTGGTTCTGTATAGGCAGCATTACATAGTAACAGGTTTAATGTAAGCCTCCCTATTCTAGTGACTGTGAAGTTGTGTTTCTGTATAGGCAGCCTTACATAGTAACAGGTTTAATGTAAGCCTCCCTATTCTAGTGACTGTGAAGTTGTTGTTTTGTATAGGCAGCCTTACATAGTAACAGGTTTAATGTATTCCTCCCTATTCTAGTGACTGTGAAGTTGTGGTTTTGTATAGGCAGCATTACATAGTAACAGGTTTAATGTATTCCTCCCTATTCTAGTGACTGTGAAGTTGTGGTTCTGTATAGGCAGCATTACATAGTAACAGGTTTAATGTAAGCCTCCCTATTCTAGTGACTGTGAAGTTGTGTTTCTGTATAGGCAGCCTTACATAGTAACAGGTTTAATGTAAGCCTCCCTATTCTAGTGACTGTGAAGTTGTTGTTTTGTATAGGCAGCCTTACAAAGTAACAGGTTTAATGTAAGCCTCCCTATTCTAGTGACTGTGAAGTTGTTGTTTTGTATAGGCAGCCTTACAAAGTAACAGGTTTAATGTATTCCTCCCTATTCTAGTGACTGTGAAGTTGAGGTTCTGTATAGGCAGCCTTACATAGTAACAGGTTTAATGTAAGCCTCCCTATTCTAGTGTCTGTGAAGTTGTAGTTTTGTATAGGCAGCCTTACAAAGTAACAGGTTTAATGTATTCCTCCCTATTCTAGTGACTGTGAAGTTGAGGTTCTGTATAGGCAGCCTTACATAGTAACAGGTTTAATGTAAGCCTCCCTATTCTAGTGACTGTGAAGTTGTGGTTCTGTATAGGCAGCCTTACAAAGTAACAGGTTTAATGTATTCCTCCCTATTCTAGTGACTGTGAAGTTGTTGTTTTGTATAGGCAGCCTTACATAGTAACAGGTTTAATGTATTCCTCCCTATTCTAGTGACTGTGAAGTTGTGTTTCTGTATAGGCAGCCTTACAAAGTAACAGGTTTAATGTATTCCTCCCTATTCTAGTGACTGTGAAGTTGAGGTTCTGTATAGGCAGCCTTACATAGTAACAGGTTTAATGTAAGCCTCCCTATTCTAGTGACTGTGAAGTTGTAGTTTTGTATAGGCAGCCTTACATAGTAACAGGTTTAATGTAAGCCTCCCTATTCTAGTGACTGTGAAGTTGTGTTTCTGTATAGGCAGCCTTACATAGTAACAGGTTTAATGTAAGCCTCCCTATTCTAGTGACTGTGAAGTTGTGGTTTTGTATAGGCAGCCTTACATAGTAACAGGTTTATTGTATTCCTCCCTATTCTAGTGACTGTGAAGTTGTTGTTTTGTATAGGCAGCCTTACATAGTAACAGGTTTAATGTATTCCTCCCTATTCTAGTGACTGTGAAGTTGTGGTTTTGTATAGGCAGCATTACATAGTAACAGGTTTAATGTAAGCCTCCCTATTCTAGTGACTGTGAAGTTGTGTTTCTGTATAGGCAGCCTTACATAGTAACAGGTTTAATGTAAGCCTCCCTATTCTAGTGACTGTGAAGTTGTTGTTTTGTATAGGCAGCCTTACATAGTAACAGGTTTAATGTATTCCTCCCTATTCTAGTGACTGTGAAGTTGTGGTTTTGTATAGGCAGCATTACATAGTAACAGGTTTAATGTAAGCCTCCCTATTCTAGTGACTGTGAAGTTGTGGTTTTGTATAGGCAGCATTATAAAGTAACAGGTTTAATGTAAGCCTCCCTATTCTAGTGACTGTGAAGTTGAGGTTCTGTATAGAAGCATTACATAGTAACAGGTTTAATGTAAGCCTCCCTATTCTAGTGACTGTGAAGTTGTTGTTTTGTATAGGCAGCCTTACATAGTAACAGGTTTAATGTATTCCTCCCTATTCTAGTGACTGTGAAGTTGTGGTTTTGTATAGGCAGCATTACATAGTAACAGGTTTAATGTAAGCCTCCCTATTCTAGTGACTGTGAAGTTGAGGTTCTGTATAGAAGCATTACATAGTAACAGGTTTAATGTATTCCTCCCTATTCTAGTGACTGTGAAGTTGTTGTTTTGTATAGGCAGCCTTACATAGTAACAGGTTTAATGTATTCCTCCCTATTCTAGTGACTGTGAAGTTGTTGTTTTGTATAGGCAGCATTACATAGTAACAGGTTTAATGTAAGCCTCCCTATTCTAGTGACTGTGAAGTTGAGGTTCTGTATAGGCAGCCTTACATAGTAACAGGTTTATTGTATTCCTCCCTATTCTAGTGACTGTGAAGTTGTTGTTTTGTATAGGCAGCCTTACAAAGTAACAGGTTTAATGTATTCCTCCCTATTCTAGTGACTGTGAAGTTGTGGTTCTGTATAGGCAGCCTTACATAGTAACAGGTTTAATGTATTCCTCCCTATTCTAGTGACTGTGAAGTTGTGGTTTTGTATAGGCAGCATTACATAGTAACAGGTTTAATGTAAGCCTCCCTATTCTAGTGACTGTGAAGTTGAGGTTCTGTATAGAAGCATTACATAGTAACAGGTTTAATGTATTCCTCCCTATTCTAGTGACTGTGAAGTTGTTGTTTTGTATAGGCAGCCTTACAAAGTAACAGGTTTAATGTATTCCTCCCTATTCTAGTGACTGTGAAGTTGTTGTTCTGTATAGGCAGCCTTACATAGTAACAGGTTTAATGTATTCCTCCCTATTCTAGTGACTGTGAAGTTGTTGTTTTGTAAAGGCAGCCTTACATAGTAACAGGTTTAATGTAAGCCTCCCTATTCTAGTGACTGTGAAGTTGTGGTTCTGTATAGGCAGCCTTACATAGTAACAGGTTTAATGTAAGCCTCCCTATTCTAGTGACTGTGAAGTTGTTGTTTTGTATAGGCAGCCTTACAAAGTAACAGGTTTAATGTATGCCTCCCTATTCTAGTGACTGTGAAGTTGAGGTTTTGTATAGGCAGCCTTACAAAGTAACAGGTTTAATGTATTCCTCCCTATTCTAGTGACTGTGAAGTTGTGGTTCTGTATAGGCAGCCTTACAAAGTAACAGGTTTAATGTATTCCTCCCTATTCTAGTGACTGTGAAGTTGAGGTTCTGTATAGAAGCATTACATAGTAACAGGTTTAATGTAAGCCTCCCTATTCTAGTGACTGTGAAGTTGTAGTTCTGTATAGGCAGCATTATAAAGTAACAGGTTTAATGTAAGCCTCCCTATTCTAGTGACTGTGAAGTTGTGGTTCTGTATAGGCAGCCTTACATAGTAACAGGTTTAATGTATTCCTCCCTATTCTAGTGACTGTGAAGTTGTGGTTCTGTATAGGCAGCCTTACAAAGTAACAGGTTTAATGTATTCCTCCCTATTCTAGTGACTGTGAAGTTGAGGTTCTGTATAGGCAGCCTTACAAAGTAACAGGTTTAATGTAAGCCTCCCTATTCTAGTGACTGTGAAGTTGTGGTTTTGTATAGGCAGCCTTACATAGTAACAGGTTTAATGTATTCCTCCCTATTCTAGTGACTGTGAAGTTGTGGTTCTGTATAGGCAGCCTTACATAGTAACAGGTTTAATGTATTCCTCCCTATTCTAGTGACTGTGAAGTTGTGGTTCTGTATAGGCAGCCTTACAAAGTAACAGGTTTAATGTATTCCTCCCTATTCTAGTGACTGTGAAGTTGAGGTTCTGTATAGGCAGCCTTACAAAGTAACAGGTTTAATGTAAGCCTCCCTATTCTAGTGACTGTGAAGTTGTGGTTTTGTATAGGCAGCCTTACAAAGTAACAGGTTTAATGTAAGCCTCCCTATTCTAGTGACTGTGAAGTTGTGGTTCTGTATAGGCAGCATTACATAGTAACAGGTTTAATGTAAGCCTCCCTATTCTAGTGACTGTGAAGTTGTTGTTTTGTATAGGCAGCCTTACAAAGTAACAGGTTTATTGTATTCCTCCCTATTCTAGTGACTGTGAAGTTGTGGTTCTGTATAGAAGCATTACATAGTAACAGGTTTAATGTATTCCTCCCTATTCTAGTGACTGTGAAGTTGTTGTTTTGTATAGGCAGCCTTACAAAGTAACAGGTTTATTGTATTCCTCCCTATTCTAGTGACTGTGAAGTTGTTGTTTTGTATAGGCAGCCTTACAAAGTAACAGGTTTATTGTATTCCTCCCTATTCTAGTGACTGTGAAGTTGTTGTTTTGTATAGGCAGCCTTACAAAGTAACAGGTTTATTGTATTCCTCCCTATTCTAGTGACTGTGAAGTTGAGGTTCTGTATAGGCAGCCTTACATAGTAACAGGTTTAATGTAAGCCTCCCTATTCTAGTGACTGTGAAGTTGTGGTTCTGTATAGGCAGCCTTACAAAGTAACAGGTTTAATGTAAGCCTCCCTATTCTAGTGACTGTGAAGTTGTGGTTCTGTATAGGCAGCCTTACAAAGTAACAGGTTTAATGTAAGCCTCCCTATTCTAGTGACTGTGAAGTTGTGGTTTTGTATAGGCAGCCTTACAAAGTAACAGGTTTAATGTAAGCCTCCCTATTCTAGTGACTGTGAAGTTGTGGTTCTGTATAGGCAGCATTACATAGTAACAGGTTTAATGTATTCCTCCCTATTCTAGTGACTGTGAAGTTGAGGTTCTGTATAGGCAGCCTTACAAAGTAACAGGTTTAATGTATTCCTCCCTATTCTAGTGACTGTGAAGTTGTTGTTTTGTATAGGCAGCCTTACATAGTAACAGGTTTAATGTATTCCTCCCTATTCTAGTGACTGTGAAGTTGTTGTTCTGTATAGGCAGCCTTACAAAGTAACAGGTTTAATGTATTCCTCCCTATTCTAGTGACTGTGAAGTTGTTGTTTTGTATAGGCAGCCTTACATAGTAACAGGTTTATTGTATTCCTCCCTATTCTAGTGACTGTGAAGTTGTGGTTCTGTATAGAAGCATTATAAAGTAACAGGTTTAATGTATTCCTCCCTATTCTAGTGACTGTGAAGTTGAGGTTCTGTATAGGCAGCCTTACAAAGTAACAGGTTTATTGTATTCCTCCCTATTCTAGTGACTGTGAAGTTGTTGTTTTGTATAGGCAGCCTTACATAGTAACAGGTTTAATGTATTCCTCCCTATTCTAGTGACTGTGAAGTTGTTGTTTTGTATAGGCAGCCTTACATAGTAACAGGTTTATTGTATTCCTCCCTATTCTAGTGACTGTGAAGTTGTTGTTTTGTATAGGCAGCCTTACATAGTAACAGGTTTATTGTATTCCTCCCTATTCTAGTGACTGTGAAGTTGTTGTTTTGTATAGGCAGCCTTACATAGTAACAGGTTTAATGTATTCCTCCCTATTCTAGTGACTGTGAAGTTGTTGTTTTGTATAGGCAGCCTTACATAGTAACAGGTTTATTGTATTCCTCCCTATTCTAGTGACTGTGAAGTTGTGGTTCTGTATAGAAGCATTATAAAGTAACAGGTTTATTGTATTCCTCCCTATTCTAGTGACTGTGAAGTTGTTGTTTTGTATAGGCAGCCTTACAAAGTAACAGGTTTATTGTATTCCTCCCTATTCTAGTGACTGTGAAGTTGTGGTTCTGTATAGAAGCATTACATAGTAACAGGTTTAATGTAAGCCTCCCTATTCTAGTGACTGTGAAGTTGTGGTTCTGTATAGAAGCATTACATAGTAACAGGTTTAATGTATTCCTCCCTATTCTAGTGACTGTGAAGTTGTTGTTTTGTATAGGCAGCCTTACAAAGTAACAGGTTTATTGTATTCCTCCCTATTCTAGTGACTGTGAAGTTGTGGTTCTGTATAGAAGCATTACATAGTAACAGGTTTAATGTAAGCCTCCCTATTCTAGTGACTGTGAAGTTGTGGTTCTGTATAGAAGCATTACATAGTAACAGGTTTAATGTATTCCTCCCTATTCTAGTGACTGTGAAGTTGTTGTTTTGTATAGGCAGCCTTACAAAGTAACAGGTTTATTGTATTCCTCCCTATTCTAGTGACTGTGAAGTTGTGGTTCTGTATAGAAGCATTACATAGTAACAGGTTTAATGTAAGCCTCCCTATTCTAGTGACTGTGAAGTTGTGGTTCTGTATAGAAGCATTACATAGTAACAGGTTTAATGTATTCCTCCCTATTCTAGTGACTGTGAAGTTGTTGTTTTGTATAGGCAGCCTTACAAAGTAACAGGTTTATTGTATTCCTCCCTATTCTAGTGACTGTGAAGTTGTGGTTCTGTATAGAAGCATTACATAGTAACAGGTTTAATGTAAGCCTCCCTATTCTAGTGACTGTGAAGTTGTGGTTCTGTATAGAAGCATTACATAGTAACAGGTTTAATGTATTCCTCCCTATTCTAGTGACTGTGAAGTTGTTGTTTTGTATAGGCAGCCTTACAAAGTAACAGGTTTATTGTATTCCTCCCTATTCTAGTGACTGTGAAGTTGTGGTTCTGTATAGAAGCATTACATAGTAACAGGTTTAATGTAAGCCTCCCTATTCTAGTGACTGTGAAGTTGTGGTTCTGTATAGAAGCATTACATAGTAACAGGTTTAATGTATTCCTCCCTATTCTAGTGACTGTGAAGTTGTTGTTTTGTATAGGCAGCCTTACAAAGTAACAGGTTTATTGTATTCCTCCCTATTCTAGTGACTGTGAAGTTGTGGTTCTGTATAGAAGCATTACATAGTAACAGGTTTAATGTAAGCCTCCCTATTCTAGTGACTGTGAAGTTGTGGTTCTGTATAGAAGCATTACATAGTAACAGGTTTAATGTATTCCTCCCTATTCTAGTGACTGTGAAGTTGTTGTTTTGTATAGGCAGCCTTACAAAGTAACAGGTTTATTGTATTCCTCCCTATTCTAGTGACTGTGAAGTTGTGGTTCTGTATAGAAGCATTACATAGTAACAGGTTTAATGTAAGCCTCCCTATTCTAGTGACTGTGAAGTTGTGGTTCTGTATAGAAGCATTATAAAGTAACAGGTTTAATGTATTCCTCCCTATTCTAGTGACTGTGAAGTTGTTGTTTTGTATAGGCAGCCTTACAAAGTAACAGGTTTATTGTATTCCTCCCTATTCTAGTGACTGTGAAGTTGTGGTTCTGTATAGAAGCATTATAAAGTAACAGGTTTAATGTATTCCTCCCTATTCTAGTGACTGTGAAGTTGTTGTTTTGTATAGGCAGCCTTACAAAGTAACAGGTTTATTGTATTCCTCCCTATTCTAGTGACTGTGAAGTTGTTGTTTTGTATAGGCAGCCTTACATAGTAACAGGTTTAATGTATTCCTCCCTATTCTAGTGACTGTGAAGTTGTTGTTTTGTATAGGCAGCCTTACATAGTAACAGGTTTATTGTATTCCTCCCTATTCTAGTGACTGTGAAGTTGTTGTTTTGTATAGGCAGCCTTACATAGTAACAGGTTTATTGTATTCCTCCCTATTCTAGTGACTGTGAAGTTGTTGTTTTGTATAGGCAGCCTTACATAGTAACAGGTTTAATGTATTCCTCCCTATTCTAGTGACTGTGAAGTTGTTGTTTTGTATAGGCAGCCTTACATAGTAACAGGTTTATTGTATTCCTCCCTATTCTAGTGACTGTGAAGTTGTGGTTCTGTATAGAAGCATTACATAGTAACAGGTTTAATGTAAGCCTCCCTATTCTAGTGACTGTGAAGTTGTGGTTCTGTATAGAAGCATTATAAAGTAACAGGTTTAATGTATTCCTCCCTATTCTAGTGACTGTGAAGTTGTTGTTTTGTATAGGCAGCCTTACAAAGTAACAGGTTTATTGTATTCCTCCCTATTCTAGTGACTGTGAAGTTGTGGTTCTGTATAGAAGCATTATAAAGTAACAGGTTTAATGTATTCCTCCCTATTCTAGTGACTGTGAAGTTGTTGTTTTGTATAGGCAGCCTTACAAAGTAACAGGTTTATTGTATTCCTCCCTATTCTAGTGACTGTGAAGTTGTTGTTTTGTATAGGCAGCCTTACATAGTAACAGGTTTAATGTATTCCTCCCTATTCTAGTGACTGTGAAGTTGTTGTTTTGTATAGGCAGCCTTACATAGTAACAGGTTTATTGTATTCCTCCCTATTCTAGTGACTGTGAAGTTGTTGTTTTGTATAGGCAGCCTTACATAGTAACAGGTTTATTGTATTCCTCCCTATTCTAGTGACTGTGAAGTTGTTGTTTTGTATAGGCAGCCTTACATAGTAACAGGTTTAATGTATTCCTCCCTATTCTAGTGACTGTGAAGTTGTTGTTTTGTATAGGCAGCCTTACATAGTAACAGGTTTATTGTATTCCTCCCTATTCTAGTGACTGTGAAGTTGTGGTTCTGTATAGAAGCATTACATAGTAACAGGTTTAATGTAAGCCTCCCTATTCTAGTGACTGTGAAGTTGTGGTTCTGTATAGAAGCATTATAAAGTAACAGGTTTAATGTATTCCTCCCTATTCTAGTGACTGTGAAGTTGTTGTTTTGTATAGGCAGCCTTACATAGTAACAGGTTTAATGTATTCCTCCCTATTCTAGTGACTGTGAAGTTGTTGTTTTGTATAGGCAGCCTTACAAAGTAACAGGTTTATTGTATTCCTCCCTATTCTAGTGACTGTGAAGTTGTTGTTTTGTATAGGCAGCCTTACATAGTAACAGGTTTATTGTATTCCTCCCTATTCTAGTGACTGTGAAGTTGTTGTTTTGTATAGGCAGCCTTACATAGTAACAGGTTTAATGTATTCCTCCCTATTCTAGTGACTGTGAAGTTGTTGTTTTGTATAGGCAGCCTTACATAGTAACAGGTTTATTGTAAGCCTCCCTATTCTAGTGACTGTGAAGTTGTGGTTCTGTATAGAAGCATTACATAGTAACAGGTTTAATGTAAGCCTCCCTATTCTAGTGACTGTGAAGTTGTGGTTCTGTATAGAAGCATTATAAAGTAACAGGTTTAATGTATTCCTCCCTATTCTAGTGACTGTGAAGTTGTTGTTTTGTATAGGCAGCCTTACATAGTAACAGGTTTAATGTATTCCTCCCTATTCTAGTGACTGTGAAGTTGTTGTTTTGTATAGGCAGCCTTACAAAGTAACAGGTTTATTGTATTCCTCCCTATTCTAGTGACTGTGAAGTTGTTGTTTTGTATAGGCAGCCTTACATAGTAACAGGTTTATTGTATTCCTCCCTATTCTAGTGACTGTGAAGTTGTTGTTTTGTATAGGCAGCCTTACATAGTAACAGGTTTAATGTATTCCTCCCTATTCTAGTGACTGTGAAGTTGTTGTTTTGTATAGGCAGCCTTACAAAGTAACAGGTTTATTGTATTCCTCCCTATTCTAGTGACTGTGAAGTTGAGGTTCTGTATAGGCAGCCTTACAAAGTAACAGGTTTATTGTAAGCCTCCCTATTCTAGTGACTGTGAAGTTGTTGTTTTGTATAGGCAGCCTTACAAAGTAACAGGTTTATTGTAAGCCTCCCTATTCTAGTGACTGTGAAGTTGTGGTTCTGTATAGGCAGCCTTACATAGTAACAGGTTTAATGTAAGCCTCCCTATTCTAGTGACTGTGAAGTTGAGGTTTTGTATAGGCAGCCTTACAAAGTAACAGGTTTAATGTATTCCTCCCTATTCTAGTGACTGTGAAGTTGTTGTTTTGTATAGGCAGCCTTACAAAGTAACAGGTTTAATGTAAGCCTCCCTATTCTAGTGACTGTGAAGTTGAGGTTTTGTATAGGCAGCCTTACAAAGTAACAGGTTTAATGTATTCCTCCCTATTCTAGTGACTGTGAAGTTGTGGTTCTGTATAGAAGCATTACATAGTAACAGGTTTAATGTATTCCTCCCTATTCTAGTGACTGTGAAGTTGAGGTTTTGTATAGGCAGCCTTACAAAGTAACAGGTTTAATGTAAGCCTCCCTATTCTAGTGACTGTGAAGTTGTTGTTTTGTATAGGCAGCCTTACAAAGTAACAGGTTTAATGTATTCCTCCCTATTCTAGTGACTGTGAAGTTGTTGTTTTGTATAGGCAGCCTTACAAAGTAACAGGTTTAATGTAAGCCTCCCTATTCTAGTGACTGTGAAGTTGTGGTTCTGTATAGGCAGCCTTACAAAGTAACAGGTTTATTGTATTCCTCCCTATTCTAGTGACTGTGAAGTTGTTGTTTTGTATAGGCAGCCTTACAAAGTAACAGGTTTATTGTATTCCTCCCTATTCTAGTGACTGTGAAGTTGTTGTTTTGTATAGGCAGCCTTACAAAGTAACAGGTTTAATGTATTCCTCCCTATTCTAGTGACTGTGAAGTTGTGGTTCTGTATAGGCAGCCTTACAAAGTAACAGGTTTATTGTATTCCTCCCTATTCTAGTGACTGTGAAGTTGTTGTTTTGTATAGGCAGCCTTACAAAGTAACAGGTTTATTGTATTCCTCCCTATTCTAGTGACTGTGAAGTTGTTGTTTTGTATAGGCAGCCTTACAAAGTAACAGGTTTAATGTAAGCCTCCCTATTCTAGTGACTGTGAAGTTGTTGTTTTGTATAGGCAGCCTTACAAAGTAACAGGTTTAATGTATTCCTCCCTATTCTAGTGACTGTGAAGTTGTGGTTCTGTATAGGCAGCCTTACAAAGTAACAGGTTTATTGTATTCCTCCCTATTCTAGTGACTGTGAAGTTGTTGTTTTGTATAGGCAGCCTTACAAAGTAACAGGTTTAATGTTTTCCTCCCTATTCTAGTGACTGTGAAGTTGTGGTTCTGTATAGGCAGCCTTACAAAGTAACAGGTTTATTGTATTCCTCCCTATTCTAGTGACTGTGAAGTTGTTGTTTTGTATAGGCAGCCTTACAAAGTAACAGGTTTAATGTATTCCTCCCTATTCTAGTGACTGTGAAGTTGTTGTTTTGTATAGGCAGCCTTACATAGTAACAGGTTTAATGTAAGCCTCCCTATTCTAGTGACTGTGAAGTTGTTGTTTTGTATAGGCAGCCTTACATAGTAACAGGTTTAATGTATTCCTCCCTATTCTAGTGACTGTGAAGTTGTGGTTTTGTATAGGCAGCCTTACATAGTAACAGGTTTAATGTATTCCTCCCTATTCTAGTGACTGTGAAGTTGTTGTTTTGTATAGGCAGCCTTACATAGTAACAGGTTTAATGTATTCCTCCCTATTCTAGTGACTGTGAAGTTGTTGTTTTGTATAGGCAGCCTTACAAAGTAACAGGTTTATTGTATTCCTCCCTATTCTAGTGACTGTGAAGTTGTGGTCCTGTATAGAAGCATTACATAGTAACAGGTTTAATGTATTCCTCCCTATTCTAGTGACTGTGAAGTTGTTGTTTTGTATAGGCAGCCTTACAAAGTAACAGGTTTAATGTAAGCCTCCCTATTCTAGTGACTGTGAAGTTGTGGTTCTGTATAGAAGCATTATAAAGTAACAGGTTTAATGTATTCCTCCCTATTCTAGTGACTGTGAAGTTGTGGTTCTGTATAGGCAGCCTTACATAGTAACAGGTTTATTGTATTCCTCCCTATTCTAGTGACTGTGAAGTTGTTGTTTTGTATAGGCAGCCTTACAAAGTAACAGGTTTAATGTAAGCCTCCCTATTCTAGTGACTGTGAAGTTGTGGTTCTGTATAGAAGCATTATAAAGTAACAGGTTTAATGTATTCCTCCCTATTCTAGTGACTGTGAAGTTGTGGTTCTGTATAGGCAGCCTTACATAGTAACAGGTTTATTGTATTCCTCCCTATTCTAGTGACTGTGAAGTTGTTGTTTTGTATAGGCAGCCTTACATAGTAACAGGTTTAATGTATTCCTCCCTATTCTAGTGACTGTGAAGTTGTTGTTTTGTATAGGCAGCCTTACAAAGTAACAGGTTTATTGTATTCCTCCCTATTCTAGTGACTGTGAAGTTGTGGTCCTGTATAGAAGCATTACATAGTAACAGGTTTAATGTATTCCTCCCTATTCTAGTGACTGTGAAGTTGTGGTCCTGTATAGAAGCATTACATAGTAACAGGTTTAATGTATTCCTCCCTATTCTAGTGACTGTGAAGTTGTTGTTCTGTATAGGCAGCCTTACAAAGTAACAGGTTTAATGTATTCCTCCCTATTCTAGTGACTGTGAAGTTGTTGTTTTGTATAGGCAGCCTTACAAAGTAACAGGTTTATTGTATTCCTCCCTATTCTAGTGACTGTGAAGTTGTTGTTTTGTATAGGCAGCCTTACAAAGTAACAGGTTTAATGTATTCCTCCCTATTCTAGTGACTGTGAAGTTGAGGTTCTGTATAGAAGCATTATAAAGTAACAGGTTTAATGTATTCCTCCCTATTCTAGTGACTGTGAAGTTGTTGTTTTGTATAGGCAGCCTTACAAAGTAACAGGTTTATTGTATTCCTCCCTATTCTAGTGACTGTGAAGTTGTGGTCCTGTATAGAAGCATTACATAGTAACAGGTTTAATGTATTCCTCCCTATTCTAGTGACTGTGAAGTTGTGGTTCTGTATAGGCAGCCTTACAAAGTAACAGGTTTAATGTATTCCTCCCTATTCTAGTGACTGTGAAGTTGTGGTCCTGTATAGAAGCATTACATAGTAACAGGTTTAATGTATTCCTCCCTATTCTAGTGACTGTGAAGTTGTGGTCCTGTATAGAAGCATTACATAGTAACAGGTTTAATGTATTCCTCCCTATTCTAGTGACTGTGAAGTTGTTGTTCTGTATAGGCAGCCTTACAAAGTAACAGGTTTAATGTATTCCTCCCTATTCTAGTGACTGTGAAGTTGTTGTTTTGTATAGGCAGCCTTACAAAGTAACAGGTTTAATGTATTCCTCCCTATTCTAGTGACTGTGAAGTTGTTGTTTTGTATAGGCAGCCTTACAAAGTAACAGGTTTAATGTATTCCTCCCTATTCTAGTGACTGTGAAGTTGTTGTTTTGTATAGGCAGCCTTACAAAGTAACAGGTTTAATGTATTCCTCCCTATTCTAGTGACTGTGAAGTTGAGGTTCTGTATAGAAGCATTATAAAGTAACAGGTTTAATGTATTCCTCCCTATTCTAGTGACTGTGAAGTTGTTGTTTTGTATAGGCAGCCTTACAAAGTAACAGGTTTATTGTATTCCTCCCTATTCTAGTGACTGTGAAGTTGAGGTTCTGTATAGGCAGCCTTACAAAGTAACAGGTTTAATGTATTCCTCCCTATTCTAGTGACTGTGAAGTTGTTGTTTTGTATAGGCAGCCTTACAAAGTAACAGGTTTAATGTAAGCCTCCCTATTCTAGTGACTGTGAAGTTGTGGTTCTGTATAGAAGCATTACATAGTAACAGGTTTAATGTATTCCTCCCTATTCTAGTGACTGTGAAGTTGTGTTTCTGTATAGGCAGCCTTACAAAGTAACAGGTTTAATGTATTCCTCCCTATTCTAGTGACTGTGAAGTTGTTGTTTTGTATAGGCAGCCTTACAAAGTAACAGGTTTAATGTATTCCTCCCTATTCTAGTGACTGTGAAGTTGTTGTTTTGTATAGGCAGCCTTACATAGTAACAGGTTTATTGTATTCCTCCCTATTCTAGTGACTGTGAAGTTGTGGTTCTGTATAGAAGCATTATAAAGTAACAGGTTTAATGTATTCCTCCCTATTCTAGTGACTGTGAAGTTGTTGTTTTGTATAGGCAGCCTTACAAAGTAACAGGTTTAATGTATTCCTCCCTATTCTAGTGACTGTGAAGTTGTTGTTTTGTATAGGCAGCCTTACATAGTAACAGGTTTATTGTATTCCTCCCTATTCTAGTGACTGTGAAGTTGTGGTTCTGTATAGAAGCATTATAAAGTAACAGGTTTAATGTATTCCTCCCTATTCTAGTGACTGTGAAGTTGTTGTTTTGTATAGGCAGCCTTACAAAGTAACAGGTTTAATGTATTCCTCCCTATTCTAGTGACTGTGAAGTTGTGGTTCTGTATAGAAGCATTACATAGTAACAGGTTTAATGTAAGCCTCCCTATTCTAGTGACTGTGAAGTTGTGGTTCTGTATAGAAGCATTACATAGTAACAGGTTTAATGTAAGCCTCCCTATTCTAGTGACTGTGAAGTTGTGGTTCTGTATAGAAGCATTACATAGTAACAGGTTTAATGTATTCCTCCCTATTCTAGTGACTGTGAAGTTGTGGTTCTGTATAGAAGCATTACATAGTAACAGGTTTAATGTAAGCCTCCCTATTCTAGTGACTGTGAAGTTGTGGTTCTGTATAGAAGCATTACATAGTAACAGGTTTAATGTATTCCTCCCTATTCTAGTGACTGTGAAGTTGTGGTTCTGTATAGGCAGCCTTACAAAGTAACAGGTTTAATGTATTCCTCCCTATTCTAGTGACTGTGAAGTTGTTGTTTTGTATAGGCAGTCTTACAAAGTAACAGGTTTAATGTATTCCTCCCTATTCTAGTGACTGTGAAGTTGTGGTTCTGTATAGGCAGCCTTATAAAGTAACAGGTTTATTGTATTCCTCCCTATTCTAGTGACTGTGAAGTTGTAGTTCTGTATAGGCAGCCTTACAAAGTAACAGGTTTAATGTATTCCTCCCTATTCTAGTGACTGTGAAGTTGAGGTTCTGTATTGAAGCATTACATAGTAACAGGTTTAATGTAAGCCTCCCTATTCTAGTGACTGTGAAGTTGTGGTTCTGTATAGGCAGCCTTACAAAGTAACAGGTTTAATGTATTCCTCCCTATTCTAGTGACTGTGAAGTTGAGGTTCTGTATAGAAGCATTACATAGTAACAGGTTTAATGTAAGCCTCCCTATTCTAGTGACTGTGAAGTTGTGGTTCTGTATAGGCAGCCTTACAAAGTAACAGGTTTAATGTATTCCTCCCTATTCTAGTGACTGTGAAGTTGAGGTTCTGTATAGAAGCATTACATAGTAACAGGTTTAATGTAAGCCTCCCTATTCTAGTGACTGTGAAGTTGTTGTTTTGTATAGGCAGCCTTACAAAGTAACAGGTTTATTGTATTCCTCCCTATTCTAGTGACTGTGAAGTTGTTGTTTTGTATAGGCAGCCTTACAAAGTAACAGGTTTATTGTATTCCTCCCTATTCTAGTGACTGTGAAGTTGTTGTTTTGTATAGGCAGCCTTACAAAGTAACAGGTTTAATGTATTCCTCCCTATTCTAGTGACTGTGAAGTTGTTGTTTTGTATAGGCAGCCTTACAAAGTAACAGGTTTAATGTATTCCTCCCTATTCTAGTGACTGTGAAGTTGTTGTTTTGTATAGGCAGCCTTACAAAGTAACAGGTTTATTGTATTCCTCCCTATTCTAGTGACTGTGAAGTTGTGGTTCTGTATAGAAGCATTACATAGTAACAGGTTTAATGTATTCCTCCCTATTCTAGTGACTGTGAAGTTGTTGTTTTGTATAGGCAGCCTTACAAAGTAACAGGTTTATTGTATTCCTCCCTATTCTAGTGACTGTGAAGTTGTGGTTCTGTATAGAAGCATTACATAGTAACAGGTTTAATGTATTCCTCCCTATTCTAGTGACTGTGAAGTTGTTGTTTTGTATAGGCAGCCTTACAAAGTAACAGGTTTATTGTATTCCTCCCTATTCTAGTGACTGTGAAGTTGTGGTTCTGTATAGAAGCATTACATAGTAACAGGTTTAATGTATTCCTCCCTATTCTAGTGACTGTGAAGTTGTTGTTTTGTATAGGCAGCCTTACAAAGTAACAGGTTTATTGTATTCCTCCCTATTCTAGTGACTGTGAAGTTGTGGTTCTGTATAGAAGCATTACATAGTAACAGGTTTAATGTATTCCTCCCTATTCTAGTGACTGTGAAGTTGTTGTTTTGTATAGGCAGCCTTACAAAGTAACAGGTTTATTGTATTCCTCCCTATTCTAGTGACTGTGAAGTTGTGGTTCTGTATAGAAGCATTACATAGTAACAGGTTTAATGTATTCCTCCCTATTCTAGTGACTGTGAAGTTGTTGTTTTGTATAGGCAGCCTTACAAAGTAACAGGTTTATTGTATTCCTCCCTATTCTAGTGACTGTGAAGTTGTGGTTCTGTATAGAAGCATTACATAGTAACAGGTTTAATGTATTCCTCCCTATTCTAGTGACTGTGAAGTTGTTGTTTTGTATAGGCAGCCTTACAAAGTAACAGGTTTAATGTATTCCTCCCTATTCTAGTGACTGTGAAGTTGTTGTTTTGTATAGGCAGCCTTACAAAGTAACAGGTTTAATGTATTCCTCCCTATTCTAGTGACTGTGAAGTTGTTGTTTTGTATAGGCAGCCTTACAAAGTAACAGGTTTATTGTATTCCTCCCTATTCTAGTGACTGTGAAGTTGTGGTTCTGTATAGAAGCATTACATAGTAACAGGTTTAATGTATTCCTCCCTATTCTAGTGACTGTGAAGTTGTTGTTTTGTATAGGCAGCCTTACAAAGTAACAGGTTTATTGTATTCCTCCCTATTCTAGTGACTGTGAAGTTGTGGTTCTGTATAGAAGCATTACATAGTAACAGGTTTAATGTATTCCTCCCTATTCTAGTGACTGTGAAGTTGTTGTTTTGTATAGGCAGCCTTACAAAGTAACAGGTTTATTGTATTCCTCCCTATTCTAGTGACTGTGAAGTTGTGGTTCTGTATAGAAGCATTACATAGTAACAGGTTTAATGTATTCCTCCCTATTCTAGTGACTGTGAAGTTGTTGTTTTGTATAGGCAGCCTTACAAAGTAACAGGTTTATTGTATTCCTCCCTATTCTAGTGACTGTGAAGTTGTGGTTCTGTATAGAAGCATTACATAGTAACAGGTTTAATGTATTCCTCCCTATTCTAGTGACTGTGAAGTTGTTGTTTTGTATAGGCAGCCTTACAAAGTAACAGGTTTATTGTATTCCTCCCTATTCTAGTGACTGTGAAGTTGTGGTTCTGTATAGAAGCATTACATAGTAACAGGTTTAATGTATTCCTCCCTATTCTAGTGACTGTGAAGTTGTGGTTCTGTATAGAAGCATTACATAGTAACAGGTTTAATGTATTCCTCCCTATTCTAGTGACTGTGAAGTTGTTGTTTTGTATAGGCAGCCTTACAAAGTAACAGGTTTAATGTAAGCCTCCCTATTCTAGTGACTGTGAAGTTGTGGTTCTGTATAGAAGCATTACATAGTAACAGGTTTAATGTATTCCTCCCTATTCTAGTGACTGTGAAGTTGTTGTTTTGTATAGGCAGCCTTACATAGTAACAGGTTTATTGTATTCCTCCCTATTCTAGTGACTGTGAAGTTGTGGTTATGTATAGGCAGCCTTACATAGTAACAGGTTTAATGTATTCCTCCCTATTCTAGTGACTGTGAAGTTGTGGTTCTGTATAGAAGCATTACATAGTAACAGGTTTAATGTATTCCTCCCTATTCTAGTGACTGTGAAGTTGTTGTTTTGTATAGGCAGCCTTACAAAGTAACAGGTTTAATGTATTCCTCCCTATTCTAGTGACTGTGAAGTTGTAGTTTTGTATAGGCAGCCTTACATAGTAACAGGTTTAATGTATTCCTCCCTATTCTAGTGACTGTGAAGTTGTTGTTTTGTATAGGCAGCCTTACATAGTAACAGGTTTATTGTATTCCTCCCTATTCTAGTGACTGTGAAGTTGTTGTTTTGTATAGGCAGCCTTACAAAGTAACAGGTTTAATGTATTCCTCCCTATTCTAGTGACTGTGAAGTTGTTGTTTTGTATAGGCAGCCTTACATAGTAACAGGTTTATTGTATTCCTCCCTATTCTAGTGACTGTGAAGTTGTTGTTTTGTATAGGCAGCCTTACAAAGTAACAGGTTTAATGTATTCCTCCCTATTCTAGTGACTGTGAAGTTGTTGTTTTGTATAGGCAGCCTTACATAGTAACAGGTTTAATGTATTCCTCCCTATTCTAGTGACTGTGAAGTTGTGGTTCTGTATAGAAGCATTACATAGTAACAGGTTTAATGTATTCCTCCCTATTCTAGTGACTGTGAAGTTGTGTTTTGTATAGGCAGCCTTACAAAGTAACAGGTTTAATGTAAGCCTCCCTATTCTAGTGACTGTGAAGTTGTGTTTTGTATAGGCAGCATTACAAAGTAACAGGTTTATTGTATTCCTCCCTATTCTAGTGACTGTGAAGTTGTTGTTTTGTATAGGCAGCCTTACAAAGTAACAGGTTTAATGTATTCCTCCCTATTCTAGTGACTGTGAAGTTGTTGTTTTGTATAGGCAGCCTTACATAGTAACAGGTTTAATGTATTCCTCCCTATTCTAGTGACTGTGAAGTTGTTGTTTTGTATAGGCAGCCTTACATAATAACAGGTTTAATGTATTCCTCCCTATTCTAGTGACTGTGAAGTTGTGGTTCTGTATAGAAGCATTACATAGTAACAGGTTTATTGTATTCCTCCCTATTCTAGTGACTGTGAAGTTGTGGTTCTGTATAGAAGCATTACATAGTAACAGGTTTAATGTAAGCCTCCCTATTCTAGTGACTGTGAAGTTGAGGTTCTGTATAGGCAGCCTTACAAAGTAACAGGTTTAATGTATTCCTCCCTATTCTAGTGACTGTGAAGTTGTGGTTCTGTATAGGCAGCCTTACATAGTAACAGGTTTAATGTATTCCTCCCTATTCTAGTGACTGTGAAGTTGTTGTTTTGTATAGGCAGCCTTACAAAGTAACAGGTTTATTGTATTCCTCCCTATTCTAGTGACTGTGAAGTTGTTGTTTTGTATAGGCAGCCTTACAAAGTAACAGGTTTAATGTATTCCTCCCTATTCTAGTGACTGTGAAGTTGTTGTTTTGTATAGGCAGCCTTACAAAGTAACAGGTTTAATGTATTCCTCCCTATTCTAGTGACTGTGAAGTTGTGGTTCTGTATAGGCAGCCTTACAAAGTAACAGGTTTAATGTATTCCTCCCTATTCTAGTGACTGTGAAGTTGTTGTTTTGTATAGAAGCATTACATAGTAACAGGTTTAAGGTATTCCTCCCTATTCTAGTGACTGTGAAGTTGAGGTTCTGTATAGAAGCATTACATAGTAACAGGTTTAATGTATTCCTCCCTATTCTAGTGACTGTGAAGTTGAGGTTCTGTATAGGCAGCCTTATAAAGTAACAGGTTTAATGTAAGCCTCCCTATTCTAGTGACTGTGAAGTTGTTGTTTTGTATAGAAGCATTACATAGTAACAGGTTTAAGGTATTCCTCCCTATTCTAGTGACTGTGAAGTTGAGGTTCTGTATAGAAGCATTATAAAGTAACAGGTTTAATGTAAGCCTCCCTATTCTAGTGACTGTGAAGTTGTGGTTCTGTATAGGCAGCCTTACATAGTAACAGGTTTAATGTAAGCCTCCCTATTCTAGTGACTGTGAAGTTGTGGTTCTGTATAGGCAGCCTTACAAAGTAACAGGTTTAATGTATTCCTCCCTATTCTAGTGACTGTTAAGTTGTGGTTCTGTATAGGCAGCCTTACAAAGTAACAGGTTTAATGTAAGCCTCCCTATTCTAGTGACTGTGAAGTTGAGGTTCTGTATAGGCAGCCTTACAAAGTAACAGGTTTAATGTATTCCTCCCTATTCTAGTGACTGTGAAGTTGTTGTTTTGTATAGGCAGCCTTACAAAGTAACAGGTTTAATGTAAGCCTCCCTATTCTAGTGACTGTGAAGTTGAGGTTCTGTATAGGCAGCCTTACAAAGTAACAGGTTTAATGTATTCCTCCCTATTCTAGTGACTGTGAAGTTGAGGTTTTGTATAGGCAGCCTTACAAAGTAACAGGTTTAATGTATTCCTCCCTATTCTAGTGACTGTGAAGTTGAGGTTCTGTATAGAAGCATTACAAAGTAACAGGTTTAATGTATTCCTCCCTATTCTAGTGACTGTGAAGTTGTGGTTCTGTATAGGCAGCCTTACATAGTAACAGGTTTATTGTATTCCTCCCTATTCTAGTGACTGTGAAGTTGAGGTTCTGTATAGAAGCATTACATAGTAACAGGTTTATTGTATTCCTCCCTATTCTAGTGACTGTGAAGTTGAGGTTTTGTATAGGCAGCCTTACAAAGTAACAGGTTTAATGTATTCCTCCCTATTCTAGTGACTGTGAAGTTGAGGTTTTGTATAGGCAGCCTTACAAAGTAACAGGTTTAATGTATTCCTCCCTATTCTAGTGACTGTGAAGTTGAGGTTCTGTATAGAAGCATTACAAAGTAACAGGTTTAATGTAAGCCTCCCTATTCTAGTGACTGTGAAGTTGTTGTTCTGTATAGAAGCATTACATAGTAACAGGTTTAATGTATTCCTCCCTATTCTAGTGACTGTGAAGTTGAGGTTCTGTATAGGCAGCCTTATAAAGTAACAGGTTTAATGTATTCCTCCCTATTCTAGTGACTGTGAAGTTGTTGTTTTGTATAGGCAGCCTTACAAAGTAACAGGTTTAATGTAAGCCTCCCTATTCTAGTGACTGTGAAGTTGTGGTTCTGTATAGGCAGCCTTACAAAGTAACAGGTTTAATGTATTCCTCCCTATTCTAGTGACTGTGAAGTTGAGGTTTTGTATAGGCAGCCTTACAAAGTAACAGGTTTATTGTAAGCCTCCCTATTCTAGTGACTGTGAAGTTGTTGTTTTGTATAGGCAGCCTTACATAGTAACAGGTTTAATGTAAGCCTCCCTATTCTAGTGACTGTGAAGTTGTTGTTTTGTATAGGCAGCCTTACAAAGTAACAGGTTTAATGTAAGCCTCCCTATTCTAGTGACTGTGAAGTTGTTGTTTTGTATAGGCAGCCTTACAAAGTAACAGGTTTAATGTATTCCTCCCTATTCTAGTGACTGTGAAGTTGTGGTTATGTATAGGCAGCATTACATAGTAACAGGTTTAATGTAAGCCTCCCTATTCTAGTGACTGTGAAGTTGTGGTTCTGTATAGGCAGCCTTACAAAGTAACAGGTTTAATGTAAGCCTCCCTATTCTAGTGACTGTGAAGTTGTTGTTTTGTATAGGCAGCCTTACAAAGTAACAGGTTTAATGTATTCCTCCCTATTCTAGTGACTGTGAAGTTGTGGTTATGTATAGGCAGCATTACATAGTAACAGGTTTAATGTAAGCCTCCCTATTCTAGTGACTGTGAAGTTGTGGTTCTGTATAGGCAGCCTTACAAAGTAACAGGTTTAATGTATTCCTCCCTATTCTAGTGACTGTGAAGTTGTGTTTCTGTATAGGCAGCCTTACAAAGTAACAGGTTTAATGTATTCCTCCCTATTCTAGTGACTGTGAAGTTGTGGTTCTGTATAGAAGCATTACATAGTAACAGGTTTAATGTAA
Organism: Siphonodentalium dalli; assembly: GCA_032622095.1. Taxonomy (NCBI): domain Eukaryota; kingdom Metazoa; phylum Mollusca; class Scaphopoda; order Gadilida; family Siphonodentaliidae; genus Siphonodentalium; species Siphonodentalium dalli. The sequence goes on along the minus strand of CP136068.1, from coordinate 177,688,884 downwards.
GCCTCCCTATTCTAGTGACTGTGAAGTTGTTGTTTTGTATAGGCAGCCTTACAAAGTAACAGGTTTAATGTATTCCTCCCTATTCTAGTGACTGTGAAGTTGTGGTTATGTATAGGCAGCATTACATAGTAACAGGTTTAATGTATTCCTCCCTATTCTAGTGACTGTGAAGTTGTGGTTCTGTATAGGCAGCCTTACAAAGTAACAGGTTTAATGTATTCCTCCCTATTCTAGTGACTGTGAAGTTGTGGTTCTGTATAGGCAGCCTTACAAAGTAACAGGTTTAATGTAAGCCTCCCTATTCTAGTGACTGTGAAGTTGTTGTTTTGTATAGGCAGCCTTACAAAGTAACAGGTTTAATGTATTCCTCCCTATTCTAGTGACTGTGAAGTTGTGGTTATGTATAGGCAGCATTACATAGTAACAGGTTTAATGTAAGCCTCCCTATTCTAGTGACTGTGAAGTTGTGGTTCTGTATAGAAGCATTACATAGTAACAGGTTTAATGTAAGCCTCCCTATTCTAGTGACTGTGAAGTTGTTGTTTTGTATAGGCAGCCTTACAAAGTAACAGGTTTAATGTATTCCTCCCTATTCTAGTGACTGTGAAGTTGTGGTTATGTATAGGCAGCATTACATAGTAACAGGTTTAATGTATTCCTCCCTATTCTAGTGACTGTGAAGTTGTGGTTCTGTATAGGCAGCCTTACAAAGTAACAGGTTTAATGTATTCCTCCCTATTCTAGTGACTGTGAAGTTGTGGTTCTGTATAGGCAGCCTTACAAAGTAACAGGTTTAATGTAAGCCTCCCTATTCTAGTGACTGTGAAGTTGTTGTTTTGTATAGGCAGCCTTACAAAGTAACAGGTTTAATGTATTCCTCCCTATTCTAGTGACTGTGAAGTTGTGGTTATGTATAGGCAGCATTACATAGTAACAGGTTTAATGTAAGCCTCCCTATTCTAGTGACTGTGAAGTTGTGGTTCTGTATAGAAGCATTACATAGTAACAGGTTTAATGTAAGCCTCCCTATTCTAGTGACTGTGAAGTTGTTGTTTTGTATAGGCAGCCTTACAAAGTAACAGGTTTAATGTATTCCTCCCTATTCTAGTGACTGTGAAGTTGTGGTTATGTATAGGCAGCATTACATAGTAACAGGTTTAATGTATTCCTCCCTATTCTAGTGACTGTGAAGTTGTGGTTCTGTATAGGCAGCCTTACAAAGTAACAGGTTTAATGTATTCCTCCCTATTCTAGTGACTGTGAAGTTGTGGTTCTGTATAGGCAGCCTTACAAAGTAACAGGTTTAATGTAAGCCTCCCTATTCTAGTGACTGTGAAGTTGTTGTTTTGTATAGGCAGCCTTACAAAGTAACAGGTTTAATGTATTCCTCCCTATTCTAGTGACTGTGAAGTTGTGGTTATGTATAGGCAGCATTACATAGTAACAGGTTTAATGTAAGCCTCCCTATTCTAGTGACTGTGAAGTTGTGGTTCTGTATAGGCAGCCTTACAAAGTAACAGGTTTAATGTATTCCTCCCTATTCTAGTGACTGTGAAGTTGTGGTTCTGTATAGGCAGCCTTACAAAGTAACAGGTTTAATGTAAGCCTCCCTATTCTAGTGACTGTGAAGTTGTTGTTTTGTATAGGCAGCCTTACAAAGTAACAGGTTTAATGTATTCCTCCCTATTCTAGTGACTGTGAAGTTGTGGTTATGTATAGGCAGCATTACATAGTAACAGGTTTAATGTAAGCCTCCCTATTCTAGTGACTGTGAAGTTGTGGTTCTGTATAGGCAGCCTTACAAAGTAACAGGTTTAATGTATTCCTCCCTATTCTAGTGACTGTGAAGTTGTGGTTCTGTATAGAAGCATTATAAAGTAACAGGTTTAATGTAAGCCTCCCTATTCTAGTGACTGTGAAGTTGTGGTTCTGTATAGGCAGCCTTACAAAGTAACAGGTTTAATGTATTCCTCCCTATTCTAGTGACTGTGAAGTTGTGGTTCTGTATAGGCAGCCTTACAAAGTAACAGGTTTAATGTAAGCCTCCCTATTCTAGTGACTGTGAAGTTGTTGTTTTGTATAGGCAGCCTTACAAAGTAACAGGTTTAATGTATTCCTCCCTATTCTAGTGACTGTGAAGTTGTGGTTATGTATAGGCAGCATTACATAGTAACAGGTTTAATGTAAGCCTCCCTATTCTAGTGACTGTGAAGTTGTGGTTCTGTATAGAAGCATTACATAGTAACAGGTTTAATGTATTCCTCTCTATTCTAGTGACTGTGAAGTTGTGGTTCTGTATAGAAGCATTACATAGTAACAGGTTTAATGTAAGCCTCCCTATTCTAGTGACTGTGAAGTTGTGGTTCTGTATAGAAGCATTACATAGTAACAGGTTTAATGTAAGCCTCCCTATTCTAGTGACTGTGAAGTTGAGGTTCTGTATAGGCAGCCTTACAAAGTAACAGGTTTAATGTATTCCTCCCTATTCTAGTGACTGTGAAGTTGTGGTTCTGTATAGAAGCATTACATAGTAACAGGTTTAATGTATTCCTCCCTATTCTAGTGACTGTGAAGTTGTGGTTCTGTATAGGCAGCCTTACATAGTAACAGGTTTAATGTATTCCTCCCTATTCTAGTGACTGTGAAGTTGTGGTTCTGTATAGGCAGCCTTACAAAGTAACAGGTTTATTGTAAGCCTCCCTATTCTAGTGACTGTGAAGTTGTTGTTTTGTATAGGCAGCCTTACAAAGTAACAGGTTTAATGTAAGCCTCCCTATTCTAGTGACTGTGAAGTTGTGGTTCTGTATAGAAGCATTACATAGTAACAGGTTTATTGTATTCCTCCCTATTCTAGTGACTGTGAAGTTGTGGTTCTGTATAGGCAGCCTTACATAGTAACAGGTTTAATGTATGCCTCCCTATTCTAGTGACTGTGAAGTTGTTGTTTTGTATAGGCAGCCTTACAAAGTAACAGGTTTAATGTATTCCTCCCTATTCTAGTGACTGTGAAGTTGTGGTTCTGTATAGAAGCATTACATAGTAACAGGTTTAATGTAAGCCTCCCTATTCTAGTGACTGTGAAGTTGTTGTTTTGTATAGGCAGCCTTACATAGTAACAGGTTTATTGTATTCCTCCCTATTCTAGTGACTGTGAAGTTGTTGTTTTGTATAGGCAGCCTTACAAAGTAACAGGTTTAATGTAAGCCTCCCTATTCTAGTGACTGTGAAGTTGTTGTTTTGTATAGGCAGCCTTACATAGTAACAGGTTTATTGTATTCCTCCCTATTCTAGTGACTGTGAAGTTGTGGTTCTGTATAGAAGCATTACATAGTAACAGGTTTAATGTAAGCCTCCCTATTCTAGTGACTGTGAAGTTGAGGTTCTGTATAGAAGCATTACAAAGTAACAGGTTTAATGTATTCCTCCCTATTCTAGTGACTGTGAAGTTGTGGTTCTGTATAGGCAGCCTTACAAAGTAACAGGTTTATTGTAAGCCTCCCTATTCTAGTGACTGTGAAGTTGTTGTTTTGTATAGGCAGCCTTACATAGTAACAGGTTTATTGTATTCCTCCCTATTCTAGTGACTGTGAAGTTGAGGTTCTGTATAGAAGCATTACATAGTAACAGGTTTAATGTATTCCTCCCTATTCTAGTGACTGTGAAGTTGTGGTTCTGTATAGGCAGCCTTACAAAGTAACAGGTTTAATGTAAGCCTCCCTATTCTAGTGACTGTGAAGTTGTTGTTTTGTATAGGCAGCCTTACAAAGTAACAGGTTTAATGTATTCCTCCCTATTCTAGTGACTGTGAAGTTGTGGTTCTGTATAGAAGCATTACATAGTAACAGGTTTAATGTAAGCCTCCCTATTCTAGTGACTGTGAAGTTGTTGTTTTGTATAGGCAGCCTTACAAAGTAACAGGTTTATTGTATTCCTCCCTATTCTAGTGACTGTGAAGTTGTGGTTCTGTATAGGCAGCCTTACAAAGTAACAGGTTTATTGTAAGCCTCCCTATTCTAGTGACTGTGAAGTTGTGGTTCTGTATAGGCAGCCTTACATAGTAACAGGTTTAATGTAAGCCTCCCTATTCTAGTGACTGTGAAGTTGTGGTTCTGTATAGGCAGCCTTACATAGTAACAGGTTTAATGTAAGCCTCCCTATTCTAGTGACTGTGAAGTTGTGGTTCTGTATAGAAGCATTACAAAGTAACAGGTTTAATGTATTCCTCCCTATTCTAGTGACTGTGAAGTTGTGGTTCTGTATAGGCAGCCTTACAAAGTAACAGGTTTATTGTATTCCTCCCTATTCTAGTGACTGTGAAGTTGTGGTTCTGTATAGAAGCATTACATAGTAACAGGTTTAATGTAAGCCTCCCTATTCTAGTGACTGTGAAGTTGTGGTTCTGTATAGAAGCATTACATAGTAACAGGTTTATTGTATTCCTCCCTATTCTAGTGACTGTGAAGTTGTGGTTCTGTATAGAAGCATTACATAGTAACAGGTTTAATGTATTCCTCCCTATTCTAGTGACTGTGAAGTTGTGGTTCTGTATAGGCAGCCTTACATAGTAACAGGTTTATTGTAAGCCTCCCTATTCTAGTGACTGTGAAGTTGTGGTTCTGTATAGGCAGCCTTACATAGTAACAGGTTTAATGTAAGCCTCCCTATTCTAGTGACTGTGAAGTTGTGGTTCTGTATAGGCAGCCTTACATAGTAACAGGTTTAATGTAAGCCTCCCTATTCTAGTGACTGTGAAGTTGTGGTTCTGTATAGAAGCATTACAAAGTAACAGGTTTAATGTATTCCTCCCTATTCTAGTGACTGTGAAGTTGTGGTTCTGTATAGGCAGCCTTACAAAGTAACAGGTTTAATGTAAGCCTCCCTATTCTAGTGACTGTGAAGTTGTGGTTCTGTATAGAAGCATTACATAGTAACAGGTTTAATGTATTCCTCCCTATTCTAGTGACTGTGAAGTTGTGGTTATGTATAGGCAGCCTTACAAAGTAACAGGTTTATTGTAAGCCTCCCTATTCTAGTGACTGTGAAGTTGTGGTTCTGTATAGAAGCATTATAAAGTAACAGGTTTAATGTAAGCCTCCCTATTCTAGTGACTGTGAAGTTGTGGTTCTGTATAGAAGCATTACAAAGTAACAGGTTTAATGTATTCCTCCCTATTCTAGTGACTGTGAAGTTGTGGTTCTGTATAGGCAGCCTTACAAAGTAACAGGTTTATTGTATTCCTCCCTATTCTAGTGACTGTGAAGTTGTGGTTCTGTATAGGCAGCCTTACAAAGTAACAGGTTTATTGTATTCCTCCCTATTCTAGTGACTGTGAAGTTGTGGTTCTGTATAGGCAGCCTTACAAAGTAACAGGTTTATTGTATTCCTCCCTATTCTAGTGACTGTGAAGTTGTGGTTATGTATAGGCAGCCTTACAAAGTAACAGGTTTAATGTATTCCTCCCTATTCTAGTGACTGTGAAGTTGTGGTTCTGTATAGAAGCATTACATAGTAACAGGTTTAAGGTAAGCCTCCCTATTCTAGTGACTGTGAAGTTGTGGTTCTGTATAGAAGCATTACAAAGTAACAGGTTTAATGTAAGCCTCCCTATTCTAGTGACTGTGAAGTTGTGGTTCTGTATAGGCAGCCTTACATAGTAACAGGTTTAATGTATTCCTCCCTATTCTAGTGACTGTGAAGTTGTGGTTCTGTATAGGCAGCCTTACAAAGTAACAGGTTTATTGTATTCCTCCCTATTCTAGTGACTGTGAAGTTGTGGTTCTGTATAGGCAGCCTTACAAAGTAACAGGTTTATTGTATTCCTCCCTATTCTAGTGACTGTGAAGTTGTGGTTCTGTATAGGCAGCCTTACATAGTAACAGGTTTATTGTAAGCCTCCCTATTCTAGTGACTGTGAAGTTGTGGTTCTGTATAGGCAGCCTTACATAGTAACAGGTTTAATGTAAGCCTCCCTATTCTAGTGACTGTGAAGTTGTGGTTCTGTATAGAAGCATTACAAAGTAACAGGTTTAATGTATTCCTCCCTATTCTAGTGACTGTGAAGTTGTGGTTCTGTATAGGCAGCCTTACAAAGTAACAGGTTTAATGTATTCCTCCCTATTCTAGTGACTGTGAAGTTGTGGTTATGTATAGGCAGCCTTACAAAGTAACAGGTTTATTGTAAGCCTCCCTATTCTAGTGACTGTGAAGTTGTGGTTCTGTATAGAAGCATTATAAAGTAACAGGTTTATTGTATTCCTCCCTATTCTAGTGACTGTGAAGTTGTGGTTCTGTATAGAAGCATTATAAAGTAACAGGTTTAATGTATTCCTCCCTATTCTAGTGACTGTGAAGTTGTGGTTCTGTATAGGCAGCCTTACAAAGTAACAGGTTTATTGTATTCCTCCCTATTCTAGTGACTGTGAAGTTGTGGTTCTGTATAGGCAGCCTTACAAAGTAACAGGTTTATTGTAAGCCTCCCTATTCTAGTGACTGTGAAGTTGTGGTTCTGTATAGGCAGCCTTACATAGTAACAGGTTTAATGTAAGCCTCCCTATTCTAGTGACTGTGAAGTTGTGGTTCTGTATAGAAGCATTACAAAGTAACAGGTTTAATGTATTCCTCCCTATTCTAGTGACTGTGAAGTTGTGGTTCTGTATAGAAGCATTATAAAGTAACAGGTTTATTGTATTCCTCCCTATTCTAGTGACTGTGAAGTTGTGGTTCTGTATAGGCAGCCTTACAAAGTAACAGGTTTATTGTATTCCTCCCTATTCTAGTGACTGTGAAGTTGTGGTTCTGTATAGAAGCATTACATAGTAACAGGTTTAATGTAAGCCTCCCTATTCTAGTGACTGTGAAGTTGTGGTTCTGTATAGAAGCATTACATAGTAACAGGTTTATTGTATTCCTCCCTATTCTAGTGACTGTGAAGTTGTGGTTCTGTATAGAAGCATTACATAGTAACAGGTTTAATGTAAGCCTCCCTATTCTAGTGACTGTGAAGTTGTGGTTATGTATAGGCAGCATTACATAGTAACAGGTTTAATGTAAGCCTCCCTATTCTAGTGACTGTGAAGTTGTGGTTCTGTATAGAAGCATTACATAGTAACAGGTTTAATGTATTCCTCCCTATTCTAGTGACTGTGAAGTTGTGGTTCTGTATAGGCAGCCTTACAAAGTAACAGGTTTATTGTAAGCCTCCCTATTCTAGTGACTGTGAAGTTGTGGTTCTGTATAGAAGCATTATAAAGTAACAGGTTTAATGTATTCCTCCCTATTCTAGTGACTGTGAAGTTGAGGTTCTGTATAGGCAGCCTTACAAAGTAACAGGTTTATTGTATTCCTCCCTATTCTAGTGACTGTGAAGTTGTGGTTCTGTATAGGCAGCCTTACATAGTAACAGGTTTAATGTATTCCTCCCTATTCTAGTGACTGTGAAGTTGAGGTTTTGTATAGAAGCATTACAAAGTAACAGGTTTATTGTAAGCCTCCCTATTCTAGTGACTGTGAAGTTGTGGTTCTGTATAGGCAGCCTTACAAAGTAACAGGTTTATTGTATTCCTCCCTATTCTAGTGACTGTGAAGTTGTGGTTCTGTATAGGCAGCCTTACATAGTAACAGGTTTAATGTATTCCTCCCTATTCTAGTGACTGTGAAGTTGAGGTTTTGTATAGAAGCATTACAAAGTAACAGGTTTAATGTATTCCTCCCTATTCTAGTGACTGTGAAGTTGTGGTTCTGTATAGAAGCATTATAAAGTAACAGGTTTAATGTATTCCTCCCTATTCTAGTGACTGTGAAGTTGTGGTTCTGTATAGAAGCATTATAAAGTAACAGGTTTAATGTAAGCCTCCCTATTCTAGTGACTGTGAAGTTGTGGTTCTGTATAGGCAGCCTTACAAAGTAACAGGTTTATTGTATTCCTCCCTATTCTAGTGACTGTGAAGTTGTGGTTCTGTATAGGCAGCCTTACATAGTAACAGGTTTAATGTATTCCTCCCTATTCTAGTGACTGTGAAGTTGAGGTTTTGTATAGAAGCATTACAAAGTAACAGGTTTATTGTAAGCCTCCCTATTCTAGTGACTGTGAAGTTGTGGTTCTGTATAGAAGCATTACATAGTAACAGGTTTAATGTATTCCTCCCTATTCTAGTGACTGTGAAGTTGTGGTTCTGTATAGAAGCATTACATAGTAACAGGTTTAATGTATTCCTCCCTATTCTAGTGACTGTGAAGTTGTGGTTCTGTATAGGCAGCCTTACAAAGTAACAGGTTTAATGTATTCCTCCCTATTCTAGTGACTGTGAAGTTGTGGTTCTGTATAGGCAGCCTTACAAAGTAACAGGTTTAATGTATTCCTCCCTATTCTAGTGACAGTGAAGTTGAGGTTCTGTATAGGCAGCCTTACATAGTAACAGGTTTAATGTATTCCTCCCTATTCTAGTGACTGTGAAGTTGTGGTTCTGTATAGGCAGCCTTACATAGTAACAGGTTTAATGTAAGCCTCCCTATTCTAGTGACTGTGAAGTTGTAGTTCTGTATAGAAGCATTACATAGTAACAGGTTTAATGTATTCCTCCCTATTCTAGTGACTGTGAAGTTGTTGTTCTGTATAGGCAGCCTTACAAAGTAACAGGTTTATTGTAAGCCTCCCTATTCTAGTGACTGTGAAGTTGTGGTTCTGTATAGAAGCATTATAAAGTAACAGGTTTAATGTATTCCTCCCTATTCTAGTGACTGTGAAGTTGTGGTTCTGTATAGAAGCATTATAAAGTAACAGGTTTAATGTAAGCCTCCCTATTCTAGTGACTGTGAAGTTGTGGTTCTGTATAGGCAGCCTTACAAAGTAACAGGTTTATTGTATTCCTCCCTATTCTAGTGACTGTGAAGTTGTGGTTCTGTATAGGCAGCCTTACATAGTAACAGGTTTAATGTATTCCTCCCTATTCTAGTGACTGTGAAGTTGAGGTTTTGTATAGAAGCATTACAAAGTAACAGGTTTATTGTAAGCCTCCCTATTCTAGTGACTGTGAAGTTGTGGTTCTGTATAGAAGCATTACATAGTAACAGGTTTAATGTATTCCTCCCTATTCTAGTGACTGTGAAGTTGTGGTTCTGTATAGAAGCATTACATAGTAACAGGTTTAATGTATTCCTCCCTATTCTAGTGACTGTGAAGTTGTGGTTCTGTATAGGCAGCCTTACAAAGTAACAGGTTTAATGTATTCCTCCCTATTCTAGTGACTGTGAAGTTGTGGTTCTGTATAGGCAGCCTTACAAAGTAACAGGTTTAATGTATTCCTCCCTATTCTAGTGACAGTGAAGTTGAGGTTCTGTATAGGCAGCCTTACATAGTAACAGGTTTAATGTATTCCTCCCTATTCTAGTGACTGTGAAGTTGTGGTTCTGTATAGGCAGCCTTACATAGTAACAGGTTTAATGTAAGCCTCCCTATTCTAGTGACTGTGAAGTTGTAGTTCTGTATAGAAGCATTACATAGTAACAGGTTTAATGTATTCCTCCCTATTCTAGTGACTGTGAAGTTGTGGTTCTGTATAGAAGCATTACATAGTAACAGGTTTAATGTATTCCTCCCTATTCTAGTGACTGTGAAGTTGTGGTTCTGTATAGGCAGCCTTACAAAGTAACAGGTTTAATGTATTCCTCCCTATTCTAGTGACTGTGAAGTTGTGGTTCTGTATAGGCAGCCTTACAAAGTAACAGGTTTAATGTATTCCTCCCTATTCTAGTGACAGTGAAGTTGAGGTTCTGTATAGGCAGCCTTACATAGTAACAGGTTTAATGTATTCCTCCCTATTCTAGTGACTGTGAAGTTGTGGTTCTGTATAGGCAGCCTTACATAGTAACAGGTTTAATGTAAGCCTCCCTATTCTAGTGACTGTGAAGTTGTAGTTCTGTATAGAAGCATTACATAGTAACAGGTTTAATGTATTCCTCCCTATTCTAGTGACTGTGAAGTTGTTGTTCTGTATAGGCAGCCTTACAAAGTAACAGGTTTATTGTATTCCTCCCTATTCTAGTGACTGTGAAGTTGTGGTTCTGTATAGAAGCATTACATAGTAACAGGTTTATTGTATTCCTCCCTATTCTAGTGACTGTGAAGTTGTGGTTCTGTATAGGCAGCCTTACAAAGTAACAGGTTTATTGTATTCCTCCCTATTCTAGTGACTGTGAAGTTGAGGTTCTGTATAGAAGCATTACATAGTAACAGGTTTAATGTAAGCCTCCCTATTCTAGTGACTGTGAAGTTGAGGTTCTGTATAGGCAGCCTTACAAAGTAACAGGTTTAATGTATTCCTCCCTATTCTAGTGACTGTGAAGTTGTGGTTCTGTATAGAAGCATTACATAGTAACAGGTTTAATGTATTCCTCCCTATTCTAGTGACTGTGAAGTTGTGGTTCTGTATAGAAGCATTACATAGTAACAGGTTTATTGTATTCCTCCCTATTCTAGTGACTGTGAAGTTGTTGTTCTGTATAGGCAGCCTTACAAAGTAACAGGTTTATTGTATTCCTCCCTATTCTAGTGACTGTGAAGTTGTGGTCCTGTATAGAAGCATTATAAAGTAACAGGTTTAATGTAAGCCTCCCTATTCTAGTGACTGTGAAGTTGTGGTTCTGTATAGGCAGCCTTACATAGTAACAGGTTTATTGTATTCCTCCCTATTCTAGTGACTGTGAAGTTGTGGTTCTGTATAGGCAGCCTTACATAGTAACAGGTTTAATGTAAGCCTCCCTATTCTAGTGACTGTGAAGTTGTGGTTCTGTATAGGCAGCCTTACATAGTAACAGGTTTAATGTAAGCCTCCCTATTCTAGTGACTGTGAAGTTGTGGTTCTGTATAGAAGCATTATAAAGTAACAGGTTTAATGTAAGCCTCCCTATTCTAGTGACTGTGAAGTTGTGGTCCTGTATAGAAGCATTATAAAGTAACAGGTTTAATGTAAGCCTCCCTATTCTAGTGACTGTGAAGTTGTGGTTCTGTATAGGCAGCCTTACATAGTAACAGGTTTATTGTATTCCTCCCTATTCTAGTGACTGTGAAGTTGTGGTTCTGTATAGGCAGCCTTACATAGTAACAGGTTTAATGTATTCCTCCCTATTCTAGTGACTGTGAAGTTGTGGTTCTGTATAGGCAGCCTTACATAGTAACAGGTTTATTGTATTCCTCCCTATTCTAGTGACTGTGAAGTTGTGGTCCTGTATAGAAGCATTATAAAGTAACAGGTTTAATGTAAGCCTCCCTATTCTAGTGACTGTGAAGTTGTGGTTCTGTATAGGCAGCCTTACATAGTAACAGGTTTATTGTATTCCTCCCTATTCTAGTGACTGTGAAGTTGTGGTTCTGTATAGGCAGCCTTACATAGTAACAGGTTTAATGTAAGCCTCCCTATTCTAGTGACTGTGAAGTTGTGGTTCTGTATAGGCAGCCTTACAAAGTAACAGGTTTAATGTATTCCTCCCTATTCTAGTGACTGTGAAGTTGAGGTTCTGTATAGAAGCATTACATAGTAACAGGTTTAATGTATTCCTCCCTATTCTAGTGACTGTGAAGTTGTAGTTCTGTATAGAAGCATTATAAAGTAACAGGTTTAATGTAAGCCTCCCTATTCTAGTGACTGTGAAGTTGTGGTTCTGTATAGGCAGCCTTACATAGTAACAGGTTTAATGTATTCCTCCCTATTCTAGTGACTGTGAAGTTGTGTTTCTGTATAGGCAGCCTTACATAGTAACAGGTTTATTGTAAGCCTCCCTATTCTAGTGACTGTGAAGTTGTGGTTCTGTATAGAAGCATTATAAAGTAACAGGTTTAATGTAAGCCTCCCTATTCTAGTGACTGTGAAGTTGTGGTCCTGTATAGAAGCATTATAAAGTAACAGGTTTAATGTAAGCCTCCCTATTCTAGTGACTGTGAAGTTGTGGTCCTGTATAGAAGCATTATAAAGTAACAGGTTTAATGTAAGCCTCCCTATTCTAGTGACTGTGAAGTTGTAGTTCTGTATAGGCAGCCTTACATAGTAACAGGTTTAATGTAAGCCTCCCTATTCTAGTGACTGTGAAGTTGTGGTTCTGTATAGGCAGCCTTACATAGTAACAGGTTTAATGTATTCCTCCCTATTCTAGTGACTGTGAAGTTGTGGTTCTGTATAGAAGCATTACATAGTAACAGGTTTAATGTAAGCCTCCCTATTCTAGTGACTGTGAAGTTGTGGTTCTGTATAGAAGCATTATAAAGTAACAGGTTTAATGTATTCCTCCCTATTCTAGTGACTGTGAAGTTGAGGTTCTGTATAGGCAGCCTTACATAATAACAGGTTTAATGTAAGCCTCCCTATTCTAGTGACTGTGAAGTTGAGGTTCTGTATAGAAGCATTACATAGTAACAGGTTTAATGTAAGCCTCCCTATTCTAGTGACTGTGAAGTTGTTGTTCTGTATAGGCAGCCTTATAAAGTAACAGGTTTAATGTAAGCCTCCCTATTCTAGTGACTGTGAAGTTGAGGTTCTGTATAGGCAGCCTTACAAAGTAACAGGTTTAATGTAAGCCTCCCTATTCTAGTGACTGTGAAGTTGTGGTTCTGTATAGAAGCATTATAAAGTAACAGGTTTATTGTATTCCTCCCTATTCTAGTGACTGTGAAGTTGTGGTTCTGTATAGAAGCATTACAAAGTAACAGGTTTATTGTATTCCTCCCTATTCTAGTGACTGTGAAGTTGTGGTTTTGTATAGGCAGCCTTACATAGTAACAGGTTTATTGTATTCCTCCCTATTCTAGTGACTGTGAAGTTGTTGTTCTGTATAGAAGCATTACATAGTAACAGGTTTAATGTATTCCTCCCTATTCTAGTGACTGTGAAGTTGTGTTTCTGTATAGGCAGCCTTACAAAGTAACAGGTTTAATGTATTCCTCCCTATTCTAGTGACTGTGAAGTTGTGGTTCTGTATAGAAGCATTACAAAGTAACAGGTTTATTGTATTCCTCCCTATTCTAGTGACTGTGAAGTTGTGGTTCTGTATAGAAGCATTACAAAGTAACAGGTTTAATGTATTCCTCCCTATTCTAGTGACTGTGAAGTTGTGTTTCTGTATAGGCAGCCTTACAAAGTAACAGGTTTAATGTATTCCTCCCTATTCTAGTGACTGTGAAGTTGTGGTTCTGTATAGGCAGCCTTACAAAGTAACAGGTTTAAGGTATTCCTCCCTATTCTAGTGACTGTGAAGTTGTGGTTCTGTATAGGCAGCCTTACATAGTAACAGGTTTAATGTATTCCTCCCTATTCTAGTGACTGTGAAGTTGAGGTTCTGTATAGGCAGCCTTACAAAGTAACAGGTTTAATGTATTCCTCCCTATTCTAGTGACTGTGAAGTTGAGGTTCTGTATAGAAGCATTACATAGTAACAGGTTTAATGTATTCCTCCCTATTCTAGTGACTGTGAAGTTGTGGTTCTGTATAGGCAGCCTTACATAGTAACAGGTTTATTGTATTCCTCCCTATTCTAGTGACTGTGAAGTTGAGGTTCTGTATAGAAGCATTACATAGTAACAGGTTTATTGTATTCCTCCCTATTCTAGTGACTGTGAAGTTGTGGTTCTGTATAGGCAGCCTTACATAGTAACAGGTTTAATGTATTCCTCCCTATTCTAGTGACTGTGAAGTTGTGGTTCTGTATAGGCAGCCTTACAAAGTAACAGGTTTAATGTATTCCTCCCTATTCTAGTGACTGTGAAGTTGAGGTTCTGTATAGAAGCATTACATAGTAACAGGTTTAATGTATTCCTCCCTATTCTAGTGACTGTGAAGTTGTTGTTTTGTATAGGCAGCCTTACATAGTAACAGGTTTAATGTATTCCTCCCTATTCTAGTGACTGTGAAGTTGAGGTTCTGTATAGGCAGCCTTACAAAGTAACAGGTTTAATGTATTCCTCCCTATTCTAGTGACTGTGAAGTTGTGGTTCTGTATAGGCAGCCTTACATAGTAACAGGTTTAATGTAAGCCTCCCTATTCTAGTGACTGTGAAGTTGTGGTTCTGTATAGGCAGCCTTACAAAGTAACAGGTTTATTGTATTCCTCCCTATTCTAGTGACTGTGAAGTTGTGGTTCTGTATAGGCAGCCTTACATAGTAACAGGTTTAATGTAAGCCTCCCTATTCTAGTGACTGTGAAGTTGTGGTTCTGTATAGAAGCATTATAAAGTAACAGGTTTATTGTATTCCTCCCTATTCTAGTGACTGTGAAGTTGTTGTTTTGTATAGGCAGCCTTACATAGTAACAGGTTTAATGTATTCCTCCCTATTCTAGTGACTGTGAAGTTGAGGTTCTGTATAGGCAGCCTTACAAAGTAACAGGTTTATTGTATTCCTCCCTATTCTAGTGACTGTGAAGTTGTGGTTCTGTATAGAAGCATTATAAAGTAACAGGTTTAATGTATTCCTCCCTATTCTAGTGACTGTGAAGTTGTGGTTCTGTATAGGCAGCCTTACAAAGTAACAGGTTTATTGTATTCCTCCCTATTCTAGTGACTGTGAAGTTGTGGTTCTGTATAGAAGCATTACAAAGTAACAGGTTTATTGTATTCCTCCCTATTCTAGTGACTGTGAAGTTGTGTTTCTGTATAGGCAGCCTTACAAAGTAACAGGTTTAATGTATTCCTCCCTATTCTAGTGACTGTGAAGTTGTGGTTCTGTATAGAAGCATTACAAAGTAACAGGTTTATTGTATTCCTCCCTATTCTAGTGACTGTGAAGTTGTGGTTCTGTATAGAAGCATTACAAAGTAACAGGTTTAATGTATTCCTCCCTATTCTAGTGACTGTGAAGTTGAGGTTCTGTATAGGCAGCCTTACAAAGTAACAGGTTTAATGTATTCCTCCCTATTCTAGTGACTGTGAAGTTGTGGTTCTGTATAGAAGCATTACATAGTAACAGGTTTAATGTATTCCTCCCTATTCTAGTGACTGTGAAGTTGTGGTTCTGTATAGGCAGCCTTACAAAGTAACAGGTTTATTGTATTCCTCCCTATTCTAGTGACTGTGAAGTTGTGGTTCTGTATAGAAGCATTACAAAGTAACAGGTTTAATGTATTCCTCCCTATTCTAGTGACTGTGAAGTTGTGGTTCTGTATAGGCAGCCTTACATAGTAACAGGTTTATTGTATTCCTCCCTATTCTAGTGACTGTGAAGTTGAGGTTCTGTATAGGCAGCCTTACAAAGTAACAGGTTTAATGTAAGCCTCCCTATTCTAGTGACTGTGAAGTTGTGGTTCTGTATAGAAGCATTACATAGTAACAGGTTTAATGTATTCCTCCCTATTCTAGTGACTGTGAAGTTGTGGTTCTGTATAGAAGCATTACATAGTAACAGGTTTAATGTATTCCTCCCTATTCTAGTGACTGTGAAGTTGTGGTTCTGTATAGAAGCATTACATAGTAACAGGTTTAATGTATTCCTCCCTATTCTAGTGACTGTGAAGTTGTGGTTCTGTATAGAAGCATTACATAGTAACAGGTTTAATGTATTCCTCCCTATTCTAGTGACTGTGAAGTTGTGGTTCTGTATAGAAGCATTACATAGTAACAGGTTTAATGTATTCCTCCCTATTCTAGTGACTGTGAAGTTGTGGTTCTGTATAGAAGCATTACATAGTAACAGGTTTAATGTATTCCTCCCTATTCTAGTGACTGTGAAGTTGTGGTTCTGTATAGAAGCATTACATAGTAACAGGTTTAATGTATTCCTCCCTATTCTAGTGACTGTGAAGTTGTGGTTCTGTATAGAAGCATTACATAGTAACAGGTTTAATGTATTCCTCCCTATTCTAGTGACTGTGAAGTTGTGGTTCTGTATAGAAGCATTACATAGTAACAGGTTTAATGTATTCCTCCCTATTCTAGTGACTGTGAAGTTGTGGTTCTGTATAGAAGCATTACATAGTAACAGGTTTAATGTATTCCTCCCTATTCTAGTGACTGTGAAGTTGTGGTTCTGTATAGAAGCATTACATAGTAACAGGTTTAATGTATTCCTCCCTATTCTAGTGACTGTGAAGTTGTGGTTCTGTATAGGCAGCCTTACAAAGTAACAGGTTTATTGTATTCCTCCCTATTCTAGTGACTGTGAAGTTGTGGTTCTGTATAGAAGCATTACAAAGTAACAGGTTTAATGTATTCCTCCCTATTCTAGTGACTGTGAAGTTGAGGTTCTGTATAGGCAGCCTTACAAAGTAACAGGTTTAATGTAAGCCTCCCTATTCTAGTGACTGTGAAGTTGTGGTTCTGTATAGAAGCATTACATAGTAACAGGTTTAATGTATTCCTCCCTATTCTAGTGACTGTGAAGTTGTGGTTCTGTATAGGCAGCCTTACAAAGTAACAGGTTTATTGTATTCCTCCCTATTCTAGTGACTGTGAAGTTGTGGTTCTGTATAGAAGCATTATAAAGTAACAGGTTTAATGTATTCCTCCCTATTCTAGTGACTGTGAAGTTGTGGTTCTGTATAGAAGCATTATAAAGTAACAGGTTTATTGTAAGCCTCCCTATTCTAGTGACTGTGAAGTTGTGGTTCTGTATAGGCAGCCTTACAAAGTAACAGGTTTAATGTATTCCTCCCTATTCTAGTGACTGTGAAGTTGAGGTTCTGTATAGAAGCATTACATAGTAACAGGTTTATTGTATTCCTCCCTATTCTAGTGACTGTGAAGTTGTGGTTCTGTATAGGCAGCCTTACAAAGTAACAGGTTTATTGTATTCCTCCCTATTCTAGTGACTGTGAAGTTGTGGTTCTGTATAGAAGCATTATAAAGTAACAGGTTTAATGTATTCCTCCCTATTCTAGTGACTGTGAAGTTGTGGTTCTGTATAGAAGCATTATAAAGTAACAGGTTTAATGTATTCCTCCCTATTCTAGTGACTGTGAAGTTGTGGTTCTGTATAGGCAGCCTTACAAAGTAACAGGTTTAATGTATTCCTCCCTATTCTAGTGACTGTGAAGTTGTGGTTCTGTATAGGCAGCCTTACAAAGTAACAGGTTTAATGTATTCCTCCCTATTCTAGTGACTGTGAAGTTGTGGTTCTGTATAGGCAGCCTTACAAAGTAACAGGTTTAATGTATTCCTCCCTATTCTAGTGACTGTGAAGTTGTGGTTCTGTATAGGCAGCCTTACAAAGTAACAGGTTTAATGTATTCCTCCCTATTCTAGTGACTGTGAAGTTGTGGTTCTGTATAGGCAGCCTTACAAAGTAACAGGTTTAATGTATTCCTCCCTATTCTAGTGACTGTGAAGTTGTGGTTCTGTATAGGCAGCCTTACAAAGTAACAGGTTTAATGTATTCCTCCCTATTCTAGTGACTGTGAAGTTGTGGTTCTGTATAGGCAGCCTTACAAAGTAACAGGTTTAATGTAAGCCTCCCTATTCTAGTGACTGTGAAGTTGAGGTTCTGTATAGAAGCATTACATAGTAACAGGTTTAATGTATTCCTCCCTATTCTAGTGACTGTGAAGTTGTGGTTCTGTATAGGCAGCCTTACAAAGTAACAGGTTTAATGTATTCCTCCCTATTCTAGTGACTGTGAAGTTGTGGTCCTGTATAGAAGCATTACAAAGTAACAGGTTTAATGTATTCCTCCCTATTCTAGTGACTGTGAAGTTGTGGTTCTGTATAGGCAGCCTTACAAAGTAACAGGTTTAATGTATTCCTCCCTATTCTAGTGACTGTGAAGTTGTGGTTCTGTATAGGCAGCCTTACAAAGTAACAGGTTTAATGTAAGCCTCCCTATTCTAGTGACTGTGAAGTTGAGGTTCTGTATAGAAGCATTACATAGTAACAGGTTTAATGTATTCCTCCCTATTCTAGTGACTGTGAAGTTGTGGTTCTGTATAGGCAGCCTTACAAAGTAACAGGTTTAATGTATTCCTCCCTATTCTAGTGACTGTGAAGTTGTGGTCCTGTATAGAAGCATTACAAAGTAACAGGTTTAATGTATTCCTCCCTATTCTAGTGACTGTGAAGTTGTGGTTCTGTATAGAAGCATTATAAAGTAACAGGTTTAATGTATTCCTCCCTATTCTAGTGACTGTGAAGTTGTGGTTCTGTATAGGCAGCCTTACAAAGTAACAGGTTTATTGTATTCCTCCCTATTCTAGTGACTGTGAAGTTGTGGTTCTGTATAGAAGCATTACAAAGTAACAGGTTTAATGTAAGCCTCCCTATTCTAGTGACTGTGAAGTTGTGGTTTTGTATAGGCAGCCTTACAAAGTAACAGGTTTAATGTATTCCTCCCTATTCTAGTGACTGTGAAGTTGTGGTTCTGTATAGGCAGCCTTACAAAGTAACAGGTTTAATGTATTCCTCCCTATTCTAGTGACTGTGAAGTTGAGGTTCTGTATAGGCAGCCTTACAAAGTAACAGGTTTATTGTATTCCTCCCTATTCTAGTGACTGTGAAGTTGTGGTTCTGTATAGAAGCATTACAAAGTAACAGGTTTATTGTATTCCTCCCTATTCTAGTGACTGTGAAGTTGTGTTTCTGTATAGGCAGCCTTACAAAGTAACAGGTTTAATGTATTCCTCCCTATTCTAGTGACTGTGAAGTTGTGGTTCTGTATAGGCAGCCTTACAAAGTAACAGGTTTATTGTATTCCTCCCTATTCTAGTGACTGTGAAGTTGTGGTTCTGTATAGAAGCATTACAAAGTAACAGGTTTATTGTATTCCTCCCTATTCTAGTGACTGTGAAGTTGTGGTTCTGTATAGAAGCATTACAAAGTAACAGGTTTAATGTATTCCTCCCTATTCTAGTGACTGTGAAGTTGTGTTTCTGTATAGGCAGCCTTACAAAGTAACAGGTTTAATGTATTCCTCCCTATTCTAGTGACTGTGAAGTTGAGGTTCTGTATAGAAGCATTACATAGTAACAGGTTTATTCATATTCCTCCCTATTCTAGTGACTGTGAAGTTGTGGTTCTGTATAGGCAGCCTTACAAAGTAACAGGTTTAATGTATTCCTCCCTATTCTAGTGACTGTGAAGTTGAGGTTCTGTATAGAAGCATTACATAGTAACAGGTTTATTGTATTCCTCCCTATTCTAGTGACTGTGAAGTTGTGGTTCTGTATAGGCAGCCTTACAAAGTAACAGGTTTAAGGTATTCCTCCCTATTCTAGTGACTGTGAAGTTGTGGTTCTGTATAGGCAGCCTTACAAAGTAACAGGTTTAATGTATTCCTCCCTATTCTAGTGACTATGAAGTTGAGGTTCTGTATAGAAGCATTACATAGTAACAGGTTTAATGTATTCCTCCCTATTCTAGTGACTGTGAAGTTGTGGTTCTGTATAGGCAGCCTTACATAGTAACAGGTTTATTGTATTCCTCCCTATTCTAGTGACTGTGAAGTTGAGGTTCTGTATAGAAGCATTACATAGTAACAGGTTTAATGTATTCCTCCCTATTCTAGTGACTGTGAAGTTGTGGTTCTGTATAGGCAGCCTTACAAAGTAACAGGTTTAATGTATTCCTCCCTATTCTAGTGACTGTGAAGTTGTGGTTCTGTATAGAAGCATTACATAGTAACAGGTTTAATGTATTCCTCCCTATTCTAGTGACTGTGAAGTTGTGGTTCTGTATAGGCAGCCTTACATAGTAACAGGTTTAATGTAAGCCTCCCTATTCTAGTGACTGTGAAGTTGTGGTTCTGTATAGGCAGCCTTACAAAGTAACAGGTTTATTGTATTCCTCCCTATTCTAGTGACTGTGAAGTTGTGGTTCTGTATAGGCAGCCTTACAAAGTAACAGGTTTAATGTATTCCTCCCTATTCTAGTGACTGTGAAGTTGTAGTTCTGTATAGAAGCATTACATAGTAACAGGTTTAATGTAAGCCTCCCTATTCTAGTGACTGTGAAGTTGTAGTTCTGTATAGAAGCATTACATAGTAACAGGTTTATTGTATTCCTCCCTATTCTAGTGACTGTGAAGTTGAGGTTCTGTATAGAAGCATTACATAGTAACAGGTTTAATGTAAGCCTCCCTATTCTAGTGACTGTGAAGTTGAGGTTCTGTATAGGCAGCCTTACAAAGTAACAGGTTTAAGGTATTCCTCCCTATTCTAGTGACTGTGAAGTTGTGGTTCTGTATAGAAGCATTACATAGTAACAGGTTTAATGTATTCCTCCCTATTCTAGTGACTGTGAAGTTGAGGTTCTGTATAGGCAGCCTTACATAGTAACAGGTTTATTGTAAGCCTCCCTATTCTAGTGACTGTGAAGTTGTAGTTTTGTATAGAAGCATTACATAGTAACAGGTTTATTGTATTCCTCCCTATTCTAGTGACTGTGAAGTTGTGGTTCTGTATAGAAGCATTACATAGTAACAGGTTTATTGTATGCCTCCCTATTCTAGTGACTGTGAAGTTGTGGTTCTGTATAGGCAGCCTTACATAGTAACAGGTTTAATGTATTCCTCCCTATTCTAGTGACTGTGAAGTTGTGGTTCTGTATAGGCAGCCTTACAAAGTAACAGGTTTATTGTATTCCTCCCTATTCTAGTGACTGTGAAGTTGTGGTTCTGTATAGGCAGCCTTACATAGTAACAGGTTTAATGTATTCCTCCCTATTCTAGTGACTGTGAAGTTGTGGTTCTGTATAGGCAGCCTTACAAAGTAACAGGTTTAATGTAAGCCTCCCTATTCTAGTGACTGTGAAGTTGTGGTTCTGTATAGGCAGCCTTACAAAGTAACAGGTTTAATGTATTCCTCCCTATTCTAGTGACTGTGAAGTTGTGGTTCTGTATAGGCAGCCTTACAAAGTAACAGGTTTAATGTAAGCCTCCCTATTCTAGTGACCATGAAGTTGTGGTTCTGTATAGAAGCATTACATAGTAACAGGTTTATTGTATTCCTCCCTATTCTAGTGACTGTGAAGTTGAGGTTTTGTATAGGCAGCCTTACAAAGTAACAGGTTTATTGTAAGCCTCCCTATTCTAGTGACTGTGAAGTTGTGGTTCTATATAGAAGCATTACATAGTAACAGGTTTATTGTATTCCTCCCTATTCTAGTGACTGTGAAGTTGTGGTTCTGTATAGAAGCATTACATAGTAACAGGTTTATTGTAAGCCTCCCTATTCTAGTGACTGTGAAGTTGAGGTTCTGTATAGAAGCATTACATAGTAACAGGTTTATTGTATTCCTCCCTATTCTAGTGACTGTGAAGTTGTGGTTCTGTATAGAAGCATTATAAAGTAACAGGTTTAATGTATTCCTCCCTATTCTAGTGACTGTGAAGTTGTGGTTCTATATAGAAGCATTACAAAGTAACAGGTTTAATGTATTCCTCCCTATTCTAGTGACTGTGAAGTTGTGGTTCTATATAGAAGCATTACATAGTAACAGGTTTATTGTATTCCTCCCTATTCTAGTGACTGTGAAGTTGTGGTTCTGTATAGAAGCATTACATAGTAACAGGTTTAATGTAAGCCTCCCTATTCTAGTGACTGTGAAGTTGAGGTTTTGTATAGGCAGCCTTACAAAGTAACAGGTTTATTGTAAGCCTCCCTATTCTAGTGACTGTGAAGTTGTGGTTCTATATAGAAGCATTACATAGTAACAGGTTTATTGTAAGCCTCCCTATTCTAGTGACTGTGAAGTTGTGGTTCTATATAGAAGCATTACATAGTAACAGGTTTATTGTAAGCCTCCCTATTCTAGTGACTGTGAAGTTGTGGTTCTATATAGAAGCATTATAAAGTAACAGGTTTAATGTAAGCCTCCCTATTCTAGTGACTGTGAAGTTGTGGTTCTATATAGAAGCATTATAAAGTAACAGGTTTAATGTAAGCCTCCCTATTCTAGTGACTGTGAAGTTGAGGTTCTGTATAGGCAGCCTTACAAAGAAACAGGTTTAATGTAAGCCTCCCTATTCTAGTGACTGTGAAGTTGAGGTTCTGTATAGAAGCATTACATAGTAACAGGTTTATTGTAAGCCTCCCTATTCTAGTGACTGTGAAGTTGTGGTTCTATATAGAAGCATTATAAAGTAACAGGTTTAATGTAAGCCTCCCTATTCTAGTGACTGTGAAGTTGAGGTTCTGTATAGAAGCATTACATAGTAACAGGTTTAATGTAAGCCTCCCTATTCTAGTGACTGTGAAGTTGAGGTTCTGTATAGAAGCATTACATAGTAACAGGTTTAATGTAAGCCTCCCTATTCTAGTGACTGTGAAGTTGAGGTTCTGTATAGAAGCATTATAAAGTAACAGGTTTAATGTAAGCCTCCCTATTCTAGTGACTGTGAAGTTGAGGTCCTGTATAGAAGCATTACATAATAACAGGTTTAATGTAAGCCTCCCTATTCTAGTGACTGTGAAGTTGTGGTTCTGTATAGAAGCATTACAAAGTAACAGGTTTAATGTAAGCCTCCCTATTCTAGTGACTGTGAAGTTGTGGTTCTGTATAGAAGCATTATAAAGTAACAGGTTTAATGTAAGCCTCCCTATTCTAGTGACTGTGAAGTTGAGGTTCTGTATAGAAGCATTACATAGTAACAGGTTTAATGTAAGCCTCCCTATTCTAGTGACTGTGAAGTTGAGGTTCTGTATAGAAGCATTACATAGTAACAGGTTTAATGTAAGCCTCCCTATTCTAGTGACTGTGAAGTTGAGGTTCTGTATAGAAGCATTACATAGTAACAGGTTTAATGTAAGCCTCCCTATTCTAGTGACTGTGAAGTTGAGGTTCTGTATAGAAGCATTACATAGTAACAGGTTTAATGTAAGCCTCCCTATTCTAGTGACTGTGAAGTTGAGGTTCTGTATAGAAGCATTACATAGTAACAGGTTTAATGTAAGCCTCCCTATTCTAGTGACTGTGAAGTTGTGGTTCTGTATAGAAGCATTACATAGTAACAGGTTTAATGTAAGCCTCCCTATTCTAGTGACTGTGAAGTTGAGGTTCTGTATAGAAGCATTACATAGTAACAGGTTTATTTATAAGGCTCCCTATTCTAGTGACTGTGAAGTTGTGGTTCTGTATAGAAGCATTACATAGTAACAGGTTTATTGTATTCCTCCCTATTCTAGTGACTGTGAAGTTGTGGTTCTGTATAGAAGCATTACATAGTAACAGGTTTAATGTAAGCCTCCCTATTCTAGTGACTGTGAAGTTGAGGTTCTGTATAGAAGCATTACATAGTAACAGGTTTAATGTAAGCCTCCCTATTCTAGTGACTGTGAAGTTGAGGTTCTGTATAGAAGCATTACATAGTAACAGGTTTAATGTAAGCCTCCCTATTCTAGTGACTGTGAAGTTGTGGTTCTGTATAGAAGCATTACATAGTAACAGGTTTAATGTAAGCCTCCCTATTCTAGTGACTGTGAAGTTGAGGTTCTGTATAGAAGCATTACATAGTAACAGGTTTATTTATAAGGCTCCCTATTCTAGTGACTGTGAAGTTGTGGTTCTGTATAGAAGCATTACATAGTAACAGGTTTAATGTAAGCCTCCCTATTCTAGTGACTGTGAAGTTGAGGTTCTGTATAGAAGCATTACATAGTAACAGGTTTATTTATAAGGCTCCCTATTCTAGTGACTGTGAAGTTGTGGTTCTGTATAGAAGCATTATAAAGTAACAGGTTTAATGTAAGCCTCCCTATTCTAGTGACTGTGAAGTTGTTGTTCTGTATAGAAGCATTATAAAGTAACAGGTTTAATGTAAGCCTCCCTATTCTAGTGACTGTGAAGTTGAGGTTCTGTATAGAAGCATTACATAGTAACAGGTTTATTTATAAGGCTCCCTATTCTAGTGACTGTGAAGTTGTGGTTCTGTATAGAAGCATTATAAAGTAACAGGTTTAATGTAAGCCTCCCTATTCTAGTGACTGTGAAGTTGTGGTTCTGTATAGAAGCATTACATAGTAACAGGTTTAATGTAAGCCTCCCTATTCTAGTGACTGTGAAGTTGTGGTTCTGTATAGAAGCATTACATAGTAACAGGTTTAATGTAAGCCTCCCTATTCTAGTGACTGTGAAGTTGTGGTTCTGTATAGAAGCATTACATAGTAACAGGTTTAATGTAAGCCTCCCTATTCTAGTGACTGTGAAGTTGTGGTTCTGTATAGAAGCATTACATAGTAACAGGTTTAATGTAAGCCTCCCTATTCTAGTGACTGTGAAGTTGAGGTTCTGTATAGAAGCATTACATAGTAACAGGTTTAATGTATTCCTCCCTATTCTAGTGACTGTGAAGTTGAGGTTCTGTATAGAAGCATTACATAGTAACAGGTTTAATGTAAGCCTCCCTATTCTAGTGACTGTGAAGTTGTGGTTCTGTATAGAAGCATTACATAGTAACAGGTTTAATGTAAGCCTCCCTATTCTAGTGACTGTGAAGTTGAGGTTCTGTATAGAAGCATTACATAGTAACAGGTTTATTTATAAGGCTCCCTATTCTAGTGACTGTGAAGTTGTGGTTCTGTATAGAAGCATTACATAGTAACAGGTTTAATGTAAGCCTCCCTATTCTAGTGACTGTGAAGTTGTGGTTCTGTATAGAAGCATTACATAGTAACAGGTTTAATGTAAGCCTCCCTATTCTAGTGACTGTGAAGTTGAGGTTCTGTATAGAAGCATTACATAGTAACAGGTTTATTTATAAGCCTCCCTATTCTAGTGACTGTGAAGTTGTGGTTCTGTATAGAAGCATTATAAAGTAACAGGTTTAATGTAAGCCTCCCTATTCTAGTGACTGTGAAGTTGTGGTTCTGTATAGAAGCATTACATAGTAACAGGTTTAATGTAAGCCTCCCTATTCTAGTGACTGTGAAGTTGAGGTTCTGTATAGAAGCATTACATAGTAACAGGTTTATTTATAAGCCTCCCTATTCTAGTGACTGTGAAGTTGTGGTTCTGTATAGAAGCATTATAAAGTAACAGGTTTAATGTAAGCCTCCCTATTCTAGTGACTGTTAAGTTGAGGTTTTGTATAGAAGCATTATAAAGTAACAGGTTTAATGTAAGCCTCCCTATTCTAGTGACTGTGAAGTTGTGGTTCTGTATAGAAGCATTATAAAGTAACAGGTTTAATGTATTCCTCCCTATTCTAGTGACTGTTAAGTTGTGGTTCTGTATAGAAGCATTATAAAGTAACAGGTTTAATGTAAGCCTCCCTATTCTAGTGACTGTTAAGTTGAGGTTTTGTATAGAAGCATTATAAAGTAACAGGTTTAATGTAAGCCTCCCTATTCTAGTGACTGTTAAGTTGTGGTTCTGTATAGAAGCATTATAAAGTAACAGGTTTAATGTAAGCCTCCCTATTCTAGTGACTGTGAAGTTGAGGTTCTGTATAGAAGCATTATAAAGTAACAGGTTTAATGTAAGCCTCCCTATTCTAGTGACTGTGAAGTTGAGGTTCTGTATAGAAGCATTACATAGTAACAGGTTTATTTATAAGGCTCCCTATTCTAGTGACTGTGAAGTTGTGGTTCTGTATAGAAGCATTACATAGTAACAGGTTTAATGTAAGCCTCCCTATTCTAGTGACTGTGAAGTTGTGGTTCTGTATAGAAGCATTACATAGTAACAGGTTTAATGTAAGCCTCCCTATTCTAGTGACTGTGAAGTTGAGGTTCTGTATAGAAGCATTATAAAGTAACAGGTTTAATGTAAGCCTCCCTATTCTAGTGACTGTGAAGTTGTGGTTCTGTATAGAAGCATTACATAGTAACAGGTTTAATGTAAGCCTCCCTATTCTAGTGACTGTGAAGTTGTGGTTCTGTATAGAAGCATTACATAGTAACAGGTTTAATGTAAGCCTCCCTATTCTAGTGACTGTGAAGTTGAGGTTCTGTATAGAAGCATTACATAGTAACAGGTTTAATGTATTCCTCCCTATTCTAGTGACTGTGAAGTTGAGGTTCTGTATAGAAGCATTACATAGTAACAGGTTTAATGTAAGCCTCCCTATTCTAGTGACTGTGAAGTTGTGGTTCTGTATAGAAGCATTACATAGTAACAGGTTTAATGTAAGCCTCCCTATTCTAGTGACTGTGAAGTTGTGGTTCTGTATAGAAGCATTACATAGTAACAGGTTTAATGTATTCCTCCCTATTCTAGTAACTGTGAAGTTGAGGTTCTGTATAGAAGCATTATAAAGTAACAGGTTTAATGTAAGCCTCCCTATTCTAGTGACTGTGAAGTTGTGGTTCTGTATAGAAGCATTATAAAGTAACAGGTTTATTTGTATTCCTCCCTATTCTAGTGACTGTGAAGTTGTGGTTCTGTATAGAAGCATTACATAGTAACAGGTTTAATGTAAGCCTCCCTATTCTAGTGACTGTGAAGTTGTGGTTCTGTATAGAAGCATTACATAGTAACAGGTTTAATGTAAGCCTCCCTATTCTAGTGACTGTGAAGTTGAGGTTCTGTATAGAAGCATTATAAAGTAACAGGTTTAATGTAAGCCTCCCTATTCTAGTGACTGTGAAGTTGTGGTTCTGTATAGAAGCATTACATAGTAACAGGTTTAATGTAAGCCTCCCTATTCTAGTGACTGTGAAGTTGAGGTTCTGTATAGAAGCATTATAAAGTAACAGGTTTAATGTAAGCCTCCCTATTCTAGTGACTGTGAAGTTGTGGTTCTGTATAGAAGCATTACATAGTAACAGGTTTAATGTAAGCCTCCCTATTCTAGTGACTGTGAAGTTGTGGTTCTGTATAGAAGCATTACATAGTAACAGGTTTAATGTAAGCCTCCCTATTCTAGTGACTGTGAAGTTGTGGTTCTGTATAGGCAGCCTTACATAGTAACAGGTTTATTGTAAGCCTCCCTATTCTAGTGACTGTGAAGTTGAGGTCCTGTATAGAAGCATTACAAAGTAACAGGTTTATTGTATTCCTCCCTATTCTAGTGACTGTGAAGTTGTGGTTCTGTATAGAAGCATTACATAGTAACAGGTTTATTGTAAGCCTCCCTATTCTAGTGACTGTGAAGTTGTGGTTCTGTATAGGCAGCCTTACATAGTAACAGGTTTATTGTAAGTCTCCCTATTCTAGTGACTGTGAAGTTGAGGTTCTGTATAGAAGCATTACATAGTAACAGGTTTAATGTAAGCCTCCCTATTCTAGTGACTGTGAAGTTGTGGTTCTGTATAGAAGCATTACATAGTAACAGGTTTATTGTATTCCTCCCTATTCTAGTGACTGTGAAGTTGTGGTTCTGTATAGAAGCATTACATAGTAACAGGTTTAATGTAAGCCTCCCTATTCTAGTGACTGTGAAGTTGTGGTTCTGTATAGAAGCATTACATAGTAACAGGTTTAATGTAAGCCTCCCTATTCTAGTGACTGTGAAGTTGAGGTTCTGTATAGAAGCATTACATAGTAACAGGTTTAATGTAAGCCTCCCTATTCTAGTGACTGTGAAGTTGAGGTTCTGTATAGAAGCATTACATAGTAACAGGTTTAATGTAAGCCTCCCTATTCTAGTGACTGTGAAGTTGTGGTTCTGTATAGAAGCATTACATAGTAACAGGTTTATTGTATTCCTCCCTATTCTAGTGACTGTGAAGTTGTGGTTCTGTATAGAAGCATTACATAGTAACAGGTTTAATGTAAGCCTCCCTATTCTAGTGACTGTGAAGTTGTGGTTCTGTATAGAAGCATTACATAGTAACAGGTTTAATGTATTCCTCCCTATTCTAGTGACTGTGAAGTTGAGGTTCTGTATAGAAGCATTACATAGTAACAGGTTTATTGTATTCCTCCCTATTCTAGTGACTGTGAAGTTGTGGTTCTGTATAGAAGCATTACATAGTAACAGGTTTATTGTATTCCTCCCTATTCTAGTGACTGTGATGTTGTGGTTCTGTATAGAAGCATTACATAGTAACAGGTTTAATGTATTCCTCCCTATTCTAGTGACTGTGAAGTTGAGGTTCTGTATAGAAGCATTACATAGTAACAGGTTTAATGTATTCCTCCCTATTCTAGTGACTGTGAAGTTGTGGTTCTGTATAGAAGCATTACATAGTAACAGGTTTATTGTAAGCCTCCCTATTCTAGTGACTGTGAAGTTGTGGTTCTGTATAGAAGCATTACATAGTAACAGGTTTATTGTAAGCCTCCCTATTCTAGTGACTGTGAAGTTGTGGTTCTGTATAGAAGCATTACATAGTAACAGGTTTAATGTAAGCCTCCCTATTCTAGTGACTGTGAAGTTGTGGTTCTGTATAGAAGCATTACATAGTAACAGGTTTATTGTAAGCCTCCCTATTCTAGTGACTGTGAAGTTGTGGTTCTGTATAGAAGCATTACATAGTAACAGGTTTATTGTAAGCCTCCCTATTCTAGTGACTGTGAAGTTGTGGTTCTGTATAGAAGCATTACATAGTAACAGGTTTAATGTAAGCCTCCCTATTCTAGTGACTGTGAAGTTGTGGTTCTGTATAGAAGCATTACATAGTAACAGGTTTATTGTAAGCCTCCCTATTCTAGTGACTGTGAAGTTGTGGTTCTGTATAGAAGCATTACATAGTAACAGGTTTATTGTAAGCCTCCCTATTCTAGTGACTGTGAAGTTGTGGTTCTGTATAGAAGCATTACATAGTAACAGGTTTATTGTAAGCCTCCCTATTCTAGTGACTGTGAAGTTGTGGTTCTGTATAGGCAGCCTTACATAGTAACAGGTTTAATGTAAGCCTCCCTATTCTAGTGACTGTGAAGTTGAGGTTCTGTATAGAAGCATTATAAAGTAACAGGTTTATTGTATTCCTCCCTATTCTAGTGACTGTGAAGTTGTGGTTCTGTATAGAAGCATTACATAGTAACAGGTTTATTGTAAGCCTCCCTATTCTAGTGACTGTGAAGTTGTGGTTCTGTATAGAAGCATTACATAGTAACAGGTTTATTGTAAGCCTCCCTATTCTAGTGACTGTGAAGTTGAGGTTCTGTATAGAAGCATTACAAAGTAACAGGTTTAATGTATTCCTCCCTATTCTAGTGACTGTGAAGTTGTGGTTCTGTATAGGCAGCCTTATAAAGTAACAGGTTTAATGTATTCCTCCCTATTCTAGTGACTGTGAAGTTGAGGTTCTGTATAGGCAGCCTTACAAAGTAACAGGTTTAATGTATTCCTCCCTATTCTAGTGACTGTGAAGTTGATGTTCTGTATAGGCAGCCTTACAAAGTAACAGGTTTAATGTATTCCTCCCTATTCTAGTGACTGTGAAGTTGAGGTTCTGTATAGAAGCATTACATAGTAACAGGTTTAATGTAAGCCTCCCTATTCTAGTGACTGTGAAGTTGAGGTTCTGTATAGAAGCATTACATAGTAACAGGTTTAATGTATTCCTCCCTATTCTAGTGACTGTGAAGTTGAGGTTCTGTATAGAAGCATTACATAGTAACAGGTTTAATGTATTCCTCCCTATTCTAGTGACTGTGAAGTTGAGGTTCTGTATAGAAGCATTACATAGTAACAGGTTTAATGTATTCCTCCCTATTCTAGTGACTGTGAAGTTGAGGTTCTGTATAGGCAGCATTACATAGTAACAGGTTTATTGTATTCCTCCCTATTCTAGTGACTGTGAAGTTGAGGTTCTGTATAGAAGCATTACATAGTAACAGGTTTAATGTATTCCTCCCTATTCTAGTGACTGTGAAGTTGAGGTTCTGTATAGAAGCATTACATAGTAACAGGTTTAATGTATTCCTCCCTATTCTAGTGACTGTGAAGTTGAGGTTCTGTATAGAAGCATTACATAGTAACAGGTTTAATGTATTCCTCCCTATTCTAGTGACTGTGAAGTTGAGGTTCTGTATAGGCAGCC
The DNA here is from genome assembly GCA_032622095.1 of Siphonodentalium dalli. NCBI lineage: Eukaryota > Metazoa > Mollusca > Scaphopoda > Gadilida > Siphonodentaliidae > Siphonodentalium > Siphonodentalium dalli. Next base: position 177,659,055 of record CP136068.1, on the reverse strand, counting down.
TTACAAAGTAACAGGTTTAATGTATTCCTCCCTATTCTAGTGACTGTGAAGTTGAGGTTCTGTATAGAAGCATTACATAGTAACAGGTTTAATGTATTCCTCCCTATTCTAGTGACTGTGAAGTTGAGGTTCTGTATAGAAGCATTACATAGTAACAGGTTTAATGTATTCCTCCCTATTCTAGTGACTGTGAAGTTGAGGTTCTGTATAGGCAGCCTTACAAAGTAACAGGTTTAATGTATTCCTCCCTATTCTAGTGACTGTGAAGTTGAGGTTCTGTATAGGCAGCATTACAAAGTAACAGGTTTAATGTATTCCTCCCTATTCTAGTGACTGTGAAGTTGAGGTTCTGTATAGAAGCATTACATAGTAACAGGTTTATTGTAAGCCTCCCTATTCTAGTGACTGTGAAGTTGAGGTTCTGTATAGAAGCATTACAAAGTAACAGGTTTAATGTATTCCTCCCTATTCTAGTGACTGTGAAGTTGTGGTTCTGTATAGAAGCATTACATAGTAACAGGTTTATTGTATTCCTCCCTATTCTAGTGACTGTGAAGTTGAGGTTCTGTATAGAAGCATTACATAGTAACAGGTTTAATGTATTCCTCCCTATTCTAGTGACTGTGAAGTTGAGGTTCTGTATAGGCAGCCTTACATAGTAACAGGTTTAATGTATTCCTCCCTATTCTAGTGACTGTGAAGTTGAGGTTCTGTATAGAAGCATTACATAGTAACAGGTTTAATGTAAGCCTCCCTATTCTAGTGACTGTGAAGTTGAGGTTCTGTATAGGCAGCCTTACAAAGTAACAGGTTTAATGTATTCCTCCCTATTCTAGTGACTGTGAAGTTGAGGTTCTGTATAGAAGCATTACATAGTAACAGGTTTAATGTATTCCTCCCTATTCTAGTGACTGTGAAGTTGAGGTTCTGTATAGGCAGCCTTACAAAGTAACAGGTTTAATGTATTCCTCCCTATTCTAGTGACTGTGAAGTTGAGGTTCTGTATAGAAGCATTACATAGTAACAGGTTTAATGTATTCCTCCCTATTCTAGTGACTGTGAAGTTGAGGTTCTGTATAGGCAGCCTTACAAAGTAACAGGTTTAATGTATTCCTCCCTATTCTAGTGACTGTGAAGTTGAGGTTCTGTATAGAAGCATTACATAGTAACAGGTTTAATGTATTCCTCCCTATTCTAGTGACTGTGAAGTTGAGGTTCTGTATAGAAGCATTACATAGTAACAGGTTTAATGTATTCCTCCCTATTCTAGTGACTGTGAAGTTGAGGTTCTGTATAGGCAGCCTTACAAAGTAACAGGTTTAATGTATTCCTCCCTATTCTAGTGACTGTGAAGTTGAGGTTCTGTATAGAAGCATTACATAGTAACAGGTTTAATGTATTCCTCCCTATTCTAGTGACTGTGAAGTTGAGGTTCTGTATAGGCAGCCTTACAAAGTAACAGGTTTAATGTATTCCTCCCTATTCTAGTGACTGTGAAGTTGTGGTTCTGTATAGAAGCATTACATAGTAACAGGTTTATTGTATTCCTCCCTATTCTAGTGACTGTGAAGTTGAGGTTCTGTATAGGCAGCCTTACAAAGTAACAGGTTTAATGTATTCCTCCCTATTCTAGTGACTGTGAAGTTGTGGTTCTGTATATAAGCCTTATAAAGTAACAGGTTTAATGTAAGCCTCCCTATTCTAGTGACTGTGAAGTTGTGGTTCTGTATAGAAGCATTACAAAGTAACAGGTTTAATGTAAGCCTCCCTATTCTAGTGACTGTGAAGTTGAGGTTCTGTATAGAAGCATTACATAGTAACAGGTTTAATGTATTCCTCCCTATTCTAGTGACTGTGAAGTTGAGGTTCTGTATAGGCAGCCTTACAAAGTAACAGGTTTAATGTATTCCTCCCTATTCTAGTGACTGTGAAGTTGTGGTTCTGTATAGAAGCATTACAAAGTAACAGGTTTAATGTATTCCTCCCTATTCTAGTGACTGTGAAGTTGAGGTTCTGTATAGGCAGCATTACAAAGTAACAGGTTTAATGTATTCCTCCCTATTCTAGTGACTGTGAAGTTGTGGTTCTGTATAGAAGCATTACAAAGTAACAGGTTTAATGTATTCCTCCCTATTCTAGTGACTGTGAAGTTGTGGTTCTGTATAGAAGCATTACAAAGTAACAGGTTTAATGTATTCCTCCCTATTCTAGTGACTGTGAAGTTGTGGTTCTGTATAGAAGCATTACAAAGTAACAGGTTTAATGTATTCCTCCCTATTCTAGTGACTGTGAAGTTGTGGTTCTGTATAGAAGCATTACAAAGTAACAGGTTTAATGTATTCCTCCCTATTCTAGTGACTGTGAAGTTGTGGTTCTGTATAGAAGCCTTACATAGTAACAGGTTTAATGTATTCCTCCCTATTCTAGTGACTGTGAAGTTGAGGTTCTGTATAGAAGCATTACATAGTAACAGGTTTAATGTATTCCTCCCTATTCTAGTGACTGTGAAGTTGTGGTTCTGTATAGAAGCATTACATAGTAACAGGTTTATTGTATTCCTCCCTATTCTAGTGACTGTGAAGTTGTGGTTCTGTATAGGCAGCCTTACAAAGTAACAGGTTTATTGTATTCCTCCCTATTCTAGTGACTGTGAAGTTGTGGTTCTGTATAGGCAGCCTTACAAAGTAACAGGTTTAATGTATTCCTCCCTATTCTAGTGACTGTGAAGTTGTGGTTCTGTATAGAAGCATTACATAGTAACAGGTTTAATGTAAGCCTCCCTATTCTAGTGACTGTGAAGTTGTGGTTCTGTATAGAAGCATTACATAGTAACAGGTTTAATGTATTCCTCCCTATTCTAGTGACTGTGAAGTTGTGGTTCTGTATAGAAGCCTTACATAGTAACAGGTTTAATGTATTCCTCCCTATTCTAGTGACTGTGAAGTTGTGGTTCTGTATAGGCAGCCTTACAAAGTAACAGGTTTAATGTATTCCTCCCTATTCTAGTGACTGTGAAGTTGTGGTTCTGTATAGGCAGCCTTACAAAGTAACAGGTTTAATGTATTCCTCCCTATTCTAGTGACTGTGAAGTTGTGGTTCTGTATAGAAGCATTACATAGTAACAGGTTTAATGTAAGCCTCCCTATTCTAGTGACTGTGAAGTTGTGGTTCTGTATAGAAGCATTACATAGTAACAGGTTTAATGTATTCCTCCCTATTCTAGTGACTGTGAAGTTGTGGTTCTGTATAGAAGCCTTACATAGTAACAGGTTTAATGTATTCCTCCCTATTCTAGTGACTGTGAAGTTGTGGTTCTGTATAGGCAGCCTTACAAAGTAACAGGTTTATTGTATTCCTCCCTATTCTAGTGACTGTGAAGTTGTGGTTCTGTATAGAAGCATTACATAGTAACAGGTTTAATGTATTCCTCCCTATTCTAGTGACTGTGAAGTTGTGGTTCTGTATAGAAGCATTACATAGTAACAGGTTTAATGTATTCCTCCCTATTCTAGTGACTGTGAAGTTGTGGTTCTGTATAGAAGCATTACATAGTAACAGGTTTAATGTATTCCTCCCTATTCTAGTGACTGTGAAGTTGTGGTTCTGTATAGAAGCATTACATAGTAACAGGTTTAATGTAAGCCTCCCTATTCTAGTGACTGTGAAGTTGTGGTTCTGTATAGAAGCATTACATAATAACAGGTTTAATGTATTCCTCCCTATTCTAGTGACTGTGAAGTTGTGGTTCTGTATAGAAGCATTACATAGTAACAGGTTTAATGTAAGCCTCCCTATTCTAGTGACTGTGAAGTTGTGGTTCTGTATAGAAGCATTACATAGTAACAGGTTTAATGTATTCCTCCCTATTCTAGTGACTGTGAAGTTGAGGTTCTGTATAGAAGCATTACATAGTAACAGGTTTAATGTATTCCTCCCTATTCTAGTGACTGTGAAGTTGTGGTTCTGTATAGAAGCATTACATAGTAACAGGTTTATTGTATTCCTCCCTATTCTAGTGACTGTGAAGTTGAGGTCCTGTATAGAAGCATTACATAGTAACAGGTTTAATGTAAGCCTCCCTATTCTAGTGACTGTGAAGTTGTGGTTCTGTATAGAAGCATTACATAGTAACAGGTTTTATGTATTCCTCCCTATTCTAGTGACTGTGAAGTTGTGGTTCTGTATAGGCAGCCTTACAAAGTAACAGGTTTATTGTATTCCTCCCTATTCTAGTGACTGTGAAGTTGAGGTTCTGTATAGAAGCATTACATAGTAACAGGTTTAATGTATTCCTCCCTATTCTAGTGACTGTGAAGTTGTGGTTCTGTATAGAAGCATTACATAGTAACAGGTTTAATGTATTCCTCCCTATTCTAGTGACTGTGAAGTTGTGGTTCTGTATAGAAGCATTATAAAGTAACAGGTTTAATGTAAGCCTCCCTATTCTAGTGACTGTGAAGTTGTGGTTCTGTATAGAAGCATTACATAGTAACAGGTTTAATGTAAGCCTCCCTATTCTAGTGACTGTGAAGTTGTGGTTCTGTATAGAAGCATTATAAAGTAACAGGTTTAATGTAAGCCTCCCTATTCTAGTGACTGTGAAGTTGTGGTTCTGTATAGAAGCATTACATAGTAACAGGTTTATTGTATTCCTCCCTATTCTAGTGACTGTGAAGTTGTGGTTCTGTATAGGCAGCCTTACAAAGTAACAGGTTTATTGTATTCCTCCCTATTCTAGTGACTGTGAAGTTGTGGTTCTGTATAGAAGCATTACATAGTAACAGGTTTAATGTATTCCTCCCTATTCTAGTGACTGTGAAGTTGTGGTTCTGTATAGAAGCATTATAAAGTAACAGGTTTAATGTAAGCCTCCCTATTCTAGTGACTGTGAAGTTGTGGTTCTGTATAGAAGCATTACATAGTAACAGGTTTAATGTAAGCCTCCCTATTCTAGTGACTGTGAAGTTGTGGTTCTGTATAGAAGCATTATAAAGTAACAGGTTTAATGTATTCCTCCCTATTCTAGTGACTGTGAAGTTGTGGTTCTGTATAGAAGCATTATAAAGTAACAGGTTTAATGTAAGCCTCCCTATTCTAGTGACTGTGAAGTTGAGGTTCTGTATAGAAGCATTACAAAGTAACAGGTTTATTGTATTCCTCCCTATTCTAGTGACTGTGAAGTTGTGGTTCTGTATAGAAGCATTACATAGTAACAGGTTTAATGTAAGCCTCCCTATTCTAGTGACTGTGAAGTTGTGGTTCTGTATAGAAGCATTATAAAGTAACAGGTTTATTGTAAGCCTCCCTATTCTAGTGACTGTGAAGTTGTGGTTCTGTATAGGCAGCCTTACAAAGTAACAGGTTTAATGTATTCCTCCCTATTCTAGTGACTGTGAAGTTGTGGTTCTGTATAGAAGCATTACATAGTAACAGGTTTATTGTATTCCTCCCTATTCTAGTGACTGTGAAGTTGTGGTTCTGTATAGAAGCATTACATAGTAACAGGTTTATTGTATTCCTCCCTATTCTAGTGACTGTGAAGTTGTGGTTCTGTATAGAAGCATTACATAGTAACAGGTTTAATGTATTCCTCCCTATTCTAGTGACTGTGAAGTTGTGGTTCTGTATAGAAGCATTACATAGTAACAGGTTTATTTATATTCCTCCCTATTCTGAAGTGACCATGAAGTTGAGGTTCTGTATAGAAGCATTACATAGTAACAGGTTTAATGTAAGCCTCCCTATTCTAGTGACTGTGAAGTTGAGGTTCTGTATAGAAGCATTACAAAGTAACAGGTTTATTGTATTCCTCCCTATTCTAGTGACTGTGAAGTTGTGGTTCTGTATAGAAGCATTACATAGTAACAGGTTTAATGTATTCCTCCCTATTCTAGTGACTGTGAAGTTGTGGTTCTGTATAGGCAGCCTTACAAAGTAACAGGTTTATTGTATTCCTCCCTATTCTAGTGACTGTGAAGTTGTGGTTCTGTATAGAAGCATTACATAGTAACAGGTTTATTGTATTCCTCCCTATTCTAGTGACTGTGAAGTTGAGGTTCTGTATAGAAGCATTACATAGTAACAGGTTTATTGTATTCCTCCCTATTCTAGTGACTGTGAAGTTGAGGTTTTGTATAGAAGCATTATAAAGTAACAGGTATTCCTCCCTATTCTAGTGACTGTGAAGTTGAGGTTCTGTATAGAAGCATTACATAGTAACAGGTTTATTGTATTCCTCCCTATTCTAGTGACTGTGAAGTTGAGGTTCTGTATAGAAGCATTACATAGTAACAGGTTTAATGTATTCCTCCCTATTCTAGTGACTGTGAAGTTGTGGTTCTGTATAGAAGCATTACATAGTAACAGGTTTATTGTATTCCTCCCTATTCTAGTGACTGTGAAGTTGTGGTTCTGTATAGGCAGCCTTACAAAGTAACAGGTTTATTGTATTCCTCCCTATTCTAGTGACTGTGAAGTTGAGGTTCTGTATAGAAGCATTACAAAGTAACAGGTTTAATGTATTCCTCCCTATTCTAGTGACTGTGAAGTTGTGGTTCTGTATAGAAGCATTATAAAGTAACAGGTTTATTGTATTCCTCCCTATTCTAGTGACTGTGAAGTTGTGTTTCTGTATAGAAGCATTATAAAGTAACAGGTTTAATGTATTCCTCCCTATTCTAGTGACTGTGAAGTTGTGTTTCTGTATAGGCAGCCTTACATAGTAACAGGTTTAATGTATTCCTCCCTATTCTAGTGACTGTGAAGTTGAGGTTCTGTATAGGCAGCCTTACAAAGTAACAGGTTTAATGTAAGCCTCCCTATTCTAGTGACTGTGAAGTTGTGGTTCTGTATAGGCAGCCTTACAAAGTAACAGGTTTAATGTAAGCCTCCCTATTCTAGTGACTGTGAAGTTGTGGTTCTGTATAGAAGCATTACAAAGTAACAGGTTTATTGTAAGCCTCCCTATTCTAGTGACTGTGAAGTTGTGGTTCTGTATAGAAGCATTATAAAGTAACAGGTTTAATGTATTCCTCCCTATTCTAGTGACTGTGAAGTTGAGGTTCTGTATAGAAGCATTATAAAGTAACAGGTTTAATGTATTCCTCCCTATTCTAGTGACTGTGAAGTTGAGGTTCTGTATAGAAGCATTACATAGTAACAGGTTTAATGTAAGCCTCCCTATTCTAGTGACTGTGAAGTTGTGGTTCTGTATAGAAGCATTATAAAGTAACAGGTTTAATGTATTCCTCCCTATTCTAGTGACTGTGAAGTTGTGGTTCTGTATAGGCAGCCTTACAAAGTAACAGGTTTATTGTATTCCTCCCTATTCTAGTGACTGTGAAGTTGAGGTTCTGTATAGAAGCATTACATAGTAACAGGTTTAATGTATTCCTCCCTATTCTAGTGACTGTGAAGTTGAGGTTCTGTATAGAAGCATTACATAGTAACAGGTTTATTGTATTCCTCCCTATTCTAGTGACTGTGAAGTTGAGGTTTTGTATAGAAGCATTATAAAGTAACAGGTATTCCTCCCTATTCTAGTGACTGTGAAGTTGAGGTTCTGTATAGAAGCATTACATAGTAACAGGTTTAATGTAAGCCTCCCTATTCTAGTGACTGTGAAGTTGTTGTTCTGTATAGAAGCATTACATAGTAACAGGTTTAATGTATTCCTCCCTATTCTAGTGACTGTGAAGTTGAGGTTCTGTATAGAAGCATTATAAAGTAACAGGTTTAATGTAAGCCTCCCTATTCTAGTGACTGTGAAGTTGAGGTTCTGTATAGAAGCATTACATAGTAACAGGTTTAATGTATTCCTCCCTATTCTAGTGACTGTGAAGTTGAGGTTCTGTATAGAAGCATTATAAAGTAACAGGTTTAATGTAAGCCTCCCTATTCTAGTGACTGTGAAGTTGAGGTTCTGTATAGAAGCATTACATAGTAACAGGTTTAATGTAAGCCTCCCTATTCTAGTGACTGTGAAGTTGAGGTTCTGTATAGAAGCATTACATAGTAACAGGTTTAATGTATTCCTCCCTATTCTAGTGACTGTGAAGTTGTGGTTCTGTATAGAAGCATTACATAGTAACAGGTTTAATGTATTCCTCCCTATTCTAGTGACTGTGAAGTTGAGGTTCTGTATAGAAGCATTATAAAGTAACAGGTTTAATGTAAGCCTCCCTATTCTAGTGACTGTGAAGTTGTGGTTCTGTATAGAAGCATTACATAGTAACAGGTTTAATGTATTCCTCCCTATTCTAGTGACTGTGAAGTTGTGGTTCTGTATAGAAGCATTACATAGTAACAGGTTTAAGGTATTCCTCCCTATTCTAGTGACTGTGAAGTTGTTGTTCTGTATAGAAGCATTACATAGTAACAGGTTTAATGTATTCCTCCCTATTCTAGTGACTGTGAAGTTGAGGTTCTGTATAGAAGCATTATAAAGTAACAGGTTTAATGTAAGCCTCCCTATTCTAGTGACTGTGAAGTTGAGGTTCTGTATAGAAGCATTACATAGTAACAGGTTTAATGTAAGCCTCCCTATTCTAGTGACTGTGAAGTTGAGGTTCTGTATAGAAGCATTACATAGTAACAGGTTTATTCATATTCCTCCCTATTCTAGTGACTGTGAAGTTGTGGTTCTGTATAGGCAGCCTTACAAAGTAACAGGTTTATTGTATTCCTCCCTATTCTAGTGACTGTGAAGTTGTGGTTCTGTATAGGCAGCCTTACATAGTAACAGGTTTAATGTATTCCTCCCTATTCTAGTGACTGTGAAGTTGTGGTTCTGTATAGAAGCATTACATAGTAACAGGTTTAATGTAAGCCTCCCTATTCTAGTGACTGTGAAGTTGAGGTTCTGTATAGAAGCATTATAAAGTAACAGGTTTAATGTAAGCCTCCCTATTCTAGTGACTGTGAAGTTGTGGTTCTGTATAGAAGCATTACATAGTAACAGGTATTCCTCCCTATTCTAGTGACTGTGAAGTTGTGGTTCTGTATAGAAGCATTACATAGTAACAGGTTTAATGTATTCCTCCCTATTCTAGTGACTGTGAAGTTGAGGTTCTGTATAGAAGCATTACATAGTAACAGGTTTATTCATATTCCTCCCTATTCTAGTGACTGTGAAGTTGTGGTTCTGTATAGGCAGCCTTACAAAGTAACAGGTTTATTGTATTCCTCCCTATTCTAGTGACTGTGAAGTTGTGGTTCTGTATAGAAGCATTATAAAGTAACAGGTTTAATGTATTCCTCCCTATTCTAGTGACTGTGAAGTTGAGGTTCTGTATAGAAGCATTATAAAGTAACAGGTTTAATGTAAGCCTCCCTATTCTAGTGACTGTGAAGTTGTGGTTCTGTATAGAAGCATTACATAGTAACAGGTATTCCTCCCTATTCTAGTGACTGTGAAGTTGTGGTTCTGTATAGAAGCATTATAAAGTAACAGGTTTATTGTATTCCTCCCTATTCTAGTGACTGTTAAGTTGTGGTTCTGTATAGAAGCATTACATAGTAACAGGTTTAATGTAAGCCTCCCTATTCTAGTGACTGTGAAGTTGTGGTTCTGTATAGAAGCATTACATAGTAACAGGTTTATTGTATTCCTCCCTATTCTAGTGACTGTTAAGTTGTGGTTCTGTATAGAAGCATTACATAGTAACAGGTTTATTGTATTCCTCCCTATTCTAGTGACTGTTAAGTTGTGGTTCTGTATAGAAGCATTATAAAGTAACAGGTTTATTGTATTCCTCCCTATTCTAGTGACTGTTAAGTTGTGGTTCTGTATAGAAGCATTATAAAGTAACAGGTTTATTGTATTCCTCCCTATTCTAGTGACTGTTAAGTTGTGGTTCTGTATAGAAGCATTATAAAGTAACAGGTTTATTGTATTCCTCCCTATTCTAGTGACTGTTAAGTTGTGGTTCTGTATAGAAGCATTACATAGTAACAGGTTTAATGTAAGCCTCCCTATTCTAGTGACTGTGAAGTTGTGGTTCTGTATAGAAGCATTACATAGTAACAGGTTTATTGTATTCCTCCCTATTCTAGTGACTGTTAAGTTGTGGTTCTGTATAGAAGCATTATAAAGTAACAGGTTTATTGTATTCCTCCCTATTCTAGTGACTGTTAAGTTGTGGTTCTGTATAGAAGCATTACATAGTAACAGGTTTAATGTAAGCCTCCCTATTCTAGTGACTGTGAAGTTGTGGTTCTGTATAGAAGCATTACATAGTAACAGGTTTATTGTATTCCTCCCTATTCTAGTGACTGTTAAGTTGTGGTTCTGTATAGAAGCATTATAAAGTAACAGGTTTATTGTATTCCTCCCTATTCTAGTGACTGTTAAGTTGTGGTTCTGTATAGAAGCATTACATAGTAACAGGTTTAATGTAAGCCTCCCTATTCTAGTGACTGTGAAGTTGTGGTTCTGTATAGGCAGCCTTACAAAGTAACAGGTTTATTGTATTCCTCCCTATTCTAGTGACTGTGAAGTTGTGGTTCTGTATAGAAGCATTACATAGTAACAGGTTTAATGTAAGCCTCCCTATTCTAGTGACTGTGAAGTTGAGGTTCTGTATAGAAGCATTACATAGTAACAGGTTTATTGTATTCCTCCCTATTCTAGTGACTGTTAAGTTGTGGTTCTGTATAGAAGCATTACATAGTAACAGGTTTATTGTAAGCCTCCCTATTCTAGTGACTGTGAAGTTGTGGTTCTGTATAGAAGCATTATAAAGTAACAGGTTTAATGTAAGCCTCCCTATTCTAGTGACTGTGAAGTTGTGGTTCTGTATAGAAGCATTACATAGTAACAGGTTTAATGTAAGCCTCCCTATTCTAGTGACTGTGAAGTTGAGGTTCTGTATAGAAGCATTACAAAGTAACAGGTTTAATGTAAGCCTCCCTATTCTAGTGACTGTGAAGTTGTGGTTCTGTATAGAAGCATTACATAGTAACAGGTTTATTGTAAGCCTCCCTATTCTAGTGACTGTGAAGTTGTGGTTCTGTATAGAAGCATTACATAGTAACAGGTTTAATGTAAGCCTCCCTATTCTAGTGACTGTGAAGTTGTGTTTCTGTATAGGCAGCCTTACAAAGTAACAGGTTTAATGTAAGCCTCCCTATTCTAGTGACTGTGAAGTTGAGGTTCTGTATAGAAGCATTACATAGTAACAGGTTTAATGTAAGCCTCCCTATTCTAGTGACTGTGAAGTTGTGGTTCTGTATAGAAGCATTATAAAGTAACAGGTTTAATGTATTCCTCCCTATTCTAGTGACTGTGAAGTTGTGGTTCTGTATAGAAGCATTACATAGTAACAGGTTTAATGTATTCCTCCCTATTCTAGTGACTGTGAAGTTGTGGTTCTGTATAGAAGCATTACATAGTAACAGGTTTATTGTATTCCTCCCTATTCTAGTGACTGTGAAGTTGTGGTTCTGTATAGAAGCATTACATAGTAACAGGTTTATTGTATTCCTCCCTATTCTAGTGACTGTGAAGTTGTGGTTCTGTATAGGCAGCCTTACAAAGTAACAGGTTTAATGTAAGCCTCCCTATTCTAGTGACTGTGAAGTTGTGGTTCTGTATAGAAGCATTATAAAGTAACAGGTTTAATGTAAGCCTCCCTATTCTAGTGACTGTGAAGTTGTGGTTCTGTATAGGCAGCCTTACAAAGTAACAGGTTTATTGTAAGCCTCCCTATTCTAGTGACTGTGAAGTTGTTGTTCTGTATAGAAGCATTACATAGTAACAGGTTTATTGTATTCCTCCCTATTCTAGTGACTGTGAAGTTGTGGTTCTGTATAGAAGCATTATAAAGTAACAGGTTTAATGTATTCCTCCCTATTCTAGTGACTGTGAAGTTGTAGTTCTGTATAGAAGCATTATAAAGTAACAGGTTTAATGTAAGCCTCCCTATTCTAGTGACTGTGAAGTTGTGGTTCTGTATAGGCAGCCTTACAAAGTAACAGGTTTAATGTATTCCTCCCTATTCTAGTGACTGTGAAGTTGTAGTTCTGTATAGAAGCATTATAAAGTAACAGGTTTAATGTAAGCCTCCCTATTCTAGTGACTGTGAAGTTGTGGTTCTGTATAGGCAGCCTTACAAAGTAACAGGTTTAATGTATTCCTCCCTATTCTAGTGACTGTGAAGTTGTGGTTCTGTATAGAAGCATTACATAGTAACAGGTTTAATGTAAGCCTCCCTATTCTAGTGACTGTGAAGTTGTGGTTCTGTATAGGCAGCCTTACAAAGTAACAGGTTTAATGTATTCCTCCCTATTCTAGTGACTGTGAAGTTGTGGTTCTGTATAGAAGCATTATAAAGTAACAGGTTTAATGTATTCCTCCCTATTCTAGTGACTGTGAAGTTGTGGTTCTGTATAGGCAGCCTTACAAAGTAACAGGTTTAATGTATTCCTCCCTATTCTAGTGACTGTGAAGTTGTGGTTCTGTATAGAAGCATTATAAAGTAACAGGTTTAATGTATTCCTCCCTATTCTAGTGACTGTGAAGTTGTGGTTCTGTATAGGCAGCCTTACAAAGTAACAGGTTTATTGTAAGCCTCCCTATTCTAGTGACTGTGAAGTTGTGGTTCTGTATAGAAGCATTATAAAGTAACAGGTTTAATGTATTCCTCCCTATTCTAGTGACTGTGAAGTTGTGGTTCTGTATAGAAGCATTACATAGTAACAGGTTTAATGTATTCCTCCCTATTCTAGTGACTGTGAAGTTGTGGTTCTGTATAGAAGCATTATAAAGTAACAGGTTTAATGTAAGCCTCCCTATTCTAGTGACTGTGAAGTTGTGGTTCTGTATAGGCAGCCTTACAAAGTAACAGGTTTAATGTATTCCTCCCTATTCTAGTGACTGTGAAGTTGTGGTTCTGTATAGAAGCATTATAAAGTAACAGGTTTATTGTATTCCTCCCTATTCTAGTGACTGTGAAGTTGTGGTTCTGTATAGAAGCATTACATAGTAACAGGTTTAATGTATTCCTCCCTATTCTAGTGACTGTGAAGTTGTGGTTCTGTATAGGCAGCCTTACAAAGTAACAGGTTTAATGTATTCCTCCCTATTCTAGTGACTGTGAAGTTGTGGTTCTGTATAGAAGCATTATAAAGTAACAGGTTTAATGTATTCCTCCCTATTCTAGTGACTGTGAAGTTGTGGTTCTGTATAGGCAGCCTTACAAAGTAACAGGTTTAATGTATTCCTCCCTATTCTAGTGACTGTGAAGTTGTGGTTCTGTATAGGCAGCCTTACAAAGTAACAGGTTTAATGTATTCCTCCCTATTCTAGTGACTGTGAAGTTGTGGTTCTGTATAGAAGCATTATAAAGTAACAGGTTTAATGTATTCCTCCCTATTCTAGTGACTGTGAAGTTGTGGTTCTGTATAGGCAGCCTTACAAAGTAACAGGTTTAATGTATTCCTCCCTATTCTAGTGACTGTGAAGTTGTGGTTCTGTATAGAAGCATTATAAAGTAACAGGTTTAATGTATTCCTCCCTATTCTAGTGACTGTGAAGTTGTGGTTCTGTATAGGCAGCCTTACAAAGTAACAGGTTTAATGTATTCCTCCCTATTCTAGTGACTGTGAAGTTGTGGTTCTGTATAGAAGCATTATAAAGTAACAGGTTTAATGTATTCCTCCCTATTCTAGTGACTGTGAAGTTGTGGTTCTGTATAGGCAGCCTTACAAAGTAACAGGTTTAATGTATTCCTCCCTATTCTAGTGACTGTGAAGTTGTGGTTCTGTATAGAAGCATTATAAAGTAACAGGTTTAATGTATTCCTCCCTATTCTAGTGACTGTGAAGTTGTGGTTCTGTATAGAAGCATTATAAAGTAACAGGTTTAATGTAAGCCTCCCTATTCTAGTGACTGTGAAGTTGTGGTTCTGTATAGAAGCATTACATAGTAACAGGTTTAATGTATTCCTCCCTATTCTAGTGACTGTGAAGTTGAGGTTCTGTATAGGCAGCCTTACAAAGTAACAGGTTTAATGTATTCCTCCCTATTCTAGTGACTGTGAAGTTGTGGTTCTGTATAGAAGCATTATAAAGTAACAGGTTTAATGTAAGCCTCCCTATTCTAGTGACTGTGAAGTTGTGGTTCTGTATAGAAGCATTACATAGTAACAGGTTTAAGGTAAGCCTCCCTATTCTAGTGACTGTGAAGTTGTGGTTCTGTATAGAAGCATTACATAGTAACAGGTTTAAGGTAAGCCTCCCTATTCTAGTGACTGTGAAGTTGTGGTTCTGTATAGAAGCATTATAAAGTAACAGGTTTAATGTAAGCCTCCCTATTCTAGTGACTGTGAAGTTGTGGTTCTGTATAGAAGCATTACATAGTAACAGGTTTAAGGTAAGCCTCCCTATTCTAGTGACTGTGAAGTTGTGGTTCTGTATAGAAGCATTACATAGTAACAGGTTTAATGTATTCCTCCCTATTCTAGTGACTGTGAAGTTGTGGTTCTGTATAGAAGCATTACATAGTAACAGGTTTAATGTATTCCTCCCTATTCTAGTGACTGTGAAGTTGTGGTTCTGTATAGAAGCATTACATAGTAACAGGTTTAATGTATTCCTCCCTATTCTAGTGACTGTGAAGTTGTGGTTCTGTATAGAAGCATTATAAAGTAACAGGTTTAATGTAAGCCTCCCTATTCTAGTGACTGTGAAGTTGTGGTTCTGTATAGAAGCATTACAAAGTAACAGGTTTAATGTATTCCTCCCTATTCTAGTGACTGTGAAGTTGTGGTTCTGTATAGAAGCATTACATAGTAACAGGTTTAATGTATTCCTCCCTATTCTAGTGACTGTGAAGTTGTGGTTCTGTATAGAAGCATTATAAAGTAACAGGTTTAATGTAAGCCTCCCTATTCTAGTGACTGTGAAGTTGTGGTTCTGTATAGAAGCATTACATAGTAACAGGTTTAATGTATTCCTCCCTATTCTAGTGACTGTGAAGTTGAGGTTCTGTATAGGCAGCCTTACAAAGTAACAGGTTTAATGTATTCCTCCCTATTCTAGTGACTGTGAAGTTGTGGTTCTGTATAGAAGCATTATAAAGTAACAGGTTTAATGTAAGCCTCCCTATTCTAGTGACTGTGAAGTTGTGGTTCTGTATAGAAGCATTACATAGTAACAGGTTTAAGGTAAGCCTCCCTATTCTAGTGACTGTGAAGTTGTGGTTCTGTATAGAAGCATTATAAAGTAACAGGTTTATTGTAAGCCTCCCTATTCTAGTGACTGTGAAGTTGTGGTTCTGTATAGAAGCATTACATAGTAACAGGTTTAATGTATTCCTCCCTATTCTAGTGACTGTGAAGTTGTGGTTCTGTATAGAAGCATTACATAGTAACAGGTTTAAGGTAAGCCTCCCTATTCTAGTGACTGTGAAGTTGTGGTTCTGTATAGAAGCATTACATAGTAACAGGTTTAATGTAAGCCTCCCTATTCTAGTGACTGTGAAGTTGTGGTTCTGTATAGAAGCATTACATAGTAACAGGTTTATTGTATTCCTCCCTATTCTAGTGACTGTGAAGTTGTGGTTCTGTATAGAAGCATTACATAGTAACAGGTTTATTGTATTCCTCCCTATTCTAGTGACTGTGAAGTTGTGGTTCTGTATAGAAGCATTACATAGTAACAGGTTTATTGTATTCCTCCCTATTCTAGTGACTGTGAAGTTGTGGTTCTGTATTGAAGCATTACATAGTAACAGGTTTAAGGTAAGCCTCCCTATTCTAGTGACTGTGAAGTTGTGGTTCTGTATAGAAGCATTACATAGTAACAGGTTTAAGGTAAGCCTCCCTATTCTAGTGACTGTGAAGTTGTGGTTCTGTATAGGCAGCCTTACATAGTAACAGGTTTAATGTATTCCTCCCTATTCTAGTGACTGTGAAGTTGAGGTTCTGTATAGAAGCATTACATAGTAACAGGTTTAATGTATTCCTCCCTATTCTAGTGACTGTGAAGTTGAGGTTCTGTATTGAAGCATTACATAGTAACAGGTTTAAGGTAAGCCTCCCTATTCTAGTGACTGTGAAGTTGTGGTTCTGTATAGAAGCATTACATAGTAACAGGTTTAATGTAAGCCTCCCTATTCTAGTGACTGTGAAGTTGTGGTTCTGTATAGAAGCATTACATAGTAACAGGTTTAAGGTAAGCCTCCCTATTCTAGTGACTGTGAAGTTGTGGTTCTGTATAGAAGCATTACATAGTAACAGGTTTAATGTATTCCTCCCTATTCTAGTGACTGTGAAGTTGTGGTTCTGTATAGAAGCATTACATAGTAACAGGTTTAAGGTAAGCCTCCCTATTCTAGTGACTGTGAAGTTGTGGTTCTGTATAGAAGCATTACATAGTAACAGGTTTAAGGTAAGCCTCCCTATTCTAGTGACTGTGAAGTTGTTGTTCTGTATAGAAGCATTACATAGTAACAGGTTTAATGTAAGCCTCCCTATTCTAGTGACTGTGAAGTTGTGGTTCTGTATAGAAGCATTACATAGTAACAGGTTTAAGGTAAGCCTCCCTATTCTAGTGACTGTGAAGTTGTGGTTCTGTATAGAAGCATTACATAGTAACAGGTTTAAGGTAAGCCTCCCTATTCTAGTGACTGTGAAGTTGTGGTTCTGTATAGAAGCATTACATAGTAACAGGTTTATTGTATTCCTCCCTATTCTAGTGACTGTGAAGTTGTGGTTCTGTATAGAAGCATTACATAGTAACAGGTTTAATGTATTCCTCCCTATTCTAGTGACTGTGAAGTTGTGGTTCTGTATAGAAGCATTACATAGTAACAGGTTTATTGTATTCCTCCCTATTCTAGTGACTGTGAAGTTGTGGTTCTGTATAGAAGCATTATAAAGTAACAGGTTTATTGTATTCCTCCCTATTCTAGTGACTGTGAAGTTGTTGTTCTGTATAGAAGCATTACATAGTAACAGGTTTAATGTAAGCCTCCCTATTCTAGTGACTGTGAAGTTGTTGTTCTGTATAGAAGCATTACATAGTAACAGGTTTAATGTAAGCCTCCCTATTCTAGTGACTGTGAAGTTGTGGTTCTGTATAGAAGCATTACATAGTAACAGGTTTAAGGTAAGCCTCCCTATTCTAGTGACTGTGAAGTTGTTGTTCTGTATAGAAGCATTACATAGTAACAGGTTTAATGTAAGCCTCCCTATTCTAGTGACTGTGAAGTTGTTGTTCTGTATAGAAGCATTACATAGTAACAGGTTTAATGTAAGCCTCCCTATTCTAGTGACTGTGAAGTTGTAGTTCTGTATAGATGCATTATAAAGTAACAGGTATTCCTCCCTATTCTAGTGACTGTGAAGTTGTAGTTCTGTATAGAAGCATTATAAAGTAACAGGTATTCCTCCCTATTCTAGTGACTGTGAAGTTGTGGTTCTGTATAGAAGCATTACATAGTAACAGGTTTATTTATATTCCTCCCTATTCTAGTGACTGTGAAGTTGTGGTTCTGTATAGAAGCATTACATAGTAACAGGTTTAATGTATTCCTCCCTATTCTAGTGACTGTGAAGTTGTAGTTCTGTATAGAAGCATTATAAAGTAACAGGTATTCCTCCCTATTCTAGTGACTGTGAAGTTGTGGTTCTGTATAGAAGCATTACATAGTAACAGGTTTAATGTATTCCTCCCTATTCTAGTGACTGTGAAGTTGTGGTTCTGTATAGAAGCATTACATAGTAACAGGTTTAATGTATTCCTCCCTATTCTAGTGACTGTGAAGTTGTGGTTCTGTATAGAAGCATTATAAAGTAACAGGTATTCCTCCCTATTCTAGTGACTGTGAAGTTGTGGTTCTGTATAGAAGCATTACATAGTAACAGGTTTAATGTATTCCTCCCTATTCTAGTGACTGTGAAGTTGTAGTTCTGTATAGAAGCATTATAAAGTAACAGGTATTCCTCCCTATTCTAGTGACTGTGAAGTTGTAGTTCTGTATAGAAGCATTATAAAGTAACAGGTATTCCTCCCTATTCTAGTGACTGTGAAGTTGTGGTTCTGTATAGAAGCATTACATAGTAACAGGTTTAATGTATTCCTCCCTATTCTAGTGACTGTGAAGTTGTAGTTCTGTATAGAAGCATTATAAAGTAACAGGTATTCCTCCCTATTCTAGTGACTGTGAAGTTGTGGTTCTGTATAGAAGCATTATAAAGTAACAGGTTTAATGTAAGGCTCCCTATTCTAGTGACTGTGAAGTTGTAGTTCTGTATAGAAGCATTATAAAGTAACAGGTATTCCTCCCTATTCTAGTGACTGTGAAGTTGTGGTTCTGTATAGAAGCATTATAAAGTAACAGGTTTAATGTAAGCCTCCCTATTCTAGTGACTGTGAAGTTGTGGTTCTGTATAGAAGCATTACATAGTAACAGGTTTAATGTATTCCTCCCTATTCTAGTGACTGTGAAGTTGTGGTTCTGTATAGAAGCATTACATAGTAACAGGTTTATTGTATTCCTCCCTATTCTAGTGACTGTGAAGTTGTGGTTCTGTATAGAAGCATTATAAAGTAACAGGTATTCCTCCCTATTCTAGTGACTGTGAAGTTGTGGTTCTGTATAGAAGCATTATAAAGTAACAGGTTTAATGTAAGCCTCCCTATTCTAGTGACTGTGAAGTTGTGGTTCTGTATAGAAGCATTACATAGTAACAGGTTTAATGTATTCCTCCCTATTCTAGTGACTGTGAAGTTGTGGTTCTGTATAGAAGCATTACATAGTAACAGGTTTATTGTATTCCTCCCTATTCTAGTGACTGTGAAGTTGTGGTTCTGTATAGAAGCATTATAAAGTAACAGGTATTCCTCCCTATTCTAGTGACTGTGAAGTTGTGGTTCTGTATAGAAGCATTATAAAGTAACAGGTTTAATGTAAGCCTCCCTATTCTAGTGACTGTGAAGTTGTGGTTCTGTATAGAAGCATTACATAGTAACAGGTTTAATGTATTCCTCCCTATTCTAGTGACTGTGAAGTTGTGGTTCTGTATAGAAGCATTACTTAGTAACAGGTTTATTGTATTCCTCCCTATTCTAGTGACTGTGAAGTTGTGGTTCTGTATAGAAGCATTATAAAGTAACAGGTATTCCTCCCTATTCTAGTGACTGTGAAGTTGTGGTTCTGTATAGAAGCATTATAAAGTAACAGGTTTAATGTAAGCCTCCCTATTCTAGTGACTGTGAAGTTGTGGTTCTGTATAGAAGCATTACATAGTAACAGGTTTATTGTATTCCTCCCTATTCTAGTGACTGTGAAGTTGTGGTTCTGTATAGAAGCATTATAAAGTAACAGGTATTCCTCCCTATTCTAGTGACTGTGAAGTTGTGGTTCTGTATAGAAGCATTATAAAGTAACAGGTTTAATGTAAGCCTCCCTATTCTAGTGACTGTGAAGTTGTGGTTCTGTATAGAAGCATTACATAGTAACAGGTTTATTGTATTCCTCCCTATTCTAGTGACTGTGAAGTTGTGGTTCTGTATAGAAGCATTATAAAGTAACAGGTATTCCTCCCTATTCTAGTGACTGTGAAGTTGTGGTTCTGTATAGAAGCATTATAAAGTAACAGGTTTAATGTAAGCCTCCCTATTCTAGTGACTGTGAAGTTGTGGTTCTGTATAGAAGCATTACATAGTAACAGGTTTAATGTATTCCTCCCTATTCTAGTGACTGTGAAGTTGTGGTTCTGTATAGAAGCATTACATAGTAACAGGTTTATTGTATTCCTCCCTATTCTAGTGACTGTGAAGTTGTGGTTCTGTATAGAAGCATTATAAAGTAACAGGTATTCCTCCCTATTCTAGTGACTGTGAAGTTGTGGTTCTGTATAGAAGCATTATAAAGTAACAGGTTTAATGTAAGCCTCCCTATTCTAGTGACTGTGAAGTTGTGGTTCTGTATAGAAGCATTACATAGTAACAGGTTTAATGTATTCCTCCCTATTCTAGTGACTGTGAAGTTGTGGTTCTGTATAGAAGCATTACATAGTAACAGGTTTATTGTATTCCTCCCTATTCTAGTGACTGTGAAGTTGTGGTTCTGTATAGAAGCATTATAAAGTAACAGGTATTCCTCCCTATTCTAGTGACTGTGAAGTTGTGGTTCTGTATAGAAGCATTATAAAGTAACAGGTTTAATGTAAGCCTCCCTATTCTAGTGACTGTGAAGTTGTGGTTCTGTATAGAAGCATTACATAGTAACAGGTTTAATGTATTCCTCCCTATTCTAGTGACTGTGAAGTTGTGGTTCTGTATAGAAGCATTACATAGTAACAGGTTTATTGTATTCCTCCCTATTCTAGTGACTGTGAAGTTGTGGTTCTGTATAGAAGCATTATAAAGTAACAGGTTTAATGTAAGGCTCCCTATTCTAGTGACTGTGAAGTTGTAGTTCTGTATAGAAGCATTATAAAGTAACAGGTATTCCTCCCTATTCTAGTGACTGTGAAGTTGTGGTTCTGTATAGAAGCATTATAAAGTAACAGGTTTAATGTAAGCCTCCCTATTCTAGTGACTGTGAAGTTGTGGTTCTGTATAGAAGCATTACATAGTAACAGGTTTAATGTATTCCTCCCTATTCTAGTGACTGTGAAGTTGTGGTTCTGTATAGAAGCATTACATAGTAACAGGTTTATTGTATTCCTCCCTATTCTAGTGACTGTGAAGTTGTGGTTCTGTATAGAAGCATTATAAAGTAACAGGTTTAATGTAAGGCTCCCTATTCTAGTGACTGTGAAGTTGTGGTTCTGTATAGAAGCATTACATAGTAACAGGTTTAATGTATTCCTCCCTATTCTAGTGACTGTGAAGTTGTGGTTTTGTATAGGCAGCCTTACAAAGTAACAGGTTTAATGTATTCCTCCCTATTCTAGTGACTGTGAAGTTGTGGTTTTGTATAGGCAGCCTTACAAAGTAACAGGTTTAAGGTATTCCTCCCTATTCTAGTGACTGTGAAGTTGTGGTTCTGTATAGGCAGCCTTACAAAGTAACAGGTTTAATGTAAGCCTCCCTATTCTAGTGACTGTGAAGTTGTAGTTCTGTATAGAAGCATTATAAAGTAACAGGTATTCCTCCCTATTCTAGTGACTGTGAAGTTGTGGTTCTGTATAGAAGCATTATAAAGTAACAGGTTTAATGTAAGCCTCCCTATTCTAGTGACTGTGAAGTTGTGGTTCTGTATAGAAGCATTACATAGTAACAGGTTTAATGTATTCCTCCCTATTCTAGTGACTGTGAAGTTGTGGTTCTGTATAGAAGCATTACATAGTAACAGGTTTAATGTAAGCCTCCCTATTCTAGTGACTGTGAAGTTGTGGTTCTGTATAGAAGCATTACATAGTAACAGGTTTATTGTATTCCTCCCTATTCTAGTGACTGTGAAGTTGTGGTTCTGTATAGAAGCATTATAAAGTAACAGGTTTATTGTATTCCTCCCTATTCTAGTGACTGTGAAGTTGTAGTTCTGTATAGAAGCATTATAAAGTAACAGGTATTCCTCCCTATTCTAGTGACTGTGAAGTTGTGGTTCTGTATAGAAGCATTATAAAGTAACAGGTTTAATGTAAGCCTCCCTATTCTAGTGACTGTGAAGTTGTGGTTCTGTATAGAAGCATTACATAGTAACAGGTTTAATGTATTCCTCCCTATTCTAGTGACTGTGAAGTTGTGGTTCTGTATAGAAGCATTACATAGTAACAGGTTTAATGTAAGCCTCCCTATTCTAGTGACTGTGAAGTTGTGGTTCTGTATAGAAGCATTACATAGTAACAGGTTTATTGTATTCCTCCCTATTCTAGTGACTGTGAAGTTGTGGTTCTGTATAGAAGCATTACATAGTAACAGGTTTAATGTATTCCTCCCTATTCTAGTGACTGTGAAGTTGTAGTTCTGTATAGAAGCATTATAAAGTAACAGGTATTCCTCCCTATTCTAGTGACTGTGAAGTTGTGGTTCTGTATAGAAGCATTACATAGTAACAGGTTTAATGTAAGCCTCCCTATTCTAGTGACTGTGAAGTTGTGGTTCTGTATAGAAGCATTACATAGTAACAGGTTTATTGTATTCCTCCCTATTCTAGTGACTGTGAAGTTGTGGTTCTGTATAGAAGCATTACATAGTAACAGGTTTAATGTATTCCTCCCTATTCTAGTGACTGTGAAGTTGTGGTTCTGTATAGAAGCATTACATAGTAACAGGTTTAATGTATTCCTCCCTATTCTAGTGACTGTGAAGTTGTTGTTCTGTATAGAAGCATTACATAGTAACAGGTTTAATGTATTCCTCCCTATTCTAGTGACTGTGAAGTTGAGGTTCTGTATAGAAGCATTACATAGTAACAGGTTTAATGTAAGCCTCCCTATTCTAGTGACTGTGAAGTTGTGGTTCTGTATAGAAGCATTATAAAGTAACAGGTATTCCTCCCTATTCTAGTGACTGTGAAGTTGTTGTTCTGTATAGGCAGCCTTACATAGTAACAGGTTTAATGTAAGCCTCCCTATTCTAGTGACTGTGAAGTTGTGGTTTTGTATAGGCAGCCTTACATAGTAACAGGTTTAATGTATTCCTCCCTATTCTAGTGACTGTGAAGTTGTGGTTCTGTATAGAAGCATTACAAAGTAACAGGTTTAATGTATTCCTCCCTATTCTAGTGACTGTGAAGTTGTGGTTCTGTATAGAAGCATTACAAAGTAACAGGTTTAATGTATTCCTCCCTATTCTAGTGACTGTGAAGTTGTGGTTCTGTATAGGCAGCCTTACAAAGTAACAGGTTTAATGTATTCCTCCCTATTCTAGTGACTGTGAAGTTGTAGTTCTGTATAGAAGCATTATAAAGTAACAGGTATTCCTCCCTATTCTAGTGACTGTGAAGTTGTAGTTCTGTATAGAAGCATTATAAAGTAACAGGTATTCCTCCCTATTCTAGTGACTGTGAAGTTGTGGTTCTGTATAGAAGCATTATAAAGTAACAGGTATTCCTCCCTATTCTAGTGACTGTGAAGTTGTGGTTCTGTATAGAAGCATTACATAGTAACAGGTTTAATGTATTCCTCCCTATTCTAGTGACTGTGAAGTTGTGGTTCTGTATAGAAGCATTACATAGTAACAGGTTTAATGTATTCCTCCCTATTCTAGTGACTGTGAAGTTGTAGTTCTGTATAGAAGCATTACATAGTAACAGGTATTCCTCCCTATTCTAGTGACTGTGAAGTTGTGGTTCTGTATAGAAGCATTATAAAGTAACAGGTATTCCTCCCTATTCTAGTGACTGTGAAGTTGTTGTTCTGTATAGAAGCATTACATAGTAACAGGTTTAATGTAAGCCTCCCTATTCTAGTGACTGTGAAGTTGTAGTTCTGTATAGAAGCATTATAAAGTAACAGGTATTCCTCCCTATTCTAGTGACTGTGAAGTTGTGGTTCTGTATAGAAGCATTATAAAGTAACAGGTTTAATGTAAGCCTCCCTATTCTAGTGACTGTGAAGTTGAGGTTCTGTATAGAAGCATTACATAGTAACAGGTTTAATGTATTCCTCCCTATTCTAGTGACTGTGAAGTTGAGGTTCTGTATAGAAGCATTATAAAGTAACAGGTATTCCTCCCTATTCTAGTGACTGTGAAGTTGTTGTTCTGTATAGAAGCATTACATAGTAACAGGTTTAATGTATTCCTCCCTATTCTAGTGACTGTGAAGTTGAGGTTCTGTATAGAAGCATTACATAGTAACAGGTTTAATGTATTCCTCCCTATTCTAGTGACTGTGAAGTTGTTGTTCTGTATAGAAGCATTACATAGTAACAGGTTTATTGTAAGCCTCCCTATTCTAGTGACTGTGAAGTTGAGGTTCTGTATAGAAGCATTACATAGTAACAGGTTTATTGTATTCCTCCCTATTCTAGTGACTGTGAAGTTGTTGTTCTGTATAGAAGCATTATAAAGTAACAGGTATTCCTCCCTATTCTAGTGACTGTGAAGTTGTTGTTCTGTATAGAAGCATTACATAGTAACAGGTTTAATGTATTCCTCCCTATTCTAGTGACTGTGAAGTTGTTGTTCTGTATAGAAGCATTACAAAGTAACAGGTATTCCTCCCTATTCTAGTGACTGTGAAGTTGAGGTTCTGTATAGAAGCATTACATAGTAACAGGTTTAATGTATTCCTCCCTATTCTAGTGACTGTGAAGTTGTAGTTCTGTATAGAAGCATTATAAAGTAACAGGTATTCCTCCCTATTCTAGTGACTGTGAAGTTGTTGTTCTGTATAGAAGCATTATAAAGTAACAGGTATTCCTCCCTATTCTAGTGACTGTGAAGTTGAGGTTCTGTATAGAAGCATTACATAGTAACAGGTTTAATGTATTCCTCCCTATTCTAGTGACTGTGAAGTTGAGGTTCTGTATAGGCAGCCTTACATAGTAACAGGTTTATTGTATTCCTCCCTATTCTAGTGACTGTGAAGTTGTAGTTCTGTATAGAAGCATTATAAAGTAACAGGTTTAATGTAAGGCTCCCTATTCTAGTGACTGTGAAGTTGTTGTTCTGTATAGAAGCATTACATAGTAACAGGTTTAATGTATTCCTCCCTATTCTAGTGACTGTGAAGTTGAGGTTCTGTATAGGCAGCCTTACATAGTAACAGGTTTATTGTATTCCTCCCTATTCTAGTGACTGTGAAGTTGAGGTTCTGTATAGAAGCATTACATAGTAACAGGTTTAATGTATTCCTCCCTATTCTAGTGACTGTGAAGTTGTTGTTCTGTATAGAAGCATTACAAAGTAACAGGTATTCCTCCCTATTCTAGTGACTGTGAAGTTGAGGTTCTGTATAGAAGCATTACATAGTAACAGGTTTAATGTATTCCTCCCTATTCTAGTGACTGTGAAGTTGTGGTTCTGTATAGAAGCATTACATAGTAACAGGTTTAATGTATTCCTCCCTATTCTAGTGACTGTGAAGTTGTGGTTCTGTATAGGCAGCCTTACATAGTAACAGGTTTAATGTATTCCTCCCTATTCTAGTGACTGTGAAGTTGTGGTTCTGTATAGAAGCATTACATAGTAACAGGTTTAATGTATTCCTCCCTATTCTAGTGACTGTGAAGTTGTGGTTCTGTATTGAAGCATTACATAGTAACAGGTTTAATGTAAGCCTCCCTATTCTAGTGACTGTGAAGTTGTAGTTCTGTATAGAAGCATTATAAAGTAACAGGTATTCCTCCCTATTCTAGTGACTGTGAAGTTGTTGTTCTGTATAGAAGCATTACATAGTAACAGGTTTAATGTAAGCCTCCCTATTCTAGTGACTGTGAAGTTGTAGTTCTGTATAGAAGCATTATAAAGTAACAGGTATTCCTCCCTATTCTAGTGACTGTGAAGTTGTGGTTCTGTATAGAAGCATTACATAGTAACAGGTTTAATGTAAGCCTCCCTATTCTAGTGACTGTGAAGTTGTGGTTCTGTATAGAAGCATTATAAAGTAACAGGTTTAATGTATTCCTCCCTATTCTAGTGACTGTGAAGTTGTTGTTCTGTATAGAAGCATTACATAGTAACAGGTTTAATGTAAGCCTCCCTATTCTAGTGACTGTGAAGTTGTAGTTCTGTATAGAAGCATTATAAAGTAACAGGTATTCCTCCCTATTCTAGTGACTGTGAAGTTGTTGTTCTGTATAGAAGCATTACATAGTAACAGGTTTAATGTAAGCCTCCCTATTCTAGTGACTGTGAAGTTGTGGTTCTGTATAGAAGCATTACATAGTAACAGGTTTATTGTAAGCCTCCCTATTCTAGTGACTGTGAAGTTGTGGTTCTGTATAGAAGCATTACATAGTAACAGGTTTATTGTAAGCCTCCCTATTCTAGTGACTGTGAAGTTGTGGTTCTGTATAGAAGCATTACATAGTAACAGGTTTAATGTAAGCCTCCCTATTCTAGTGACTGTGAAGTTGAGGTTCTGTATAGAAGCATTACATAGTAACAGGTTTAATGTAAGCCTCCCTATTCTAGTGACTGTGAAGTTGTGGTTCTGTATAGAAGCATTACAAAGTAACAGGTTTAATGTAAGCCTCCCTATTCTAGTGACTGTGAAGTTGTGGTTCTGTATAGGCAGCCTTACATAGTAACAGGTTTAATGTATTCCTCCCTATTCTAGTGACTGTGATGTTGTGGTTCTGTATAGAAGCATTACATAGTAACAGGTTTAATGTAAGCCTCCCTATTCTAGTGACTGTGAAGTTGTGGTTCTGTATAGAAGCATTACAAAGTAACAGGTTTAATGTAAGCCTCCCTATTCTAGTGACTGTGAAGTTGAGGTTCTGTATAGGCAGCCTTACAAAGTAACAGGTTTATTGTAAGCCTCCCTATTCTAGTGACTGTGAAGTTGTGGTTCTGTATAGAAGCATTACAAAGTAACAGGTTTAATGTAAGCCTCCCTATTCTAGTGACTGTGAAGTTGTGGTTCTGTATAGGCAGCCTTACATAGTAACAGGTTTAATGTATTCCTCCCTATTCTAGTGACTGTGATGTTGTGGTTCTGTATAGAAGCATTACATAGTAACAGGTTTAATGTAAGCCTCCCTATTCTAGTGACTGTGAAGTTGTGGTTCTGTATAGAAGCATTACAAAGTAACAGGTTTAATGTAAGCCTCCCTATTCTAGTGACTGTGAAGTTGTGGTTCTGTATAGGCAGCCTTACATAGTAACAGGTTTAATGTATTCCTCCCTATTCTAGTGACTGTGATGTTGTGGTTCTGTATAGAAGCATTACATAGTAACAGGTTTAATGTAAGCCTCCCTATTCTAGTGACTGTGAAGTTGAGGTTCTGTATAGAAGCATTACATAGTAACAGGTTTAATGTAAGCCTCCCTATTCTAGTGACTGTGAAGTTGTGGTTCTGTATAGAAGCATTACAAAGTAACAGGTTTAATGTAAGCCTCCCTATTCTAGTGACTGTGAAGTTGTGGTTCTGTATAGGCAGCCTTACATAGTAACAGGTTTAATGTATTCCTCCCTATTCTAGTGACTGTGATGTTGTGGTTCTGTATAGAAGCATTACATAGTAACAGGTTTAATGTAAGCCTCCCTATTCTAGTGACTGTGAAGTTGTGGTTCTGTATAGGCAGCCTTACATAGTAACAGGTTTAATGTATTCCTCCCTATTCTAGTGACTGTGAAGTTGTAGTTCTGTATAGAAGCATTATAAAGTAACAGGTATTCCTCCCTATTCTAGTGACTGTGAAGTTGTTGTTCTGTATAGAAGCATTACATAGTAACAGGTTTAATGTAAGCCTCCCTATTCTAGTGACTGTGAAGTTGTAGTTCTGTATAGAAGCATTATAAAGTAACAGGTATTCCTCCCTATTCTAGTGACTGTGAAGTTGTTGTTCTGTATAGAAGCATTACATAGTAACAGGTTTAATGTATTCCTCCCTATTCTAGTGACTGTGAAGTTGTAGTTCTGTATAGAAGCATTATAAAGTAACAGGTATTCCTCCCTATTCTAGTGACTGTGAAGTTGTTGTTCTGTATAGAAGCATTACATAGTAACAGGTTTAATGTATTCCTCCCTATTCTAGTGACTGTGAAGTTGTGGTTCTGTATAGAAGCATTACATAGTAACAGGTTTAATGTAAGCCTCCCTATTCTAGTGACTGTGAAGTTGTAGTTCTGTATAGAAGCATTATAAAGTAACAGGTATTCCTCCCTATTCTAGTGACTGTGAAGTTGTGGTTCTGTATAGAAGCATTACATAGTAACAGGTTTAATGTATTCCTCCCTATTCTAGTGACTGTGAAGTTGTGGTTCTGTATAGAAGCATTACATAGTAACAGGTTTAATGTAAGCCTCCCTATTCTAGTGACTGTGAAGTTGTAGTTCTGTATAGAAGCATTACATAGTAACAGGTTTAATGTAAGCCTCCCTATTCTAGTGACTGTGAAGTTGTGGTTCTGTATAGGCAGCCTTACATAGTAACAGGTTTAATGTATTCCTCCCTATTCTAGTGACTGTGAAGTTGTAGTTCTGTATAGAAGCATTATAAAGTAACAGGTATTCCTCCCTATTCTAGTGACTGTGAAGTTGTTGTTCTGTATAGAAGCATTACATAGTAACAGGTTTAATGTATTCCTCCCTATTCTAGTGACTGTGAAGTTGTGGTTCTGTATAGAAGCATTACATAGTAACAGGTTTAATGTAAGCCTCCCTATTCTAGTGACTGTGAAGTTGTAGTTCTGTATAGAAGCATTATAAAGTAACAGGTATTCCTCCCTATTCTAGTGACTGTGAAGTTGTTGTTCTGTATAGAAGCATTACATAGTAACAGGTTTAATGTATTCCTCCCTATTCTAGTGACTGTGAAGTTGTAGTTCTGTATAGAAGCATTATAAAGTAACAGGTATTCCTCCCTATTCTAGTGACTGTGAAGTTGTTGTTCTGTATAGAAGCATTACATAGTAACAGGTTTAATGTATTCCTCCCTATTCTAGTGACTGTGAAGTTGTGGTTCTGTATAGAAGCATTACATAGTAACAGGTTTAATGTAAGCCTCCCTATTCTAGTGACTGTGAAGTTGTAGTTCTGTATAGAAGCATTATAAAGTAACAGGTATTCCTCCCTATTCTAGTGACTGTGAAGTTGTGGTTCTGTATAGAAGCATTACATAGTAACAGGTTTAATGTATTCCTCCCTATTCTAGTGACTGTGAAGTTGTGGTTCTGTATAGAAGCATTACATAGTAACAGGTTTAATGTAAGCCTCCCTATTCTAGTGACTGTGAAGTTGTAGTTCTGTATAGAAGCATTATAAAGTAACAGGTATTCCTCCCTATTCTAGTGACTGTGAAGTTGTGGTTCTGTATAGAAGCATTACATAGTAACAGGTTTAATGTATTCCTCCCTATTCTAGTGACTGTGAAGTTGTGGTTCTGTATAGAAGCATTACATAGTAACAGGTTTAATGTATTCCTCCCTATTCTAGTGACTGTGAAGTTGTTGTTCTGTATAGAAGCATTACATAGTAACAGGTTTAATGTAAGCCTCCCTATTCTAGTGACTGTGAAGTTGTGGTTCTGTATAGAAGCATTACATAGTAACAGGTTTATTGTATTCCTCCCTATTCTAGTGACTGTGAAGTTGTTGTTCTGTATAGAAGCATTACATAGTAACAGGTTTAATGTATTCCTCCCTATTCTAGTGACTGTGAAGTTGTTGTTCTGTATAGAAGCATTACATAGTAACAGGTTTAATGTAAGCCTCCCTATTCTAGTGACTGTGAAGTTGTGGTTCTGTATAGAAGCATTATAAAGTAACAGGTATTCCTCCCTATTCTAGTGACTGTGAAGTTGTTGTTCTGTATAGAAGCATTATAAAGTAACAGGTTTAATGTAAGCCTCCCTATTCTAGTGACTGTGAAGTTGTGGTTCTGTATAGAAGCATTACATAGTAACAGGTTTAATGTAAGCCTCCCTATTCTAGTGACTGTGAAGTTGTGGTTCTGTATAGAAGCATTACATAGTAACAGGTTTAATGTAAGCCTCCCTATTCTAGTGACTGTGAAGTTGTAGTTCTGTATAGAAGCATTATAAAGTAACAGGTATTCCTCCCTATTCTAGTGACTGTGAAGTTGTTGTTCTGTATAGAAGCATTACATAGTAACAGGTTTAATGTAAGCCTCCCTATTCTAGTGACTGTGAAGTTGTAGTTCTGTATAGAAGCATTACATAGTAACAGGTTTAATGTAAGCCTCCCTATTCTAGTGACTGTGAAGTTGTGGTTCTGTATAGAAGCATTACATAGTAACAGGTTTAATGTAAGCCTCCCTATTCTAGTGACTGTGAAGTTGTGGTTCTGTATAGAAGCATTACATAGTAACAGGTTTAATGTAAGCCTCCCTATTCTAGTGACTGTGAAGTTGTAGTTCTGTATAGAAGCATTATAAAGTAACAGGTATTCCTCCCTATTCTAGTGACTGTGAAGTTGTTGTTCTGTATAGAAGCATTACATAGTAACAGGTTTAATGTAAGCCTCCCTATTCTAGTGACTGTGAAGTTGTGGTTCTGTATAGAAGCATTACATAGTAACAGGTTTAATGTAAGCCTCCCTATTCTAGTGACTGTGAAGTTGTAGTTCTGTATAGAAGCATTATAAAGTAACAGGTATTCCTCCCTATTCTAGTGACTGTGAAGTTGTTGTTCTGTATAGAAGCATTACATAGTAACAGGTTTAATGTATTCCTCCCTATTCTAGTGACTGTGAAGTTGTGGTTCTGTATAGAAGCATTACATAGTAACAGGTTTAATGTAAGCCTCCCTATTCTAGTGACTGTGAAGTTGTGGTTCTGTATAGAAGCATTACATAGTAACAGGTTTAATGTATTCCTCCCTATTCTAGTGACTGTGAAGTTGTTGTTCTGTATAGAAGCATTATAAAGTAACAGGTATTCCTCCCTATTCTAGTGACTGTGAAGTTGTTGTTCTGTATAGAAGCATTACATAGTAACAGGTTTAATGTAAGCCTCCCTATTCTAGTGACTGTGAAGTTGTGGTTCTGTATAGAAGCATTACATAGTAACAGGTTTAATGTAAGCCTCCCTATTCTAGTGACTGTGAAGTTGTAGTTCTGTATAGAAGCATTATAAAGTAACAGGTATTCCTCCCTATTCTAGTGACTGTGAAGTTGTTGTTCTGTATAGAAGCATTACATAGTAACAGGTTTAATGTATTCCTCCCTATTCTAGTGACTGTGAAGTTGTGGTTCTGTATAGAAGCATTACATAGTAACAGGTTTAATGTATTCCTCCCTATTCTAGTGACTGTGAAGTTGAGGTTCTGTATAGAAGCATTATAAAGTAACAGGTTTATTGTAAGCCTCCCTATTCTAGTGACTGTGAAGTTGTGGTTCTGTATAGAAGCATTACATAGTAACAGGTTTAATGTATTCCTCCCTATTCTAGTGACTGTGAAGTTGTTGTTCTGTATAGAAGCATTATAAAGTAACAGGTATTCCTCCCTATTCTAGTGACTGTGAAGTTGTTGTTCTGTATAGAAGCATTACATAGTAACAGGTTTAATGTAAGCCTCCCTATTCTAGTGACTGTGAAGTTGTGGTTCTGTATAGAAGCATTACATAGTAACAGGTTTAATGTATTCCTCCCTATTCTAGTGACTGTGAAGTTGTGGTTCTGTATAGAAGCATTACATAGTAACAGGTATTCCTCCCTATTCTAGTGACTGTGAAGTTGTTGTTCTGTATAGAAGCATTACATAGTAACAGGATTAATGTAAGCCTCCCTATTCTAGTGACTGTGAAGTTGTGGTTCTGTATAGAAGCATTACATAGTAACAGGTTTAATGTAAGCCTCCCTATTCTAGTGACTGTGAAGTTGTAGTTCTGTATAGAAGCATTATAAAGTAACAGGTATTCCTCTCTATTCTAGTGACTGTGAAGTTGTTGTTCTGTATAGAAGCATTACATAGTAACAGGTTTAATGTATTCCTCCCTATTCTAGTGACTGTGAAGTTGTGGTTCTGTATAGAAGCATTACATAGTAACAGGTTTAATGTAAGCCTCCCTATTCTAGTGACTGTGAAGTTGTGGTTCTGTATAGAAGCATTACATAGTAACAGGTTTAATGTATTCCTCCCTATTCTAGTGACTGTGAAGTTGTGGTTCTGTATAGAAGCATTACATAGTAACAGGTTTAATGTATTCCTCCCTATTCTAGTGACTGTGAAGTTGTTGTTCTGTATAGAAGCATTATAAAGTAACAGGTATTCCTCCCTATTCTAGTGACTGTGAAGTTGTAGTTCTGTATAGAAGCATTATAAAGTAACAGGTATTCCTCCCTATTCTAGTGACTGTGAAGTTGTTGTTCTGTATAGAAGCATTATAAAGTAACAGGTATTCCTCCCTATTCTAGTGACTGTGAAGTTGTGGTTCTGTATAGAAGCATTACAAAGTAACAGGTTTAATGTATTCCTCCCTATTCTAGTGACTGTGAAGTTGTGGTTCTGTATAGAAGCATTACAAAGTAACAGGTTTAATGTATTCCTCCCTATTCTAGTGACTGTGAAGTTGTTGTTCTGTATAGAAGCATTACATAGTAACAGGTTTAATGTAAGCCTCCCTATTCTAGTGACTGTGAAGTTGTAGTTCTGTATAGAAGCATTATAAAGTAACAGGTATTCCTCCCTATTCTAGTGACTGTGAAGTTGTTGTTCTGTATAGAAGCATTACATAGTAACAGGTTTAATGTAAGCCTCCCTATTCTAGTGACTGTGAAGTTGTTGTTCTGTATAGAAGCATTACATAGTAACAGGTTTAATGTAAGCCTCCCTATTCTAGTGACTGTGAAGTTGTAGTTCTGTATAGAAGCATTATAAAGTAACAGGTATTCCTCCCTATTCTAGTGACTGTGAAGTTGTGGTTCTGTATAGAAGCATTACATAGTAACAGGTTTAATGTATTCCTCCCTATTCTAGTGACTGTGAAGTTGTTGTTCTGTATAGAAGCATTATAAAGTAACAGGTATTCCTCCCTATTCTAGTGACTGTGAAGTTGTGGTTCTGTATAGAAGCATTACATAGTAACAGGTTTAATGTATTCCTCCCTATTCTAGTGACTGTGAAGTTGTTGTTCTGTATAGGCAGCCTTACAAAGTAACAGGTTTATTGTATTCCTCCCTATTCTAGTGACTGTGAAGTTGAGGTTCTGTATAGAAGCATTACAAAGTAACAGGTTTAATGTATTCCTCCCTATTCTAGTGACTGTGAAGTTGTGGTTCTGTATAGAAGCATTACATAGTAACAGGTTTATTGTAAGCCTCCCTATTCTAGTGACTGTGAAGTTGAGGTTCTGTATAGAAGCATTACATAGTAACAGGTTTAATGTAAGCCTCCCTATTCTAGTGACTGTGAAGTTGTGGTTCTGTATAGGCAGCCTTACATAGTAACAGGTTTAATGTAAGCCTCCCTATTCTAGTGACTGTGAAGTTGTGGTTCTGTATAGAAGCATTACATAGTAACAGGTTTAATGTATTCCTCCCTATTCTAGTGACTGTGAAGTTGTGGTTCTGTATAGAAGCATTACATAGTAACAGGTTTAATGTAAGCCTCCCTATTCTAGTGACTGTGAAGTTGTAGTTCTGTATAGAAGCATTATAAAGTAACAGGTATTCCTCCCTATTCTAGTGACTGTGAAGTTGTTGTTCTGTATAGAAGCATTACATAGTAACAGGTTTAATGTAAGCCTCCCTATTCTAGTGACTGTGAAGTTGTAGTTCTGTATAGAAGCATTATAAAGTAACAGGTTTAATGTAAGCCTCCCTATTCTAGTGACTGTGAAGTTGTGGTTTTGTATAGAAGCATTACATAGTAACAGGTTTAATGTATTCCTCCCTATTCTAGTGACTGTGAAGTTGTTGTTCTGTATAGAAGCATTACATAGTAACAGGTTTAATGTAAGCCTCCCTATTCTAGTGACTGTGAAGTTGTAGTTCTGTATAGAAGCATTATAAAGTAACAGGTATTCCTCCCTATTCTAGTGACTGTGAAGTTGTTGTTCTGTATAGAAGCATTACATAGTAACAGGTTTAATGTAAGCCTCCCTATTCTAGTGACTGTGAAGTTGTAGTTCTGTATAGAAGCATTATAAAGTAACAGGTATTCCTCCCTATTCTAGTGACTGTGAAGTTGTTGTTCTGTATAGAAGCATTATAAAGTAACAGGTTTAATGTAAGCCTCCCTATTCTAGTGACTGTGAAGTTGTTGTTCTGTATAGAAGCATTACATAGTAACAGGTTTAATGTAAGCCTCCCTATTCTAGTGACTGTGAAGTTGTAGTTCTGTATAGAAGCATTATAAAGTAACAGGTATTCCTCCCTATTCTAGTGACTGTGAAGTTGTTGTTCTGTATAGAAGCATTACATAGTAACAGGTTTATTGTAAGCCTCCCTATTCTAGTGACTGTGAAGTTGTGGTTCTGTATAGAAGCATTACATAGTAACAGGTTTAATGTAAGCCTCCCTATTCTAGTGACTGTGAAGTTGTAGTTCTGTATAGAAGCATTATAAAGTAACAGGTATTCCTCCCTATTCTAGTGACTGTGAAGTTGTTGTTCTGTATAGAAGCATTACATAGTAACAGGTTTAATGTAAGCCTCCCTATTCTAGTGACTGTGAAGTTGTGGTTCTGTATAGAAGCATTACAAAGTAACAGGTTTAATGTATTCCTCCCTATTCTGAAGTGACTGTGAAGTTGTGGTTCTGTATAGAAGCATTACATAGTAACAGGTTTAATGTAAGCCTCCCTATTCTAGTGACTGTGAAGTTGTGGTTCTGTATAGAAGCATTACATAGTAACAGGTTTAATGTAAGCCTCCCTATTCTAGTGACTGTGAAGTTGTAGTTCTGTATAGAAGCATTACAAAGTAACAGGTTTAATGTATTCCTCCCTATTCTGAAGTGACTGTGAAGTTGTAGTTCTGTATAGAAGCATTATAAAGTAACAGGTATTACTCCCTATTCTAGTGACTGTGAAGTTGTTGTTCTGTATAGAAGCATTACATAGTAACAGGTTTATTGTATTCCTCCCTATTCTGAAGTGACTGTGAAGTTGTTGTTCTGTATAGGCAGCCTTACATAGTAACAGGTTTAATGTAAGCCTCCCTATTCTAGTGACTGTGAAGTTGTGGTTCTGTATAGAAGCATTACAAAGTAACAGGTTTAATGTATTCCTCCCTATTCTGAAGTGACTGTGAAGTTGTGGTTCTGTATAGAAGCATTACATAGTAACAGGTTTAATGTAAGCCTCCCTATTCTAGTGACTGTGAAGTTGAGGTTCTGTATAGAAGCATTATAAAGTAACAGGTTTAATGTAAGCCTCCCTATTCTAGTGACTGTTAAGTTGTGGTTCTGTATAGAAGCATTACATAGTAACAGGTTTAATGTATTCCTCCCTATTCTAGTGACTGTGAAGTTGTGGTTCTGTATAGAAGCATTACATAGTAACAGGTTTAATGTATTCCTCCCTATTCTAGTGACTGTGAAGTTGTGGTTCTGTATAGAAGCATTACATAGTAACAGGTTTAATGTATTCCTCCCTATTCTAGTGACTGTGAAGTTGAGGTTCTGTATAGAAGCATTACATAGTAACAGGTTTAATGTAAGCCTCCCTATTCTAGTGACTGTGAAGTTGAGGTTCTGTATAGAAGCATTATAAAGTAACAGGTATTCCTCCCTATTCTAGTGACTGTGAAGTTGAGGTTCTGTATAGGCAGCCTTACATAGTAACAGGTTTAATGTAAGCCTCCCTATTCTAGTGACTGTGAAGTTGTGGTTCTGTATAGAAGCATTATAAAGTAACAGGTTTAATGTATTCCTCCCTATTCTAGTGACTGTGAAGTTGAGGTTCTGTATAGAAGCATTACATAGTAACAGGTTTAATGTAAGCCTCCCTATTCTAGTGACTGTGAAGTTGTTGTTCTGTATAGAAGCATTACATAGTAACAGGTTTAATGTATTCCTCCCTATTCTGAAGTGACTGTGAAGTTGTGGTTTTGTATAGGCAGCCTTACAAAGTAACAGGTTTAATGTATTCCTCCCTATTCTAGTGACTGTGAAGTTGTGGTTCTGTATAGAAGCATTATAAAGTAACAGGTTTAATGTAAGCCTCCCTATTCTAGTGACTGTGAAGTTGTGGTTCTGTATAGGCAGCCTTACATAGTAACAGGTTTAATGTATTCCTCCCTATTCTAGTGACTGTGAAGTTGTGGTTCTGTATAGGCAGCCTTATAAAGTAACAGGTTTAATGTATTCCTCCCTATTCTAGTGACTGTGAAGTTGTTGTTTTGTATAGGCAGCCTTACAAAGTAACAGGTTTAATGTATTCCTCCCTATTCTAGTGACTGTGAAGTTGTGGTTCTGTATAGGCAGCCTTACATAGTAACAGGTTTATTGTAAGCCTCCCTATTCTAGTGACTGTGAAGTTGAGGTTCTGTATAGGCAGCCTTACAAAGTAACAGGTTTAATGTATTCCTCCCTATTCTGAAGTGACTGTGAAGTTGTGGTTTTGTATAGGCAGCCTTACAAAGTAACAGGTTTAATGTATTCCTCCCTATTCTAGTGACTGTGAAGTTGTGGTTCTGTATAGAAGCATTATAAAGTAACAGGTTTAATGTAAGCCTCCCTATTCTAGTGACTGTGAAGTTGTGGTTCTGTATAGGCAGCCTTACATAGTAACAGGTTTAATGTATTCCTCCCTATTCTAGTGACTGTGAAGTTGTGGTTCTGTATAGGCAGCCTTATAAAGTAACAGGTTTAATGTATTCCTCCCTATTCTAGTGACTGTGAAGTTGTGGTTCTGTATAGGCAGCATTATAAAGTAACAGGTTTAATGTAAGCCTCCCTATTCTAGTGACTGTGAAGTTGTGTTTCTGTATAGGCAGCCTTACATAGTAACAGGTTTAATGTATTCCTCCCTATTCTAGTGACTGTGAAGTTGTGGTTTTGTATAGGCAGCCTTACAAAGTAACAGGTTTAATGTAAGCCTCCCTATTCTAGTGACTGTGAAGTTGTGGTTCTGTATAGGCAGCCTTATAAAGTAACAGGTTTAAGGTATTCCTCCCTATTCTAGTGACTGTGAAGTTGTGGTTCTGTATAGAAGCATTACATAGTAACAGGTTTAATGTAAGCCTCCCTATTCTAGTGACTGTGAAGTTGTGGTTCTGTATAGAAGCATTACATAGTAACAGGTTTATTGTAAGCCTCCCTATTCTAGTGACTGTGAAGTTGAGGTTCTGCATAGGCAGCCTTACATAGTAACAGGTTTAATGTATTCCTCCCTATTCTAGTGACTGTGAAGTTGTGGTTCTGTATAGGCAGCCTTACATAGTAACAGGTTTAATGTATTCCTCCCTATTCTAGTGACTGTGAAGTTGTGGTTCTGTATAGGCAGCCTTACATAGTAACAGGTTTAATGTATTCCTCCCTATTCTAGTGACTGTGAAGTTGTGGTTCTGTATAGAAGCATTACATAGTAACAGGTTTAATGTATTCCTCCCTATTCTAGTGACTGTGAAGTTGTGGTTCTGTATAGAAGCATTACAAAGTAACAGGTTTAATGTAAGCCTCCCTATTCTAGTGACTGTGAAGTTGTGGTTCTGTATAGGCAGCCTTACAAAGTAACAGGTTTAATGTAAGCCTCCCTATTCTAGTGACTGTGAAGTTGAGGTTCTGTATAGGCAGCCTTACAAAGTAACAGGTTTAATGTAAGCCTCCCTATTCTAGTGACTGTGAAGTTGTGGTTCTGTATAGAAGCATTACATAGTAACAGGTTTAATGTATTCCTCCCTATTCTAGTGACTGTGAAGTTGAGGTTCTGTATAGGCAGCCTTACAAAGTAACAGGTTTATTGTATTCCTCCCTATTCTAGTGACTGTGAAGTTGAGGTTCTGTATAGGCAGCCTTACAAAGTAACAGGTTTAATGTATTCCTCCCTATTCTAGTGACTGTGAAGTTGTGGTTCTGTATAGAAGCATTACATAGTAACAGGTTTAATGTATTCCTCCCTATTCTAGTGACTGTGAAGTTGAGGTTCTGTATAGGCAGCCTTACAAAGTAACAGGTTTATTGTATTCCTCCCTATTCTAGTGACTGTGAAGTTGTGGTTCTGTATAGGCAGCCTTACAAAGTAACAGGTTTAATGTATTCCTCCCTATTCTAGTGACTGTGAAGTTGAGGTTCTGTATAGGCAGCCTTATAAAGTAACAGGTTTAATGTATTCCTCCCTATTCTAGTGACTGTGAAGTTGTGGTTTTGTATAGGCAGCCTTACAAAGTAACAGGTTTAATGTAAGCCTCCCTATTCTAGTGACTGTGAAGTTGTGGTTCTGTATAGGCAGCCTTATAAAGTAACAGGTTTAATGTATTCCTCCCTATTCTAGTGACTGTGAAGTTGTGGTTTTGTATAGGCAGCCTTACATAGTAACAGGTTTAATGTATTCCTCCCTATTCTAGTGACTGTGAAGTTGTGGTTCTGTATAGGCAGCCTTACAAAGTAACAGGTTTAATGTATTCCTCCCTATTCTAGTGACTGTGAAGTTGTGGTTCTGTATAGAAGCATTACATAGTAACAGGTTTAATGTATTCCTCCCTATTCTAGTGACTGTGAAGTTGTGGTTCTGTATAGAAGCATTACATAGTAACAGGTTTATTGTATTCCTCCCTATTCTAGTGACTGTGAAGTTGAGGTTTTGTATAGGCAGCCTTACAAAGTAACAGGTTTAATGTAAGCCTCCCTATTCTAGTGACTGTGAAGTTGATGTTCTGTATAGGCAGCCTTACAAAGTAACAGGTTTAATGTATTCCTCCCTATTCTAGTGACTGTGAAGTTGTGGTTCTGTATAGGCAGCCTTACAAAGTAACAGGTTTATTGTATTCCTCCCTATTCTAGTGACTGTGAAGTTGTGGTTCTGTATAGGCAGCCTTACATAGTAACAGGTTTAATGTATTCCTCCCTATTCTAGTGACTGTGAAGTTGTGTTTCTGTATAGGCAGCCTTACAAAGTAACAGGTTTATTGTATTCCTCCCTATTCTAGTGACTGTGAAGTTGTGGTTCTGTATAGAAGCATTACATAGTAACAGGTTTATTGTAAGCCTCCCTATTCTAGTGACTGTGAAGTTGTGTTTCTGTATAGGCAGCCTTACAAAGTAACAGGTTTATTGTATTCCTCCCTATTCTAGTGACTGTGAAGTTGTGGTTCTGTATAGAAGCATTACATAGTAACAGGTTTAATGTATTCCTCCCTATTCTAGTGACTGTGAAGTTGAGGTTCTGTATAGGCAGCCTTACATAGTAACAGGTTTAATGTATTCCTCCCTATTCTAGTGACTGTGAAGTTGTGTTTCTGTATAGGCAGCCTTACATAGTAACAGGTTTAATGTATTCCTCCCTATTCTAGTGACTGTGAAGTTGTGTTTCTGTATAGGCAGCCTTACAAAGTAACAGGTTTATTGTATTCCTCCCTATTCTAGTGACTGTGAAGTTGTGTTTCTGTATAGGCAGCCTTACATAGTAACAGGTTTAATGTATTCCTCCCTATTCTAGTGACTGTGAAGTTGTGTTTCTGTATAGGCAGCCTTACAAAGTAACAGGTTTATTGTATTCCTCCCTATTCTAGTGACTGTGAAGTTGTGGTTCTGTATAGAAGCATTACATAGTAACAGGTTTATTGTAAGCCTCCCTATTCTAGTGACTGTGAAGTTGTGTTTCTGTATAGGCAGCCTTACAAAGTAACAGGTTTATTGTATTCCTCCCTATTCTAGTGACTGTGAAGTTGTGGTTCTGTATAGAAGCATTACATAGTAACAGGTTTAATGTATTCCTCCCTATTCTAGTGACTGTGAAGTTGAGGTTCTGTATAGGCAGCCTTACAAAGTAACAGGTTTATTGTATTCCTCCCTATTCTAGTGACTGTGAAGTTGTGGTTCTGTATAGAAGCATTACATAGTAACAGGTTTAATGTATTCCTCCCTATTCTAGTGACTGTGAAGTTGTGGTTCTGTATAGGCAGCCTTACATAATAACAGGTTTAATGTATTCCTCCCTATTCTAGTGACTGTGAAGTTGTGTTTCTGTATAGGCAGCCTTACAAAGTAACAGGTTTATTGTATTCCTCCCTATTCTAGTGACTGTGAAGTTGTGGTTCTGTATAGAAGCATTACATAGTAACAGGTTTATTGTAAGCCTCCCTATTCTAGTGACTGTGAAGTTGTGGTTCTGTATAGAAGCATTACATAGTAACAGGTTTAATGTAAGCCTCCCTATTCTAGTGACTGTGAAGTTGAGGTTCTGTATAGAAGCATTACATAGTAACAGGTTTAATGTATTCCTCCCTATTCTAGTGACTGTGAAGTTGTGGTTCTGTATAGGCAGCCTTACAAAGTAACAGGTTTATTGTATTCCTCCCTATTCTAGTGACTGTGAAGTTGTGGTTCTGTATAGAAGCATTACATAGTAACAGGTTTATTGTAAGCCTCCCTATTCTAGTGACTGTGAAGTTGTGTTTCTGTATAGGCAGCCTTACAAAGTAACAGGTTTATTGTATTCCTCCCTATTCTAGTGACTGTGAAGTTGTGGTTCTGTATAGAAGCATTACATAGTAACAGGTTTAATGTATTCCTCCCTATTCTAGTGACTGTGAAGTTGAGGTTCTGTATAGGCAGCCTTACAAAGTAACAGGTTTATTGTATTCCTCCCTATTCTAGTGACTGTGAAGTTGTGGTTCTGTATAGAAGCATTACATAGTAACAGGTTTAATGTATTCCTCCCTATTCTAGTGACTGTGAAGTTGTGGTTCTGTATAGGCAGCCTTACATAATAACAGGTTTAATGTATTCCTCCCTATTCTAGTGACTGTGAAGTTGTGTTTCTGTATAGGCAGCCTTACAAAGTAACAGGTTTATTGTATTCCTCCCTATTCTAGTGACTGTGAAGTTGTGGTTCTGTATAGAAGCATTACATAGTAACAGGTTTATTGTAAGCCTCCCTATTCTAGTGACTGTGAAGTTGAGGTTCTGTATAGAAGCATTACAAAGTAACAGGTTTAATGTAAGCCTCCCTATTCTAGTGACTGTGAAGTTGTTGTTTTGTATAGAAGCATTACATAGTAACAGGTTTAATGTAAGCCTCCCTATTCTAGTGACTGTGAAGTTGAGGTTCTGTATAGAAGCATTACATAGTAACAGGTTTAATGTATTCCTCCCTATTCTAGTGACTGTGAAGTTGTGGTTCTGTATAGGCAGCCTTACAAAGTAACAGGTTTATTGTATTCCTCCCTATTCTAGTGACTGTGAAGTTGTGGTTCTGTATAGGCAGCCTTACATAATAACAGGTTTAATGTATTCCTCCCTATTCTAGTGACTGTGAAGTTGTGTTTCTGTATAGGCAGCCTTACAAAGTAACAGGTTTATTGTATTCCTCCCTATTCTAGTGACTGTGAAGTTGTGGTTCTGTATAGAAGCATTACATAGTAACAGGTTTATTGTAAGCCTCCCTATTCTAGTGACTGTGAAGTTGAGGTTCTGTATAGGCAGCCTTACAAAGTAACAGGTTTAATGTATTCCTCCCTATTCTAGTGACTGTGAAGTTGTGGTTCTGTATAGGCAGCCTTACAAAGTAACAGGTTTAATGTATTCCTCCCTATTCTAGTGACTGTGAAGTTGAGGTTCTGTATAGGCAGCCTTACAAAGTAACAGGTTTATTGTATTCCTCCCTATTCTAGTGACTGTGAAGTTGAGGTTCTGTATAGGCAGCCTTACAAAGTAACAGGTTTATTGTATTCCTCCCTATTCTAGTGACTGTGAAGTTGAGGTTCTGTATAGAAGCATTACATAGTAACAGGTTTATTGTATTCCTCCCTATTCTAGTGACTGTGAAGTTGTGGTTCTGTATAGAAGCATTACATAGTAACAGGTTTAATGTATTCCTCCCTATTCTAGTGACTGTGAAGTTGTGGTTCTGTATAGGCAGCCTTATAAAGTAACAGGTTTATTGTATTCCTCCCTATTCTAGTGACTGTGAAGTTGAGGTTCTGTATAGAAGCATTACATAGTAACAGGTTTATTGTATTCCTCCCTATTCTAGTGACTGTGAAGTTGAGGTTCTGTATAGAAGCATTACATAGTAACAGGTTTAATGTAAGCCTCCCTATTCTAGTGACTGTGATGTTGTTGTTCTGTATAGAAGCATTATAAAGTAACAGGTTTAATGTATTCCTCCCTATTCTAGTGACTGTGAAGTTGTGTTTCTGTATAGGCAGCCTTACAAAGTAACAGGTTTATTGTATTCCTCCCTATTCTAGTGACTGTGAAGTTGTGGTTCTGTATAGGCAGCCTTACATAATAACAGGTTTAATGTATTCCTCCCTATTCTAGTGACTGTGAAGTTGTGTTTCTGTATAGGCAGCCTTACAAAGTAACAGGTTTATTGTATTCCTCCCTATTCTAGTGACTGTGAAGTTGTGGTTCTGTATAGAAGCATTACATAGTAACAGGTTTATTGTATTCCTCCCTATTCTAGTGACTGTGAAGTTGTGGTTCTGTATAGAAGCATTACATAGTAACAGGTTTAATGTAAGCCTCCCTATTCTAGTGACTGTGAAGTTGAGGTTCTGTATAGAAGCATTACATAGTAACAGGTTTAATGTATTCCTCCCTATTCTAGTGACTGTGAAGTTGTGGTTCTGTATAGGCAGCCTTACATAGTAACAGGTTTAATGTATTCCTCCCTATTCTAGTGACTGTGAAGTTGTGGTTCTGTATAGGCAGCCTTACATAGTAACAGGTTTAATGTATTCCTCCCTATTCTAGTGACTGTGAAGTTGTGTTTCTGTATAGGCAGCCTTACAAAGTAACAGGTTTATTGTATTCCTCCCTATTCTAGTGACTGTGAAGTTGTGGTTCTGTATAGAAGCATTACATAGTAACAGGTTTATTGTATTCCTCCCTATTCTAGTGACTGTGAAGTTGAGGTTCTGTATAGAAGCATTATAAAGTAACAGGTTTAATGTATTCCTCCCTATTCTAGTGACTGTGAAGTTGTGGTTCTGTATAGGCAGCCTTACAAAGTAACAGGTTTATTGTATTCCTCCCTATTCTAGTGACTGTGAAGTTGTGTTTCTGTATAGAAGCATTACAAAGTAACAGGTTTATTGTATTCCTCCCTATTCTAGTGACTGTGAAGTTGTGGTTCTGTATAGGCAGCCTTACATAGTAACAGGTTTAATGTATTCCTCCCTATTCTAGTGACTGTGAAGTTGTGGTTCTGTATAGGCAGCCTTACAAAGTAACAGGTTTATTGTATTCCTCCCTATTCTAGTGACTGTGAAGTTGTGTTTCTGTATAGGCAGCCTTACAAAGTAACAGGTTTAATGTATTCCTCCCTATTCTAGTGACTGTGAAGTTGTGGTTCTGTATAGAAGCATTACATAGTAACAGGTTTAATGTATTCCTCCCTATTCTAGTGACTGTGAAGTTGAGGTTCTGTATAGAAGCCTTATAAAGTAACAGGTTTAATGTATTCCTCCCTATTCTAGTGACTGTGAAGTTGTGGTTCTGTATAGAAGCATTACATAGTAACAGGTTTATTGTATTCCTCCCTATTCTAGTGACTGTGAAGTTGTGGTTCTGTATAGGCAGCCTTACATAGTAACAGGTTTAATGTATTCCTCCCTATTCTAGTGACTGTGAAGTTGTGGTTCTGTATAGGCAGCCTTACATAGTAACAGGTTTAATGTATTCCTCCCTATTCTAGTGACTGTGAAGTTGTGGTTCTGTATAGGCAGCCTTACAAAGTAACAGGTTTAATGTATTCCTCCCTATTCTAGTGACTGTGAAGTTGTGGTTCTGTATAGAAGCATTACATAGTAACAGGTTTAATGTAAGCCTCCCTATTCTAGTGACTGTGAAGTTGTGTTTCTGTATAGGCAGCCTTACATAATAACAGGTTTAATGTATTCCTCCCTATTCTAGTGACTGTGAAGTTGTGGTTCTGTATAGAAGCATTACATAGTAACAGGTTTATTGTAAGCCTCCCTATTCTAGTGACTGTGAAGTTGTGTTTCTGTATAGGCAGCCTTACAAAGTAACAGGTTTATTGTATTCCTCCCTATTCTAGTGACTGTGAAGTTGTGGTTCTGTATAGAAGCATTACATAGTAACAGGTTTAATGTATTCCTCCCTATTCTAGTGACTGTGAAGTTGTGGTTCTGTATAGAAGCATTACATAGTAACAGGTTTATTGTAAGCCTCCCTATTCTAGTGACTGTGAAGTTGTGTTTCTGTATAGGCAGCCTTACAAAGTAACAGGTTTATTGTATTCCTCC
Organism: Siphonodentalium dalli; assembly: GCA_032622095.1. Classification (NCBI taxonomy): domain Eukaryota; kingdom Metazoa; phylum Mollusca; class Scaphopoda; order Gadilida; family Siphonodentaliidae; genus Siphonodentalium; species Siphonodentalium dalli. The sequence goes on along the minus strand of CP136068.1, from coordinate 177,615,150 downwards.
CTATTCTAGTGACTGTGAAGTTGTGGTTCTGTATAGAAGCATTACATAGTAACAGGTTTAATGTATTCCTCCCTATTCTAGTGACTGTGAAGTTGTGGTTCTGTATAGAAGCATTACATAGTAACAGGTTTAATGTATTCCTCCCTATTCTAGTGACTGTGAAGTTGTGGTTCTGTATAGAAGCATTACATAGTAACAGGTTTATTGTAAGCCTCCCTATTCTAGTGACTGTGAAGTTGTGTTTCTGTATAGGCAGCCTTACAAAGTAACAGGTTTATTGTATTCCTCCCTATTCTAGTGACTGTGAAGTTGTGGTTCTGTATAGAAGCATTACATAGTAACAGGTTTAATGTATTCCTCCCTATTCTAGTGACTGTGAAGTTGTGGTTCTGTATAGAAGCATTACAAAGTAACAGGTTTAATGTATTCCTCCCTATTCTAGTGACTGTGAAGTTGTGGTTCTGTATAGAAGCATTACATAGTAACAGGTTTATTGTAAGCCTCCCTATTCTAGTGACTGTGAAGTTGTGTTTCTGTATAGGCAGCCTTACAAAGTAACAGGTTTATTGTATTCCTCCCTATTCTAGTGACTGTGAAGTTGTGGTTCTGTATAGAAGCATTACATAGTAACAGGTTTAATGTATTCCTCCCTATTCTAGTGACTGTGAAGTTGTGGTTCTGTATAGAAGCATTACAAAGTAACAGGTTTAATGTATTCCTCCCTATTCTAGTGACTGTGAAGTTGTGTTTCTGTATAGGCAGCCTTACATAATAACAGGTTTAATGTATTCCTCCCTATTCTAGTGACTGTGAAGTTGTGGTTCTGTATAGAAGCATTACATAGTAACAGGTTTATTGTAAGCCTCCCTATTCTAGTGACTGTGAAGTTGTGTTTCTGTATAGGCAGCCTTACAAAGTAACAGGTTTATTGTATTCCTCCCTATTCTAGTGACTGTGAAGTTGTGGTTCTGTATAGAAGCATTACATAGTAACAGGTTTAATGTATTCCTCCCTATTCTAGTGACTGTGAAGTTGTGGTTCTGTATAGAAGCATTACAAAGTAACAGGTTTAATGTATTCCTCCCTATTCTAGTGACTGTGAAGTTGTGTTTCTGTATAGGCAGCCTTACATAATAACAGGTTTAATGTATTCCTCCCTATTCTAGTGACTGTGAAGTTGTGTTTCTGTATAGGCAGCCTTACAAAGTAACAGGTTTATTGTATTCCTCCCTATTCTAGTGACTGTGAAGTTGTTGTTCTGTATAGGCAGCCTTACAAAGTAACAGGTTTAATGTATTCCTCCCTATTCTAGTGACTGTGAAGTTGTGGTTCTGTATAGGCAGCCTTACAAAGTAACAGGTTTAATGTATTCCTCCCTATTCTAGTGACTGTGAAGTTGTTGTTCTGTATAGGCAGCCTTACAAAGTAACAGGTTTAATGTATTCCTCCCTATTCTAGTGACTGTGAAGTTGAGGTTCTGTATAGAAGCATTATAAAGTAACAGGTTTATTGTATTCCTCCCTATTCTAGTGACTGTGAAGTTGTGGTTCTGTATAGAATCATTATAAAGTAACAGGTTTAATGTATTCCTCCCTATTCTAGTGACTGTGAAGTTGTGTTTCTGTATAGGCAGCCTTACAAAGTAACAGGTTTAATGTATTCCTCCCTATTCTAGTGACTGTGAAGTTGTGGTTCTGTATAGGCAGCCTTACAAAGTAACAGGTTTAATGTATTCCTCCCTATTCTAGTGACTGTGAAGTTGAGGTTCTGTATAGAAGCATTATAAAGTAACAGGTTTAATGTATTCCTCCCTATTCTAGTGACTGTGAAGTTGTGGTTCTGTATAGAAGCATTATAAAGTAACAGGTTTATTGTATTCCTCCCTATTCTAGTGACTGTGAAGTTGTGTTTCTGTATAGGCAGCCTTACATAGTAACAGGTTTAATGTATTCCTCCCTATTCTAGTGACTGTGAAGTTGTGGTTCTGTATAGAAGCATTACATAGTAACAGGTTTAATGTAAGCCTCCCTATTCTAGTGACTGTGAAGTTGTGGTTCTGTATAGAAGCATTACATAGTAACAGGTTTATTTATATTCCTCCCTATTCTAGTGACTGTGAAGTTGTGGTTCTGTATAGAAGCATTACATAGTAACAGGTTTATTCATATTCCTCCCTATTCTAGTGACTGTGAAGTTGTGGTTCTGTATAGAAGCATTACATAGTAACAGGTTTATTGTAAGCCTCCCTATTCTAGTGACTGTGAAGTTGTGTTTCTGTATAGGCAGCCTTACAAAGTAACAGGTTTATTGTATTCCTCCCTATTCTAGTGACTGTGAAGTTGTGGTTCTGTATAGAAGCATTATAAAGTAACAGGTTTAATGTATTCCTCCCTATTCTAGTGACTGTGAAGTTGTGTTTCTGTATAGGCAGCCTTACAAAGTAACAGGTTTAATGTATTCCTCCCTATTCTAGTGACTGTGAAGTTGTGGTTCTGTATAGAAGCATTATAAAGTAACAGGTTTAATGTATTCCTCCCTATTCTAGTGACTGTGAAGTTGTGTTTCTGTATAGGCAGCCTTACAAAGTAACAGGTTTATTGTATTCCTCCCTATTCTAGTGACTGTGAAGTTGTGGTTCTGTATAGAAGCATTATAAAGTAACAGGTTTAATGTATTCCTCCCTATTCTAGTGACTGTGAAGTTGTGTTTCTGTATAGGCAGCCTTACAAAGTAACAGGTTTATTGTATTCCTCCCTATTCTAGTGACTGTGAAGTTGTGGTTCTGTATAGAAGCATTATAAAGTAACAGGTTTAATGTATTCCTCCCTATTCTAGTGACTGTGAAGTTGTGGTTCTGTATAGAAGCATTACAAAGTAACAGGTTTAATGTATTCCTCCCTATTCTAGTGACTGTGAAGTTGTGTTTCTGTATAGGCAGCCTTACAAAGTAACAGGTTTATTGTATTCCTCCCTATTCTAGTGACTGTGAAGTTGTGGTTCTGTATAGAAGCATTATAAAGTAACAGGTTTAATGTATTCCTCCCTATTCTAGTGACTGTGAAGTTGTGTTTCTGTATAGGCAGCCTTACAAAGTAACAGGTTTATTGTATTCCTCCCTATTCTAGTGACTGTGAAGTTGTGGTTCTGTATAGAAGCATTATAAAGTAACAGGTTTAATGTATTCCTCCCTATTCTAGTGACTGTGAAGTTGTGTTTCTGTATAGAAGCATTATAAAGTAACAGGTTTAATGTATTCCTCCCTATTCTAGTGACTGTGAAGTTGTGTTTCTGTATAGGCAGCCTTACAAAGTAACAGGTTTAATGTATTCCTCCCTATTCTAGTGACTGTGAAGTTGTGGTTCTGTATAGGCAGCCTTACATAGTAACAGGTTTAATGTATTCCTCCCTATTCTAGTGACTGTGAAGTTGTGTTTCTGTATAGGCAGCCTTACATAGTAACAGGTTTAATGTATTCCTCCCTATTCTAGTGACTGTGAAGTTGTGGTTCTGTATAGAAGCATTACATAGTAACAGGTTTAATGTATTCCTCCCTATTCTAGTGACTGTGAAGTTGTGGTTCTGTATAGAAGCATTACATAGTAACAGGTTTAATGTATTCCTCCCTATTCTAGTGACTGTGAAGTTGTGGTTCTGTATAGAAGCATTACATAGTAACAGGTTTATTGTAAGCCTCCCTATTCTAGTGACTGTGAAGTTGTGTTTCTGTATAGGCAGCCTTACAAAGTAACAGGTTTATTGTATTCCTCCCTATTCTAGTGACTGTGAAGTTGTGGTTCTGTATAGAAGCATTATAAAGTAACAGGTTTAATGTATTCCTCCCTATTCTAGTGACTGTGAAGTTGTGTTTCTGTATAGGCAGCCTTACATAATAACAGGTTTAATGTATTCCTCCCTATTCTAGTGACTGTGAAGTTGTGGTTCTGTATAGAAGCATTACATAGTAACAGGTTTATTGTAAGCCTCCCTATTCTAGTGACTGTGAAGTTGTGTTTCTGTATAGGCAGCCTTACAAAGTAACAGGTTTATTGTATTCCTCCCTATTCTAGTGACTGTGAAGTTGTGGTTCTGTATAGAAGCATTATAAAGTAACAGGTTTAATGTAAGCCTCCCTATTCTAGTGACTGTGAAGTTGTGTTTCTGTATAGGCAGCCTTACATAGTAACAGGTTTAATGTAAGCCTCCCTATTCTAGTGACTGTGAAGTTGTGGTTCTGTATAGGCAGCCTTACATAATAACAGGTTTAATGTATTCCTCCCTATTCTAGTGACTGTGAAGTTGTGGTTCTGTATAGAAGCATTACATAGTAACAGGTTTATTGTAAGCCTCCCTATTCTAGTGACTGTGAAGTTGTGTTTCTGTATAGGCAGCCTTACAAAGTAACAGGTTTATTGTATTCCTCCCTATTCTAGTGACTGTGAAGTTGTGGTTCTGTATAGAAGCATTACATAGTAACAGGTTTAATGTATTCCTCCCTATTCTAGTGACTGTGAAGTTGTGGTTCTGTATAGAAGCATTACATAGTAACAGGTTTATTGTAAGCCTCCCTATTCTAGTGACTGTGAAGTTGTGTTTCTGTATAGGCAGCCTTACAAAGTAACAGGTTTATTGTATTCCTCCCTATTCTAGTGACTGTGAAGTTGTGGTTCTGTATAGAAGCATTACATAGTAACAGGTTTAATGTATTCCTCCCTATTCTAGTGACTGTGAAGTTGTGGTTCTGTATAGAAGCATTACATAGTAACAGGTTTATTGTATTCCTCCCTATTCTAGTGACTGTGAAGTTGTGGTTCTGTATAGGCAGCCTTACATAGTAACAGGTTTAATGTATTCCTCCCTATTCTAGTGACTGTGAAGTTGTGTTTCTGTATAGGCAGCCTTACAAAGTAACAGGTTTATTGTATTCCTCCCTATTCTAGTGACTGTGAAGTTGTTGTTCTGTATAGGCAGCCTTACAAAGTAACAGGTTTAATGTATTCCTCCCTATTCTAGTGACTGTGAAGTTGTGGTTCTGTATAGGCAGCCTTACAAAGTAACAGGTTTAATGTATTCCTCCCTATTCTAGTGACTGTGAAGTTGTTGTTTTGTATAGGCAGCCTTACATAGTAACAGGTTTAATGTATTCCTCCCTATTCTAGTGACTGTGAAGTTGTTGTTCTGTATAGGCAGCCTTACATAGTAACAGGTTTATTGTATTCCTCCCTATTCTAGTGACTGTGAAGTTGTTGTTCTGTATAGGCAGCCTTACAAAGTAACAGGTTTAATGTATTCCTCCCTATTCTAGTGACTGTGAAGTTGAGGTTCTGTATAGAAGCATTATAAAGTAACAGGTTTATTGTATTCCTCCCTATTCTAGTGACTGTGAAGTTGTGTTTCTGTATAGGCAGCCTTACAAAGTAACAGGTTTAATGTATTCCTCCCTATTCTAGTGACTGTGAAGTTGTGGTTCTGTATAGAAGCATTATAAAGTAACAGGTTTAATGTATTCCTCCCTATTCTAGTGACTGTGAAGTTGAGGTTCTGTATAGAAGCATTATAAAGTAACAGGTTTATTGTATTCCTCCCTATTCTAGTGACTGTGAAGTTGTGGTTCTGTATAGAAGCATTATAAAGTAACAGGTTTAATGTATTCCTCCCTATTCTAGTGACTGTGAAGTTGTGTTTCTGTATAGAAGCATTATAAAGTAACAGGTTTAATGTATTCCTCCCTATTCTAGTGACTGTGAAGTTGTGGTTCTGTATAGGCAGCCTTACAAAGTAACAGGTTTAATGTATTCCTCCCTATTCTAGTGACTGTGAAGTTGTGGTTCTGTATAGGCAGCCTTACAAAGTAACAGGTTTAATGTATTCCTCCCTATTCTAGTGACTGTGAAGTTGTGGTTCTGTATAGGCAGCCTTACAAAGTAACAGGTTTAATGTATTCCTCCCTATTCTAGTGACTGTGAAGTTGTGGTTCTGTATAGGCAGCCTTACAAAGTAACAGGTTTAATGTATTCCTCCCTATTCTAGTGACTGTGAAGTTGAGGTTCTGTATAGAAGCATTATAAAGTAACAGGTTTAATGTATTCCTCCCTATTCTAGTGACTGTGAAGTTGTGGTTCTGTATAGAAGCATTATAAAGTAACAGGTTTATTGTATTCCTCCCTATTCTAGTGACTGTGAAGTTGTGTTTCTGTATAGGCAGCCTTACATAGTAACAGGTTTAATGTATTCCTCCCTATTCTAGTGACTGTGAAGTTGTGGTTCTGTATAGAAGCATTACATAGTAACAGGTTTATTGTAAGCCTCCCTATTCTAGTGACTGTGAAGTTGTGTTTCTGTATAGGCAGCCTTACAAAGTAACAGGTTTATTGTATTCCTCCCTATTCTAGTGACTGTGAAGTTGTGGTTCTGTATAGGCAGCCTTACAAAGTAACAGGTTTAATGTATTCCTCCCTATTCTAGTGACTGTGAAGTTGTGGTTCTGTATAGGCAGCCTTACAAAGTAACAGGTTTAATGTATTCCTCCCTATTCTAGTGACTGTGAAGTTGAGGTTCTGTATAGAAGCATTATAAAGTAACAGGTTTAATGTATTCCTCCCTATTCTAGTGACTGTGAAGTTGTGGTTCTGTATAGAAGCATTATAAAGTAACAGGTTTATTGTATTCCTCCCTATTCTAGTGACTGTGAAGTTGTGGTTCTGTATAGAAGCATTATAAAGTAACAGGTTTAATGTATTCCTCCCTATTCTAGTGACTGTGAAGTTGTGGTTCTGTATAGGCAGCCTTACAAAGTAACAGGTTTATTGTATTCCTCCCTATTCTAGTGACTGTGAAGTTGTGGTTCTGTATAGAAGCATTATAAAGTAACAGGTTTAATGTATTCCTCCCTATTCTAGTGACTGTGAAGTTGTGGTTCTGTATAGGCAGCCTTACAAAGTAACAGGTTTATTGTATTCCTCCCTATTCTAGTGACTGTGAAGTTGTGGTTCTGTATAGAAGCATTATAAAGTAACAGGTTTAATGTATTCCTCCCTATTCTAGTGACTGTGAAGTTGTGGTTCTGTATAGGCAGCCTTACAAAGTAACAGGTTTAATGTATTCCTCCCTATTCTAGTGACTGTGAAGTTGTGGTTCTGTATAGGCAGCCTTACAAAGTAACAGGTTTAATGTATTCCTCCCTATTCTAGTGACTGTGAAGTTGTGGTTCTGTATAGGCAGCCTTACAAAGTAACAGGTTTAATGTATTCCTCCCTATTCTAGTGACTGTGAAGTTGAGGTTCTGTATAGAAGCATTATAAAGTAACAGGTTTAATGTATTCCTCCCTATTCTAGTGACTGTGAAGTTGTGGTTCTGTATAGAAGCATTATAAAGTAACAGGTTTATTGTATTCCTCCCTATTCTAGTGACTGTGAAGTTGTGTTTCTGTATAGGCAGCCTTACATAGTAACAGGTTTAATGTATTCCTCCCTATTCTAGTGACTGTGAAGTTGTGGTTCTGTATAGAAGCATTACATAGTAACAGGTTTATTGTAAGCCTCCCTATTCTAGTGACTGTGAAGTTGTGTTTCTGTATAGGCAGCCTTACAAAGTAACAGGTTTATTGTATTCCTCCCTATTCTAGTGACTGTGAAGTTGTGGTTCTGTATAGAAGCATTATAAAGTAACAGGTTTAATGTATTCCTCCCTATTCTAGTGACTGTGAAGTTGTGTTTCTGTATAGGCAGCCTTACAAAGTAACAGGTTTAATGTAAGCCTCCCTATTCTAGTGACTGTGAAGTTGTGTTTCTGTATAGAAGCATTACATAGTAACAGGTTTAATGTATTCCTCCCTATTCTAGTGACTGTGAAGTTGTGGTTCTGTATAGAAGCATTACATAGTAACAGGTTTATTGTAAGCCTCCCTATTCTAGTGACTGTGAAGTTGTGTTTCTGTATAGGCAGCCTTACAAAGTAACAGGTTTATTGTATTCCTCCCTATTCTAGTGACTGTGAAGTTGTGGTTCTGTATAGAAGCATTATAAAGTAACAGGTTTAATGTATTCCTCCCTATTCTAGTGACTGTGAAGTTGTGTTTCTGTATAGGCAGCCTTACAAAGTAACAGGTTTAATGTAAGCCTCCCTATTCTAGTGACTGTGAAGTTGTGTTTCTGTATAGGCAGCCTTACAAAGTAACAGGTTTAATGTAAGCCTCCCTATTCTAGTGACTGTGAAGTTGTGTTTCTGTATAGGCAGCCTTACATAGTAACAGGTTTATTGTATTCCTCCCTATTCTAGTGACTGTGAAGTTGTGTTTCTGTATAGGCAGCCTTACATAGTAACAGGTTTAATGTATTCCTCCCTATTCTAGTGACTGTGAAGTTGTGTTTCTGTATAGGCAGCCTTACATAGTAACAGGTTTAATGTATTCCTCCCTATTCTAGTGACTGTGAAGTTGTGGTTCTGTATAGAAGCATTACATAGTAACAGGTTTAATGTATTCCTCCCTATTCTAGTGACTGTGAAGTTGTTGTTCTGTATAGAAGCATTACATAGTAACAGGTTTAATGTATTCCTCCCTATTCTAGTGACCATGAAGTTGTGGTTCTGTATAGAAGCATTACATAGTAACAGGTTTAAGGTATTCCTCCCTATTCTAGTGACTGTGAAGTTGTGGTTCTGTATAGGCAGCCTTACATAGTAACAGGTTTAATGTATTCCTCCCTATTCTAGTGACTGTGAAGTTGTGTTTCTGTATAGGCAGCCTTACATAGTAACAGGTTTAATGTATTCCTCCCTATTCTAGTGACTGTGAAGTTGTGGTTCTGTATAGGCAGCCTTACATAGTAACAGGTTTAATGTATTCCTCCCTATTCTAGTGACTGTGAAGTTGTGTTTCTGTATAGGCAGCCTTACATAGTAACAGGTTTAATGTATTCCTCCCTATTCTAGTGACTGTGAAGTTGTGGTTCTGTATAGAAGCATTACATAGTAACAGGTTTAATGTATTCCTCCCTATTCTAGTGACTGTGAAGTTGTGGTTCTGTATAGAAGCATTACATAGTAACAGGTTTAATGTATTCCTCCCTATTCTAGTGACTGTGAAGTTGTGGTTCTGTATAGAAGCATTACATAGTAACAGGTTTATTGTAAGCCTCCCTATTCTAGTGACTGTGAAGTTGTGTTTCTGTATAGGCAGCCTTACAAAGTAACAGGTTTATTGTATTCCTCCCTATTCTAGTGACTGTGAAGTTGTGGTTCTGTATAGAAGCATTATAAAGTAACAGGTTTAATGTATTCCTCCCTATTCTAGTGACTGTGAAGTTGTGTTTCTGTATAGGCAGCCTTACAAAGTAACAGGTTTAATGTATTCCTCCCTATTCTAGTGACTGTGAAGTTGTGGTTCTGTATAGAAGCATTACATAGTAACAGGTTTAATGTATTCCTCCCTATTCTAGTGACTGTGAAGTTGAGGTTCTGTATAGGCAGCCTTACATAGTAACAGGTTTATTGTATTCCTCCCTATTCTAGTGACTGTGAAGTTGTGGTTCTGTATAGAAGCATTATAAAGTAACAGGTTTAATGTATTCCTCCCTATTCTAGTGACTGTGAAGTTGTGTTTCTGTATAGGCAGCCTTACAAAGTAACAGGTTTAATGTATTCCTCCCTATTCTAGTGACTGTGAAGTTGTGGTTCTGTATAGAAGCATTACATAGTAACAGGTTTATGAGATGTTGTTCTGTATAGGCAGCTTACAAAGTAACAGGTTTTATTGTATTCCTCCCTATTCTAGTGACTGTGAAGTTGTGGTTCTGTATAGAAGCATTATAAAGTAACAGGTTTAATGTATTCCTCCCTATTCTAGTGACTGTGAAGTTGTGTTTCTGTATAGGCAGCCTTACAAAGTAACAGGTTTAATGTATTCTCCTCCCTATTCTAGTGACTGTGAAGTTGTGGTTCTGTATAGAAGCATTACATAGTAACAGGTTTAATGTATTCCTCCCTATTCTAGTGACTGTGAAGTTGAGGTTCTGTATAGGCAGCCTTACATAGTAACAGGTTTATTGTATTCCTCCCTATTCTAGTGACTGTGAAGTTGTGGTTCTGTATAGAAGCATTATAAAAGTAACAGGTTTAATGTATTCCTCCCTATTCTAGTGACTGTGAAGTTGTGTTTCTGTATAGGCAGTCCTTACAAAGTAACAGGTTTAATGTATTCCTCCCTATTCTAGTGACTGTGAAGTTGTGGTTCTGTATAGAAGCATTACATAGTAACGAGGTTTAATGTATTCCTCCCTATTCTAGTGACTGTGAAGTTGAGGTTCTGTATAGAAGCATTACATAGTAACAGGTTTTATTGTATTCCTCCCTATTCTAGTGACTGTGAAGTTGTGGTTCTGTATAGGCAAGCCTTACATAGTAACAGGTTTATTGTATTCCTCCCTATTCTAGTGACTGTGAAGTTGTGGTTCTGTATAGGCAGCCTTACATAGTAACAGGTTTATTGTATTCCTCCCTATTCTAGTGACTGTGAAGTTGTGGTTCTGTATAGAAGCATTACATAGTAACAGGTTTATTGTATTCCTCCCTATTCTAGTGACTGTGAAGTTGTGGTTCTGTATAGAAGCATTATAATAGTAACAGGTTTAATGTAAGCCTCCCTATTCTAGTGACTGTGAAGTTGAGGTTCTGTATAGAAGCATTACATAGTAACAGGTTTAATGTATTCCTTCCCTATTCTAGTGACTGTGAAGTTGAGGTTCTGTATAGGCAAGCCTTACATAGTAACAGGTTTAATTGTATTCCTCCCTATTCTAGTGACTGTGAAGTTGAGGTTCTGTATAGGCAGCCTTACATAGTAACAGGTTTATTGTATTCCTCCCTATTTCTAGTGACTGTGAAGTTGTGGTTCTGTATAGGCAGCCTTACATAGTAACAGGTTTATTGTATTCCTCCCTATTCTAGTGACTGTGAAGTTGTGGTTCTGTATAGGCAGCCTTACATAGTAACAGGTTTATTGTATTCCTCCCTATTCTAGTGACTGTGAAGTTGTGGTTCTGTATAGGCAGCCTTACATAGTAACAGGTTTATTGTATTCCTCCCTATTCTAGTGACTGTGAAGTTGTGGTTCTGTATAGGCAAGCCTTACATAGTAACAGGTTTATTGTAAGCCTCCCTATTCTAGTGACTGTGTGAAGTTGTGGTTCTGTATAGGCAGCCTTACATAGTAACAGGTTTAATGTATTCCTCCCCTATTCTAGTGACTGTGAAGTTGTGGTTCTGTATAGAAGCATTACATAGTAACAGGTTTATTGTATTCCTCCCTATTCTAGTGACTGTGAAGTTGTGGTTCTGTATAGAAGCATTACATAGTAACAGGTTTAATGTATTCCTCCCTATTCTAGTGACTGTGAAGTTGTGGTTCTGTATAGAAGCATTACATAGTAACAGGTTTAATGTATTCCTCCCCTATTCTAGTGACTGTGAAGTTGTGGTTCTGTATAGGCAGCATTACATAGTAACAGGTTTATTGTATTCCTCCCCTATTCTAGTGACTGTGAAGTTGTGGTTCTGTATAGGCAGCCTTATCAGTAGTAACAGGTTTATTGTATTCCTCCCTATTCTAGTGACTGTGAAGTTGTGGTTCTGTATAGAAGCATTACATAGTAACAGGTTTATTGTATTCCTCCCTATTCTAGTGACTGTGAAGTTGTGGTTCTGTATAGAAGCATTACATAGTAACAGGTTTATTGTATTCCTCCCTATTCTAGTGACTGTGAAGTTGTGGTTCTGTATAGAAGCATTATAAAGTAACAGGTTTAAATGTATTCCTCCCTATTCTAGTGACTGTGAAGTTGTGGTTCTGTATAGAAGCATTACATAGTAACAGGTTTAATGTATTCCTCCCTATTCTAGTGACTGTGAAGTTGTGGTTCTGTATAGAAGCATTACATAGTAACAGGTTTAATGTATTCCTCCCTATTCTAGTGACTGTGAAGTTGTGGTTCTGTATAGGCAGCCTTACATAGTAACAGGTTTATTGTATTCCTCCCTATTCTAGTGACTGTGAAGTTGTGGTTCTGTATAGGCAGCCTTACATAGTAACAGGTTTATTGTATTCCTCCCCTATTCTAGTGACTGTGAAGTTTGTGGTTCTGTATAGAAGCAATTACATAGTAACAGGTTTATTGTATTCCTCCCTATTCTAGTGACTGTGAAGTTGTGGTTCTGTATAGAAAGCATTATAAAGTAACAGGTTTAATGTAAGCCTCCCTATTCTAGTGACTGTGAAGTTGAGGTTCTGTATAGAAGCATTACATAGTAACAGGTTTAATGTATTCCTCCCTATTCTAGTGACTGTGAAGTTGTGGTTCTGTATAGGCAGCCTTACATAGTAACAGGTTTAATGTAAGCCTCCCTATTCTAGTGACTGTGAAGTTGTGGTTCTGTATAGGCAGCCTTACAAAGTAACAGGTTTAATGTAAGCCTCCCTATTCTAGTGACTGTGAAGTTGTGGTTCTGTATAGGCAGCCTTACAAAAGTAAACAGGTTTAATGTAAGCCTCCCTATTCTAGTGACTGTGAAGTTGAGGTTCTGTATAGAAGCATTACATAGTAACAGGTTTAATGTATTTCCTCCCTATTCTAGTGACTGTGAAGTTGTGGTTCTGTATAGAAGCATTACATAGTAACAGGTTTAATGTAAGCCTCCCTATTCTAGTGACTGTGAAGTTGAGGTTCTGTATAGAAGCATTATAAAGTAACAGGTTTAATGTATTCCTCCCTATTCTAGTGACTGTGAAGTTGTGGTTCTGTATAGAAGCATTACATAGTAACAGGTTTAATGTAAGCCTCCCTATTCTAGTGACTGTGAAGTTGAGGTTCTGATATAGAAGCATTATAAAGTAACAGGTTTAATGTATTCCTCCCTATTCTAGTGACTGTGAAGTTGTGGTTTCTGTATAGAAGCATTACATAGTAACAGGTTTATTGTATTCCTCCCTATTCTAGTGACTGTGAAGTTGTGGTTCTGTATAGAAGCATTACATAGTAACAGGTTTAATGTATTCCTCCCTATTCTAGTGACTGTGAAGTTGAGGTTCTGTATAGAAGCATTACATAGTAACAGGTATTCCTCCCTATTCTAGTGACTGTGAAGTTGAGGTTCTGTATAGAAGCATTACATAGTAACAGGTTTAATGTATTCCTCCCTATTCTAGTGACTGTGAAGTTGTGGTTCTGTATAGGCAGCCTTACATAGTAACAGGTTTAATGTAAGCCTCCCTATTCTAGTGACTGTGAAGTTGTGGTTCTGTATAGGCAGCCTTACAAAAGTAACAGGTTTAATGTATTCCTCCCTATTTCTAGTGACTGTGAAGTTGTTGTTCTGTATAGAAGCATTACATAGTAACAGGTTTAATGTATTCCTCCCTATTCTAGTGACTGTGAAGTTGTGGTTCTGTATAGAAGCATTATATAGTAACAGGTTTATTGTATTCCTCCCTATTCTAGTGACTGTGAAGTTGAGGTTTTGTATAGAAGCATTACATAGTAACAGGTTTTAATGTATTCCTCCCTATTCTAGTGACTGTGAAGTTGTGGTTCTGTATAGGCAGCCTTACAAAGTAACAGGTTTAATGTATTCCTCCCTATTCTAGTGACTGTGAAGTTGTTGTTCTGTATAGAAGCATTACATAGTAACAGGTTTAATGTATTCCTCCCTATTCTAGTGACTGTGAAGTTGTGGTTCTGTATAGAAGCATTATATAGTAACAGGTTTATTGTATTCCTCCCTATTCTAGTGACTGTGAAGTTGAGGTTTTGTATAGAAGCATTACATAGTAACAGGTTTAATGTATTCCTCCCTATTCTAGTGACTGTGAAGTTGAGGTTCTGTATAGAAGCATTACATAGTAACAGGTTTAATGTATTCCTCCCTATTCTAGTGACTGTGAAGTTGTGGTTCTGTATACCTCCCTATTCTAGTGACTGTGAAGTTGTGGTTCTGTATAGAAGCATTACATAGTAACAGGTTTAATGTATTCCTCCCTATTCTAGTGACTGTGAAGTTGTGGTTCTGTATAGAAGCATTATAAAGTAACAGGTTTAATGTATTCCTCCCTATTCTAGTGACTGTGAAGTTGTGGTTCTGTATAGGCAGCCTTACAAAGTAACAGGTTTAATGTAAGCCTCCCTATTCTAGTGACTGTGAAGTTGTGGTTCTGTATAGGCAGCCTTACATAGTAACAGGTTTATTGTATTCCTCCCTATTCTAGTGACTGTGAAGTTGTGGTTCTGTATAGGCAGCCTTACATAGTAACAGGTTTATTTATATTCCTCCCTATTCTAGTGACTGTGAAGTTGAGGTCCTGTATAGAAGCATTACATAGTAACAGGTTTAATGTAAGCCTCCCTATTCTAGTGACTGTGAAGTTGTGGTTCTGTATAGAAGCATTACATAGTAACAGGTTTAATGTATTCCTCCCTATTCTAGTGACTGTGAAGTTGAGGTTCTGTATAGAAGCATTACATAGTAACAGGTTTATTGTATTCCTCCCTATTCTAGTGACTGTGAAGTTGAGGTTCTGTATAGGCAGCCTTACAAAGTAACAGGTTTAATGTATTCCTCCCTATTCTAGTGACTGTGATGTTGTGGTTCTGTATAGGCAGCCTTACAAAGTAACAGGTTTAATGTAAGCCTCCCTATTCTAGTGACTGTGAAGTTGTGGTTCTGTATAGGCAGCCTTACAAAGTAACAGGTTTAATGTAAGCCTCCCTATTCTAGTGACTGTGAAGTTGTGGTTCTGTATAGAAGCATTACAAAGTAACAGGTTTAATGTAAGCCTCCCTATTCTAGTGACTGTGAAGTTGTGGTTCTGTATAGAAGCATTACAAAGTAACAGGTTTAATGTAAGCCTCCCTATTCTAGTGACTGTGAAGTTGTGGTTCTGTATAGAAGCATTATAAAGTAACAGGTTTAATGTAAGCCTCCCTATTCTAGTGACTGTGAAGTTGTGGTTCTGTATAGAAGCATTACAAAGTAACAGGTTTAATGTAAGCCTCCCTATTCTAGTGACTGTGAAGTTGAGGTTCTGTATAGGCAGCCTTACAAAGTAACAGGTTTAATGTAAGCCTCCCTATTCTAGTGACTGTGAAGTTGTGGTTCTGTATAGAAGCATTATAAAGTAACAGGTTTAATGTAAGCCTCCCTATTCTAGTGACTGTGAAGTTGAGGTTCTGTATAGGCAGCCTTACAAAGTAACAGGTTTAATGTAAGCCTCCCTATTCTAGTGACTGTGAAGTTGTGGTTCTGTATAGAAGCATTATAAAGTAACAGGTTTAATGTAAGCCTCCCTATTCTAGTGACTGTGAAGTTGTGGTTCTGTATAGAAGCATTACAAAGTAACAGGTTTAATGTAAGCCTCCCTATTCTAGTGACTGTGAAGTTGAGGTTCTGTATAGGCAGCCTTACAAAGTAACAGGTTTAATGTAAGCCTCCCTATTCTAGTGACTGTGAAGTTGTGGTTCTGTATAGAAGCATTATAAAGTAACAGGTTTAATGTAAGCCTCCCTATTCTAGTGACTGTGAAGTTGAGGTTCTGTATAGAAGCATTACATAGTAACAGGTTTATTGTATTCCTCCCTATTCTAGTGACTGTGAAGTTGTGGTTCTGTATAGGCAGCCTTACATAGTAACAGGTTTAATGTATTCCTCCCTATTCTAGTGACTGTGAAGTTGTGTTTCTGTATAGAAGCATTACATAGTAACAGGTTTAATGTATTCCTCCCTATTCTAGTGACTGTGAAGTTGTTGTTTTGTATAGGCAGCCTTACAAAGTAACAGGTTTAATGTAAGCCTCCCTATTCTAGTGACTGTGAAGTTGTGGTTCTGTATAGAAGCATTACATAGTAACAGGTTTAATGTATTCCTCCCTATTCTAGTGACTGTGAAGTTGAGGTTCTGTATAGGCAGCCTTACAAAGTAACAGGTTTAATGTAAGCCTCCCTATTCTAGTGACTGTGAAGTTGTGGTTCTGTATAGAAGCATTACATAGTAACAGGTTTATTTATATTCCTCCCTATTCTAGTGACTGTGAAGTTGTGGTTCTGTATAGAAGCATTACATAGTAACAGGTTTATTGTAAGCCTCCCTATTCTAGTGACTGTGAAGTTGAGGTTCTGTATAGAAGCATTACATAGTAACAGGTTTATTGTAAGCCTCCCTATTCTAGTGACTGTGAAGTTGTGGTTCTGTATAGAAGCATTACATAGTAACAGGTTTAATGTAAGCCTCCCTATTCTAGTGACTGTGAAGTTGAGGTTCTGTATAGGCAGCCTTACAAAGTAACAGGTTTAATGTAAGCCTCCCTATTCTAGTGACTGTGAAGTTGTGGTTCTGTATAGAAGCATTATAAAGTAACAGGTTTAATGTAAGCCTCCCTATTCTAGTGACTGTGAAGTTGTGGTTCTGTATAGAAGCATTACATAGTAACAGGTTTATTTATATTCCTCCCTATTCTAGTGACTGTGAAGTTGTGGTTCTGTATAGAAGCATTACATAGTAACAGGTTTAATGTAAGCCTCCCTATTCTAGTGACTGTGAAGTTGAGGTTCTGTATAGGCAGCCTTACAAAGTAACAGGTTTAATGTAAGCCTCCCTATTCTAGTGACTGTGAAGTTGTGGTTCTGTATAGAAGCATTATAAAGTAACAGGTTTAATGTATTCCTCCCTATTCTAGTGACTGTGAAGTTGTGGTTCTGTATAGAAGCATTATAAAGTAACAGGTTTAATGTAAGCCTCCCTATTCTAGTGACTGTGAAGTTGTGGTTCTGTATAGAAGCATTATAAAGTAACAGGTTTAATGTATTCCTCCCTATTCTAGTGACTGTGAAGTTGTGGTTCTGTATAGAAGCATTATAAAGTAACAGGTTTAATGTATTCCTCCCTATTCTAGTGACTGTGAAGTTGTGGTTCTGTATAGAAGCATTACATAGTAACAGGTTTAATGTATTCCTCCCTATTCTAGTGACTGTGAAGTTGTGGTTCTGTATAGAAGCATTATAAAGTAACAGGTTTAATGTAAGCCTCCCTATTCTAGTGACTGTGAAGTTGTGGTTCTGTATAGAAGCATTACATAGTAACAGGTTTAATGTAAGCCTCCCTATTCTAGTGACTGTGAAGTTGTGGTTCTGTATAGAAGCATTACATAGTAACAGGTTTAATGTAAGGCTCCCTATTCTAGTGACTGTGAAGTTGAGGTTCTGTATAGGCAGCCTTACAAAGTAACAGGTTTAATGTATTCCTCCCTATTCTAGTGACTGTGAAGTTGTGGTTCTGTATAGAAGCATTATAAAGTAACAGGTTTAATGTATTCCTCCCTATTCTAGTGACTGTGAAGTTGTGGTTCTGTATAGAAGCATTACATAGTAACAGGTTTAATGTAAGCCTCCCTATTCTAGTGACTGTGAAGTTGTGGTTCTGTATAGGCAGCCTTACAAAGTAACAGGTTTAATGTAAGCCTCCCTATTCTAGTGACTGTGAAGTTGTGGTTCTGTATAGAAGCATTACATAGTAACAGGTTTAATGTAAGCCTCCCTATTCTAGTGACTGTGAAGTTGTGGTTCTGTATAGAAGCATTACATAGTAACAGGTTTAATGTAAGGCTCCCTATTCTAGTGACTGTGAAGTTGAGGTTCTGTATAGAAGCATTACATAGTAACAGGTTTAATGTAAGCCTCCCTATTCTAGTGACTGTGAAGTTGTGGTTCTGTATAGGCAGCCTTACATAGTAACAGGTTTAATGTAAGCCTCCCTATTCTAGTGACTGTGAAGTTGTGGTTCTGTATAGGCAGCCTTACAAAGTAACAGGTTTAATGTATTCCTCCCTATTCTAGTGACTGTGAAGTTGAGGTTCTGTATAGAAGCATTACAAAGTAACAGGTTTAATGTAAGCCTCCCTATTCTAGTGACTGTGAAGTTGTGGTTCTGTATAGAAGCATTACATAGTAACAGGTTTAATGTAAGCCTCCCTATTCTAGTGACTGTGAAGTTGTGGTTCTGTATAGAAGCATTACATAGTAACAGGTTTAATGTAAGGCTCCCTATTCTAGTGACTGTGAAGTTGAGGTTCTGTATAGGCAGCCTTACATAGTAACAGGTTTAATGTAAGCCTCCCTATTCTAGTGACTGTGAAGTTGTGGTTCTCTATAGAAGCATTACATAGTAACAGGTTTAATGTAAGGCTCCCTATTCTAGTGACTGTGAAGTTGAGGTTCTGTATAGAAGCATTACATAGTAACAGGTTTAATGTAAGCCTCCCTATTCTAGTGACTGTGAAGTTGTGGTTCTGTATAGGCAGCCTTACAAAGTAACAGGTTTAATGTATTCCTCCCTATTCTAGTGACTGTGAAGTTGAGGTTCTGTATAGAAGCATTACATAGTAACAGGTTTATTCATATTCCTCCCTATTCTAGTGACTGTGAAGTTGTGGTTCTGTATAGGCAGCCTTACAAAGTAACAGGTTTAATGTAAGCCTCCCTATTCTAGTGACTGTGAAGTTGAGGTTCTGTATAGGCAGCCTTACATAGTAACAGGTTTATTGTATTCCTCCCTATTCTAGTGACTGTGAAGTTGTGGTTCTGTATAGGCAGCCTTACAAAGTAACAGGTTTATTGTATTCCTCCCTATTCTAGTGACTGTGAAGTTGAGGTTCTGTATAGAAGCATTACATAGTAACAGGTTTAATGTAAGCCTCCCTATTCTAGTGACTGTGAAGTTGAGGTTCTGTATAGGCAGCCTTACAAAGTAACAGGTTTAATGTATTCCTCCCTATTCTAGTGACTGTGAAGTTGAGGTTCTGTATAGAAGCATTACATAGTAACAGGTTTAATGTAAGCCTCCCTATTCTAGTGACTGTGAAGTTGTGGTTCTCTATAGAAGCATTACATAGTAACAGGTTTAATGTAAGGCTCCCTATTCTAGTGACTGTGAAGTTGTGGTTCTGTATAGAAGCATTACATAGTAACAGGTTTAATGTATTCCTCCCTATTCTAGTGACTGTGAAGTTGTGGTTCTGTATAGAAGCATTACATAGTAACAGGTTTAATGTATTCCTCCCTATTCTAGTGACTGTGAAGTTGAGGTTCTGTATAGAAGCATTACATAGTAACAGGTTTATTCATATTCCTCCCTATTCTAGTGACTGTGAAGTTGTGGTTCTGTATAGGCAGCCTTACAAAGTAACAGGTTTAATGTAAGCCTCCCTATTCTAGTGACTGTGAAGTTGAGGTTCTGTATAGGCAGCCTTACAAAGTAACAGGTTTAATGTAAGCCTCCCTATTCTAGTGACTGTGAAGTTGTGGTTCTGTATAGGCAGCCTTACAAAGTAACAGGTTTATTGTATTCCTCCCTATTCTAGTGACTGTGAAGTTGTGGTTCTGTATAGGCAGCCTTACAAAGTAACAGGTTTATTGTATTCCTCCCTATTCTAGTGACTGTGAAGTTGAGGTTCTGTATAGAAGCATTACATAGTAACAGGTTTAATGTAAGCCTCCCTATTCTAGTGACTGTGAAGTTGAGGTTCTGTATAGGCAGCCTTACAAAGTAACAGGTTTAATGTATTCCTCCCTATTCTAGTGACTGTGAAGTTGAGGTTCTGTATAGAAGCATTACATAGTAACAGGTTTAATGTAAGCCTCCCTATTCTAGTGACTGTGAAGTTGTGGTTCTCTATAGAAGCATTACATAGTAACAGGTTTAATGTAAGCCTCCCTATTCTAGTGACTGTGAAGTTGAGGTTCTGTATAGGCAGCCTTACATAGTAACAGGTTTAATGTAAGCCTCCCTATTCTAGTGACTGTGAAGTTGTGGTTCTCTATAGAAGCATTACATAGTAACAGGTTTAATGTAAGCCTCCCTATTCTAGTGACTGTGAAGTTGTTGTTCTGTATAGGCAGCCTTACATAGTAACAGGTTTAATGTATTCCTCCCTATTCTAGTGACTGTGAAGTTGTGGTTCTGTATAGGCAGCCTTACATAGTAACAGGTTTAATGTAAGCCTCCCTATTCTAGTGACTGTGAAGTTGTAGTTCTGTATAGGCAGCCTTACATAGTAACAGGTTTAATGTAAGCCTCCCTATTCTAGTGACTGTGAAGTTGTGGTTCTGTATAGAAGCATTACATAGTAACAGGTTTATTTATATTCCTCCCTATTCTAGTGACCGTGAAGTTGTGGTCCTGTATAGAAGCATTACAAAGTAACAGGTTTATTGTAAGCCTCCCTATTCTAGTGACTGTGAAGTTGTGGTTCTGTATAGGCAGCCTTACATAGTAACAGGTTTAATGTAAGCCTCCCTATTCTAGTGACTGTGAAGTTGTAGTTCTGTATAGGCAGCCTTACATAGTAACAGGTTTAATGTAAGCCTCCCTATTCTAGTGACTGTGAAGTTGTGGTTCTGTATAGAAGCATTACATAGTAACAGGTTTATTTATATTCCTCCCTATTCTAGTGACCGTGAAGTTGTGGTTCTGTATAGGCAGCCTTACATAGTAACAGGTTTAATGTATTCCTCCCTATTCTAGTGACTGTGAAGTTGTGGTTCTGTATAGGCAGCCTTACATAGTAACAGGTTTAATGTAAGCCTCCCTATTCTAGTGACTGTGAAGTTGTGGTTCTGTATAGGCAGCCTTACATAGTAACAGGTTTAATGTAAGCCTCCCTATTCTAGTGACTGTGAAGTTGTGGTTCTCTATAGAAGCATTACATAGTAACAGGTTTAATGTAAGCCTCCCTATTCTAGTGACTGTGAAGTTGTTGTTCTGTATAGGCAGCCTTACATAGTAACAGGTTTAATGTATTCCTCCCTATTCTAGTGACTGTGAAGTTGTGGTTCTGTATAGGCAGCCTTACATAGTAACAGGTTTAATGTAAGCCTCCCTATTCTAGTGACTGTGAAGTTGTAGTTCTGTATAGGCAGCCTTACATAGTAACAGGTTTAATGTAAGCCTCCCTATTCTAGTGACTGTGAAGTTGTGGTTCTGTATAGAAGCATTACATAGTAACAGGTTTATTTATATTCCTCCCTATTCTAGTGACCGTGAAGTTGTGGTCCTGTATAGAAGCATTACAAAGTAACAGGTTTATTGTAAGCCTCCCTATTCTAGTGACTGTGAAGTTGTGGTTCTGTATAGGCAGCCTTACATAGTAACAGGTTTAATGTAAGCCTCCCTATTCTAGTGACTGTGAAGTTGTAGTTCTGTATAGGCAGCCTTACATAGTAACAGGTTTAATGTAAGCCTCCCTATTCTAGTGACTGTGAAGTTGTGGTTCTGTATAGAAGCATTACATAGTAACAGGTTTATTTATATTCCTCCCTATTCTAGTGACCGTGAAGTTGTGGTTCTGTATAGGCAGCCTTACATAGTAACAGGTTTAATGTAAGCCTCCCTATTCTAGTGACTGTGAAGTTGTGGTTCTGTATAGAAGCATTACATAGTAACAGGTTTATTTATATTCCTCCCTATTCTAGTGACCGTGAAGTTGTTGTTCTGTATAGGCAGCCTTACATAGTAACAGGTTTAATGTATTCCTCCCTATTCTAGTGACTGTGAAGTTGTGGTTCTGTATAGAAGCATTACATAGTAACAGGTTTATTTATATTCCTCCCTATTCTAGTGACCGTGAAGTTGTGGTCCTGTATAGAAGCATTACAAAGTAACAGGTTTATTGTAAGCCTCCCTATTCTAGTGACTGTGAAGTTGTTGTTCTGTATAGGCAGCCTTACATAGTAACAGGTTTAATGTAAGCCTCCCTATTCTAGTGACTGTGAAGTTGTGGTTCTGTATAGGCAGCCTTACATAGTAACAGGTTTAATGTATTCCTCCCTATTCTAGTGACTGTGAAGTTGTTGTTTTGTATAGGCAGCCTTACATAGTAACAGGTTTAAGGTATTCCTCCCTATTCTAGTGACTGTGAAGTTGTAGTTCTGTATAGGCAGCCTTACATAGTAACAGGTTTAATGTAAGCCTCCCTATTCTAGTGACTGTGAAGTTGTGGTTCTGTATAGAAGCATTACATAGTAACAGGTTTATTTATATTCCTCCCTATTCTAGTGACCGTGAAGTTGTTGTTCTGTATAGGCAGCCTTACATAGTAACAGGTTTAATGTATTCCTCCCTATTCTAGTGACTGTGAAGTTGTGGTTCTGTATAGGCAGCCTTACATAGTAACAGGTTTAATGTAAGCCTCCCTATTCTAGTGACTGTGAAGTTGTAGTTCTGTATAGGCAGCCTTACATAGTAACAGGTTTAATGTAAGCCTCCCTATTCTAGTGACTGTGAAGTTGTGGTTCTGTATAGAAGCATTACATAGTAACAGGTTTATTTATATTCCTCCCTATTCTAGTGACCGTGAAGTTGTGGTCCTGTATAGAAGCATTACAAAGTAACAGGTTTATTGTAAGCCTCCCTATTCTAGTGACTGTGAAGTTGTGGTTCTGTATAGGCAGCCTTACATAGTAACAGGTTTAATGTAAGCCTCCCTATTCTAGTGACTGTGAAGTTGTAGTTCTGTATAGGCAGCCTTACATAGTAACAGGTTTAATGTAAGCCTCCCTATTCTAGTGACTGTGAAGTTGTGGTTCTGTATAGAAGCATTACATAGTAACAGGTTTATTTATATTCCTCCCTATTCTAGTGACCGTGAAGTTGTGGTCCTGTATAGAAGCATTACAAAGTAACAGGTTTATTGTAAGCCTCCCTATTCTAGTGACTGTGAAGTTGTGGTTCTGTATAGAAGCATTATAAAGTAACAGGTTTATTGTATTCCTCCCTATTCTAGTGACTGTGAAGTTGTAGTTTTGTATAGGCAGCCTTACAAAGTAACAGGTTTAATGTATTCCTCCCTATTCTAGTGACTGTGAAGTTGTGGTTCTGTATAGAAGCATTACATAGTAACAGGTTTAATGTATTCCTCCCTATTCTAGTGACTGTGAAGTTGTTGTTCTGTATAGGCAGCCTTACATAGTAACAGGTTTAATGTATTCCTCCCTATTCTAGTGACTGTGAAGTTGTGTTTCTGTATAGGCAGCCTTACATAGTAACAGGTTTAATGTATTCCTCCCTATTCTAGTGACTGTGAAGTTGTGGTTCTGTATAGGCAGCCTTACAAAGTAACAGGTTTAATGTATTCCTCCCTATTCTAGTGACTGTGAAGTTGTGTTTCTGTATAGGCAGCCTTACATAGTAACAGGTTTAATGTAAGCCTCCCTATTCTAGTGACTGTGAAGTTGTGGTTCTGTATAGAAGCATTACATAGTAACAGGTTTATTGTAAGCCTCCCTATTCTAGTGACTGTGAAGTTGTGTTTCTGTATAGGCAGCCTTACAAAGTAACAGGTTTAATGTATTCCTCCCTATTCTAGTGACTGTGAAGTTGTGTTTCTGTATAGGCAGCCTTACAAAGTAACAGGTTTAATGTATTCCTCCCTATTCTAGTGACTGTGAAGTTGTGTTTCTGTATAGGCAGCCTTACAAAGTAACAGGTTTAATGTATTCCTCCCTATTCTAGTGACTGTGAAGTTGTGGTTCTGTATAGAAGCATTACATAGTAACAGGTTTATTTATATTCCTCCCTATTCTAGTGACCGTGAAGTTGTGGTCCTGTATAGAAGCATTACAAAGTAACAGGTTTATTGTAAGCCTCCCTATTCTAGTGACTGTGAAGTTGTGGTTCTGTATAGAAGCATTATAAAGTAACAGGTTTAATGTATTCCTCCCTATTCTAGTGACTGTGAAGTTGTGGTTCTGTATAGGCAGCCTTACAAAGTAACAGGTTTAATGTATTCCTCCCTATTCTAGTGACTGTGAAGTTGTGGTTCTGTATAGAAGCATTACATAGTAACAGGTTTATTGTAAGCCTCCCTATTCTAGTGACTGTGAAGTTGAGGTTCTGTATAGAAGCATTATAAAGTAACAGGTTTAATGTATTCCTCCCTATTGTAGTGACTGTGAAGTTGAGGTTCTGTATAGGCAGCCTTACAAAGTAACAGGTTTAATGTATTCCTCCCTATTCTAGTGACTGTGAAGTTGTGGTTCTGTATAGGCAGCCTTACAAAGTAACAGGTTTAATGTATTCCTCCCTATTCTAGTGACTGTGAAGTTGTGGTTCTGTATAGAAGCATTACAAAGTAACAGGTTTAATGTAAGCCTCCCTATTCTAGTGACTGTGAAGTTGTGGTTATGTATAGGCAGCCTTACAAAGTAACAGGTTTATTGTAAGCCTCCCTATTCTAGTGACTGTGAAGTTGTGTTTCTGTATAGGCAGCCTTACAAAGTAACAGGTTTAATGTAAGCCTCCCTATTCTAGTGACTGTGAAGTTGAGGTTCTGTATAGAAGCATTATAAAGTAACAGGTTTAATGTAAGCCTCCCTATTCTAGTGACTGTGAAGTTGTGTTTCTGTATAGAAGCATTACATAGTAACAGGTTTAATGTATTCCTCCCTATTCTAGTGACTGTGAAGTTGTGGTTCTGTATAGGCGGCCTTACATAGTAACAGGTTTAATGTATTCCTCCCTATTCTAGTGACTGTGAAGTTGAGGTTCTGTATAGGCAGCCTTATAAAGTAACAGGTTTAATGTATTCCTCCCTATTCTAGTGACTGTGAAGTTGTGTTTCTGTATAGAAGCATTACATAGTAACAGGTTTAATGTAAGCCTCCCTATTCTAGTGACTGTGAAGTTGTGGTTCTGTATAGAAGCATTATAAAGTAACAGGTTTAATGTAAGCCTCCCTATTCTAGTGACTGTGAAGTTGTGGTTCTGTATAGGCAGCCTTACAAAGTAACAGGTTTAATGTATTCCTCCCTATTCTAGTGACTGTGAAGTTGTGTTTCTGTATAGAAGCATTACATAGTAACAGGTTTAATGTAAGCCTCCCTATTCTAGTGACTGTGAAGTTGTAGTTCTGTATAGAAGCATTACATAGTAACAGGTTTAATGTATTCCTCCCTATTCTAGTGACTGTGAAGTTGTGGTTCTGTATATAAGCATTATAAAGTAACAGGTTTAATGTATTCCTCCCTATTCTAGTGACTGTGAAGTTGTGGTTCTGTATAGAAGCATTATAAAGTAACAGGTTTAATGTAAGCCTCCCTATTCTAGTGACTGTGAAGTTGTGGTTCTGTATAGAAGCATTACATAGTAACAGGTTTAATGTATTCCTCCCTATTCTAGTGACTGTGAAGTTGAGGTTCTGTATAGAAGCATTATAAAGTAACAGGTTTAATGTATTCCTCCCTATTCTAGTGACTGTGAAGTTGTGGTTCTGTATAGGCAGCCTTACAAAGTAACAGGTTTAATGTATTCCTCCCTATTCTAGTGACTGTGAAGTTGAGGTTCTGTATAGGCAGCCTTACAAAGTAA
The DNA here is from genome assembly GCA_032622095.1 of Siphonodentalium dalli. Lineage (NCBI taxonomy): Eukaryota > Metazoa > Mollusca > Scaphopoda > Gadilida > Siphonodentaliidae > Siphonodentalium > Siphonodentalium dalli. The sequence continues at coordinate 177,589,754 of CP136068.1, read as the reverse complement.
CAGGTTTAATGTATTCCTCCCTATTCTAGTGACTGTGAAGTTGTGGTTCTGTATAGGCAGCCTTACAAAGTAACAGGTTTAATGTAAGCCTCCCTATTCTAGTGACTGTGAAGTTGTGGTTCTGTATTGAAGCATTACAAAGTAACAGGTTTATTGTATTCCTCCCTATTCTAGTGACTGTGAAGTTGTGGTTCTGTATAGGCAGCCTTACAAAGTAACAGGTTTAATGTAAGCCTCCCTATTCTAGTGACTGTGAAGTTGAGGTTCTGTATAGAAGCATTACATAGTAACAGGTTTAATGTATTCCTCCCTATTCTAGTGACTGTGAAGTTGTGTTTCTGTATAGGCAGCCTTACAAAGTAACAGGTTTAATGTAAGCCTCCCTATTCTAGTGACTGTGAAGTTGAGGTTCTGTATAGAAGCATTACATAGTAACAGGTTTATTGTAAGCCTCCCTATTCTAGTGACTGTGAAGTTGAGGTTCTGTATAGGCAGCCTTACATAGTAACAGGTTTAATGTATTCCTCCCTATTCTAGTGACTGTGAAGTTGTGTTTCTGTATAGGCAGCCTTACAAAGTAACAGGTTTAATGTATTCCTCCCTATTCTAGTGACTGTGAAGTTGTGGTTCTGTATAGGCAGCCTTACAAAGTAACAGGTTTAATGTATTCCTCCCTATTCTAGTGACTGTGAAGTTGTGGTTCTGTATAGAAGCATTACAAAGTAACAGGTTTAATGTAAGCCTCCCTATTCTAGTGACTGTGAAGTTGTGGTTCTCTATAGAAGCATTACATAGTAACAGGTTTAATGTAAGCCTCCCTATTCTAGTGACTGTGAAGTTGTGGTTCTGTATAGAAGCATTACATAGTAACAGGTTTATTGTAAGCCTCCCTATTCTAGTGACTGTGAAGTTGTGGTTCTGTATAGGCAGCCTTACAAAGTAACAGGTTTAATGTATTCCTCCCTATTCTAGTGACTGTGAAGTTGTGGTTCTGTATAGAAGCATTACAAAGTAACAGGTTTAATGTAAGCCTCCCTATTCTAGTGACTGTGAAGTTGAGGTTCTGTATAGAAGCATTACATAGTAACAGGTTTAATGTATTCCTCCCTATTCTAGTGACTGTGAAGTTGTGGTTCTGTATAGGCAGCCTTACAAAGTAACAGGTTTAATGTATTCCTCCCTATTCTAGTGACTGTGAAGTTGAGGTTCTGTATAGAAGCATTACAAAGTAACAGGTTTAATGTATTCCTCCCTATTCTAGTGACTGTGAAGTTGTGGTTCTGTATAGAAGCATTATAAAGTAACAGGTTTAATGTATTCCTCCCTATTCTAGTGACTGTGAAGTTGTGGTTCTGTATAGAAGCATTACAAAGTAACAGGTTTAATGTAAGCCTCCCTATTCTAGTGACTGTGAAGTTGTGGTTTTGTATAGGCAGCCTTACAAAGTAACAGGTTTAATGTATTCCTCCCTATTCTAGTGACTGTGAAGTTGTGGTTCTGTATAGAAGCATTACATAGTAACAGGTTTAATGTATTCCTCCCTATTCTAGTGACTGTGAAGTTGTGGTTCTGTATAGGCAGCCTTACAAAGTAACAGGTTTAATGTATTCCTCCCTATTCTAGTGACTGTGAAGTTGAGGTTCTGTATAGAAGCATTACAAAGTAACAGGTTTAATGTAAGCCTCCCTATTCTAGTGACTGTGAAGTTGTGGTTTTGTATAGGCAGCCTTACAAAGTAACAGGTTTAATGTATTCCTCCCTATTCTAGTGACTGTGAAGTTGTTGTTCTGTATAGAAGCATTACATAGTAACAGGTTTAATGTAAGCCTCCCTATTCTAGTGACTGTGAAGTTGTGGTTTTGTATAGGCAGCCTTACAAAGTAACAGGTTTAATGTATTCCTCCCTATTCTAGTGACTGTGAAGTTGTGGTTCTGTATAGAAGCATTACATAGTAACAGGTTTAATGTATTCCTCCCTATTCTAGTGACTGTGAAGTTGTGGTTCTGTATAGGCAGCCTTACAAAGTAACAGGTTTAATGTATTCCTCCCTATTCTAGTGACTGTGAAGTTGAGGTTCTGTATAGAAGCATTACAAAGTAACAGGTTTAATGTAAGCCTCCCTATTCTAGTGACTGTGAAGTTGTGGTTTTGTATAGGCAGCCTTACAAAGTAACAGGTTTAATGTATTCCTCCCTATTCTAGTGACTGTGAAGTTGTGGTTCTGTATAGAAGCATTACATAGTAACAGGTTTAATGTATTCCTCCCTATTCTAGTGACTGTGAAGTTGTGGTTCTGTATAGGCAGCCTTACAAAGTAACAGGTTTAATGTATTCCTCCCTATTCTAGTGACTGTGAAGTTGTGGTTCTGTATAGAAGCATTATATAGTAACAGGTTTATTGTAAGCCTCCCTATTCTAGTGACTGTGAAGTTGTGGTTCTGTATAGGCAGCCTTACATAGTAACAGGTTTAATGTATTCCTCCCTATTCTAGTGACTGTGAAGTTGTGTTTCTGTATAGAAGCATTATAAAGTAACAGGTTTAATGTATTCCTCCCTATTCTAGTGACTGTGAAGTTGTGGTTCTGTATAGAAGCATTATAAAGTAACAGGTTTAATGTATTCCTCCCTATTCTAGTGACTGTGAAGTTGTGGTTCTGTATAGGCAGCCTTACATAGTAACAGGTTTATTGTATTCCTCCCTATTCTAGTGACTGTGAAGTTGTGGTTCTGTATAGAAGCATTACATAGTAACAGGTTTATTGTATTCCTCCCTATTCTAGTGACTGTGAAGTTGTGGTTCTGTATAGGCAGCCTTACAAAGTAACAGGTTTATTGTAAGCCTCCCTATTCTAGTGACTGTGAAGTTGTGGTTCTGTATAGAAGCATTATATAGTAACAGGTTTATTGTAAGCCTCCCTATTCTAGTGACTGTGAAGTTGTGGTTCTGTATAGGCAGCCTTACATAGTAACAGGTTTATTGTATTCCTCCCTATTCTAGTGACTGTGAAGTTGTGGTTCTGTATAGAAGCATTACATAGTAACAGGTTTAATGTATTCCTCCCTATTCTAGTGACTGTGAAGTTGAGGTTCTGTATAGAAGCATTACAAAGTAACAGGTTTAATGTAAGCCTCCCTATTCTAGTGACTGTGAAGTTGTGGTTCTGTATAGGCAGCCTTACATAGTAACAGGTTTATTGTATTCCTCCCTATTCTAGTGACTGTGAAGTTGTGGTTCTGTATAGGCAGCCTTACAAAGTAACAGGTTTATTGTAAGCCTCCCTATTCTAGTGACTGTGAAGTTGTGGTTCTGTATAGAAGCATTATATAGTAACAGGTTTATTGTAAGCCTCCCTATTCTAGTGACTGTGAAGTTGTGGTTCTGTATAGGCAGCCTTACATAGTAACAGGTTTATTGTATTCCTCCCTATTCTAGTGACTGTGAAGTTGTGGTTCTGTATAGAAGCATTACATAGTAACAGGTTTAATGTATTCCTCCCTATTCTAGTGACTGTGAAGTTGAGGTTCTGTATAGAAGCATTACAAAGTAACAGGTTTAATGTAAGCCTCCCTATTCTAGTGACTGTGAAGTTGTGGTTCTGTATAGGCAGCCTTATAAAGTAACAGGTTTATTGTAAGCCTCCCTATTCTAGTGACTGTGAAGTTGTGGTTCTGTATAGGCAGCCTTACATAGTAACAGGTTTATTGTAAGCCTCCCTATTCTAGTGACTGTGAAGTTGTGGTTCTGTATAGGCAGCCTTACATAGTAACAGGTTTATTGTAAGCCTCCCTATTCTAGTGACTGTGAAGTTGTGGTTCTGTATAGGCAGCCTTATAAAGTAACAGGTTTATTGTAAGCCTCCCTATTCTAGTGACTGTGAAGTTGTAGTTCTGTATAGAAGCCTTACATAGTAACAGGTTTAATGTATTCCTCCCTATTCTAGTGACTGTGAAGTTGAGGTTCTGTATAGGCAGCCTTACATAGTAACAGGTTTATTGTAAGCCTCCCTATTCTAGTGACTGTGAAGTTGTGGTTCTGTATAGGCAGCCTTACATAGTAACAGGTTTAATGTATTCCTCCCTATTCTAGTGACTGTGAAGTTGTGGTTCTGTATAGAAGCATTACATAGTAACAGGTTTATTGTAAGCCTCCCTATTCTAGTGACTGTGAAGTTGTGGTTCTGTATAGAAGCATTATATAGTAACAGGTTTATTGTAAGCCTCCCTATTCTAGTGACTGTGAAGTTGTGGTTCTGTATAGGCAGCCTTACATAGTAACAGGTTTATTGTAAGCCTCCCTATTCTAGTGACTGTGAAGTTGTGGTTCTGTATAGGCAGCCTTACATAGTAACAGGTTTATTCATATTCCTCCCTATTCTAGTGACTGTGAAGTTGTGGTTCTGTATAGAAGCATTACATAGTAACAGGTTTAATGTATTCCTACCTATTCTAGTGACTGTGAAGTTGAGGTTCTGTATAGAAGCATTACATAGTAACAGGTTTAATGTATTCCTCCCTATTCTAGTGACTGTGAAGTTGTGGTTCTGTATAGAAGCATTACATAGTAACAGGTTTAATGTAAGCCTCCCTATTCTAGTGACTGTGAAGTTGTGGTTCTGTATAGAAGCATTATAAAGTAACAGGTTTATTGTAAGCCTCCCTATTCTAGTGACTGTGAAGTTGTGGTTCTGTATAGAAGCATTATAAAGTAACAGGTTTATTGTAAGCCTCCCTATTCTAGTGACTGTGAAGTTGTGGTTCTGTATAGAAGCATTATATAGTAACAGGTTTATTGTAAGCCTCCCTATTCTAGTGACTGTGAAGTTGTGGTTCTGTATAGGCAGCCTTACATAGTAACAGGTTTAATGTATTCCTCCCTATTCTAGTGACTGTGAAGTTGTGGTTCTGTATAGGCAGCCTTACATAGTAACAGGTTTATTGTATTCCTCCCTATTCTAGTGACTGTGAAGTTGTGGTTCTGTATAGAAGCATTACAAAGTAACAGGTTTATTGTATTCCTCCCTATTCTAGTGACTGTGAAGTTGTGGTTCTGTATAGAAGCATTATAAAGTAACAGGTTTAATGTATTCCTCCCTATTCTAGTGACTGTGAAGTTGTGGTTCTGTATAGGCAGCCTTACAAAGTAACAGGTTTAATGTAAGCCTCCCTATTCTAGTGACTGTGAAGTTGAGGTTCTGTATAGAAGCATTACATAGTAACAGGTTTATTGTATTCCTCCCTATTCTAGTGACTGTGAAGTTGAGGTTCTGTATAGGCAGCCTTACAAAGTAACAGGTTTAATGTAAGCCTCCCTATTCTAGTGACTGTGAAGTTGAGGTTCTGTATAGAAGCATTACATAGTAACAGGTTTATTGTATTCCTCCCTATTCTAGTGACTGTGAAGTTGAGGTTCTGTATAGGCAGCCTTACATAGTAACAGGTTTATTGTAAGCCTCCCTATTCTAGTGACTGTGAAGTTGAGGTTCTGTATAGAAGCATTATAAAGTAACAGGTTTATTGTATTCCTCCCTATTCTAGTGACTGTGAAGTTGAGGTTCTGTATAGAAGCATTACAAAGTAACAGGTTTAATGTATTCCTCCCTATTCTAGTGACTGTGAAGTTGTGGTTCTGTATAGAAGCATTACATAGTAACAGGTTTAATGTATTCCTCCCTATTCTAGTGACTGTGATGTTGTGGTTCTGTATAGGCAGCCTTACATAGTAACAGGTTTATTGTATTCCTCCCTATTCTAGTGACTGTGAAGTTGTGGTTCTGTATAGGCAGCCTTACATAGTAACAGGTTTAATGTAAGCCTCCCTATTCTAGTGACTGTGAAGTTGTGGTTCTGTATAGGCAGCATTACATAGTAACAGGTTTATTGTATTCCTCCCTATTCTAGTGACTGTGAAGTTGTGGTTCTGTATAGGCAGCCTTACAAAGTAACAGGTTTAATGTATTCCTCCCTATTCTAGTGACTGTGAAGTTGTGGTTCTGTATAGGCAGCCTTACAAAGTAACAGGTTTAATGTATTCCTCCCTATTCTAGTGACTGTGAAGTTGTGGTTCTGTATAGAAGCATTACATAGTAACAGGTTTAATGTATTCCTCCCTATTCTAGTGACTGTGAAGTTGTGGTTCTGTATAGAAGCATTACATAGTAACAGGTTTAATGTAAGCCTCCCTATTCTAGTGACTGTGAAGTTGAGGTTCTGTATAGAAGCATTACATAGTAACAGGTTTATTGTATTCCTCCCTATTCTAGTGACTGTGAAGTTGAGGTTTTGTATAGGCAGCCTTACAAAGTAACAGGTTTAATGTATTCCTCCCTATTCTAGTGACTGTGAAGTTGTGGTTCTGTATAGAAGCATTATAAAGTAACAGGTTTAATGTATTCCTCCCTATTCTAGTGACTGTGAAGTTGTGGTTCTGTATAGAAGCATTACATAGTAACAGGTTTAATGTATTCCTCCCTATTCTAGTGACTGTGAAGTTGTGGTTCTGTATAGAAGCATTACATAGTAACAGGTTTAATGTAAGCCTCCCTATTCTAGTGACTGTGAAGTTGTGGTTCTGTATAGAAGCATTACATAGTAACAGGTTTAATGTATTCCTCCCTATTCTAGTGACTGTGAAGTTGAGGTTCTGTATAGGCAGCCTTACATAGTAACAGGTTTAATGTAAGCCTCCCTATTCTAGTGACTGTGAAGTTGAGGTTCTGTATAGGCAGCCTTACATAGTAACAGGTTTATTGTATTCCTCCCTATTCTAGTGACTGTGAAGTTGAGGTTCTGTATAGGCAGCCTTACATAGTAACAGGTTTAATGTATTCCTCCCTATTCTAGTGACTGTGAAGTTGTGGTTTTGTATAGGCAGCCTTACATAGTAACAGGTTTAATGTATTCCTCCCTATTCTAGTGACTGTGAAGTTGAGGTTCTGTATAGGCAGCCTTACAAAGTAACAGGTTTAATGTATTCCTCCCTATTCTAGTGACTGTGAAGTTGTGGTTCTGTATAGGCAGCCTTACATAGTAACAGGTTTAATGTATTCCTCCCTATTCTAGTGACTGTGAAGTTGAGGTTCTGTATAGGCAGCCTTACATAGTAACAGGTTTAATGTAAGCCTCCCTATTCTAGTGACTGTGAAGTTGAGGTTCTGTATAGAAGCATTACATAGTAACAGGTTTAATGTATTCCTCCCTATTCTAGTGACTGTGAAGTTGAGGTTCTGTATAGAAGCATTACATAGTAACAGGTTTATTGTATTCCTCCCTATTCTAGTGACTGTGAAGTTGAGGTTCTGTATAGGCAGCCTTACATAGTAACAGGTTTATTGTATTCCTCCCTATTCTAGTGACTGTGAAGTTGAGGTTCTGTATAGAAGCATTACATAGTAACAGGTTTAATGTATTCCTCCCTATTCTAGTGACTGTGAAGTTGTGGTTTTGTATAGGCAGCCTTACAAAGTAACAGGTTTATTGTAAGCCTCCCTATTCTAGTGACTGTGAAGTTGTGGTTCTGTATAGGCAGCCTTACAAAGTAACAGGTTTAATGTATTCCTCCCTATTCTAGTGACTGTGAAGTTGTGGTTCTGTATAGGCAGCCTTACAAAGTAACAGGTTTAATGTATTCCTCCCTATTCTAGTGACTGTGAAGTTGTGGTTCTGTATAGAAGCATTACAAAGTAACAGGTTTATTGTATGCCTCCCTATTCTAGTGACTGTGAAGTTGTGGTTCTGTATAGGCAGCCTTACAAAGTAACAGGTTTAATGTATTCCTCCCTATTCTAGTGACTGTGAAGTTGTGGTTCTGTATAGAAGCATTACATAGTAACAGGTTTATTGTATTCCTCCCTATTCTAGTGACTGTGAAGTTGTGGTTCTGTATAGGCAGCCTTACATAGTAACAGGTTTAATGTATTCCTCCCTATTCTAGTGACTGTGAAGTTGTGGTTCTGTATAGAAGCATTACATAGTAACAGGTTTAATGTAAGCCTCCCTATTCTAGTGACTGTGAAGTTGTGGTTCTGTATAGGCAGCCTTACAAAGTAACAGGTTTAATGTAAGCCTCCCTATTCTAGTGACTGTGAAGTTGTGGTTTTGTATAGAAGCATTACATAGTAACAGGTTTAATGTAAGCCTCCCTATTCTAGTGACTGTGAAGTTGTGGTTCTGTATAGGCAGCCTTACAAAGTAACAGGTTTAATGTAAGCCTCCCTATTCTAGTGACTGTGAAGTTGTGGTTCTGTATAGGCAGCCTTACAAAGTAACAGGTTTAATGTAAGCCTCCCTATTCTAGTGACTGTGAAGTTGTGGTTCTGTATAGGCAGCCTTACAAAGTAACAGGTTTAATGTATTCCTCCCTATTCTAGTGACTGTGAAGTTGAGGTTCTGTATAGAAGCATTACATAGTAACAGGTTTAATGTATTCCTCCCTATTCTAGTGACTGTGAAGTTGTGGTTCTGTATAGAAGCATTACATAGTAACAGGTTTAATGTAAGCCTCCCTATTCTAGTGACTGTGAAGTTGTGGTTCTGTATAGAAGCATTACATAGTAACAGGTTTAATGTATTCCTCCCTATTCTAGTGACTGTGAAGTTGTGGTTCTGTATAGAAGCATTACATAATAACAGGTTTATTGTATTCCTCCCTATTCTAGTGACTGTGAAGTTGTGGTTCTGTATAGAAGCATTACATAGTAACAGGTTTAATGTATTCCTCCCTATTCTAGTGACTGTGAAGTTGTGGTTCTGTATAGAAGCATTACATAGTAACAGGTTTATTGTATTCCTCCCTATTCTAGTGACTGTGAAGTTGTGGTTCTGTATAGAAGCATTACAAAGTAACAGGTTTAATGTATTCCTCCCTATTCTAGTGACTGTGAAGTTGTGGTCCTGTATAGAAGCATTACATAGTAACAGGTTTATTGTATTCCTCCCTATTCTAGTGACTGTGAAGTTGTGGTTCTGTATAGAAGCATTACATAGTAACAGGTTTAATGTATTCCTCCCTATTCTAGTGACTGTGAAGTTGAGGTTCTGTATAGAAGCATTATAAAGTAACAGGTTTATTGTATTCCTCCCTATTCTAGTGACTGTGAAGTTGTAGTTCTGTATAGAAGCATTACATAGTAACAGGTTTAATGTATTCCTCCCTATTCTAGTGACTGTGAAGTTGTGGTTCTGTATAGAAGCATTACATAGTAACAGGTTTAATGTATTCCTCCCTATTCTAGTGACTGTGAAGTTGTAGTTCTGTATAGAAGCATTACATAGTAACAGGTTTAATGTATTCCTCCCTATTCTAGTGACTGTGAAGTTGTGGTTCTGTATAGAAGCATTACATAGTAACAGGTTTAATGTATTCCTCCCTATTCTAGTGACTGTGAAGTTGTAGTTCTGTATAGAAGCATTACATAGTAACAGGTTTAATGTATTCCTCCCTATTCTAGTGACTGTGAAGTTGAGGTTCTGTATAGAAGCATTACATAGTAACAGGTTTAATGTATTCCTCCCTATTCTAGTGACCATGAAGTTGAGGTTCTGTATAGAAGCATTACATAGTAACAGGTTTATTGTATTCCTCCCTATTCTAGTGACTGTGAAGTTGAGGTTCTGTATAGAAGCATTACATAGTAACAGGTTTAATGTATTCCTCCCTATTCTAGTGACTGTGAAGTTGAGGTTCTGTATAGAAGCATTACATAGTAACAGGTTTAATGTATTCCTCCCTATTCTAGTGACTGTGAAGTTGTGGTTCTGTATAGAAGCATTACATAGTAACAGGTTTAATGTATTCCTCCCTATTCTAGTGACTGTGAAGTTGTAGTTCTGTATAGAAGCATTACATAGTAACAGGTTTAATGTATTCCTCCCTATTCTAGTGACTGTGAAGTTGTGGTTCTGTATAGAAGCATTACATAGTAACAGGTTTAATGTATTCCTCCCTATTCTAGTGACTGTGAAGTTGAGGTTCTGTATAGAAGCATTACATAGTAACAGGTTTAATGTATTCCTCCCTATTCTAGTGACTGTGAAGTTGTAGTTCTGTATAGAAGCATTACATAGTAACAGGTTTAATGTATTCCTCCCTATTCTAGTGACTGTGAAGTTGTGGTTCTGTATAGAAGCATTACATAGTAACAGGTTTAATGTATTCCTCCCTATTCTAGTGACTGTGAAGTTGTGGTCCTGTATAGAAGCATTACATAGTAACAGGTTTAATGTATTCCTCCCTATTCTAGTGACTGTGAAGTTGAGGTTCTGTATAGAAGCATTACATAGTAACAGGTTTAATGTATTCCTCCCTATTCTAGTGACTGTGAAGTTGAGGTTCTGTATAGAAGCATTACATAGTAACAGGTTTAATGTATTCCTCCCTATTCTAGTGACTGTGAAGTTGAGGTTCTGTATAGAAGCATTACATAGTAACAGGTTTAATGTAAGCCTCCCTATTCTAGTGACTGTGAAGTTGTGGTTCTGTATAGAAGCATTACATAGTAACAGGTTTAATGTATTCCTCCCTATTCTAGTGACTGTGAAGTTGAGGTTCTGTATAGAAGCATTACATAGTAACAGGTTTAATGTATTCCTCCCTATTCTAGTGACTGTGAAGTTGTGGTTCTGTATAGAAGCATTACATAGTAACAGGTTTAATGTAAGCCTCCCTATTCTAGTGACTGTGAAGTTGTGGTTCTGTATAGAAGCATTACATAGTAACAGGTTTAATGTATTCCTCCCTATTCTAGTGACTGTGAAGTTGTGGTTCTGTATAGAAGCATTACATAATAACAGGTTTATTGTATTCCTCCCTATTCTAGTGACTGTGAAGTTGTGGTTCTGTATAGAAGCATTATAAAGTAACAGGTTTAATGTATTCCTCCCTATTCTAGTGACTGTGAAGTTGTGGTTCTGTATAGAAGCATTACATAGTAACAGGTTTATTGTATTCCTCCCTATTCTAGTGACTGTGAAGTTGAGGTTCTGTATAGAAGCATTACATAGTAACAGGTTTAATGTATTCCTCCCTATTCTAGTGACTGTGAAGTTGTGGTTCTGTATAGAAGCATTACATAGTAACAGGTTTATTGTATTCCTCCCTATTCTAGTGACTGTGAAGTTGAGGTTCTGTATAGAAGCATTACATAGTAACAGGTTTAATGTATTCCTCCCTATTCTAGTGACTGTGAAGTTGAGGTTCTGTATAGAAGCATTACATAGTAACAGGTTTATTGTATTCCTCCCTATTCTAGTGACTGTGAAGTTGAGGTTCTGTATAGAAGCATTACATAGTAACAGGTTTAATGTATTCCTCCCTATTCTAGTGACTGTGAAGTTGAGGTCCTGTATAGAAGCATTACATAGTAACAGGTTTATTTATATTCCTCCCTATTCTAGTGACTGTGAAGTTGAGGTTCTGTATAGAAGCATTACATAGTAACAGGTTTATTGTATTCCTGCCTATTCTAGTGACTGTGAAGTTGTGGTTCTGTATAGAAGCATTACATAGTAACAGGTTTAATGTATTCCTCCCTATTCTAGTGACTGTGAAGTTGAGGTTCTGTATAGAAGCATTACATAGTAACAGGTTTAATGTAAGCCTCCCTATTCTAGTGACTGTGAAGTTGTGGTTCTGTATAGAAGCATTACATAGTAACAGGTTTAATGTATTCCTCCCTATTCTAGTGACTGTGAAGTTGTGGTTCTGTATAGAAGCATTACATAGTAACAGGTTTAATGTATTCCTCCCTATTCTAGTGACTGTGAAGTTGAGGTTCTGTATAGAAGCATTACATAGTAACAGGTTTAATGTATTCCTCCCTATTCTAGTGACTGTGAAGTTGTGGTTCTGTATAGAAGCATTACATAGTAACAGGTTTAATGTATTCCTCCCTATTCTAGTGACTGTAAAGTTGTGGTTCTGTATAGAAGCATTACATAGTAACAGGTTTAATGTAAGCCTCCCTATTCTAGTGACTGTGAAGTTGTGGTTCTGTATAGAAGCATTATAAAGTAACAGGTTTAATGTATTCCTCCCTATTCTAGTGACTGTGAAGTTGAGGTTCTGTATAGAAGCATTACATAGTAACAGGTTTAATGTATTCCTCCCTATTCTAGTGACTGTGAAGTTGTGGTTCTGTATAGAAGCATTATAAAGTAACAGGTTTAATGTATTCCTCCCTATTCTAGTGACTGTAAAGTTGTGGTTCTGTATAGAAGCATTACATAGTAACAGGTTTAATGTAAGCCTCCCTATTCTAGTGACTGTGAAGTTGTGGTTCTGTATAGAAGCATTACATAGTAACAGGTTTAATGTATTCCTCCCTATTCTAGTGACTGTGAAGTTGTGGTTCTGTATAGAAGCATTACATAGTAACAGGTTTAATGTATTCCTCCCTATTCTAGTGACTGTGAAGTTGTGGTTCTGTATAGAAGCATTACATAGTAACAGGTTTATTGTATTCCTCCCTATTCTAGTGACTGTGAAGTTGTGGTTCTGTATAGAAGCATTACATAGTAACAGGTTTATTGTATTCCTCCCTATTCTAGTGACTGTTAAGTTGTGGTTCTGTATAGAAGCATTACATAGTAACAGGTTTATTGTATTCCTCCCTATTCTAGTGACTGTGAAGTTGTGGTTCTGTATAGAAGCATTACAAAGTAACAGGTTTAATGTATTCCTCCATATTCTAGTGACAATGAAGTTGTGGTTCTGTATAGAAGCATTACATAGTAACAGGTTTAATGTATTCCTCCCTATTCTAGTGACTGTGAAGTTGTGGTTCTGTATAGAAGCATTACATAGTAACAGGTTTAATGTATTCCTCCCTATTCTAGTGACTGTGAAGTTGTGGTTCTGTATAGAAGCATTACAAAGTAACAGGTTTAATGTATTCCTCCCTATTCTGAAGTGACTGTGAAGTTGTGGTTCTGTATAGAAGCATTACATAGTAACAGGTTTAATGTATTCCTCCCTATTCTAGTGACTGTGAAGTTGTGGTTCTGTATAGAAGCATTATAAAGTAACAGGTTTAATGTATTCCTCCCTATTCTAGTGACTGTGAAGTTGTGGTTCTGTATAGAAGCATTACATAGTAACAGGTATTCCTCCCTATTCTAGTGACTGTGAAGTTGTGGTTCTGTATAGAAGCATTATAAAGTAACAGGTTTAATGTATTCCTCCCTATTCTAGTGACTGTGAAGTTGTGGTTCTGTATAGAAGCATTACATAGTAACAGGTTTAATGTATTCCTCCCTATTCTAGTGACTGTGAAGTTGTGGTTCTGTATAGAAGCATTATAAAGTAACAGGTTTAATGTATTCCTCCCTATTCTAGTGACTGTGAAGTTGAGGTTCTGTATAGAAGCATTATAAAGTAACAGGTTTAATGTATTCCTCCCTATTCTAGTGACTGTGAAGTTGTGGTTCTGTATAGAAGCATTACATAGTAACAGGTTTAATGTATTCCTCCCTATTCTAGTGACTGTGAAGTTGTGGTTCTGTATAGAAGCATTACATAGTAACAGGTTTATTGTATTCCTCCCTATTCTAGTGACTGTGAAGTTGAGGTTCTGTATAGAAGCATTATAAAGTAACAGGTTTAATGTATTCCTCCCTATTCTAGTGACTGTGAAGTTGTGGTTCTGTATAGAAGCATTACATAGTAACAGGTTTAATGTATTCCTCCCTATTCTAGTGACTGTGAAGTTGAGGTTCTGTATAGAAGCATTACATAGTAACAGGTTTAATGTATTCCTCCCTATTCTAGTGACTGTGAAGTTGTGGTTCTGTATAGAAGCATTACATAGTAACAGGTTTAATGTATTCCTCCCTATTCTAGTGACTGTGAAGTTGAGGTTCTGTATAGAAGCATTACAAAGTAACAGGTTTATTGTATTCCTCCCTATTCTAGTGACTGTTAAGTTGTGGTTCTGTATAGAAGCATTATAAAGTAACAGGTTTAATGTATTCCTCCCTATTCTAGTGACTGTGAAGTTGTGGTTCTGTATAGAAGCATTACATAGTAACAGGTTTAATGTATTCCTCCCTATTCTAGTGACTGTGAAGTTGTGGTTCTGTATAGAAGCATTACATAGTAACAGGTTTATTGTATTCCTCCCTATTCTAGTGACTGTGAAGTTGTGGTTCTGTATAGAAGCATTACATAGTAACAGGTATTCCTCCCTATTCTAGTGACTGTGAAGTTGTGGTTCTGTATAGAAGCATTACATAGTAACAGGTTTAATGTATTCCTCCCTATTCTAGTGACTGTAAAGTTGTGGTTCTGTATAGAAGCATTACATAGTAACAGGTTTAATGTATTCCTCCCTATTCTAGTGACTGTAAAGTTGTGGTTCTGTATAGAAGCATTACATAATAACAGGTTTATTGTATTCCTCCCTATTCTAGTGACTGTTAAGTTGTGGTTCTGTATAGAAGCATTACATAATAACAGGTTTATTGTATTCCTCCCTATTCTAGTGACTGTTAAGTTGTGGTTCTGTATAGAAGCATTATAAAGTAACAGGTTTAATGTATTCCTCCCTATTCTAGTGACTGTGAAGTTGTGGTTCTGTATAGAAGCATTACATAATAACAGGTTTATTGTATTCCTCCCTATTCTAGTGACTGTTAAGTTGTGGTTCTGTATAGAAGCATTATAAAGTAACAGGTTTAATGTATTCCTCCCTATTCTAGTGACTGTGAAGTTGTGGTTCTGTATAGAAGCATTACATAATAACAGGTTTATTGTATTCCTCCCTATTCTAGTGACTGTTAAGTTGTGGTTCTGTATAGAAGCATTATAAAGTAACAGGTTTAATGTATTCCTCCCTATTCTAGTGACTGTGAAGTTGTGGTTCTGTATAGAAGCATTACATAATAACAGGTTTATTGTATTCCTCCCTATTCTAGTGACTGTTAAGTTGTGGTTCTGTATAGAAGCATTATAAAGTAACAGGTTTAATGTATTCCTCCCTATTCTAGTGACTGTGAAGTTGTGGTTCTGTATAGAAGCATTACATAATAACAGGTTTATTGTATTCCTCCCTATTCTAGTGACTGTTAAGTTGTGGTTCTGTATAGAAGCATTATAAAGTAACAGGTTTAATGTATTCCTCCCTATTCTAGTGACTGTGAAGTTGTGGTTCTGTATAGAAGCATTACATAATAACAGGTTTATTGTATTCCTCCCTATTCTAGTGACTGTTAAGTTGTGGTTCTGTATAGAAGCATTATAAAGTAACAGGTTTAATGTATTCCTCCCTATTCTAGTGACTGTGAAGTTGTGGTTCTGTATAGAAGCATTACATAGTAACAGGTTTAATGTATTCCTCCCTATTCTAGTGACTGTGAAGTTGTGGTTCTGTATAGAAGCATTACATAGTAACAGGTTTATTGTATTCCTCCCTATTCTAGTGACTGTGAAGTTGTGGTTCTGTATAGAAGCATTACATAGTAACAGGTATTCCTCCCTATTCTAGTGACTGTGAAGTTGTGGTTCTGTATAGAAGCATTACATAGTAACAGGTTTAATGTATTCCTCCCTATTCTAGTGACTGTAAAGTTGTGGTTCTGTATAGAAGCATTACATAGTAACAGGTTTAATGTATTCCTCCCTATTCTAGTGACTGTAAAGTTGTGGTTCTGTATAGAAGCATTACATAGTAACAGGTTTAATGTATTCCTCCCTATTCTAGTGACTGTGAAGTTGTGGTTCTGTATAGAAGCATTACAAAGTAACAGGTTTAATGTATTCCTCCCTATTCTAGTGACTGTGAAGTTGTGGTTCTGTATAGAAGCATTACATAGTAACAGGTATTCCTCCCTATTCTAGTGACTGTGAAGTTGTGGTTCTGTATAGAAGCATTACATAGTAACAGGTTTATTGTATTCCTCCCTATTCTGAAGTGACTGTGAAGTTGTGGTTCTGTATAGAAGCATTACATAGTAACAGGTTTAATGTATTCCTCCCTATTCTAGTGACTGTGAAGTTGTGGTTCTGTATAGAAGCATTACATAGTAACAGGTTTAATGTATTCCTCCCTATTCTGAAGTGACTGTGAAGTTGTGGTTCTGTATAGAAGCATTACATAGTAACAGGTTTAATGTATTCCTCCCTATTCTAGTGACTGTAAAGTTGTGGTTCTGTATAGAAGCATTACATAGTAACAGGTTTAATGTATTCCTCCCTATTCTAGTGACTGTGAAGTTGAGGTTCTGTATAGAAGCATTACATAGTAACAGGTTTATTGTATTCCTCCCTATTCTAGTGACTGTGAAGTTGAGGTTCTGTATAGAAGCATTATAAAGTAACAGGTTTATTGTATTCCTCCCTATTCTAGTGACTGTGAAGTTGAGGTTCTGTATAGAAGCATTATAAAGTAACAGGTTTAATGTATTCCTCCCTATTCTAGTGACTGTGAAGTTGTGGTTCTGTATAGAAGCATTATAAAGTAACAGGTTTAATGTATTCCTCCCTATTCTAGTGACTGTGAAGTTGTGGTTCTGTATAGAAGCATTACATAGTAACAGGTTTAATGTATTCCTCCCTATTCTAGTGACTGTGAAGTTGTGGTTCTGTATAGAAGCATTATAAAGTAACAGGTTTAATGTATTCCTCCCTATTCTAGTGACTGTGAAGTTGTGGTTCTGTATAGAAGCATTACATAGTAACAGGTTTAATGTATTCCTCCCTATTCTAGTGACTGTGAAGTTGAGGTTCTGTATAGAAGCATTACATAGTAACAGGTTTAATGTATTCCTCCCTATTCTAGTGACTGTGAAGTTGTGGTTCTGTATAGAAGCATTACATAGTAACAGGTTTATTGTATTCCTCCCTATTCTAGTGACTGTGAAGTTGTGGTTCTGTATAGAAGCATTACATAGTAACAGGTTTATTGTAAGCCTCCCTATTCTAGTGACTGTGAAGTTGAGGTTCTGTATAGAAGCATTACATAGTAACAGGTTTAATGTATTCCTCCCTATTCTAGTGACTGTAAAGTTGTGGTTCTGTATAGAAGCATTACAAAGTAACAGGTTTAATGTATTCCTCCCTATTCTAGTGACTGTGAAGTTGAGGTTCTGTATAGAAGCATTACATAGTAACAGGTTTATTGTATTCCTCCCTATTCTAGTGACTGTGAAGTTGTGGTCCTGTATAGAAGCATTACATAGTAACAGGTTTAATGTATTCCTCCCTATTCTAGTGACTGTGAAGTTGTGGTTCTGTATAGAAGCATTACATAGTAACAGGTTTAATGTATTCCTCCCTATTCTAGTGACTGTGAAGTTGTGGTTCTGTATAGAAGCATTACATAGTAACAGGTTTAATGTATTCCTCCCTATTCTAGTGACCATGAAGTTGTGGTCCTGTATAGAAGCATTATAAAGTAACAGGTTTAATGTATTCCTCCCTATTCTAGTGACTGTGAAGTTGTGGTTCTGTATAGAAGCATTACATAGTAACAGGTTTATTGTATTCCTCCCTATTCTAGTGACTGTGAAGTTGTGGTCCTGTATAGAAGCATTACATAGTAACAGGTTTAATGTATTCCTCCCTATTCTAGTGACTGTGAAGTTGTGGTTCTGTATAGAAGCATTACATAGTAACAGGTTTAATGTATTCCTCCCTATTCTAGTGACTGTGAAGTTGTGGTTCTGTATAGAAGCATTACATAGTAACAGGTTTAATGTATTCCTCCCTATTCTAGTGACCATGAAGTTGTGGTCCTGTATAGAAGCATTATAAAGTAACAGGTTTAATGTATTCCTCCCTATTCTAGTGACTGTGAAGTTGTGGTTCTGTATAGAAGCATTACATAGTAACAGGTTTATTGTATTCCTCCCTATTCTAGTGACTGTGAAGTTGTGGTCCTGTATAGAAGCATTACATAGTAACAGGTTTATTGTATTCCTCCCTATTCTAGTGACTGTGAAGTTGAGGTTCTGTATAGAAGCATTATAAAGTAACAGGTTTAATGTAAGCCTCCCTATTCTAGTGACTGTGAAGTTGTGGTTCTGTATAGAAGCATTATAAAGTAACAGGTTTAATGTAAGCCTCCCTATTCTAGTGACTGTGAAGTTGAGGTTCTGTATAGAAGCATTATAAAGTAACAGGTTTATTGTAAGCCTCCCTATTCTAGTGACTGTGAAGTTGTGGTTCTGTATAGAAGCATTACATAGTAACAGGTTTATTGTATTCCTCCCTATTCTAGTGACTGTGAAGTTGTGGTTCTGTATAGAAGCATTACATAGTAACAGGTTTAATGTATTCCTCCCTATTCTAGTGACTGTGAAGTTGTGGTTCTGTATAGAAGCATTACATAGTAACAGGTTTATTGTATTCCTCCCTATTCTAGTGACTGTGAAGTTGTGGTTCTGTATAGAAGCATTACAAAGTAACAGGTTTATTGTATTCCTCCCTATTCTAGTGACTGTGAAGTTGAGGTTCTGTATAGAAGCATTATAAAGTAACAGGTTTATTGTAAGCCTCCCTATTCTAGTGACTGTGAAGTTGTGGTTCTGTATAGAAGCATTACAAAGTAACAGGTTTATTGTATTCCTCCCTATTCTAGTGACTGTGAAGTTGAGGTTCTGTATAGAAGCATTACATAGTAACAGGTTTATTGTATTCCTCCCTATTCTAGTGACTGTGAAGTTGTGGTTCTGTATAGAAGCATTACATAGTAACAGGTTTATTGTATTCCTCCCTATTCTAGTGACTGTGAAGTTGAGGTTCTGTATAGAAGCATTACATAGTAACAGGTTTATTGTAAGCCTCCCTATTCTAGTGACTGTGAAGTTGTGGTTCTGTATAGAAGCATTACATAGTAACAGGTTTAATGTAAGCCTCCCTATTCTAGTGACTGTGAAGTTGTGGTTCTGTATAGAAGCATTACATAGTAACAGGTTTAATGTATTCCTCCCTATTCTAGTGACTGTGAAGTTGAGGTCCTGTATAGAAGCATTACATAGTAACAGGTTTAATGTATTCCTCCCTATTCTAGTGACTGTGAAGTTGTGGTTCTGTATAGAAGCATTACATAGTAACAGGTTTAATGTAAGCCTCCCTATTCTAGTGACTGTGAAGTTGTGGTTCTGTATAGAAGCATTACATAGTAACAGGTTTATTGTATTCCTCCCTATTCTAGTGACTGTGAAGTTGAGGTTCTGTATAGAAGCATTACATAGTAACAGGTTTAATGTAAGCCTCCCTATTCTAGTGACTGTGAAGTTGTGGTTCTGTATAGAAGCATTACAAAGTAACAGGTTTATTGTATTCCTCCCTATTCTAGTGACTGTGAAGTTGAGGTTCTGTATAGAAGCATTACATAGTAACAGGTTTAATGTAAGCCTCCCTATTCTAGTGACTGTGAAGTTGTGGTTCTGTATAGAAGCATTACAAAGTAACAGGTTTATTGTATTCCTCCCTATTCTAGTGACTGTGAAGTTGAGGTTCTGTATAGAAGCATTACATAGTAACAGGTTTAATGTAAGCCTCCCTATTCTAGTGACTGTGAAGTTGTGGTTCTGTATAGAAGCATTACAAAGTAACAGGTTTATTGTATTCCTCCCTATTCTAGTGACTGTGAAGTTGAGGTTCTGTATAGAAGCATTACATAGTAACAGGTTTAATGTAAGCCTCCCTATTCTAGTGACTGTGAAGTTGTGGTTCTGTATAGAAGCATTACATAGTAACAGGTTTAATGTATTCCTCCCTATTCTAGTGACTGTGAAGTTGAGGTCCTGTATAGAAGCATTACATAGTAACAGGTTTAATGTATTCCTCCCTATTCTAGTGACTGTGAAGTTGTGGTTCTGTATAGAAGCATTACATAGTAACAGGTTTAATGTAAGCCTCCCTATTCTAGTGACTGTGAAGTTGTGGTTCTGTATAGAAGCATTACATAGTAACAGGTTTATTGTATTCCTCCCTATTCTAGTGACTGTGAAGTTGTGGTTCTGTATAGAAGCATTATAAAGTAACAGGTTTAATGTATTCCTCCCTATTCTAGTGACTGTGAAGTTGTGGTTCTGTATAGAAGCATTACATAGTAACAGGTTTATTGTATTCCTCCCTATTCTAGTGACTGTGAAGTTGTGGTTCTGTATAGAAGCATTACAAAGTAACAGGTTTATTGTATTCCTCCCTATTCTAGTGACTGTGAAGTTGAGGTTCTGTATAGAAGCATTACATAGTAACAGGTTTATTGTATTCCTCCCTATTCTGAACTGACTGTGAAGTTGTGGTTCTGTATAGAAGCATTACAAAGTAACAGGTTTATTGTATTCCTCCCTATTCTAGTGACTGTGAAGTTGTGGTTCTGTATAGAAGCATTACATAGTAACAGGTTTATTGTAAGCCTCCCTATTCTGAAGTGACTGTGAAGTTGTGGTTCTGTATAGAAGCATTATAAAGTAACAGGTTTAATGTATTCCTCCCTATTCTAGTGACTGTGAAGTTGTGGTTCTGTATAGAAGCATTACATAGTAACAGGTTTAATGTATTCCTCCCTATTCTAGTGACTGTGAAGTTGAGGTTCTGTATAGAAGCATTACATAGTAACAGGTTTAATGTATTCCTCCCTATTCTAGTGACTGTGAAGTTGAGGTTCTGTATAGAAGCATTACATAGTAACAGGTTTATTGTATTCCTCCCTATTCTAGTGACTGTGAAGTTGTGGTTCTGTATAGAAGCATTACAAAGTAACAGGTTTATTGTAAGCCTCCCTATTCTAGTGACTGTGAAGTTGTGGTTCTGTATAGAAGCATTACATAGTAACAGGTTTAATGTATTCCTCCCTATTCTAGTGACTGTGAAGTTGAGGTTCTGTATAGAAGCATTACAAAGTAACAGGTTTAATGTAAGCCTCCCTATTCTAGTGACTGTGAAGTTGTGGTTCTGTATAGAAGCATTACATAGTAACAGGTTTATTGTATTCCTCCCTATTCTAGTGACTGTGAAGTTGCTGTTCTGTATAGAAGCATTATAAAGTAACAGGTTTAATGTATTCCTCCCTATTCTAGTGACTGTGAAGTTGTGGTTCTGTATAGAAGCATTATAAAGTAACAGGTTTAATGTATTCCTCCCTATTCTAGTGACTGTGAAGTTGTGGTTCTGTATAGAAGCATTACAAAGTAACAGGTTTATTGTAAGCCTCCCTATTCTAGTGACTGTGAAGTTGTGGTTCTGTATAGAAGCATTACATAGTAACAGGTTTATTGTATTCCTCCCTATTCTAGTGACTGTGAAGTTGTGGTTCTGCATAGAAGCATTACATAGTAACAGGTTTAATGTATTCCTCCCTATTCTAGTGACTGTGAAGTTGTGGTTCTGTATAGAAGCATTATAAAGTAACAGGTTTATTGTAAGCCTCCCTATTCTAGTGACTGTGAAGTTGTGGTTCTGTATAGAAGCATTATAAAGTAACAGGTTTAATGTATTCCTCCCTATTCTAGTGACTGTGAAGTTGAGGTTCTGTATAGAAGCATTATAAAGTAACAGGTTTAATGTATTCCTCCCTATTCTAGAGACTGTGAAGTTGTGGTTCTGTATAGAAGCATTATAAAGTAACAGGTTTAATGTAAGCCTCCCTATTCTAGTGACTGTGAAGTTGAGGTTCTGTATAGAAGCATTATAAAGTAACAGGTTTAATGTAAGCCTCCCTATTCTAGTGACTGTTAAGTTGAGGTTCTGTATAGAAGCATTACATAGTAACAGGTTTATTGTATTCCTCCCTATTCTAGTGACTGTGAAGTTGTGGTTCTGTATAGAAGCATTACATAGTAACAGGTTTATTGTATTCCTCCCTATTCTAGTGACTGTGAAGTTGTGGTTCTGTATAGAAGCATTACATAGTAACAGGTTTAATGTATTCCTCCCTATTCTAGTGACTGTGAAGTTGAGGTTCTGTATAGAAGCATTATAAAGTAACAGGTTTATTGTAAGCCTCCCTATTCTAGTGACTGTGAAGTTGTGGTTCTGTATAGAAGCATTACATAGTAACAGGTTTAATGTAAGCCTCCCTATTCTAGTGACTGTGAAGTTGTGGTTCTGTATAGAAGCATTACATAGTAACAGGTTTAATGTATTCCTCCCTATTCTAGTGACTGTGAAGTTGTGGTTCTGTATAGAAGCATTACATAGTAACAGGTTTAATGTATTCCTCCCTATTCTAGTGACTGTGAAGTTGTGGTTCTGTATTGAAGCATTACATAGTAACAGGTTTATTGTATTCCTCCCTATTCTAGTGACTGTGAAGTTGTGGTTCCGTATAGAAGCATTACATAGTAACAGGTTTAATGTATTCCTCCCTATTCTAGTGACTGTGAAGTTGTGGTTCTGTATAGAAGCATTACATAGTAACAGGTTTATTGTAAGCCTCCCTATTCTAGTGACTGTGAAGTTGAGGTTCTGTATAGAAGCATTACATAGTAACAGGTTTAATGTATTCCTCCCTATTCTAGTGACTGTGAAGTTGTGGTTCTGTATAGAAGCATTACATAGTAACAGGTTTAATGTAAGCCTCCCTATTCTAGTGACTGTGAAGTTGTGGTTCTGTATTGAAGCATTACATAGTAACAGGTTTATTGTATTCCTCCCTATTCTAGTGACTGTGAAGTTGTGGTTCCGTATAGAAGCATTACATAGTAACAGGTTTAATGTATTCCTCCCTATTCTAGTGACTGTGAAGTTGTGGTTCTGTATAGAAGCATTACATAGTAACAGGTTTATTGTAAGCCTCCCTATTCTAGTGACTGTGAAGTTGAGGTTCTGTATAGAAGCATTACATAGTAACAGGTTTAATGTATTCCTCCCTATTCTAGTGACTGTGAAGTTGTGGTTCTGTATAGAAGCATTATAAAGTAACAGGTTTATTGTATTCCTCCCTATTCTAGTGACTGTGAAGTTGAGGTTCTGTATAGAAGCATTACATAGTAACAGGTTTAATGTATTCCTCCCTATTCTAGTGACTGTGAAGTTGTGGTTCTGTATAGAAGCATTATAAAGTAACAGGTTTATTGTATTCCTCCCTATTCTAGTGACTGTGAAGTTGAGGTTCTGTATAGAAGCATTACATAGTAACAGGTTTAATGTATTCCTCCCTATTCTAGTGACTGTGAAGTTGTGGTTCTGTATAGAAGCATTATAAAGTAACAGGTTTATTGTATTCCTCCCTATTCTAGTGACTGTGAAGTTGTGGTTCTGTATAGAAGCATTACATAGTAACAGGTTTATTGTAAGCCTCCCTATTCTAGTGACTGTGAAGTTGAGGTTCTGTATAGAAGCATTACATAGTAACAGGTTTAATGTATTCCTCCCTATTCTAGTGACTGTGAAGTTGTGGTTCTGTATAGAAGCATTATAAAGTAACAGGTTTATTGTATTCCTCCCTATTCTAGTGACTGTGAAGTTGTGGTTCTGTATAGAAGCATTACATAGTAACAGGTTTAATGTAAGCCTCCCTATTCTAGTGACTGTGAAGTTGAGGTTCTGTATAGAAGCATTACAAAGTAACAGGTTTAATGTATTCCTCCCTATTCTAGTGACTGTGAAGTTGTGGTTCTGTATAGAAGCATTACATAGTAACAGGTTTAATGTATTCCTCCCTATTCTAGTGACTGTGAAGTTGAGGTTCTGTATAGAAGCATTACAAAGTAACAGGTTTAATGTATTCCTCCCTATTCTAGTGACTGTGAAGTTGTGGTTCTGTATAGAAGCATTATAAAGTAACAGGTTTAATGTATTCCTCCCTATTCTAGTGACTGTGAAGTTGTGGTTCTGTATAGAAGCATTACATAGTAACAGGTTTATTGTATTCCTCCCTATTCTAGTGACTGTGAAGTTGTGGTTCTGTATAGAAGCATTACATAGTAACAGGTTTAATGTATTCCTCCCTATTCTAGTGACTGTGAAGTTGAGGTTCTGTATAGAAGCATTATAAAGTAACAGGTTTAATGTATTCCTCCCTATTCTAGTGACTGTGAAGTTGTGGTTCTGTATAGAAGCATTATAAAGTAACAGGTTTAATGTATTCCTCCCTATTCTAGTGACTGTGAAGTTGTAGTTCTGTATAGAAGCATTACATAGTAACAGGTTTATTGTATTCCTCCCTATTCTAGTGACTGTGAAGTTGTGGTTCTGTATAGAAGCATTATAAAGTAACAGGTTTAATGTATTCCTCCCTATTCTAGTGACTGTGAAGTTGTAGTTCTGTATAGAAGCATTACATAGTAACAGGTTTATTGTATTCCTCCCTATTCTAGTGACTGTGAAGTTGTGGTTCTGTATAGAAGCATTACATAGTAACAGGTTTAATGTATTCCTCCCTATTCTAGTGACTGTGAAGTTGTAGTTCTGTATAGAAGCATTACATAGTAACAGGTTTATTGTATTCCTCCCTATTCTAGTGACTGTGAAGTTGTAGTTCTGTATAGAAGCATTACATAGTAACAGGTTTAATGTATTCCTCCCTATTCTAGTGACTGTGAAGTTGTAGTTCTGTATAGAAGCATTACATAGTAACAGGTTTATTGTATTCCTCCCTATTCTAGTGACTGTGAAGTTGTGGTTCTGTATAGAAGCATTATAAAGTAACAGGTTTAATGTATTCCTCCCTATTCTAGTGACTGTGAAGTTGTAGTTCTGTATAGAAGCATTACATAGTAACAGGTTTATTGTATTCCTCCCTATTCTAGTGACTGTGAAGTTGTGGTTCTGTATAGAAGCATTACATAGTAACAGGTTTAATGTATTCCTCCCTATTCTAGTGACTGTGAAGTTGAGGTTCTGTATAGAAGCATTATAAAGTAACAGGTTTAATGTATTCCTCCCTATTCTAGTGACTGTGAAGTTGTGGTTCTGTATAGAAGCATTATAAAGTAACAGGTTTAATGTATTCCTCCCTATTCTAGTGACTGTGAAGTTGTAGTTCTGTATAGAAGCATTACATAGTAACAGGTTTATTGTATTCCTCCCTATTCTAGTGACTGTGAAGTTGTGGTTCTGTATAGAAGCATTATAAAGTAACAGGTTTAATGTATTCCTCCCTATTCTAGTGACTGTGAAGTTGTGGTTCTGTATAGAAGCATTATAAAGTAACAGGTATTCCTCCCTATTCTAGTGACTGTGAAGTTGTGGTTCTGTATAGAAGCATTATAAAGTAACAGGTTTATTGTATTCCTCCCTATTCTAGTGACTGTGAAGTTGTGGTTCTGTATAGAAGCATTATAAAGTAACAGGTTTAATGTATTCCTCCCTATTCTAGTGACTGTGAAGTTGTGGTTCTGTATAGAAGCATTATAAAGTAACAGGTTTAATGTATTCCTCCCTATTCTAGTGACTGTGAAGTTGTGGTTCTGTATAGAAGCATTATAAAGTAACAGGTATTCCTCCCTATTCTAGTGACTGTGAAGTTGTGGTTCTGTATAGAAGCATTATAAAGTAACAGGTTTATTGTATTCCTCCCTATTCTAGTGACTGTGAAGTTGTGGTTCTGTATAGAAGCATTATAAAGTAACAGGTTTAATGTATTCCTCCCTATTCTAGTGACTGTGAAGTTGTGGTTCTGTATAGAAGCATTATAAAGTAACAGGTTTAATGTATTCCTCCCTATTCTAGTGACTGTGAAGTTGCTGTTCTGTATAGAAGCATTATAAAGTAACAGGTTTAATGTATTCCTCCCTATTCTAGTGACTGTGAAGTTGTGGTTCTGTATAGAAGCATTATAAAGTAACAGGTTTAATGTATTCCTCCCTATTCTAGTGACTGTGAAGTTGTGGTTCTGTATAGAAGCATTACAAAGTAACAGGTTTAATGTATTCCTCCCTATTCTAGTGACTGTGAAGTTGTGGTTCTGTATAGAAGCATTATAAAGTAACAGGTTTAATGTATTCCTCCCTATTCTAGTGACTGTGAAGTTGTGGTTCTGTATAGAAGCATTATAAAGTAACAGGTTTATTGTATTCCTCCCTATTCTAGTGACTGTGAAGTTGTGGTTCTGTATAGAAGCATTACATAGTAACAGGTTTAATGTATTCCTCCCTATTCTAGTGACTGTTAAGTTGTGGTTCTGTATAGAAGCATTATAAAGTAACAGGTTTAATGTATTCCTCCCTATTCTAGTGACTGTGAAGTTGTGGTTCTGTATAGAAGCATTACAAAGTAACAGGTTTAATGTATTCCTCCCTATTCTAGTGACTGTGAAGTTGTGGTTCTGTATAGAAGCATTACAAAGTAACAGGTTTAATGTATTCCTCCCTATTCTAGTGACTGTTAAGTTGAGGTTCTGTATAGAAGCATTACAAAGTAACAGGTTTAATGTATTCCTCCCTATTCTAGTGACTGTTAAGTTGTGGTTCCGTATAGAAGCATTATAAAGTAACAGGTTTATTGTATTCCTCCCTATTCTAGTGACTGTGAAGTTGTGGTTCTGTATAGAAGCATTATAAAGTAACAGGTTTAATGTATTCCTCCCTATTCTAGTGACTGTTAAGTTGTGGTTCTGTATAGAAGCATTATAAAGTAACAGGTTTATTGTATTCCTCCCTATTCTAGTGACTGTGAAGTTGTGGTTCTGTATAGAAGCATTATAAAGTAACAGGTTTAATGTATTCCTCCCTATTCTAGTGACTGTTAAGTTGTGGTTCTGTATAGAAGCATTATAAAGTAACAGGTTTAATGTATTCCTCCCTATTCTAGTGACTGTTAAGTTGTGGTTCTGTATAGAAGCATTATAAAGTAACAGGTTTAATGTATTCCTCCCTATTCTAGTGACTGTGAAGTTGTGGTTCTGTATAGAAGCATTACAAAGTAACAGGTTTAATGTATTCCTCCCTATTCTAGTGACTGTGAAGTTGTGGTTCTGTATAGAAGCATTATAAAGTAACAGGTTTAATGTATTCCTCCCTATTCTAGTGACTGTGAAGTTGTGGTTCTGTATAGAAGCATTATAAAGTAACAGGTTTATTGTATTCCTCCCTATTCTAGTGACTGTGAAGTTGTGGTTCTGTATAGAAGCATTACATAGTAACAGGTTTAATGTATTCCTCCCTATTCTAGTGACTGTTAAGTTGTGGTTCTGTATAGAAGCATTATAAAGTAACAGGTTTAATGTATTCCTCCCTATTCTAGTGACTGTGAAGTTGTGGTTCTGTATAGAAGCATTACAAAGTAACAGGTTTAATGTATTCCTCCCTATTCTAGTGACTGTGAAGTTGTGGTTCTGTATAGAAGCATTATAAAGTAACAGGTTTAATGTATTCCTCCCTATTCTAGTGACTGTGAAGTTGTGGTTCTGTATAGAAGCATTATAAAGTAACAGGTTTATTGTATTCCTCCCTATTCTAGTGACTGTTAAGTTGTGGTTCTGTATAGAAGCATTATAAAGTAACAGGTTTAATGTATTCCTCCCTATTCTAGTGACTGTTAAGTTGAGGTTCTGTATAGAAGCATTATAAAGTAACAGGTTTAATGTATTCCTCCCTATTCTAGTGACTGTGAAGTTGAGGTTCTGTATAGAAGCATTACAAAGTAACAGGTTTATTGTATTCCTCCCTATTCTAGTGACTGTGAAGTTGAGGTTCTGTATAGAAGCATTACATAGTAACAGGTTTAATGTATTCCTCCCTATTCTAGTGACTGTGAAGTTGAGGTTCTGTATAGAAGCATTACATAGTAACAGGTTTAATGTAAGCCTCCCTATTCTAGTGACTGTGAAGTTGAGGTTCTGTATAGAAGCATTACAAAGTAACAGGTTTAATGTAAGCCTCCCTATTCTAGTGACTGTGAAGTTGTGGTTCTGTATAGAAGCATTGCATAGTAACAGGTTTATTGTATTCCTCCCTATTCTAGTGACTGTGAAGTTGTGGTTCTGTATAGAAGCATTATAAAGTAACAGGTTTATTGTATTCCTCCCTATTCTAGTGACTGTGAAGTTGAGGTTCTGTATAGAAGCATTACATAGTAACAGGTTTATTGTATTCCTCCCTATTCTAGTGACTGTGAAATTGTGGTTCTGTATAGAAGCATTACATAGTAACATGTTTATTGTAAGCCTCCCTATTCTAGTGACTGTGAAGTTGTGGTTCTGTATAGAAGCATTACATAGTAACAGGTTTATTGTATTCCTCCCTATTCTAGTGACTGTGAAGTTGTGGTTCTGTATAGAAGCATTACATAGTAACAGGTTTAATGTATTCCTCCCTATTCTAGTGACTGTGAAGTTGTGGTTCTGTATAGAAGCATTATAAAGTAACAGGTTTAATGTAAGCCTCCCTATTCTAGTGACTGTGAAGTTGAGGTTCTGTATAGAAGCATTACATAGTAACAGGTTTATTGTATTCCTCCCTATTCTAGTGACTGTGAAGTTGTGGTTCTGTATAGAAGCATTACATAGTAACAGGTTTAATGTATTCCTCCCTATTCTAGTGACTGTGAAGTTGTGGTTCTGTATAGAAGCATTACATAGTAACAGGTTTATTGTATTCCTCCCTATTCTAGTGACTGTGAAGTTGTGGTTCTGTATAGAAGCATTACATAGTAACAGGTTTAATGTATTCCTCCCTATTCTAGTGACTGTGAAGTTGTGGTTCTGTATAGAAGCATTACATAGTAACAGGTTTAATGTATTCCTCCCTATTCTAGTGACTGTGAAGTTGTGGTTCTGTATAGAAGCATTACATAGTAACAGGTTTAAGGTATTCCTCCCTATTCTAGTGACTGTGAAGTTGAGGTTCTGTATAGAAGCATTACATAGTAACAGGTTTAATGTATTCCTCCCTATTCTAGTGACTGTGATGTTGTGGTTCTGTATAGAAGCATTACATAGTAACAGGTTTAATGTATTCCTCCCTATTCTAGTGACTGTGAAGTTGTGGTTCTGTATAGAAGCATTACATAGTAACAGGTTTAATGTATTCCTCCCTATTCTAGTGACTGTGATGTTGTGGTTCTGTATAGAAGCATTACATAGTAACAGGTTTAATGTATTCCTCCCTATTCTAGTGACTGTGAAGTTGTGGTTCTGTATAGAAGCATTACATAGTAACAGGTTTAATGTATTCCTCCCTATTCTAGTGACTGTGAAGTTGAGGTTCTGTATAGAAGCATTATAAAGTAACAGGTTTAATGTATTCCTCCCTATTCTAGTGACTGTGAAGTTGTGGTTCTGTATAGAAGCATTACATAGTAACAGGTTTATTGTATTCCTCCCTATTCTAGTGACTGTGAAGTTGTGGTTCTGTATAGAAGCATTACATAGTAACAGGTTTAATGTATTCCTCCCTATTCTAGTGACTGTGAAGTTGAGGTTCTGTATAGAAGCATTATAAAGTAACAGGTTTAATGTATTCCTCCCTATTCTAGTGACTGTGAAGTTGTGGTTCTGTATAGAAGCATTACATAGTAACAGGTTTATTGTATTCCTCCCTATTCTAGTGACTGTGAAGTTGTGGTTCTGTATAGAAGCATTACAAAGTAACAGGTTTAATGTAAGCCTCCCTATTCTAGTGACTGTGAAGTTGTGGTTCTGTATAGAAGCATTATAAAGTAACAGGTTTAATGTATTCCTCCCTATTCTAGTGACTGTGAAGTTGTGGTTCTGTATAGAAGCATTACAAAGTAACAGGTTTAATGTAAGCCTCCCTATTCTAGTGACTGTGAAGTTGTGGTTCTGTATAGAAGCATTACAAAGTAACAGGTTTAATGTATTCCTCCCTATTCTAGTGACTGTGAAGTTGAGGTTCTGTATAGAAGCATTACATAGTAACAGGTTTAATGTATTCCTCCCTATTCTAGTGACTGTGAAGTTGAGGTTCTGTATAGAAGCATTACATAGTAACAGGTTTAATGTAAGCCTCCCTATTCTAGTGACTGTGAAGTTGTGGTTCTGTATAGAAGCATTACATAGTAACAGGTTTAATGTATTCCTCCCTATTCTAGTGACTGTGAAGTTGTGGTTCTGTATAGAAGCATTACATAGTAACAGGTTTAATGTATTCCTCCCTATTCTAGTGACTGTGAAGTTGTGGTTCTGTATAGAAGCATTATAAAGTAACAGGTTTAATGTATTCCTCCCTATTCTAGTGACTGTGAAGTTGTGGTTCTGTATAGAAGCATTATAAAGTAACAGGTTTAATGTATTCCTCCCTATTCTAGTGACTGTGAAGTTGAGGTTCTGTATAGAAGCATTACATAGTAACAGGTTTAATGTATTCCTCCCTATTCTAGTGACTGTGAAGTTGAGGTTCTGTATAGAAGCATTACATAGTAACATGTTTAATGTAAGCCTCCCTATTCTAGTGACTGTGAAGTTGTGGTTCTGTATAGAAGCATTACATAGTAACAGGTTTATTGTATTCCTCCCTATTCTAGTGACTGTGAAGTTGTGGTTCTGTATAGAAGCATTACATAGTAACAGGTTTAATGTATTCCTCCCTATTCTAGTGACTGTGAAGTTGTGGTTCTGTATAGAAGCATTATAAAGTAACAGGTTTAATGTATTCCTCCCTATTCTAGTGACTGTGAAGTTGAGGTTCTGTATAGAAGCATTACATAGTAACAGGTTTAATGTAAGCCTCCCTATTCTAGTGACTGTGAAGTTGTGGTTCTGTATAGAAGCATTATAAAGTAACAGGTTTAATGTATTCCTCCCTATTCTAGTGACTGTGAAGTTGAGGTTCTGTATAGAAGCATTACATAGTAACAGGTTTAATGTATTCCTCCCTATTCTAGTGACTGTGAAGTTGAGGTTCTGTATAGAAGCATTACATAGTAACAGGTTTAATGTAAGCCTCCCTATTCTAGTGACTGTGAAGTTGTGGTTCTGTATAGAAGCATTACATAGTAACAGGTTTAATGTATTCCTCCCTATTCTAGTGACTGTGAAGTTGTGGTTCTGTATAGAAGCATTACATAGTAACAGGTTTAATGTATTCCTCCCTATTCTAGTGACTGTGAAGTTGTGGTTCTGTATAGAAGCATTATAAAGTAACAGGTTTAATGTATTCCTCCCTATTCTAGTGACTGTGAAGTTGTGGTTCTGTATAGAAGCATTACATAGTAACAGGTTTATTGTATTCCTCCCTATTCTAGTGACTGTGAAGTTGTGGTTCTGTATAGAAGCATTACATAGTAACAGGTTTAATGTAAGCCTCCCTATTCTAGTGACTGTGAAGTTGTGGTTCTGTATAGAAGCATTATAAAGTAACAGGTTTAATGTATTCCTCCCTATTCTAGTGACTGTGAAGTTGTGGTTCTGTATAGAAGCATTACAAAGTAACAGGTTTAATGTATTCCTCCCTATTCTAGTGACTGTGAAGTTGTGGTTCTGTATAGAAGCATTACAAAGTAACAGGTTTAATGTATTCCTCCCTATTCTAGTGACTGTGAAGTTGAGGTTCTGTATAGAAGCATTACATAGTAACAGGTTTAATGTATTCCTCCCTATTCTAGTGACTGTGAAGTTGTGGTTCTGTATAGAAGCATTATAAAGTAACAGGTTTAATGTATTCCTCCCTATTCTAGTGACTGTGAAGTTGTGGTTCTGTATAGAAGCATTACATAGTAACAGGTTTAATGTAAGCCTCCCTATTCTAGTGACTGTGAAGTTGTGGTTCTGTATAGAAGCATTATAAAGTAACAGGTTTAATGTATTCCTCCCTATTCTAGTGACTGTGAAGTTGTGGTTCTGTATAGAAGCATTACATAGTAACAGGTATTCCTCCCTATTCTAGTGACTGTGAAGTTGTGGTTCTGTATAGAAGCATTACATAGTAACAGGTTTATTGTATTCCTCCCTATTCTAGTGACTGTGAAGTTGTGGTTCTGTATAGAAGCATTACATAGTAACAGGTTTAATGTATTCCTCCCTATTCTAGTGACTGTGAAGTTGTGGTTCTGTATAGAAGCATTACAAAGTAACAGGTTTAATGTAAGCCTCCCTATTCTAGTGACTGTGAAGTTGTGGTTCTGTATAGAAGCATTATAAAGTAACAGGTTTAATGTATTCCTCCCTATTCTAGTGACTGTGAAGTTGTGGTTCTGTATAGAAGCATTACATAGTAACAGGTTTATTGTATTCCTCCCTATTCTAGTGACTGTGAAGTTGAGGTTCTGTATAGAAGCATTACAAAGTAACAGGTTTAATGTAAGCCTCCCTATTCTAGTGACTGTGAAGTTGTGGTTCTGTATAGAAGCATTATAAAGTAACAGGTTTAATGTATTCCTCCCTATTCTAGTGACTGTGAAGTTGTGGTTCTGTATAGAAGCATTACATAGTAACAGGTATTCCTCCCTATTCTAGTGACTGTGAAGTTGTGGTTCTGTATAGAAGCATTATAAAGTAACAGGTTTAATGTATTCCTCCCTATTCTAGTGACTGTGAAGTTGTGGTTCTGTATAGAAGCATTACATAGTAACAGGTTTAATGTATTCCTCCCTATTCTAGTGACTGTGAAGTTGTGGTTCTGTATAGAAGCATTACATAGTAACAGGTTTATTGTATTCCTCCCTATTCTAGTGACTGTGAAGTTGAGGTTCTGTATAGAAGCATTATAAAGTAACAGGTTTAATGTATTCCTCCCTATTCTAGTGACTGTGAAGTTGTGGTTCTGTATAGAAGCATTATAAAGTAACAGGTTTAATGTATTCCTCCCTATTCTAGTGACTGTGAAGTTGTGGTTCTGTATAGAAGCATTATAAAGTAACAGGTTTAATGTATTCCTCCCTATTCTAGTGACTGTGAAGTTGTGGTTCTGTATAGAAGCATTACATAGTAACAGGTTTATTGTATTCCTCCCTATTCTAGTGACTGTGAAGTTGTGGTTCTGTATAGAAGCATTATAAAGTAACAGGTTTAATGTATTCCTCCCTATTCTAGTGACTGTGAAGTTGAGGTTCTGTATAGAAGCATTATAAAGTAACAGGTTTAATGTATTCCTCCCTATTCTAGTGACTGTGAAGTTGTGGTTCTGTATAGAAGCATTATAAAGTAACAGGTTTAATGTATTCCTCCCTATTCTAGTGACTGTGAAGTTGTGGTTCTGTATAGAAGCATTATAAAGTAACAGGTTTAATGTATTCCTCCCTATTCTAGTGACTGTGAAGTTGTGGTTCTGTATAGAAGCATTACATAGTAACAGGTATTCCTCCCTATTCTAGTGACTGTGAAGTTGTGGTTCTGTATAGAAGCATTATAAAGTAACAGGTTTAATGTATTCCTCCCTATTCTAGTGACTGTGAAGTTGTGGTTCTGTATAGAAGCATTACATAGTAACAGGTATTCCTCCCTATTCTAGTGACTGTGAAGTTGTGGTTCTGTATAGAAGCATTACATAGTAACAGGTATTCCTCCCTATTCTAGTGACTGTGAAGTTGTGGTTCTGTATAGAAGCATTATAAAGTAACAGGTTTAATGTATTCCTCCCTATTCTAGTGACTGTGAAGTTGTGGTTCTGTATAGAAGCATTACATAGTAACAGGTATTCCTCCCTATTCTAGTGACTGTGAAGTTGAGGTTCTGTATAGAAGCATTACATAGTAACAGGTTTATTGTATTCCTCCCTATTCTAGTGACTGTGAAGTTGTGGTTCTGTATAGAAGCATTACATAGTAACAGGTTTATTGTATTCCTCCCTATTCTAGTGACTGTGAAGTTGAGGTTCTGTATAGAAGCATTATAAAGTAACAGGTTTATTGTATTCCTCCCTATTCTAGTGACTGTGAAGTTGAGGTTCTGTATAGAAGCATTACATAGTAACAGGTTTAATGTATTCCTCCCTATTCTAGTGACTGTGAAGTTGAGGTTCTGTATAGAAGCATTATAAAGTAACAGGTTTATTGTATTCCTCCCTATTCTAGTGACTGTGAAGTTGAGGTTCTGTATAGAAGCATTACATAGTAACAGGTTTAATGTATTCCTCCCTATTCTAGTGACTGTGAAGTTGTGGTTCTGTATAGAAGCATTATAAAGTAACAGGTTTAATGTATTCCTCCCTAATCTAGTGACTGTGAAGTTGTGGTTCTGTATAGAAGCATTACATAGTAACAGGTTTATTGTATTCCTCCCTATTCTAGTGACTGTGAAGTTGTGGTTCTGTATAGAAGCATTACATAGTAACAGGTATTCCTCCCTATTCTAGTGACTGTGAAGTTGTGGTTCTGTATAGAAGCATTACATAGTAACAGGTATTCCTCCCTATTCTAGTGACTGTGAAGTTGTGGTTCTGTATAGAAGCATTATAAAGTAACAGGTTTAATGTATTCCTCCCTATTCTAGTGACTGTGAAGTTGTGGTTCTGTATAGAAGCATTACATAGTAACAGGTATTCCTCCCTATTCTAGTGACTGTGAAGTTGTGGTTCTGTATAGAAGCATTACATAGTAACAGGTTTATTGTATTCCTCCCTATTCTAGTGACTGTGAAGTTGAGGTTCTGTATAGAAGCATTATAAAGTAACAGGTTTAATGTATTCCTCCCTATTCTAGTGACTGTGAAGTTGTGGTTCTGTATAGAAGTATTACATAGTAACAGGTTTATTGTAAGCCTCCCTATTCTAGTGACTGTGAAGTTGTGGTTCTGTATAGAAGCATTACATAGTAACAGGTTTAATGTATTCCTCCCTATTCTAGTGACTGTGAAGTTGTGGTTCTGTATAGAAGTATTACATAGTAACAGGTTTATTGTAAGCCTCCCTATTCTAGTGACTGTGAAGTTGTGGTTCTGTATAGAAGCATTACATAGTAACAGGTTTATTGTATTCCTCCCTATTCTAGTGACTGTGAAGTTGTGGTTCTGTATAGAAGCATTACATAGTAACAGGTTTATTATATTCCTCCCTATTCTAGTGACTGTGAAGTTGTGGTTCTGTATAGAAGCATTACATAGTAACAGGTTTATTGTATTCCTCCCTATTCTAGTGACTGTGAAGTTGTGGTTCTGTATAGAAGCATTACATAGTAACAGGTTTAATGTATTCCTCCCTATTCTAGTGACTGTGAAGTTGTGGTTCTGTATAGAAGTATTACATAGTAACAGGTTTATTGTAAGCCTCCCTATTCTAGTGACTGTGAAGTTGTGGTTCTGTATAGAAGCATTACAAAGTAACAGGTTTATTGTATTCCTCCCTATTCTAGTGACTGTGAAGTTGAGGTTCTGTATAGAAGCATTACATAGTAACAGGTTTATTGTATTCCTCCCTATTCTAGTGACTGTGAAGTTGTGGTTCTGTATAGAAGCATTACATAGTAACAGGTTTATTGTATTCCTCCCTATTCTAGTGACTGTGAAGTTGTGGTTCTGTATAGAAGCATTACATAGTAACAGGTTTAATGTATTCCTCCCTATTCTAGTGACTGTGAAGTTGTGGTTCTGTATAGAAGCATTACATAGTAACAGGTTTAATGTATTCCTCCCTATTCTAGTGACTGTGAAGTTGTGGTTCTGTATAGAAGCATTACATAGTAACAGGTTTAATGTATTCCTCCCTATTCTAGTGACTGTGAAGTTGTGGTTCTGTATAGAAGCAT
Source organism: Siphonodentalium dalli (assembly GCA_032622095.1). Lineage (NCBI taxonomy): Eukaryota > Metazoa > Mollusca > Scaphopoda > Gadilida > Siphonodentaliidae > Siphonodentalium > Siphonodentalium dalli. The sequence goes on along the minus strand of CP136068.1, from coordinate 177,554,231 downwards.
TACATAGTAACAGGTTTAATGTATTCCTCCCTATTCTAGTGACTGTGAAGTTGTGGTTCTGTATAGAAGCATTACATAGTAACAGGTATTCCTCCCTATTATAGTGACTGTGAAGTTGTGGTTCTGTATAGAAGCATTACATAGTAACAGGTTTATTGTAAGCCTCCCTATTCTAGTGACTGTGAAGTTGAGGTTCTATATAGAAGCATTACATAGTAACAGGTTTATTGTAAGCCTCCCTATTCTAGTGACTGTGAAGTTGTGGTTCTGTATAGAAGCATTACAAAGTAACAGGTTTAATGTAAGCCTCCCTATTCTAGTGACTGTGAAGTTGTGGTTCTGTATAGAAGCATTACAAAGTAACAGGTTTAATGTAAGCCTCCCTATTCTAGTGACTGTGAAGTTGAGGTTCTGTATAGAAGCATTACATAGTAACAGGTATTCCTCCCTATTCTAGTGACTGTGAAGTTGAGGTTCTGTATAGAAGCATTACATAGTAACAGGTTTATTGTATTCCTCCCTATTCTAGTGACTGTGAAGTTGTGGTTCTGTATAGAAGCATTACATAGTAACAGGTTTAATGTAAGCCTCCCTATTCTAGTGACTGTGAAGTTGTGGTTCTGTATAGAAGCATTACATAGTAACAGGTTTATTGTATTCCTCCCTATTCTAGTGACTGTGAAGTTGTGGTTCTGTATAGAAGCATTACATAGTAACAGGTTTAATGTAAGCCTCCCTATTCTAGTGACTGTGAAGTTGTGGTTCTGTATAGAAGCATTACATAGTAACATGTTTAATGTAAGCCTCCCTATTCTAGTGACTGTGAAGTTGAGGTTCTGTATAGAAGCATTACATAGTAACAGGTTTAATGTATTCCTCCCTATTCTAGTGACTGTGAAGTTGTGGTTCTGTATAGAAGCATTACATAGTAACAGGTTTATTGTATTCCTCCCTATTCTAGTGACTGTGAAGTTGTGGTTCTGTATAGAAGCATTACATAGTAACAGGTTTAATGTAAGCCTCCCTATTCTAGTGACTGTGAAGTTGTGGTTCTGTATAGAAGCATTACATAGTAACAGGTTTAATGTAAGCCTCCCTATTCTAGTGACTGTGAAGTTGAGGTTCTGTATAGAAGCATTACATAGTAACAGGTTTAATGTATTCCTCCCTATTCTAGTGACTGTGAAGTTGTGGTTCTGTATAGAAGCATTACATAGTAACAGGTTTAATGTATTCCTCCCTATTCTAGTGACTGTGAAGTTGTGGTTCTGTATAGAAGCATTACATAGTAACAGGTTTAATGTAAGCCTCCCTATTCTAGTGACTGTGAAGTTGAGGTTCTGTATAGAAGCATTACATAGTAACAGGTTTAATGTATTCCTCCCTATTCTAGTGACTGTGAAGTTGTGGTTCTGTATAGAAGCATTACATAGTAACAGGTTTAATGTATTCCTCCCTATTCTAGTGACTGTGAAGTTGTGGTTCTGTATAGAAGCATTACATAGTAACAGGTTTAATGTATTCCTCCCTATTCTAGTGACTGTGAAGTTGTGGTTCTGTATAGAAGCATTACATAGTAACAGGTTTAATGTAAGCCTCCCTATTCTAGTGACTGTGAAGTTGTGGTTCTGTATAGAAGCATTACATAGTAACAGGTTTAATGTATTCCTCCCTATTCTAGTGACTGTGAAGTTGTGGTTCTGTATAGAAGCATTACATAGTAACAGGTTTAATGTATTCCTCCCTATTCTAGTGACTGTGAAGTTGTGGTTCTGTATAGAAGCATTACATAGTAACAGGTTTAATGTAAGCCTCCCTATTCTAGTGACTGTGAAGTTGTGGTTCTGTATAGAAGCATTACATAGTAACAGGTTTAATGTAAGCCTCCCTATTCTAGTGACTGTGAAGTTGTGGTTCTGTATAGAAGCATTACATAGTAACAGGTTTAATGTATTCCTCCCTATTCTAGTGACTGTGAAGTTATGGTTCTGTATAGAAGCATTACATAGTAACAGGTTTAATGTATTCCTCCCTATTCTAGTGACTGAAGTTGTGGTTCTGTATAGAAGCATTACATAGTAACAGGTTTAATGTATTCCTCCCTATTCTAGTGACTGTGAAGTTGTGGTTCTGTATAGAAGCATTACATAGTAACAGGTTTAATGTATTCCTCCCTATTCTAGTGACTGTGAAGTTGTGGTTCTGTATAGAAGCATTACATAGTAACAGGTTTAATGTATTCCTCCCTATTCTAGTGACTGTGAAGTTGAGGTTCTGTATAGAAGCATTACATAGTAACAGGTTTAATGTATTCCTCCCTATTCTAGTGACTGTGAAGTTGTGGTTCTGTATAGAAGCATTACATAGTAACAGGTTTAATGTAAGCCTCCCTATTCTAGTGACTGTGAAGTTGTGGTTCTGTATAGAAGCATTACATAGTAACAGGTTTATTGTATTCCTCCCTATTCTAGTGACTGTGAAGTTGTGGTTCTGTATAGAAGCATTACATAGTAACAGGTTTAATGTATTCCTCCCTATTCTAGTGACTGTGAAGTTGTGGTTCTGTATAGAAGCATTACATAGTAACAGGTTTAATGTAAGCCTCCCTATTCTAGTGACTGTGAAGTTGTGGTTCTGTATAGAAGCATTACATAGTAACAGGTTTATTGTATTCCTCCCTATTCTAGTGACTGTGAAGTTGTGGTTCTGTATAGAAGCATTACATAGTAACAGGTTTATTGTAAGCCTCCCTATTCTAGTGACTGTGAAGTTGAGGTTCTGTATAGAAGCATTATAAAGTAACAGGTTTAATGTAAGCCTCCCTATTCTAGTGACTGTGAAGTTGAGGTTCTGTATAGAAGCATTATAAAGTAACAGGTTTAATGTAAGCCTCCCTATTCTAGTGACTGTGAAGTTGTGGTTCTGTATAGAAGCATTATAAAGTAACAGGTTTAATGTAAGCCTCCCTATTCTAGTGACTGTGAAGTTGTGGTTCTGTATAGAAGCATTATAAAGTAACAGGTTTAATGTAAGCCTCCCTATTCTAGTGACTGTGAAGTTGTGGTTCTGTATAGAAGCATTATAAAGTAACAGGTTTAATGTAAGCCTCCCTATTCTAGTGACTGTGAAGTTGTGGTTCTGTATAGAAGCATTATAAAGTAACAGGTTTAATGTAAGCCTCCCTATTCTAGTGACTGTGAAGTTGTGGTTCTGTATAGAAGCATTATAAAGTAACAGGTTTAAGGTATTCCTCCCTATTCTAGTGACTGTGAAGTTGTGGTTCTGTATAGAAGCATTATAAAGTAACAGGTTTAATGTAAGCCTCCCTATTCTAGTGACTGTGAAGTTGTGGTTCTGTATAGAAGCATTACATAGTAACAGGTTTAATGTATTCCTCCCTATTCTAGTGACTGTGAAGTTGTGGTTTTGTATAGAAGCATTATAAAGTAACAGGTTTAATGTAAGCCTCCCTATTCTAGTGACTGTGAAGTTGAGGTTCTGTATAGAAGCATTACATAGTAACAGGTTTATTGTAAGCCTCCCTATTCTAGTGACTGTGAAGTTGTGGTTCTGTATAGAAGCATTACATAGTAACAGGTTTAATGTAAGCCTCCCTATTCTAGTGACTGTGAAGTTGTGGTTCTGTATAGAAGCATTACATAGTAACAGGTTTAATGTAAGCCTCCCTATTCTAGTGACTGTGAAGTTGTGGTTCTGTATAGAAGCATTATAAAGTAACAGGTTTAATGTATTCCTCCCTATTCTAGTGACTGTGAAGTTGTGGTTCTGTATAGAAGCATTATAAAGTAACAGGTTTAATGTAAGCCTCCCTATTCTAGTGACTGTGAAGTTGTGGTTCTGTATAGAAGCATTATAAAGTAACAGGTTTAATGTAAGCCTCCCTATTCTAGTGACTGTGAAGTTGAGGTTCTGTATAGAAGCATTACATAGTAACAGGTTTAATGTATTCCTCCCTATTCTAGTGACTGTGAAGTTGAGGTTCTGTATAGAAGCATTACATAGTAACAGGTTTAATGTAAGCCTCCCTATTCTAGTGACTGTGAAGTTGAGGTTCTGTATAGAAGCATTACATAGTAACAGGTTTAATGTAAGCCTCCCTATTCTAGTGACTGTGAAGTTGAGGTTCTGTATAGAAGCATTACATAGTAACAGGTTTAATGTATTCCTCCCTATTCTAGTGACTGTGAAGTTGAGGTTCTGTATAGAAGCATTACATAGTAACAGGTTTAATGTAAGCCTCCCTATTCTAGTGACTGTGAAGTTGAGGTTCTGTATAGAAGCATTACATAGTAACAGGTTTAATGTATTCCTCCCTATTCTAGTGACTGTGAAGTTGAGGTTCTGTATAGAAGCATTACATAGTAACAGGTTTAATGTATTCCTCCCTATTCTAGTGACTGTGAAGTTGAGGTTCTGTATAGAAGCATTATAAAGTAACAGGTTTAATGTAAGCCTCCCTATTCTAGTGACTGTGAAGTTGAGGTTCTGTATAGAAGCATTACATAGTAACAGGTTTAATGTATTCCTCCCTATTCTAGTGACTGTGAAGTTGAGGTTCTGTATAGAAGCATTACATAGTAACAGGTTTAATGTAAGCCTCCCTATTCTAGTGACTGTGAAGTTGAGGTTCTGTATAGAAGCATTACATAGTAACAGGTTTAATGTAAGCCTCCCTATTCTAGTGACTGTGAAGTTGAGGTTCTGTATAGAAGCATTACATAGTAACAGGTTTAATGTATTCCTCCCTATTCTAGTGACTGTGAAGTTGAGGTTCTGTATAGAAGCATTACATAGTAACAGGTTTAATGTAAGCCTCCCTATTCTAGTGACTGTGAAGTTGAGGTTCTGTATAGAAGCATTACATAGTAACAGGTTTAATGTATTCCTCCCTATTCTAGTGACTGTGAAGTTGAGGTTCTGTATAGAAGCATTACATAGTAACAGGTTTAATGTATTCCTCCCTATTCTAGTGACTGTGAAGTTGAGGTTCTGTATAGAAGCATTATAAAGTAACAGGTTTAAGGTATTCCTCCCTATTCTAGTGACTGTGAAGTTGTGGTTCTGTATAGAAGCATTACATAGTAACAGGTTTAATGTATTCCTCCCTATTCTAGTGACTGTGAAGTTGAGGTTCTGTATAGAAGCATTACATAGTAACAGGTTTATTGTATTCCTCCCTATTCTAGTGACTGTGAAGTTGTGGTTCTGTATAGAAGCATTATAAAGTAACAGGTTTAAGGTATTCCTCCCTATTCTAGTGACTGTGAAGTTGTGGTTCTGTATAGAAGCATTATAAAGTAACAGGTTTAATGTAAGCCTCCCTATTCTAGTGACTGTGAAGTTGAGGTTCTGTATAGAAGCATTACATAGTAACAGGTTTATTGTAAGCCTCCCTATTCTAGTGACTGTGAAGTTGTGGTTCTGTATAGAAGCATTACATAGTAACAGGTTTATTGTATTCCTCCCTATTCTAGTGACTGTGAAGTTGTGGTTCTGTATAGAAGCATTATAAAGTAACAGGTTTAATGTAAGCCTCCCTATTCTAGTGACTGTGAAGTTGAGGTTCTGTATAGAAGCATTATAAAGTAACAGGTTTAAGGTATTCCTCCCTATTCTAGTGACTGTGAAGTTGTGGTTCTGTATAGAAGCATTATAAAGTAACAGGTTTAATGTAAGCCTCCCTATTCTAGTGACTGTGAAGTTGAGGTTCTGTATAGAAGCATTACATAGTAACAGGTTTATTGTAAGCCTCCCTATTCTAGTGACTGTGAAGTTGTGGTTCTGTATAGAAGCCTTACATAGTAACAGGTTTAATGTATTCCTCCCTATTCTAGTGACTGTGAAGTTGTTGTTCTGTATAGAAGCATTACATAGTAACAGGTTTAATGTAAGCCTCCCTATTCTAGTGACTGTGAAGTTGTGGTTCTGTATAGAAGCATTACATAGTAACAGGTTTAATGTAAGCCTCCCTATTCTAGTGACTGTGAAGTTGAGGTTCTGTATAGAAGCATTACATAGTAACAGGTTTAATGTATTCCTCCCTATTCTAGTGACTGTGAAGTTGAGGTTCTGTATAGAAGCATTATAAAGTAACAGGTTTAATGTAAGCCTCCCTATTCTAGTGACTGTGAAGTTGAGGTTCTGTATAGAAGCATTATAAAGTAACAGGTTTATTGTATTCCTCCCTATTCTAGTGACTGTGAAGTTGAGGTTCTGTATAGAAGCATTATAAAGTAACAGGTTTATTGTAAGCCTCCCTATTCTAGTGACTGTGAAGTTGTAGTTCTGTATAGAAGCATTATAAAGTAACAGGTTTAAGGTATTCCTCCCTATTCTAGTGACTGTGAAGTTGAGGTTTTGTATAGAAGCATTACATAGTAACAGGTTTAATGTAAGCCTCCCTATTCTAGTGACTGTGAAGTTGTGGTTCTGTATAGAAGCATTATAAAGTAACAGGTATTCCTCCCTATTCTAGTGACTGTGAAGTTGTGGTTCTGTATAGAAGCATTATAAAGTAACAGGTTTAATGTAAGCCTCCCTATTCTAGTGACTGTGAAGTTGAGGTTCTGTATAGAAGCATTACATAGTAACAGGTTTAAGGTATTCCTCCCTATTCTAGTGACTGTGAAGTTAAGGTTCTGTATAGAAGCATTATAAAGTAACAGGTTTATTGTATTCCTCCCTATTCTAGTGACTGTGAAGTTGTGGTTCTGTATAGAAGCATTACATAGTAACAGGTTTAATGTAAGCCTCCCTATTCTAGTGACTGTGAAGTTGTGGTTCTGTATAGAAGCATTACATAGTAACAGGTTTATTGTATTCCTCCCTATTCTAGTGACTGTGAAGTTGTGGTTCTGTATAGAAGCATTATAAAGTAACAGGTATTCCTCCCTATTCTAGTGACTGTGAAGTTAAGGTTCTGTATAGAAGCATTATAAAGTAACAGGTTTATTGTATTCCTCCCTATTCTAGTGACTGTGAAGTTGTGGTTCTGTATAGAAGCATTACATAGTAACAGGTTTATTGTATTCCTCCCTATTCTAGTGACTGTGAAGTTGTGGTTCTGTATAGAAGCATTACATAGTAACAGGTTTAATGTATTCCTCCCTATTCTAGTGACTGTGAAGTTGAGGTTCTGTATAGAAGCATTACATAGTAACAGGTTTATTGTATTCCTCCCTATTCTAGTGACTGTGAAGTTGTTGTTCTGTATAGAAGCATTACAAAGTAACAGGTTTATTGTATTCCTCCCTATTCTAGTGACTGTGAAGTTGTGGTTCTGTATAGAAGCATTACATAGTAACAGGTTTATTGTAAGCCTCCCTATTCTAGTGACTGTGAAGTTGAGGTTCTGTATAGAAGCATTACATAGTAACAGGTTTAATGTAAGCCTCCCTATTCTAGTGACTGTGAAGTTGTGGTTCTGTATAGAAGCATTACATAGTAACAGGTTTAAGGTATTCCTCCCTATTCTAGTGACTGTGAAGTTGAGGTTCTGTATAGAAGCATTACATAGTAACAGGTTTAATGTATTCCTCCCTATTCTAGTGACTGTGAAGTTGTGGTTCTGTATAGAAGCATTACATAGTAACAGGTTTAAGGTATTCCTCCCTATTCTAGTGACTGTGAAGTTGTGGTTCTGTATAGAAGCATTATAAAGTAACAGGTTTAATGTAAGCCTCCCTATTCTAGTGACTGTGAAGTTGAGGTTCTGTATAGAAGCATTACATAGTAACAGGTTTATTGTATTCCTCCCTATTCTAGTGACTGTGAAGTTGAGGTTCTGTATAGAAGCATTATAAAGTAACAGGTATTCCTCCCTATTCTAGTGACTGTGAAGTTGTGGTTCTGTATAGAAGCATTATAAAGTAACAGGTTTAATGTAAGCCTCCCTATTCTAGTGACTGTGAAGTTGAGGTTCTGTATAGAAGCATTACATAGTAACAGGTTTAAGGTATTCCTCCCTATTCTAGTGACTGTGAAGTTGTGGTTCTGTATAGAAGCATTACATAGTAACAGGTTTAATGTATTCCTCCCTATTCTAGTGACTGTGAAGTTGTGGTTCTGTATAGAAGCATTACATAGTAACAGGTTTAAGGTATTCCTCCCTATTCTAGTGACTGTGAAGTTGTGGTTCTGTATAGAAGCATTATAAAGTAACAGGTTTAATGTAAGCCTCCCTATTCTAGTGACTGTGAAGTTGAGGTTCTGTATAGAAGCATTACATAGTAACAGGTTTATTGTATTCCTCCCTATTCTGAAGTGACCATGAAGTTGAGGTCCTGTATAGAAGCATTACATAGTAACAGGTTTATTGTATTCCTCCCTATTCTAGTGACTGTGAAGTTGAGGTTCTGTATAGAAGCATTACATAATAACAGGTTTATTGTATTCCTCCCTATTCTAGTGACTGTGAAGTTGAGGTTCTGTATAGAAGCATTACATAGTAACAGGTTTAAGGTATTCCTCCCTATTCTAGTGACTGTGAAGTTGAGGTTCTGTATAGAAGCATTACATAGTAACAGGTTTATTCATATTCCTCCCTATTCTAGTGACTGTGAAGTTGAGGTTCTGTATAGAAGCATTACATAGTAACAGGTTTATTGTATTCCTCCCTATTCTAGTGACTGTGAAGTTGAGGTTCTGTATAGAAGCATTATAAAGTAACAGGTATTCCTCCCTATTCTAGTGACTGTGAAGTTGTGGTTCTGTATAGAAGCATTATAAAGTAACAGGTTTAATGTAAGCCTCCCTATTCTAGTGACTGTGAAGTTGAGGTTCTGTATAGAAGCATTATAAAGTAACAGGTTTAATGTAAGCCTCCCTATTCTAGTGACTGTGAAGTTGAGGTTCTGTATAGAAGCATTATAAAGTAACAGGTTTAATGTAAGCCTCCCTATTCTAGTGACTGTGAAGTTGAGGTTCTGTATAGAAGCATTACATAGTAACAGGTTTAAGGTATTCCTCCCTATTCTAGTGACTGTGAAGTTGAGGTTCTGTATAGAAGCATTACATAGTAACAGGTTTAATGTATTCCTCCCTATTCTAGTGACTGTGAAGTTGTGGTTCTGTATAGAAGCATTACATAGTAACAGGTTTAAGGTATTCCTCCCTATTCTAGTGACTGTGAAGTTGTGGTTCTGTATAGAAGCATTATAAAGTAACAGGTTTAATGTAAGCCTCCCTATTCTAGTGACTGTGAAGTTGAGGTTCTGTATAGAAGCATTACATAGTAACAGGTTTATTGTATTCCTCCCTATTCTAGTGACTGTGAAGTTGAGGTTCTGTATAGAAGCATTATAAAGTAACAGGTATTCCTCCCTATTCTAGTGACTGTGAAGTTGTGGTTCTGTATAGAAGCATTATAAAGTAACAGGTTTAATGTAAGCCTCCCTATTCTAGTGACTGTGAAGTTGTGGTTCTGTATAGAAGCATTACATAGTAACAGGTTTAATGTATTCCTCCCTATTCTAGTGACTGTGAAGTTGAGGTTTTGTATAGAAGCATTACAAAGTAACAGGTTTAATGTATTCCTCCCTATTCTAGTGACTGTGAAGTTGAGGTTCTGTATAGAAGCATTACATAGTAACAGGTTTAATGTAAGCCTCCCTATTCTAGTGACTGTGAAGTTGAGGTTCTGTATAGAAGCATTACATAGTAACAGGTTTAAGGTATTCCTCCCTATTCTAGTGACTGTGAAGTTGTGGTTCTGTATAGAAGCATTATAAAGTAACAGGTTTAATGTAAGCCTCCCTATTCTAGTGACTGTGAAGTTGAGGTTCTGTATAGAAGCATTACATAGTAACAGGTTTATTGTATTCCTCCCTATTCTAGTGACTGTGAAGTTGTGGTTCTGTATAGAAGCATTACATAGTAACAGGTTTAATGTAAGCCTCCCTATTCTAGTGACTGTGAAGTTGAGGTTCTGTATAGAAGCATTATAAAGTAACAGGTATTCCTCCCTATTCTAGTGACTGTGAAGTTGTGGTTCTGTATAGAAGCATTATAAAGTAACAGGTTTAATGTAAGCCTCCCTATTCTAGTGACTGTTAAGTTGTGGTCCTGTATTGAAGCATTACATAGTAACAGGTTTATTGTATTCCTCCCTATTCTAGTGACTGTGAAGTTGTGGTTCTGTATAGAAGCATTACATAGTAACAGGTTTATTGTATTCCTCCCTATTCTAGTGACTGTGAAGTTGTGGTTCTGTATAGAAGCATTACATAGTAACAGGTTTATTGTATTCCTCCCTATTCTAGTGACTGTGAAGTTGAGGTTCTGTATAGAAGCATTATAAAGTAACAGGTTTAATGTAAGCCTCCCTATTCTAGTGACTGTGAAGTTGTGGTTCTGTATAGAAGCATTATAAAGTAACAGGTTTAATGTAAGCCTCCCTATTCTAGTGACTGTGAAGTTGAGGTTCTGTATAGAAGCATTACATAGTAACAGGTTTATTGTATTCCTCCCTATTCTAGTGACTGTGAAGTTGAGGTTCTGTATAGAAGCATTACATAGTAACAGGTTTATTGTATTCCTCCCTATTCTAGTGACTGTGAAGTTGTGGTTCTGTATAGAAGCATTACATAGTAACAGGTTTAATGTATTCCTCCCTATTCTAGTGACTGTGAAGTTGTTGTTCTGTATAGAAGCATTATAAAGTAACAGGTTTATTGTATTCCTCCCTATTCTAGTGACTGTGAAGTTGAGGTTCTGTATAGAAGCATTACATAGTAACAGGTTTAATGTATTCCTCCCTATTCTAGTGACTGTGAAGTTGAGGTTCTGTATAGAAGCATTATAAAGTAACAGGTTTAATGTAAGCCTCCCTATTCTAGTGACTGTGAAGTTGTGGTTCTGTATAGAAGCATTACATAGTAACAGGTTTAATGTATTCCTCCCTATTCTAGTGACTGTGAAGTTGTGGTTCTGTATAGAAGCATTATAAAGTAACAGGTTTAATGTAAGCCTCCCTATTCTAGTGACTGTGAAGTTGTTGTTCTGTATAGAAGCATTACATAGTAACAGGTTTATTGTATTCCTCCCTATTCTAGTGACTGTGAAGTTGAGGTTCTGTATAGAAGCATTACATAGTAACAGGTTTAATGTATTCCTCCCTATTCTAGTGACTGTGAAGTTGAGGTTCTGTATAGAAGCATTACATAGTAACAGGTTTAATGTAAGCCTCCCTATTCTAGTGACTGTGAAGTTGTGGTTCTGTATAGAAGCATTATAAAGTAACAGGTTTAATGTAAGCCTCCCTATTCTAGTGACTGTGAAGTTGTGGTTCTGTATAGAAGCATTACATAGTAACAGGTTTAATGTATTCCTCCCTATTCTAGTGACTGTGAAGTTGTGGTTCTGTATAGAAGCATTATAAAGTAACAGGTTTATTGTATTCCTCCCTATTCTAGTGACTGTGAAGTTGTGGTTCTGTATAGAAGCATTACAAAGTAACAGGTTTAATGTAAGCCTCCCTATTCTAGTGACTGTGAAGTTGTTGTTCTGTATAGAAGCATTATAAAGTAACAGGTTTAATGTAAGCCTCCCTATTCTAGTGACTGTGAAGTTGTGGTTCTGTATAGAAGCATTATAAAGTAACAGGTTTAATGTAAGCCTCCCTATTCTAGTGACTGTTAAGTTGTGGTTCTGTATAGAAGCATTATAAAGTAACAGGTATTCCTCCCTATTCTAGTGACTGTGAAGTTGTGGTTCTGTATAGAAGCATTACATAGTAACAGGTTTATTGTATTCCTCCCTATTCTAGTGACTGTGAAGTTGAGGTTCTGTATAGAAGCATTACATAGTAACAGGTTTAATGTATTCCTCCCTATTCTAGTGACTGTGAAGTTGTGGTTCTGTATAGAAGCATTATAAAGTAACAGGTTTAATGTAAGCCTCCCTATTCTAGTGACTGTGAAGTTGTGGTTCTGTATAGAAGCATTACATAGTAACAGGTTTAATGTATTCCTCCCTATTCTAGTGACTGTGAAGTTGAGGTTCTGTATAGAAGCATTATAAAGTAACATGTTTAATGTAAGCCTCCCTATTCTAGTGACTGTTAAGTTGTGGTTCTGTATAGAAGCATTACATAGTAACAGGTTTATTGTATTCCTCCCTATTCTAGTGACTGTGAAGTTGAGGTTCTGTATAGAAGCATTACATAGTAACAGGTTTAATGTATTCCTCCCTATTCTAGTGACTGTGAAGTTGTGGTTCTGTATAGAAGCATTATAAAGTAACAGGTATTCCTCCCTATTCTAGTGACTGTGAAGTTGTGGTTCTGTATAGAAGCATTACATAGTAACAGGTTTATTGTATTCCTCCCTATTCTAGTGACTGTGAAGTTGAGGTTCTGTATAGAAGCATTACATAGTAACAGGTTTAATGTATTCCTCCCTATTCTAGTGACTGTGAAGTTGTGGTTCTGTATAGAAGCATTACAAAGTAACAGGTTTAATGTAAGCCTCCCTATTCTAGTGACTGTGAAGTTGAGGTTCTGTATAGAAGCATTACAAAGTAACAGGTTTAATGTATTCCTCCCTATTCTAGTGACTGTTAAGTTGTGGTTCTGTATAGAAGCATTATAAAGTAACAGGTTTAATGTATTCCTCCCTATTCTAGTGACTGTGAAGTTGTGGTTCTGTATAGAAGCATTATAAAGTAACAGGTATTCCTCCCTATTCTAGTGACTGTGAAGTTGTGGTTCTGTATAGAAGCATTATAAAGTAACAGGTTTAATGTATTCCTCCCTATTCTAGTGACTGTGAAGTTGTGGTTCTGTATAGAAGCATTATAAAGTAACAGGTTTAATGTAAGCCTCCCTATTCTAGTGACTGTGAAGTTGTGGTTCTGTATAGAAGCATTACATAGTAACAGGTTTAATGTATTCCTCCCTATTCTAGTGACTGTTAAGTTGTGGTTCTGTATAGAAGCATTATAAAGTAACAGGTTTAATGTAAGCCTCCCTATTCTAGTGACTGTGAAGTTGTGGTTCTGTATAGAAGCATTACATAGTAACAGGTTTAAGGTATTCCTCCCTATTCTAGTGACTGTTAAGTTGTGGTTCTGTATAGAAGCATTATAAAGTAACAGGTTTAATGTATTCCTCCCTATTCTAGTGACTGTGAAGTTGTGGTTCTGTATAGAAGCATTATAAAGTAACAGGTTTAATGTAAGCCTCCCTATTCTAGTGACTGTGAAGTTGTGGTTCTGTATAGAAGCATTACATAGTAACAGGTTTAATGTATTCCTCCCTATTCTAGTGACTGTGAAGTTGAGGTTCTGTATAGAAGCATTATAAAGTAACAGGTTTAAGGTATTCCTCCCTATTCTAGTGACTGTGAAGTTGTGGTTCTGTATAGAAGCATTACATAGTAACAGGTTTAAGGTATTCCTCCCTATTCTAGTGACTGTTAAGTTGTGGTTCTGTATAGAAGCATTATAAAGTAACAGGTTTAATGTATTCCTCCCTATTCTAGTGACTGTGAAGTTGTGGTTCTGTATAGAAGCATTATAAAGTAACAGGTTTAATGTAAGCCTCCCTATTCTAGTGACTGTGAAGTTGTGGTTCTGTATAGAAGCATTACATAGTAACAGGTTTAATGTATTCCTCCCTATTCTAGTGACTGTTAAGTTGTGGTTCTGTATAGAAGCATTATAAAGTAACAGGTTTAATGTAAGCCTCCCTATTCTAGTGACTGTGAAGTTGTGGTTCTGTATAGAAGCATTACATAGTAACAGGTTTAAGGTATTCCTCCCTATTCTAGTGACTGTTAAGTTGTGGTTCTGTATAGAAGCATTATAAAGTAACAGGTTTAATGTATTCCTCCCTATTCTAGTGACTGTGAAGTTGTGGTTCTGTATAGAAGCATTATAAAGTAACAGGTTTAATGTAAGCCTCCCTATTCTAGTGACTGTGAAGTTGTGGTTCTGTATAGAAGCATTACATAGTAACAGGTTTAATGTATTCCTCCCTATTCTAGTGACTGTGAAGTTGAGGTTCTGTATAGAAGCATTATAAAGTAACAGGTTTAAGGTATTCCTCCCTATTCTAGTGACTGTGAAGTTGTGGTTCTGTATAGAAGCATTATAAAGTAACAGGTTTAATGTATTCCTCCCTATTCTAGTGACTGTGAAGTTGTGGTTCTGTATAGAAGCATTACATAGTAACAGGTTTATTTATATTCCTCCCTATTCTGAAGTGACTGTGAAGTTGTGGTTCTGTATAGAAGCATTATAAAGTAACAGGTTTAATGTATTCCTCCCTATTCTAGTGACTGTGAAGTTGTGGTTCTGTATAGAAGCATTACATAGTAACAGGTTTAATGTATTCCTCCCTATTCTAGTGACTGTGAAGTTGTGGTTCTGTATAGAAGCATTACAAAGTAACAGGTTTATTGTATTCCTCCCTATTCTAGTGACTGTGAAGTTGAGGTTCTGTATAGAAGCATTACATAGTAACAGGTTTAATGTAAGCCTCCCTATTCTAGTGACTGTGAAGTTGAGGTTCTGTATAGAAGCATTACATAGTAACAGGTTTATTGTATTCCTCCCTATTCTAGTGACTGTGAAGTTGAGGTTCTGTATAGAAGCATTACATAGTAACAGGTTTATTGTATTCCTCCCTATTCTAGTGACTGTGAAGTTGAGGTTCTGTATAGAAGCATTATAAAGTAACAGGTTTAAGGTATTCCTCCCTATTCTAGTGACTGTGAAGTTGTGGTTTTGTATAGAAGCATTACATAGTAACAGGTATTCCTCCCTATTCTAGTGACTGTGAAGTTGTGGTTCTGTATAGAAGCATTATAAAGTAACAGGTTTAATGTATTCCTCCCTATTCTAGTGACTGTGAAGTTGTTGTTCTGTATAGAAGCATTATAAAGTAACAGGTTTAATGTAAGCCTCCCTATTCTAGTGACTGTGAAGTTGTGGTTCTGTATAGAAGCATTATAAAGTAACAGGTATTCCTCCCTATTCTAGTGACTGTGAAGTTGTGGTTCTGTATAGAAGCATTATAAAGTAACAGGTATTCCTCCCTATTCTAGTGACTGTGAAGTTGTGGTTCTGTATAGAAGCATTACATAGTAACAGGTTTAATGTATTCCTCCCTATTCTAGTGACTGTGAAGTTGAGGTTCTGTATAGAAGCATTATAAAGTAACAGGTTTAAGGTATTCCTCCCTATTCTAGTGACTGTGAAGTTGTGGTTCTGTATAGAAGCATTATAAAGTAACAGGTATTCCTCCCTATTCTAGTGACTATGAAGTTGTGGTTCTGTATAGAAGCATTATAAAGTAACAGGTTTAATGTATTCCTCCCTATTCTAGTGACTGTTAAGTTGTGGTTCTGTATAGAAGCATTATAAAGTAACAGGTTTATTGTATTCCTCCCTATTCTAGTGACTGTGAAGTTGTGGTTCTGTATAGAAGCATTACATAGTAACAGGTTTAATGTATTCCTCCCTATTCTAGTGACTGTTAAGTTGTGGTTCTGTATAGAAGCATTATAAAGTAACAGGTTTATTGTAAGCCTCCCTATTCTAGTGACTGTGAAGTTGAGGTTCTGTATAGAAGCATTACATAGTAACAGGTATTCCTCCCTATTCTAGTGACTGTGAAGTTGTTGTTCTGTATAGAAGCATTATAAAGTAACAGGTATTCCTCCCTATTCTAGTGACTGTGAAGTTGTTGTTCTGTATAGAAGCATTATAAAGTAACAGGTTTAATGTATTCCTCCCTATTCTAGTGACTGTGAAGTTGTGGTTCTGTATAGAAGCATTACATAGTAACAGGTTTAATGTATTCCTCCCTATTCTAGTGACTGTTAAGTTGTGGTTCTGTATAGAAGCATTATAAAGTAACAGGTTTATTGTAAGCCTCCCTATTCTAGTGACTGTGAAGTTGAGGTTCTGTATAGAAGCATTACATAGTAACAGGTATTCCTCCCTATTCTAGTGACTGTGAAGTTGTTGTTCTGTATAGAAGCATTATAAAGTAACAGGTTTAATGTATTCCTCCCTATTCTAGTGACTGTTAAGTTGTGGTTCTGTATAGAAGCATTATAAAGTAACAGGTTTATTGTATTCCTCCCTATTCTAGTGACTGTGAAGTTGTGGTTCTGTATAGAAGCATTACATAGTAACAGGTTTAATGTATTCCTCCCTATTCTAGTGACTGTTAAGTTGTGGTTCTGTATAGAAGCATTATAAAGTAACAGGTTTATTGTAAGCCTCCCTATTCTAGTGACTGTGAAGTTGAGGTTCTGTATAGAAGCATTACATAGTAACAGGTATTCCTCCCTATTCTAGTGACTGTGAAGTTGTTGTTCTGTATAGAAGCATTATAAAGTAACAGGTTTAATGTATTCCTCCCTATTCTAGTGACTGTTAAGTTGTGGTTCTGTATAGAAGCATTATAAAGTAACAGGTTTATTGTATTCCTCCCTATTCTAGTGACTGTGAAGTTGTGGTTCTGTATAGAAGCATTACATAGTAACAGGTTTAATGTATTCCTCCCTATTCTAGTGACTGTGAAGTTGTGGTTCTGTATAGAAGCATTACATAGTAACAGGTTTAATGTATTCCTCCCTATTCTAGTGACTGTTAAGTTGTGGTTCTGTATAGAAGCATTACATAATAACAGATTTAATGTAAGCCTCCCTATTCTAGTGACTGTTAAGTTGTGGTTCTGTATAGAAGCATTATAAAGTAACAGGTTTAATGTAAGCCTCCCTATTCTAGTGACTGTTAAGTTGTGGTTCTGTATAGAAGCATTACATAATAACAGGTTTAATGTAAGCCTCCCTATTCTAGTGACTGTTAAGTTGTGGTTCTGTATAGAAGCATTATAAAGTAACAGGTTTATTGTAAGCCTCCCTATTCTAGTGACTGTGAAGTTGAGGTTCTGTATAGAAGCATTACATAGTAACAGGTATTCCTCCCTATTCTAGTGACTGTGAAGTTGTTGTTCTGTATAGAAGCATTATAAAGTAACAGGTATTCCTCCCTATTCTAGTGACTGTGAAGTTGTTGTTCTGTATAGAAGCATTATAAAGTAACAGGTTTAATGTATTCCTCCCTATTCTAGTGACTGTGAAGTTGTGGTTCTGTATAGAAGCATTATAAAGTAACAGGTTTAATGTATTCCTCCCTATTCTAGTGACTGTGAAGTTGTGGTTCTGTATAGAAGCATTATAAAGTAACAGGTTTAATGTAAGCCTCCCTATTCTAGTGACTGTGAAGTTGTGGTTCTGTATAGAAGCATTACATAGTAACAGGTTTAATGTATTCCTCCCTATTCTAGTGACTGTGAAGTTGAGGTTCTGTATAGAAGCATTATAAAGTAACAGGTTTATTGTATTCCTCCCTATTCTAGTGACTGTTAAGTTGTGGTTCTGTATAGAAGCATTATAAAGTAACAGGTTTATTGTATTCCTCCCTATTCTAGTGACTGTGAAGTTGTGGTTCTGTATAGAAGCATTACATAGTAACAGGTTTAATGTATTCCTCCCTATTCTAGTGACTGTGAAGTTGTGGTTCTGTATAGAAGCATTACATAGTAACAGGTTTAATGTATTCCTCCCTATTCTAGTGACTGTGAAGTTGAGGTTCTGTATAGAAGCATTACATAGTAACAGGTATTCCTCCCTATTCTAGTGACTGTGAAGTTGTTGTTCTGTATAGAAGCATTATAAAGTAACAGGTATTCCTCCCTATTCTAGTGACTGTGAAGTTGTTGTTCTGTATAGAAGCATTATAAAGTAACAGGTTTAATGTATTCCTCCCTATTCTAGTGACTGTTAAGTTGTGGTTCTGTATAGAAGCATTATAAAGTAACAGGTTTATTGTATTCCTCCCTATTCTAGTGACTGTGAAGTTGTGGTTCTGTATAGAAGCATTACATAGTAACAGGTTTAATGTATTCCTCCCTATTCTAGTGACTGTGAAGTTGTGGTTCTGTATAGAAGCATTATAAAGTAACAGGTTTAATGTATTCCTCCCTATTCTAGTGACTGTGAAGTTGTGGTTCTGTATAGAAGCATTATAAAGTAACAGGTTTAATGTAAGCCTCCCTATTCTAGTGACTGTTAAGTTGTGGTTCTGTATAGAAGCATTATAAAGTAACAGGTATTCCTCCCTATTCTAGTGACTGTGAAGTTGTGGTTCTGTATAGAAGCATTATAAAGTAACAGGTTTAATGTATTCCTCCCTATTCTAGTGACTGTGAAGTTGTTGTTCTGTATAGAAGCATTATAAAGTAACAGGTTTATTGTAAGCCTCCCTATTCTAGTGACTGTTAAGTTGTGGTTCTGTATAGAAGCATTATAAAGTAACAGGTATTCCTCCCTATTCTAGTGACTGTGAAGTTGTGGTTCTGTATAGAAGCATTACATAGTAACAGGTATTCCTCCCTATTCTAGTGACTGTGAAGTTGTGGTTCTGTATAGAAGCATTACATAGTAACAGGTTTAATGTATTCCTCCCTATTCTAGTGACTGTGAAGTTGTGGTTCTGTATAGAAGCATTATAAAGTAACAGGTTTATTGTAAGCCTCCCTATTCTAGTGACTGTGAAGTTGTTGTTCTGTATAGAAGCATTATAAAGTAACAGGTTTAATGTATTCCTCCCTATTCTAGTGACTGTGAAGTTGAGGTTCTGTATAGAAGCATTACATAGTAACAGGTTTAATGTATTCCTCCCTATTCTAGTGACTGTGAAGTTGTTGTTCTGTATAGAAGCATTACATAGTAACAGGTTTAATGTAAGCCTCCCTATTCTAGTGACTGTGAAGTTGTGGTTCTGTATAGAAGCATTATAAAGTAACAGGTTTATTGTATTCCTCCCTATTCTAGTGACTGTGAAGTTGTGGTTCTGTATAGAAGCATTACATAGTAACAGGTTTAATGTATTCCTCCCTATTCTAGTGACTGTGAAGTTGTGGTTCTGTATAGAAGCATTATAAAGTAACAGGTTTAATGTAAGCCTCCCTATTCTAGTGACTGTGAAGTTGTGGTTCTGTATAGAAGCATTACATAGTAACAGGTTTAATGTATTCCTCCCTATTCTAGTGACTGTGAAGTTGTGGTTCTGTATAGAAGCATTATAAAGTAACAGGTTTAATGTAAGCCTCCCTATTCTAGTGACTGTGAAGTTGTGGTTCTGTATAGAAGCATTATAAAGTAACAGGTTTAATGTATTCCTCCCTATTCTAGTGACTGTGAAGTTGTGGTTCTGTATAGAAGCATTATAAAGTAACAGGTTTAATGTAAGCCTCCCTATTCTAGTGACTGTGAAGTTGTGGTTCTGTATAGAAGCATTACATAGTAACAGGTTTATTGTATTCCTCACTATTCTAGTGACTGTGAAGTTGTGGTTCTGTATAGAAGCATTACATAGTAACAGGTTTAATGTATTCCTCCCTATTCTAGTGACTGTGAAGTTGTTGTTCTGTATAGAAGCATTATAAAGTAACAGGTTTATTGTATTCCTCCCTATTCTAGTGACTGTGAAGTTGTGGTTCTGTATAGAAGCATTACAAAGTAACAGGTTTAATGTAAGCCTCCCTATTCTAGTGACTGTGAAGTTGTTGTTCTGTATAGAAGCATTATAAAGTAACAGGTTTAATGTAAGCCTCCCTATTCTAGTGACTGTGAAGTTGTGGTTCTGTATAGAAGCATTATAAAGTAACAGGTTTAATGTAAGCCTCCCTATTCTAGTGACTGTGAAGTTGTGGTTCTGTATAGAAGCATTACATAGTAACAGGTTTATTGTATTCCTCCCTATTCTAGTGACTGTGAAGTTGAGGTTCTGTATAGAAGCATTACATAGTAACAGGTTTAATGTATTCCTCCCTATTCTAGTGACTGTGAAGTTGTTGTTCTGTATAGAAGCATTATAAAGTAACAGGTTTATTGTATTCCTCCCTATTCTAGTGACTGTGAAGTTGTGGTTCTGTATAGAAGCATTACAAAGTAACAGGTTTAATGTAAGCCTCCCTATTCTAGTGACTGTGAAGTTGTTGTTCTGTATAGAAGCATTATAAAGTAACAGGTTTAATGTAAGCCTCCCTATTCTAGTGACTGTTAAGTTGTGGTTCTGTATAGAAGCATTATAAAGTAACAGGTTTAATGTAAGCCTCCCTATTCTAGTGACTGTGAAGTTGTGGTTCTGTATAGAAGCATTACATAGTAACAGGTTTATTGTATTCCTCCCTATTCTAGTGACTGTGAAGTTGAGGTTCTGTATAGAAGCATTACATAGTAACAGGTTTATTGTAAGCCTCCCTATTCTAGTGACTGTGAAGTTGTGGTTCTGTATAGAAGCATTACATAGTAGCAGGTTTATTGTATTCCTCCCTATTCTAGTGACTGTGAAGTTGAGGTTCTGTATAGAAGCATTACATAGTAACAGGTTTATTGTAAGCCTCCCTATTCTAGTGACTGTTAAGTTGAGGTTCTGTATAGAAGCATTATAAAGTAACAGGTTTAATGTAAGCCTCCCTATTCTAGTGACTGTGAAGTTGTGGTTCTGTATAGAAGCATTACATAGTAACAGGTTTATTGTATTCCTCCCTATTTTAGTGACTGTGAAGTTGTTGTTCTGTATAGAAGCATTACATAGTAACAGGTTTATTGTAAGCCTCCCTATTCTAGTGACTGTGAAGTTGTGGTTCTGTATAGAAGCATTACATAGTAACAGGTTTAATGTATTCCTCCCTATTCTAGTGACTGTGAAGTTGTGGTTCTGTATAGAAGCATTACAAAGTAACAGGTATTCCTCCCTATTCTAGTGACTGTGAAGTTGTGGTTCTGTATAGAAGCATTACATAGTAACAGGTTTAATGTATTCCTCCCTATTCTAGTGACTGTGAAGTTGTGGTTCTGTATAGAAGCATTACAAAGTAACAGGTTTAATGTAAGCCTCCCTATTCTAGTGACTGTGAAGTTGTGGTTCTGTATAGAAGCATTATAAAGTAACAGGTTTAATGTATTCCTCCCTATTCTAGTGACTGTGAAGTTGTGGTTCTGTATAGAAGCATTATAAAGTAACAGGTTTAATGTATTCCTCCCTATTCTAGTGACTGTGAAGTTGTGGTTCTGTATAGAAGCATTATAAAGTAACAGGTTTAATGTATTCCTCCCTATTCTAGTGACTGTGAAGTTGTGGTTCTGTATAGAAGCATTATAAAGTAACAGGTTTAATGTATTCCTCCCTATTCTAGTGACTGTGAAGTTGTGGTTCTGTATAGAAGCATTATAAAGTAACAGGTTTAATGTATTCCTCCCTATTCTAGTGACTGTGAAGTTGTGGTTCTGTATAGAAGCATTATAAAGTAACAGGTTTAATGTATTCCTCCCTATTCTAGTGACTGTGAAGTTGTGGTTCTGTATAGAAGCATTACATAGTAACAGGTTTAATGTAAGCCTCCCTATTCTAGTGACTGTGAAGTTGTGGTTCTGTATAGAAGCATTATAAAGTAACAGGTTTAATGTATTCCTCCCTATTCTAGTGACTGTGAAGTTGTGGTTCTGTATAGAAGCATTACATAGTAACAGGTTTAATGTAAGCCTCCCTATTCTAGTGACTGTGAAGTTGTGGTTTTGTATAGAAGCATTATAAAGTAACAGGTTTAATGTAAGCCTCCCTATTCTAGTGACTGTGAAGTTGTGGTTCTGTATAGAAGCATTACAAAGTAACAGGTTTAATGTAAGCCTCCCTATTCTAGTGACTGTGAAGTTGTGGTTCTGTATAGAAGCATTACATAGTAACAGGTTTAATGTATTCCTCCCTATTCTAGTGACTGTGAAGTTGTGGTTCTGTATAGAAGCATTACAAAGTAACAGGTATTCCTCCCTATTCTAGTGACTGTGAAGTTGTGGTTCTGTATAGAAGCATTACATAGTAACAGGTTTAATGTATTCCTCCCTATTCTAGTGACTGTGAAGTTGTGGTTCTGTATAGAAGCATTACATAGTAACAGGTTTATTGTAAGCCTCCCTATTCTAGTGACTGTGAAGTTGTGGTTCTGTATTGAAGCATTATAAAGTAACAGGTTTATTGTAAGCCTCCCTATTCTAGTGACTGTTAAGTTGAGGTTCTGTATAGAAGCATTATAAAGTAACAGGTTTAATGTATTCCTCCCTATTCTAGTGACTGTGAAGTTGTGGTTCTGTATAGAAGCATTATAAAGTAACAGGTTTAATGTATTCCTCCCTATTCTAGTGACTGTGAAGTTGTGGTTCTGTATAGAAGCATTATAAAGTAACAGGTTTAATGTATTCCTCCCTATTCTAGTGACTGTGAAGTTGTGGTTCTGTATAGAAGCATTACATAGTAACAGGTTTAATGTAAGCCTCCCTATTCTAGTGACTGTGAAGTTGTGGTTCTGTATAGAAGCATTACAAAGTAACAGGTTTAATGTAAGCCTCCCTATTCTAGTGACTGTGAAGTTATGGTTCTGTATAGAAGCATTACAAAGTAACAGGTTTAATGTAAGCCTCCCTATTCTAGTGACTGTGAAGTTGTGGTTCTGTATAGAAGCATTACAAAGTAACAGGTTTAATGTAAGCCTCCCTATTCTAGTGACTGTGAAGTTGTGGTTCTGTATAGAAGCATTACAAAGTAACAGGTTTAATGTATTCCTCCCTATTCTAGTGACTGTGAAGTTGTGGTTCTGTATAGAAGCATTACATAATAACAGGTTTAATGTATTCCTCCCTATTCTAGTGACCGTGAAGTTGAGGTCCTGTATAGAAGCATTACATAGTAACAGGTTTATTGTATTCCTCCCTATTCTAGTGACTGTGAAGTTGAGGTTCTGTATAGAAGCATTATAAAGTAACAGGTTTAATGTAAGCCTCCCTATTCTAGTGACTGTGAAGTTGTGGTTCTGTATAGAAGCATTACATAGTAACAGGTTTATTGTATTCCTCCCTATTCTAGTGACTGTGAAGTTGATGTTCTGTATAGAAGCATTATAAAGTAACAGGTTTAATATATTCCTCCCTATTCTAGTGACTGTGAAGTTGTGGTTCTGTATAGAAGCATTATAAAGTAACAGGTATTCCTCCCTATTCTAGTGACTGTGAAGTTGAGGTTCTGTATAGAAGCATTATAAAGTAACAGGTTTAATGTAAGCCTCCCTATTCTAGTGACTGTGAAGTTGTGGTTCTGTATAGAAGCATTATAAAGTAACAGGTATTCCTCCCTATTCTAGTGACTGTGAAGTTGTGGTTCTGTATAGAAGCATTACATAGTAACAGGTTTAATGTATTCCTCCCTATTCTAGTGACTGTGAAGTTGAGGTTCTGTATAGAAGCATTATAAAGTAACAGGTTTAATGTATTCCTCCCTATTCTAGTGACTGTGAAGTTGTGGTTCTGTATAGAAGCATTACATAGTAACAGGTTTAATGTATTCCTCCCTATTCTAGTGACTGTGAAGTTGAGGTTCTGTATAGAAGCATTATAAAGTAACAGGTTTAATGTATTCCTCCCTATTCTAGTGACTGTGAAGTTGTGGTTCTGTATAGAAGCATTACATAGTAACAGGTTTATTGTAAGCCTCCCTATTCTAGTGACTGTGAAGTTGAGGTTCTGTATAGAAGCATTATAAAGTAACAGGTTTATTGTAAGCCTCCCTATTCTAGTGACTGTGAAGTTGTGGTTCTGTATAGAAGCATTATAAAGTAACAGGTTTAATATATTCCTCCCTATTCTAGTGACTGTGAAGTTGTGGTTCTGTATAGAAGCATTACATAGTAACAGGTATTCCTCCCTATTCTAGTGACTGTGAAGTTGTGGTTCTGTATAGAAGCATTACATAGTAACAGGTATTCCTCCCTATTCTAGTGACTGTGAAGTTGTGGTTCTGTATAGAAGCATTACATAGTAACAGGTATTCCTCCCTATTCTAGTGACTGTGAAGTTGTGGTTCTGTATAGAAGCATTATAAAGTAACAGGTTTAATGTATTCCTCCCTATTCTAGTGACTGTGAAGTTGAGGTTCTGTATAGAAGCATTATAAAGTAACAGGTTTAATATATTCCTCCCTATTCTAGTGACTGTGAAGTTGAGGTTCTGTATAGGCAGCCTTACATAGTAACAGGTTTATTGTAAGCCTCCCTATTCTAGTGACCATGAAGTTGTGGTTCTGTATAGAAGCATTACATAGTAACAGGTTTAATGTAAGCCTCCCTATTCTAGTGACTGTGAAGTTGTGGTTCTGTATTGAAGCATTACATAGTAACAGGTTTATTGTATTCCTCCCTATTCTAGTGACTGTGAAGTTGAGGTTCTGTATAGAAGCATTACATAGTAACAGGTTTATTGTAAGCCTCCCTATTCTAGTGACTGTGAAGTTGTGGTTCTGTATTGAAGCATTACATAGTAACAGGTTTATTGTATTCCTCCCTATTCTAGTGACTGTGAAGTTGTGGTTCTGTATTGAAGCATTACATAGTAACAGGTTTATTGTATTCCTCCCTATTCTAGTGACTGTGAAGTTGAGGTTCTGTATAGAAGCATTACATAGTAACAGGTTTATTGTAAGCCTCCCTATTCTAGTGACTGTGAAGTTGTGGTTCTGTATAGAAGCATTACATAGTAACAGGTTTAATGTATTCCTCCCTATTCTAGTGACTGTGAAGTTGAGGTTCTGTATAGGCAGCCTTACATAGTAACAGGTTTATTGTAAGCCTCCCTATTCTAGTGACTGTGAAGTTGTGGTTCTGTATTGAAGCATTACATAGTAACAGGTTTAATGTAAGCCTCCCTATTCTAGTGACTGTGAAGTTGTGGTTCTGTATAGAAGCATTACATAGTAACAGGTTTAATGTAAGCCTCCCTATTCTAGTGACTGTGAAGTTGTGGTTCTGTATAGAAGCATTACATAGTAACAGGTTTAATGTATTCCTCCCTATTCTAGTGACTGTGAAGTTGAGGTTCTGTATAGAAGCATTATAAAGTAACAGGTTTAATATATTCCTCCCTATTCTAGTGACTGTGAAGTTGTGGTTCTGTATAGAAGCATTACATAGTAACAGGTTTATTGTATTCCTCCCTATTCTAGTGACTGTGAAGTTGAGGTTCTGTATAGGCAGCCTTACATAGTAACAGGTTTATTGTAAGCCTCCCTATTCTAGTGACCATGAAGTTGTGGTTCTGTATAGAAGCATTACATAGTAACAGGTTTAATGTATTCCTCCCTATTCTAGTGACTGTGAAGTTGTGGTTCTGTATTGAAGCATTACATAGTAACAGGTTTATTGTATTCCTCCCTATTCTAGTGACTGTGAAGTTGTGGTTCTGTATAGAAGCATTACATAGTAACAGGTTTAATGTATTCCTCCCTATTCTAGTGACCATGAAGTTGTGGTTCTGTATAGAAGCATTACATAGTAACAGGTTTAATGTATTCCTCCCTATTCTAGTGACTGTGAAGTTGTGGTTCTGTATTGAAGCATTACATAGTAACAGGTTTATTGTATTCCTCCCTATTCTAGTGACTGTGAAGTTGAGGTTCTGTATAGAAGCATTACATAGTAACAGGTTTAATGTATTCCTCCCTATTCTAGTGACCATGAAGTTGTGGTTCTGTATAGAAGCATTACATAGTAACAGGTTTAATGTATTCCTCCCTATTCTAGTGACTGTGAAGTTGTGGTTCTGTATTGAAGCATTACATAGTAACAGGTTTAATGTATTCCTCCCTATTCTAGTGACTGTGAAGTTGAGGTTCTGTATAGAAGCATTATAAAGTAACAGGTTTAATATATTCCTCCCTATTCTAGTGACTGTGAAGTTGTGGTTCTGTATAGAAGCATTACATAGTAACAGGTTTAATGTATTCCTCCCTATTCTAGTGACCATGAAGTTGTGGTTCTGTATAGAAGCATTACATAGTAACAGGTTTAATGTATTCCTCCCTATTCTAGTGACTGTGAAGTTGTGGTTCTGTATTGAAGCATTACATAGTAACAGGTTTAATGTATTCCTCCCTATTCTAGTGACTGTGAAGTTGAGGTTCTGTATAGAAGCATTATAAAGTAACAGGTTTAATATATTCCTCCCTATTCTAGTGACTGTGAAGTTGTGGTTCTGTATAGAAGCATTACATAGTAACAGGTTTATTGTATTCCTCCCTATTCTAGTGACTGTGAAGTTGAGGTTCTGTATAGGCAGCCTTACATAGTAACAGGTTTATTGTAAGCCTCCCTATTCTAGTGACCATGAAGTTGTGGTTCTGTATAGAAGCATTACATAGTAACAGGTTTAATGTATTCCTCCCTATTCTAGTGACTGTGAAGTTGTGGTTCTGTATTGAAGCATTACATAGTAACAGGTTTAATGTATTCCTCCCTATTCTAGTGACTGTGAAGTTGTGGTTCTGTATAGAAGCATTACATAGTAACAGGTTTATTGTAAGCCTCCCTATTCTAGTGACCATGAAGTTGTGGTTCTGTATAGAAGCATTACATAGTAACAGGTTTAATGTATTCCTCCCTATTCTAGTGACTGTGAAGTTGTGGTTCTGTATTGAAGCATTACATAGTAACAGGTTTATTGTATTCCTCCCTATTCTAGTGACTGTGAAGTTGAGGTTCTGTATAGAAGCATTACATAGTAACAGGTTTATTGTAAGCCTCCCTATTCTAGTGACTGTGAAGTTGTGGTTGTGTATTGAAGCATTACATAGTAACAGGTTTATTGTATTCCTCCCTATTCTAGTGACTGTGAAGTTGTGGTTCTGTATTGAAGCATTACATAGTAACAGGTTTATTGTATTCCTCCCTATTCTAGTGACTGTGAAGTTGAGGTTCTGTATAGGCAGCCTTACATAGTAACAGGTTTATTGTAAGCCTCCCTATTCTAGTGACTGTGAAGTTGTGGTTCTGTATAGAAGCATTACATAGTAACAGGTTTATTGTATTCCTCCCTATTCTAGTGACTGTGAAGTTGTGGTTCTGTATAGAAGCATTACATAGTAACAGGTTTAATGTATTCCTCCCTATTCTAGTGACTGTGAAGTTGTGGTTCTGTATTGAAGCATTACATAGTAACAGGTTTAATGTAAGCCTCCCTATTCTAGTGACTGTGAAGTTGTGGTTCTGTATAGAAGCATTACATAGTAACAGGTTTAATGTAAGCCTCCCTATTCTAGTGACTGTGAAGTTGTGGTTCTGTATAGAAGCATTATAAAGTAACAGGTTTAATGTATTCCTCCCTATTCTAGTGACTGTGAAGTTGTGGTTCTGTATAGAAGCATTATAAAGTAACAGGTTTAATGTATTCCTCCCTATTCTAGTGACTGTGAAGTTGTGGTTTTGTATAGAAGCATTATAAAGTAACAGGTTTAATGTAAGCCTCCCTATTCTAGTGACTGTGAAGTTGAGGTTCTGTATAGAAGCATTATAAAGTAACAGGTTTAATGTATTCCTCCCTATTCTAGTGACTGTGAAGTTGTGGTTCTGTATAGAAGCATTATAAAGTAACAGGTTTAATGTATTCCTCCCTATTCTAGTGACTGTGAAGTTGTGGTTCTGTATAGAAGCATTATAAAGTAACAGGTTTAATGTAAGCCTCCCTATTCTAGTGACTGTGAAGTTGTGGTTTTGTATAGAAGCATTATAAAGTAACAGGTTTAATGTATTCCTCCCTATTCTAGTGACTGTGAAGTTGTGGTTCTGTATAGAAGCATTACAAAGTAACAGGTTTAATGTATTCCTCCCTATTCTAGTGACTGTGAAGTTGTGGTTCTGTATAGAAGCATTACATAGTAACAGGTTTAATGTATTCCTCCCTATTCTAGTGACTGTGAAGTTGTGGTTCTGTATAGAAGCATTACATAGTAACAGGTTTAATATATTCCTCCCTATTCTAGTGACTGTGAAGTTGAGGTTCTGTATAGAAGCATTATAAAGTAACAGGTTTATTGTAAGCCTCCCTATTCTAGTGACTGTGAAGTTGTGGTTCTGTATAGAAGCATTATAAAGTAACAGGTTTAATGTATTCCTCCCTATTCTAGTGACTGTGAAGTTGTTGTTCTGTATAGAAGCATTATAAAGTAACAGGTTTATTGTATTCCTCCCTATTCTAGTGACTGTGAAGTTGTGGTTCTGTATAGAAGCATTACAAAGTAACAGGTTTAATGTAAGCCTCCCTATTCTAGTGACTGTTAAGTTGTGGTTCTGTATAGAAGCATTATAAAGTAACAGGTTTAATGTAAGCCTCCCTATTCTAGTGACTGTGAAGTTGAGGTTCTGTATAGAAGCATTACATAGTAACAGGTTTATTGTATTCCTCCCTATTCTAGTGACTGTTAAGTTGTGGTTCTGTATAGAAGCATTATAAAGTAACAGGTTTAATGTAAGCCTCCCTATTCTAGTGACTGTGAAGTTGTGGTTCTGTATAGAAGCATTATAAAGTAACAGGTTTAAGGTATTCCTCCCTATTCTAGTGACTGTTAAGTTGTGGTTCTGTATAGAAGCATTATAAAGTAACAGGTTTAATGTAAGCCTCCCTATTCTAGTGACTGTGAAGTTGAGGTTCTGTATAGAAGCATTACATAGTAACAGGTTTATTGTATTCCTCCCTATTCTAGTGACTGTGAAGTTGTGGTTCTGTATAGAAGCATTACATAGTAACAGGTTTAATGTATTCCTCCCTATTCTAGTGACTGTGAAGTTGTGGTTCTGTATAGAAGCATTACATAGTAACAGGTTTAATGTATTCCTCCCTATTCTAGTGACTGTTAAGTTGTGGTTCTGTATAGAAGCATTATAAAGTAACAGGTTTATTGTAAGCCTCCCTATTCTAGTGACTGTGAAGTTGTGGTTCTGTATAGAAGCATTACATAGTAACAGGTTTAATGTATTCCTCCCTATTCTAGTGACTGTTAAGTTGTGGTTCTGTATAGAAGCATTACATAGTAACAGGTTTAATGTAAGCCTCCCTATTCTAGTGACTGTGAAGTTGAGGTTCTGTATAGAAGCATTACATAGTAACAGGTTTATTGTATTCCTCCCTATTCTAGTGACTGTGAAGTTGTGGTTCTGTATAGAAGCATTACATAGTAACAGGTTTAATGTATTCCTCCCTATTCTAGTGACTGTGAAGTTGTGGTTCTGTATAGAAGCATTACATAGTAACAGGTTTAATGTATTCCTCCCTATTCTAGTGACTGTTAAGTTGTGGTTCTGTATAGAAGCATTATAAAGTAACAGGTTTATTGTATTCCTCCCTATTCTAGTGACTGTTAAGTTGTGGTTCTGTATAGAAGCATTATAAAGTAACAGGTTTAATGTAAGCCTCCCTATTCTAGTGACTGTGAAGTTGAGGTTCTGTATAGAAGCATTACATAGTAACAGGTTTATTGTATTCCTCCCTATTCTAGTGACTGTTAAGTTGTGGTTCTGTATAGAAGCATTATAAAGTAACAGGTTTATTGTATTCCTCCCTATTCTAGTGACTGTTAAGTTGTGGTTCTGTATAGAAGCATTATAAAGTAACAGGTTTAATGTAAGCCTCCCTATTCTAGTGACTGTGAAGTTGAGGTTCTGTATAGAAGCATTACATAGTAACAGGTTTATTGTATTCCTCCCTATTCTAGTGACTGTGAAGTTGTGGTTCTGTATAGAAGCATTACATAGTAACAGGTTTAATGTATTCCTCCCTATTCTAGTGACTGTGAAGTTGTGGTTCTGTATAGAAGCATTACATAGTAACAGGTTTAATGTATTCCTCCCTATTCTAGTGACTGTTAAGTTGTGGTTCTGTATAGAAGCATTATAAAGTAACAGGTTTATTGTAAGCCTCCCTATTCTAGTGACTGTGAAGTTGTGGTTCTGTATAGAAGCATTACATAGTAACAGGTTTAATGTATTCCTCCCTATTCTAGTGACTGTTAAGTTGTGGTTCTGTATAGAAGCATTACATAGTAACAGGTTTAATGTAAGCCTCCCTATTCTAGTGACTGTGAAGTTGAGGTTCTGTATAGAAGCATTACATAGTAACAGGTTTATTGTATTCCTCCCTATTCTAGTGACTGTGAAGTTGTGGTTCTGTATAGAAGCATTATAAAGTAACAGGTTTAATGTAAGCCTCCCTATTCTAGTGACTGTGAAGTTGAGGTTCTGTATAGAAGCATTACATAGTAACAGGTTTAAGGTATTCCTCCCTATTCTAGTGACTGTGAAGTTGTAGTTCTGTATAGAAGCATTACATAGTAACAGGTTTAATGTATTCCTCCCTATTCTAGTGACTGTTAAGTTGTGGTTCTGTATAGAAGCATTATAAAGTAACAGGTTTATTGTAAGCCTCCCTATTCTAGTGACTGTTAAGTTGTGGTTCTGTATAGAAGCATTACATAGTAACAGGTTTAATGTAAGCCTCCCTATTCTAGTGACTGTGAAGTTGAGGTTCTGTATAGAAGCATTACATAGTAACAGGTTTATTGTATTCCTCCCTATTCTAGTGACTGTGAAGTTGTGGTTCTGTATAGAAGCATTATAAAGTAACAGGTTTAATGTAAGCCTCCCTATTCTAGTGACTGTGAAGTTGAGGTTCTGTATAGAAGCATTACATAGTAACAGGTTTAAGGTATTCCTCCCTATTCTAGTGACTGTGAAGTTGTAGTTCTGTATAGAAGCATTATAAAGTAACAGGTTTAAGGTATTCCTCCCTATTCTAGTGACTGTGAAGTTGAGGTTCTGTATAGAAGCATTACATAGTAACAGGTTTAATGTATTCCTCCCTATTCTAGTGACTGTGAAGTTGTAGTTCTGTATAGAAGCATTATAAAGTAACAGGTATTCCTCCCTATTCTAGTGACTGTGAAGTTGAGGTTCTGTATAGAAGCATTACATAGTAACAGGTTTAATGTATTCCTCCCTATTCTAGTGACTGTGAAGTTGTAGTTCTGTATAGAAGCATTATAAAGTAACAGGTTTATTGTAAGCCTCCCTATTCTAGTGACTGTGAAGTTGTAGTTCTGTATAGAAGCATTACATAGTAACAGGTTTATTGTATTCCTCCCTATTCTAGTGACTGTGAAGTTGAGGTTCTGTATAGAAGCATTATAAAGTAACAGGTTTATTGTATTCCTCCCTATTCTAGTGACTGTGAAGTTGAGGTTCTGTATAGAAGCATTACATAGTAACAGGTTTATTGTATTCCTCCCTATTCTAGTGACTGTGAAGTTGTGGTTCTGTATAGAAGCATTACAAAGTAACAGGTATTCCTCCCTATTCTAGTGACTGTGAAGTTGTGGTTCTGTATAGAAGCATTACATAGTAACAGGTTTAATGTATTCCTCCCTATTCTAGTGACTGTGAAGTTGTGGTTCTGTATAGAAGCATTATAAAGTAACAGGTATTCCTCCCTATTCTAGTGACTGTGAAGTTGAGGTTCTGTATAGAAGCATTACAAAGTAACAGGTTTAAGGTATTCCTCCCTATTCTAGTGACTGTGAAGTTGAGGTTCTGTATAGAAGCATTACATAGTAACAGGTTTATTGTATTCCTCCCTATTCTAGTGACTGTGAAGTTGTGGTTCTGTATAGAAGCATTACATAGTAACAGGTTTAAGGTATTCCTCCCTATTCTAGTGACTGTGAAGTTGTGGTTTTGTATAGAAGCATTATATAGTAACAGGTTTATTGTATTCCTCCCTATTCTAGTGACTGTGAAGTTGAGGTTCTGTATAGAAGCATTATAAAGTAACAGGTTTAATGTAAGCCTCCCTATTCTAGTGACTGTGAAGTTGAGGTTCTGTATAGAAGCATTACATAGTAACAGGTTTATTGTATTCCTCCCTATTCTAGTGACTGTGAAGTTGTGGTTCTGTATAGAAGCATTACATAGTAACAGGTTTAATGTAAGCCTCCCTATTCTAGTGACTGTGAAGTTGTGGTTCTGTATAGAAGCATTACATAGTAACAGGTTTAATGTATTCCTCCCTATTCTAGTGACTGTGAAGTTGTGGTTCTGTATAGAAGCATTACAAAGTAACAGGTATTCCTCCCTATTCTAGTGACTGTGAAGTTGTGGTTCTGTATAGAAGCATTACATAGTAACAGGTTTAATGTAAGCCTCCCTATTCTAGTGACTGTGAAGTTGTGGTTCTGTATAGAAGCATTACATAGTAACAGGTTTAAGGTATTCCTCCCTATTCTAGTGACTGTGAAGTTGAGGTTCTGTATAGAAGCATTACATAGTAACAGGTTTAAGGTATTCCTCCCTATTCTAGTGACTGTGAAGTTGTGGTTCTGTATAGAAGCATTACAAAGTAACAGGTTTAATGTATTCCTCCCTATTCTAGTGACTGTGAAGTTGAGGTTCTGTATAGAAGCATTACATAGTAACAGGTTTAATGTAAGCCTCCCTATTCTAGTGACTGTGAAGTTGTGGTTATGTATAGAAGCATTACATAGTAACAGGTTTATTGTATTCCTCCCTATTCTAGTGACTGTGAAGTTGTGGTTCTGTATAGAAGCATTACATAGTAACAGGTTTAATGTATTCCTCCCTATTCTAGTGACCATGAAGTTGTGGTTCTGTATAGAAGCATTACATAGTAACAGGTTTATTGTATTCCTCCCTATTCTAGTGACTGTGAAGTTGTGGTTCTGTATAGAAGCATTACATAGTAACAGGTTTAATGTATTCCTCCCTATTCTAGTGACTGTGAAGTTGAGGTTCTGTATAGAAGCATTACATAGTAACAGGTTTAATGTAAGCCTCCCTATTCTAGTGACTGTGAAGTTGTGGTTCTGTATAGAAGCATTACATAGTAACAGGTTTAATGTAAGCCTCCCTATTCTAGTGACTGTGAAGTTGAGGTTCTGTATAGAAGCATTACATAGTAACAGGTTTAATGTAAGCCTCCCTATTCTAGTGACTGTGAAGTTGAGGTTCTGTATAGAAGCATTATAAAGTAACAGGTTTAATGTATTCCTCCCTATTCTAGTGACTGTGAAGTTGAGGTTCTGTATAGAAGCATTACATAGTAACAGGTTTAATGTATTCCTCCCTATTCTAGTGACTGTGAAGTTGTGGTTCTGTATAGAAGCATTACATAGTAACAGGTTTATTGTAAGCCTCCCTATTCTAGTGACTGTGAAGTTGTGGTTCTGTATAGAAGCATTACATAGTAACAGGTTTATTGTATTCCTCCCTATTCTAGTGACTGTGAAGTTGTGGTTCTGTATAGAAGCATTACAAAGTAACAGGTTTAATGTATTCCTCCCTATTCTAGTGACTGTGAAGTTGTGGTTCTGTATAGAAGCATTACAAAGTAACAGGTTTATTGTAAGCCTCCCTATTCTAGTGACTGTGAAGTTGTGGTTCTGTATAGAAGCATTACAAAGTAACAGGTATTCCTCCCTATTCTAGTGACTGTGAAGTTGTGGTTCTGTATAGAAGCATTACAAAGTAACAGGTATTCCTCCCTATTCTAGTGACTGTGAAGTTGAGGTTCTGTATAGAAGCATTACAAAGTAACAGGTTTAATGTATTCCTCCCTATTCTAGTGACTGTGAAGTTGAGGTTCTGTATAGAAGCATTACAAAGTAACAGGTATTCCTCCCTATTCTAGTGACTGTGAAGTTGAGGTTCTGTATAGAAGCATTACAAAGTAACAGGTTTAATGTAAGCCTCCCTATTCTAGTGACTGTGAAGTTGAGGTTCTGTATAGAAGCATTACATAGTAACAGGTTTAATGTATTCCTCCCTATTCTAGTGACTGTGAAGTTGTGGTTCTGTATAGAAGCATTACAAAGTAACAGGTTTAATGTATTCCTCCCTATTCTAGTGACTGTGAAGTTGTGGTTCTGTATAGAAGCATTACATAGTAACAGGTTTATTGTATTCCTGCCTATTCTAGTGACTGTGAAGTTGTGGTTCTGTATAGAAGCATTACAAAGTAACAGGTTTAATGTAAGCCTCCCTATTCTAGTGACTGTGAAGTTGTGGTTCTGTATAGAAGCATTACAAAGTAACAGGTTTATTGTAAGCCTCCCTATTCTAGTGACTGTGAAGTTGTGGTTCTGTATAGAAGCATTATAAAGTAACAGGTTTAATGTAAGCCTCCCTATTCTAGTGACTGTGAAGTTGTGGTTCTGTATAGAAGCATTACATAGTAACAGGTTTAATGTATTCCTCCCTATTCTAGTGACTGTGAAGTTGAGGTTCTGTATAGAAGCATTACAAAGTAACAGGTTTATTGTATTCCTCCCTATTCTAGTGACTGTGAAGTTGAGGTTCTGTATAGAAGCATTACAAAGTAACAGGTTTAATGTAAGCCTCCCTATTCTAGTGACTGTGAAGTTGAGGTTCTGTATAGAAGCATTACAAAGTAACAGGTTTATTGTAAGCCTCCCTATTCTAGTGACTGTGAAGTTGTGGTTCTGTATAGAAGCATTACAAAGTAACAGGTATTCCTCCCTATTCTAGTGACTGTGAAGTTGTGGTTCTGTATAGAAGCATTACAAAGTAACAGGTTTATTGTAAGCCTCCCTATTCTAGTGACTGTGAAGTTGTGGTTCTGTATAGAAGCATTACATAGTAACAGGTTTATTGTATTCCTCCCTATTCTAGTGACTGTGAAGTTGTGGTTCTGTATAGAAGCATTACATAGTAACAGGTTTATTGTATTCCTCCCTATTCTAGTGACTGTGAAGTTGTGGTTCTGTATAGAAGCATTACATAGTAACAGGTTTAATGTATTCCTCCCTATTCTAGTGACTGTGAAGTTGAGGTTCTGTATAGAAGCATTACAAAGTAACAGGTTTAATGTAAGCCTCCCTATTCTAGTGACTGTGAAGTTGAGGTTCTGTATAGAAGCATTACATAGTAACAGGTTTATTGTATTCCTCCCTATTCTAGTGACTGTGAAGTTGTGGTTCTGTATAGAAGCATTACATAGTAACAGGTTTAATGTATTCCTCCCTATTCTAGTGACTGTGAAGTTGAGGTTCTGTATAGAAGCATTACAAAGTAACAGGTTTAATGTAAGCCTCCCTATTCTAGTGACTGTGAAGTTGTGGTTCTGTATAGAAGCATTACAAAGTAACAGGTTTATTGTAAGCCTCCCTATTCTAGTGACTGTGAAGTTGTGGTTCTGTATAGAAGCATTATAAAGTAACAGGTTTAATGTAAGCCTCCCTATTCTAGTGACTGTGAAGTTGTGGTTCTGTATAGAAGCATTACATAGTAACAGGTTTAATGTATTCCTCCCTATTCTAGTGACTGTGAAGTTGAGGTTCTGTATAGAAGCATTACAAAGTAACAGGTTTATTGTATTCCTCCCTATTCTAGTGACTGTGAAGTTGAGGTTCTGTATAGAAGCATTACAAAGTAACAGGTTTAATGTAAGCCTCCCTATTCTAGTGACTGTGAAGTTGAGGTTCTGTATAGAAGCATTACAAAGTAACAGGTTTATTGTAAGCCTCCCTATTCTAGTGACTGTGAAGTTGTGGTTCTGTATAGAAGCATTACAAAGTAACAGGTTTATTGTAAGCCTCCCTATTCTAGTGACTGTGAAGTTGTGGTTCTGTATAGAAGCATTACATAGTAACAGGTTTATTGTATTCCTCCCTATTCTAGTGACTGTGAAGTTGTGGTTCTGTATAGAAGCATTACATAGTAACAGGTTTATTGTATTCCTCCCTATTCTAGTGACTGTGAAGTTGTGGTTCTGTATAGAAGCATTACATAGTAACAGGTTTAATGTATTCCTCCCTATTCTAGTGACTGTGAAGTTGAGGTTCTGTATAGAAGCATTACAAAGTAACAGGTTTAATGTAAGCCTCCCTATTCTAGTGACTGTGAAGTTGTGGTTCTGTATTGAAGCATTACATAGTAACAGGTTTAATGTATTCCTCCCTATTCTAGTGACTGTGAAGTTGAGGTTCTGTATAGAAGCATTATAAAGTAACAGGTTTAATGTAAGCCTCCCTATTCTAGTGACTGTGAAGTTGTGGTTCTGTATAGAAGCATTACATAGTAACAGGTTTAATGTATTCCTCCCTATTCTAGTGACTGTGAAGTTGAGGTTCTGTATAGAAGCATTACAAAGTAACAGGTTTAATGTAAGCCTCCCTATTCTAGTGACTGTGAAGTTGTGGTTCTGTATAGAAGCATTACAAAGTAACAGGTTTATTGTAAGCCTCCCTATTCTAGTGACTGTGAAGTTGTGGTTCTGTATAGAAGCATTACATAGTAACAGGTTTAATGTATTCCTCCCTATTCTAGTGACTGTGAAGTTGAGGTTCTGTATAGAAGCATTACATAGTAACAGGTTTATTGTATTCCTCCCTATTCTGAAGTGACTGTGAAGTTGAGGTTCTGTATAGAAGCATTACAAAGTAACAGGTTTAATGTAAGCCTCCCTATTCTAGTGACTGTGAAGTTGTGGTTCTGTATAGAAGCATTACAAAGTAACAGGTTTAATGTATTCCTCCCTATTCTAGTGACTGTGAAGTTGTGGTTCTGTATAGAAGCATTACATAGTAACAGGTTTATTGTATTCCTCCCTATTCTAGTGACTGTGAAGTTGTGGTTCTGTATAGAAGCATTACAAAGTAACAGGTTTAATGTATTCCTCCCTATTCTAGTGACTGTGAAGTTGAGGTTCTGTATAGAAGCATTACAAAGTAACAGGTATTCCTCCCTATTCTAGTGACTGTGAAGTTGAGGTTCTGTATAGAAGCATTACAAAGTAACAGGTTTAATGTATTCCTCCCTATTCTAGTGACTGTGAAGTTGAGGTTCTGTATAGAAGCATTACATAGTAACAGGTTTATTGTATTCCTCCCTATTCTAGTGACTGTGAAGTTGTGGTTCTGTATAGAAGCATTATAAAGTAACAGGTTTATTGTATTCCTCCCTATTCTAGTGACTGTGAAGTTGAGGTTCTGTATAGAAGCATTACAAAGTAACAGGTTTATTGTATTCCTCCCTATTCTAGTGACTGTGAAGTTGAGGTTCTGTATAGAAGCATTACAAAGTAACAGGTTTATTGTATTCCTCCCTATTCTAGTGACTGTGAAGTTGTGGTTCTGTATAGAAGCATTACATAGTAACAGGTTTATTGTATTCCTCCCTATTCTAGTGACTGTGAAGTTGAGGTTCTGTATAGAAGCATTACAAAGTAACAGGTTTAATGTATTCCTCCCTATTCTAGTGACTGTGAAGTTGAGGTTCTGTATAGAAGCATTACAAAGTAACAGGTATTCCTCCCTATTCTAGTGACTGTGAAGTTGAGGTTCTGTATAGAAGCATTACAAAGTAACAGGTTTAATGTATTCCTCCCTATTCTAGTGACTGTGAAGTTGAGGTTCTGTATAGAAGCATTACAAAGTAACAGGTATTCCTCCCTATTCTAGTGACTGTGAAGTTGAGGTTCTGTATAGAAGCATTACAAAGTAACAGGTTTAATGTAAGCCTCCCTATTCTAGTGACTGTGAAGTTGTGGTTCTGTATAGAAGCATTACAAAGTAACAGGTTTAATGTATTCCTCCCTATTCTAGTGACTGTGAAGTTGTGGTTCTGTATAGAAGCATTACATAGTAACAGGTTTATTGTATTCCTCCCTATTCTAGTGACTGTGAAGTTGTGGTTCTGTATAGAAGCATTACAAAGTAACAGGTTTAATGTAAGCCTCCCTATTCTAGTGACTGTGAAGTTGTGGTTCTGTATAGAAGCATTACAAAGTAACAGGTTTATTGTAAGCCTCCCTATTCTAGTGACTGTGAAGTTGTGGTTCTGTATAGAAGCATTACAAAGTAACAGGTTTAATGTAAGCCTCCCTATTCTAGTGACTGTGAAGTTGTGGTTCTGTATAGAAGCATTACAAAGTAACAGGTTTATTGTAAGCCTCCCTATTCTAGTGACTGTGAAGTTGTGGTTCTGTATAGAAGCATTACAAAGTAACAGGTTTAATGTATTCCTCCCTATTCTAGTGACTGTGAAGTTGTGGTTCTGTATAGAAGCATTACATAGTAACAGGTTTATTGTATTCCTCCCTATTCTAGTGACTGTGAAGTTGTGGTTCTGTATAGAAGCATTACAAAGTAACAGGTTTAATGTAAGCCTCCCTATTCTAGTGACTGTGAAGTTGTGGTTCTGTATAGAAGCATTACAAAGTAACAGGTTTAATGTATTCCTCCCTATTCTAGTGACTGTGAAGTTGTGGTTCTGTATAGAAGCATTACATAGTAACAGGTTTATTGTATTCCTCCCTATTCTAGTGACTGTGAAGTTGTGGTTCTGTATAGAAGCATTACATAGTAACAGGTTTATTGTATTCCTCCCTATTCTAGTGACTGTGAAGTTGTGGTTCTGTATAGAAGCATTACATAGTAACAGGTTTATTGTATTCCTCCCTATTCTAGTGACTGTGAAGTTGTGGTTCTGTATAGAAGCATTATAAAGTAACAGGTTTATTGTATTCCTCCCTATTCTAGTGACTGTGAAGTTGTGGTTCTGTATTGAAGCATTATAAAGTAACAGGTTTATTGTAAGCCTCCCTATTCTAGTGACTGTGAAGTTGAGGTTCTGTATAGAAGCATTACAAAGTAACAGGTTTATTGTAAGCCTCCCTATTCTAGTGACTGTGAAGTTGAGGTTCTGTATAGAAGCATTACATAGTAACAGGTTTAATGTAAGCCTCCCTATTCTAGTGACTGTGAAGTTGTGGTTCTGTATAGAAGCATTACAAAGTAACAGGTTTAATGTATTCCTCCCTATTCTAGTGACTGTGAAGTTGTGGTTCTGTATAGAAGCATTACAAAGTAACAGGTATTCCTCCCTATTCTAGTGACTGTGAAGTTGAGGTTCTGTATAGAAGCATTACATAGTAACAGGTTTATTGTAAGCCTCCCTATTCTAGTGACTGTGAAGTTGTGGTTCTGTATAGAAGCATTACATAGTAACAGGTTTAATGTATTCCTCCCTATTCTAGTGACTGTGAAGTTGTGGTTCTGTATAGAAGCATTACATAGTAACAGGTTTAATGTATTCCTCCCTATTCTAGTGACTGTGAAGTTGTGGTTCTGTATAGAAGCATTACAAAGTAACAGGTTTATTGTAAGCCTCCCTATTCTAGTGACTGTGAAGTTGAGGTTCTGTATAGAAGCATTACAAAGTAACAGGTATTCCTCCCTATTCTAGTGACTGTGAAGTTGTGGTTCTGTATAGAAGCATTACATAGTAACAGGTTTATTGTATTCCTCCCTATTCTAGTGACTGTGAAGTTGTGGTTCTGTATAGAAGCATTACATAGTAACAGGTTTATTGTATTCCTCCCTATTCTAGTGACTGTGAAGTTGAGGTTCTGTATAGAAGCATTACATAGTAACAGGTTTATTGTATTCCTCCCTATTCTAGTGACTGTGAAGTTGAGGTTCTGTATAGAAGCATTACATAGTAACAGGTTTAAGGTATTCCTCCCTATTCTAGTGACTGTGAAGTTGAGGTTCTGTATAGAAGCATTACATAGTAACAGGTTTATTGTAAGCCTCCCTATTCTAGTGACTGTGAAGTTGTGGTTCTGTATAGAAGCATTACATAGTAACAGGTTTAATGTATTCCTCCCTATTCTAGTGACTGTGAAGTTGAGGTTCTGTATAGAAGCATTACATAGTAACAGGTTTATTGTATTCCTCCCTATTCTAGTGACTGTGAAGTTGAGGTTCTGTATAGAAGCATTACATAGTAACAGGTTTATTGTATTCCTCCCTATTCTAGTGACTGTGAAGTTGAGGTTCTGTATAGAAGCATTATAAAGTAACAGGTTTAATGTATTCCTCCCTATTCTAGTGACTGTGAAGTTGTGGTTCTGTATAGAAGCATTACAAAGTAACAGGTATTCCTCCCTATTCTAGTGACTGTGAAGTTGTGGTTCTGTATAGAAGCATTACATAGTAACAGGTTTAATGTATTCCTCCCTATTCTAGTGACTGTGAAGTTGAGGTTCTGTATAGAAGCATTACATAGTAACAGGTTTAATGTAAGCCTCCCTATTCTAGTGACTGTGAAGTTGTAGTTCTGTATAGAAGCATTACATAGTAACAGGTTTATTGTAAGCCTCCCTATTCTAGTGACTGTGAAGTTGAGGTTCTGTATAGAAGCATTACATAGTAACAGGTTTAAGGTATTCCTCCCTATTCTAGTGACTGTGAAGTTGTGGTTCTGTATAGAAGCATTATATAGTAACAGGTTTAATGTAAGCCTCCCTATTCTAGTGACTGTGAAGTTGTGGTTCTGTATAGAAGCATTATAAAGTAACAGGTTTAAGGTATTCCTCCCTATTCTAGTGACTGTGAAGTTGTAGTTCTGTATAGAAGCATTACATAGTAACAGGTTTAATGTATTCCTCCCTATTCTAGTGACTGTGAAGTTGTGGTTCTGTATAGAAGCATTACATAGTAACAGGTTTAATGTATTCCTCCCTATTCTAGTGACTGTGAAGTTGTGGTTCTGTATAGAAGCATTACATAGTAACAGGTTTAATGTAAGCCTCCCTATTCTAGTGACTGTGAAGTTGAGGTTCTGTATAGAAGCATTACAAAGTAACAGGTTTAATGTATTCCTCCCTATTCTAGTGACTGTGAAGTTGAGGTTCTGTATAGAAGCATTACAAAGTAACAGGTTTAATGTAAGCCTCCCTATTCTAGTGACTGTGAAGTTGAGGTTCTGTATAGAAGCATTACAAAGTAACAGGTTTAATGTATTCCTCCCTATTCTAGTGACTGTGAAGTTGAGGTTCTGTATAGAAGCATTACAAAGTAACAGGTTTAATGTATTCCTCCCTATTCTAGTGACTGTGAAGTTGAGGTTCTGTATAGAAGCATTACATAGTAACAGGTTTAATGTATTCCTCCCTATTCTAGTGACTGTGAAGTTGTGGTTCTGTATAGAAGCATTACATAGTAACAGGTTTAATGTATTCCTCCCTATTCTAGTGACTGTGAAGTTGTAGTTCTGTATAGAAGCATTACATAGTAACAGGTTTATTGTATTCCTCCCTATTCTAGTGACTGTGAAGTTGAGGTTCTGTATAGAAGCATTACAAAGTAACAGGTTTAATGTATTCCTCCCTATTCTAGTGACTGTGAAGTTGAGGTTCTGTATAGAAGCATTACATAGTAACAGGTTTAAGGTATTCCTCCCTATTCTAGTGACTGTGAAGTTGTGGTTCTGTATAGAAGCATTATATAGTAACAGGTTTAATGTAAGCCTCCCTATTCTAGTGACTGTGAAGTTGTAGTTCTGTATAGAAGCATTACATAGTAACAGGTTTAATGTAAGCCTCCCTATTCTAGTGACTGTGAAGTTGAGGTTCTGTATAGAAGCATTACAAAGTAACAGGTTTAATGTATTCCTCCCTATTCTAGTGACTGTGAAGTTGAGGTTCTGTATAGAAGCATTACAAAGTAACAGGTTTAATGTAAGCCTCCCTATTCTAGTGACTGTGAAGTTGAGGTTCTGTATAGAAGCATTACAAAGTAACAGGTTTAATGTAAGCCTCCCTATTCTAGTGACTGTGAAGTTGAGGTTCTGTATAGAAGCATTACA
Source organism: Siphonodentalium dalli (assembly GCA_032622095.1). Classification (NCBI taxonomy): domain Eukaryota; kingdom Metazoa; phylum Mollusca; class Scaphopoda; order Gadilida; family Siphonodentaliidae; genus Siphonodentalium; species Siphonodentalium dalli. Next base: position 177,512,641 of record CP136068.1, on the reverse strand, counting down.
TAGTAACAGGTTTAATGTATTCCTCCCTATTCTAGTGACTGTGAAGTTGAGGTTCTGTATAGAAGCATTACAAAGTAACAGGTTTAATGTAAGCCTCCCTATTCTAGTGACTGTGAAGTTGAGGTTCTGTATAGAAGCATTACAAAGTAACAGGTTTAATGTATTCCTCCCTATTCTAGTGACTGTGAAGTTGAGGTTCTGTATAGAAGCATTATAAAGTAACAGGTTTATTGTAAGCCTCCCTATTCTAGTGACTGTGAAGTTGAGGTTCTGTATAGAAGCATTACATAGTAACAGGTTTAATGTAAGCCTCCCTATTCTAGTGACTGTGAAGTTGAGGTTCTGTATAGAAGCATTACATAGTAACAGGTTTAATGTATTCCTCCCTATTCTAGTGACTGTGAAGTTGAGGTTCTGTATAGAAGCATTACATAGTAACAGGTTTAATGTATTCCTCCCTATTCTAGTGACTGTGAAGTTGTGGTTCTGTATAGAAGCATTACATAGTAACAGGTTTAATGTATTCCTCCCTATTCTAGTGACTGTGAAGTTGTAGTTCTGTATAGAAGCATTACATAGTAACAGGTTTATTGTATTCCTCCCTATTCTAGTGACTGTGAAGTTGAGGTTCTGTATAGAAGCATTACAAAGTAACAGGTTTAATGTATTCCTCCCTATTCTAGTGACTGTGAAGTTGAGGTTCTGTATAGAAGCATTACAAAGTAACAGGTTTATTGTAAGCCTCCCTATTCTAGTGACTGTGAAGTTGAGGTTCTGTATAGAAGCATTATAAAGTAACAGGTTTATTGTAAGCCTCCCTATTCTAGTGACTGTGAAGTTGAGGTTCTGTATAGAAGCATTACAAAGTAACAGGTTTAATGTATTCCTCCCTATTCTAGTGACTGTGAAGTTGAGGTTCTGTATAGAAGCATTACATAGTAACAGGTTTAATGTATTCCTCCCTATTCTAGTGACTGTGAAGTTGAGGTTCTGTATAGAAGCATTACATAGTAACAGGTTTATTGTATTCCTCCCTATTCTAGTGACTGTGAAGTTGAGGTTCTGTATAGAAGCATTACATAGTAACAGGTTTAATGTAAGCCTCCCTATTCTAGTGACTGTGAAGTTGAGGTTCTGTATAGAAGCATTACAAAGTAACAGGTTTAATGTATTCCTCCCTATTCTAGTGACTGTGAAGTTGAGGTTCTGTATAGAAGCATTACATAGTAACAGGTTTAATGTATTCCTCCCTATTCTAGTGACTGTGAAGTTGTGGTTCTGTATAGAAGCATTACATAGTAACAGGTTTAATGTATTCCTCCCTATTCTAGTGACTGTGAAGTTGTAGTTCTGTATAGAAGCATTACATAGTAACAGGTTTATTGTATTCCTCCCTATTCTAGTGACTGTGAAGTTGAGGTTCTGTATAGAAGCATTACAAAGTAACAGGTTTAATGTATTCCTCCCTATTCTAGTGACTGTGAAGTTGTGGTTCTGTATAGAAGCATTACAAAGTAACAGGTATTCCTCCCTATTCTAGTGACTGTGAAGTTGTGGTTCTGTATAGAAGCATTACAAAGTAACAGGTATTCCTCCCTATTCTAGTGACTGTGAAGTTGTGGTTCTGTATAGAAGCATTATAAAGTAACAGGTATTCCTCCCTATTCTAGTGACTGTGAAGTTGTGGTTCTGTATAGAAGCATTACATAGTAACAGGTTTAATGTAAGCCTCCCTATTCTAGTGACTGTGAAGTTGTAGTTCTGTATAGAAGCATTACATAGTAACAGGTTTATTGTATTCCTCCCTATTCTAGTGACTGTGAAGTTGTAGTTCTGTATAGAAGCATTACAAAGTAACAGGTATTCCTCCCTATTCTAGTGACTGTGAAGTTGTGGTTCTGTATAGAAGCATTACAAAGTAACAGGTTTAATGTAAGCCTCCCCATTCTAGTGACTGTGAAGTTGAGGTTCTGTATAGAAGCATTACATAGTAACAGGTTTATTGTATTCCTCCCTATTCTAGTGACTGTGAAGTTGAGGTTCTGTATAGAAGCATTATAAAGTAACAGGTTTAATGTATTCCTCCCTATTCTAGTGACTGTGAAGTTGTGGTTCTGTATAGAAGCATTACATAGTAACAGGTATTCCTCCCTATTCTAGTGACTGTGAAGTTGAGGTTCTGTATAGAAGCATTACAAAGTAACAGGTTTAATGTATTCCTCCCTATTCTAGTGACTGTGAAGTTGAGGTTCTGTATAGAAGCATTACAAAGTAACAGGTATTCCTCCCTATTCTAGTGACTGTGAAGTTGAGGTTCTGTATAGAAGCATTACAAAGTAACAGGTTTAATGTAAGCCTCCCTATTCTAGTGACTGTGAAGTTGAGGTTCTGTATAGAAGCATTACATAGTAACAGGTTTAATGTATTCCTCCCTATTCTAGTGACTGTGAAGTTGTGGTTCTGTATAGAAGCATTACAAAGTAACAGGTTTAATGTATTCCTCCCTATTCTAGTGACTGTGAAGTTGTGGTTCTGTATAGAAGCATTACATAGTAACAGGTTTATTGTATTCCTCCCTATTCTAGTGACTGTGAAGTTGTGGTTCTGTATAGAAGCATTATAAAGTAACAGGTTTATTGTATTCCTCCCTATTCTAGTGACTGTGAAGTTGTGGTTCTGTATAGAAGCATTACAAAGTAACAGGTTTAATGTAAGCCTCCCTATTCTAGTGACTGTGAAGTTGAGGTTCTGTATAGAAGCATTATAAAGTAACAGGTTTATTGTAAGCCTCCCTATTCTAGTGACTGTGAAGTTGAGGTTCTGTATAGAAGCATTACAAAGTAACAGGTTTATTGTAAGCCTCCCTATTCTAGTGACTGTGAAGTTGTGGTTCTGTATAGAAGCATTATAAAGTAACAGGTTTAATGTAAGCCTCCCTATTCTAGTGACTGTGAAGTTGTGGTTCTGTATAGAAGCATTACATAGTAACAGGTTTATTGTATTCCTCCCTATTCTAGTGACTGTGAAGTTGAGGTTCTGTATAGAAGCATTACAAAGTAACAGGTTTAATGTAAGCCTCCCTATTCTAGTGACTGTGAAGTTGAGGTTCTGTATAGAAGCATTACAAAGTAACAGGTTTATTGTAAGCCTCCCTATTCTAGTGACTGTGAAGTTGTGGTTCTGTATAGAAGCATTACAAAGTAACAGGTATTCCTCCCTATTCTAGTGACTGTGAAGTTGTGGTTCTGTATAGAAGCATTACAAAGTAACAGGTTTATTGTAAGCCTCCCTATTCTAGTGACTGTGAAGTTGTGGTTCTGTATAGAAGCATTACATAGTAACAGGTTTATTGTATTCCTCCCTATTCTAGTGACTGTGAAGTTGTGGTTCTGTATAGAAGCATTACATAGTAACAGGTTTATTGTATTCCTCCCTATTCTAGTGACTGTGAAGTTGTGGTTCTGTATAGAAGCATTACATAGTAACAGGTTTAATGTATTCCTCCCTATTCTAGTGACTGTGAAGTTGAGGTTCTGTATAGAAGCATTACAAAGTAACAGGTTTAATGTAAGCCTCCCTATTCTAGTGACTGTGAAGTTGTGGTTCTGTATTGAAGCATTACATAGTAACAGGTTTAATGTATTCCTCCCTATTCTAGTGACTGTGAAGTTGAGGTTCTGTATAGAAGCATTATAAAGTAACAGGTTTAATGTAAGCCTCCCTATTCTAGTGACTGTGAAGTTGTGGTTCTGTATAGAAGCATTACATAGTAACAGGTTTAATGTATTCCTCCCTATTCTAGTGACTGTGAAGTTGAGGTTCTGTATAGAAGCATTACAAAGTAACAGGTTTAATGTAAGCCTCCCTATTCTAGTGACTGTGAAGTTGTGGTTCTGTATAGAAGCATTACAAAGTAACAGGTTTATTGTAAGCCTCCCTATTCTAGTGACTGTGAAGTTGTGGTTCTGTATAGAAGCATTATAAAGTAACAGGTTTAATGTAAGCCTCCCTATTCTAGTGACTGTGAAGTTGAGGTTCTGTATAGAAGCATTACAAAGTAACAGGTTTAATGTAAGCCTCCCTATTCTGAAGTGACTGTGAAGTTGAGGTTCTGTATAGAAGCATTACAAAGTAACAGGTTTAATGTAAGCCTCCCTATTCTAGTGACTGTGAAGTTGTGGTTCTGTATAGAAGCATTACAAAGTAACAGGTTTAATGTATTCCTCCCTATTCTAGTGACTGTGAAGTTGTGGTTCTGTATAGAAGCATTACATAGTAACAGGTTTATTGTATTCCTCCCTATTCTAGTGACTGTGAAGTTGTGGTTCTGTATAGAAGCATTACAAAGTAACAGGTTTAATGTATTCCTCCCTATTCTAGTGACTGTGAAGTTGAGGTTCTGTATAGAAGCATTACAAAGTAACAGGTATTCCTCCCTATTCTAGTGACTGTGAAGTTGAGGTTCTGTATAGAAGCATTACAAAGTAACAGGTTTAATGTATTCCTCCCTATTCTAGTGACTGTGAAGTTGAGGTTCTGTATAGAAGCATTACATAGTAACAGGTTTATTGTATTCCTCCCTATTCTAGTGACTGTGAAGTTGTGGTTCTGTATAGAAGCATTATAAAGTAACAGGTTTATTGTATTCCTCCCTATTCTAGTGACTGTGAAGTTGAGGTTCTGTATAGAAGCATTACAAAGTAACAGGTTTATTGTATTCCTCCCTATTCTAGTGACTGTGAAGTTGAGGTTCTGTATAGAAGCATTACAAAGTAACAGGTTTATTGTATTCCTCCCTATTCTAGTGACTGTGAAGTTGTGGTTCTGTATAGAAGCATTACATAGTAACAGGTTTATTGTATTCCTCCCTATTCTAGTGACTGTGAAGTTGAGGTTCTGTATAGAAGCATTACAAAGTAACAGGTTTAATGTATTCCTCCCTATTCTAGTGACTGTGAAGTTGAGGTTCTGTATAGAAGCATTACAAAGTAACAGGTATTCCTCCCTATTCTAGTGACTGTGAAGTTGAGGTTCTGTATAGAAGCATTACAAAGTAACAGGTTTAATGTATTCCTCCCTATTCTAGTGACTGTGAAGTTGAGGTTCTGTATAGAAGCATTACAAAGTAACAGGTATTCCTCCCTATTCTAGTGACTGTGAAGTTGAGGTTCTGTATAGAAGCATTACAAAGTAACAGGTTTAATGTAAGCCTCCCTATTCTAGTGACTGTGAAGTTGTGGTTCTGTATAGAAGCATTACAAAGTAACAGGTTTAATGTATTCCTCCCTATTCTAGTGACTGTGAAGTTGTGGTTCTGTATAGAAGCATTACATAGTAACAGGTTTATTGTATTCCTCCCTATTCTAGTGACTGTGAAGTTGTGGTTCTGTATAGAAGCATTACAAAGTAACAGGTTTACTGTAAGCCTCCCTATTCTAGTGACTGTGAAGTTGTGGTTCTGTATAGAAGCATTACAAAGTAACAGGTTTATTGTAAGCCTCCCTATTCTAGTGACTGTGAAGTTGTGGTTCTGTATAGAAGCATTACAAAGTAACAGGTTTAATGTAAGCCTCCCTATTCTAGTGACTGTGAAGTTGTGGTTCTGTATAGAAGCATTACAAAGTAACAGGTTTATTGTAAGCCTCCCTATTCTAGTGACTGTGAAGTTGTGGTTCTGTATAGAAGCATTACAAAGTAACAGGTTTAATGTATTCCTCCCTATTCTAGTGACTGTGAAGTTGTGGTTCTGTATAGAAGCATTACATAGTAACAGGTTTATTGTATTCCTCCCTATTCTAGTGACTGTGAAGTTGTGGTTCTGTATAGAAGCATTACAAAGTAACAGGTTTAATGTAAGCCTCCCTATTCTAGTGACTGTGAAGTTGTGGTTCTGTATAGAAGCATTACAAAGTAACAGGTTTAATGTATTCCTCCCTATTCTAGTGACTGTGAAGTTGTGGTTCTGTATAGAAGCATTACATAGTAACAGGTTTATTGTATTCCTCCCTATTCTAGTGACTGTGAAGTTGTGGTTCTGTATAGAAGCATTACATAGTAACAGGTTTATTGTATTCCTCCCTATTCTAGTGACTGTGAAGTTGTGGTTCTGTATAGAAGCATTACATAGTAACAGGTTTATTGTATTCCTCCCTATTCTAGTGACTGTGAAGTTGTGGTTCTGTATAGAAGCATTATAAAGTAACAGGTTTATTGTATTCCTCCCTATTCTAGTGACTGTGAAGTTGTGGTTCTGTATTGAAGCATTATAAAGTAACAGGTTTATTGTAAGCCTCCCTATTCTAGTGACTGTGAAGTTGAGGTTCTGTATAGAAGCATTACAAAGTAACAGGTTTATTGTAAGCCTCCCTATTCTAGTGACTGTGAAGTTGAGGTTCTGTATAGAAGCATTACATAGTAACAGGTTTAATGTAAGCCTCCCTATTCTAGTGACTGTGAAGTTGTGGTTCTGTATAGAAGCATTACAAAGTAACAGGTTTAATGTATTCCTCCCTATTCTAGTGACTGTGAAGTTGTGGTTCTGTATAGAAGCATTACAAAGTAACAGGTATTCCTCCCTATTCTAGTGACTGTGAAGTTGAGGTTCTGTATAGAAGCATTACATAGTAACAGGTTTATTGTAAGCCTCCCTATTCTAGTGACTGTGAAGTTGTGGTTCTGTATAGAAGCATTACATAGTAACAGGTTTAATGTATTCCTCCCTATTCTAGTGACTGTGAAGTTGTGGTTCTGTATAGAAGCATTACATAGTAACAGGTTTAATGTATTCCTCCCTATTCTAGTGACTGTGAAGTTGTGGTTCTGTATAGAAGCATTACAAAGTAACAGGTTTATTGTAAGCCTCCCTATTCTAGTGACTGTGAAGTTGAGGTTCTGTATAGAAGCATTACAAAGTAACAGGTATTCCTCCCTATTCTAGTGACTGTGAAGTTGTGGTTCTGTATAGAAGCATTACATAGTAACAGGTTTATTGTATTCCTCCCTATTCTAGTGACTGTGAAGTTGTGGTTCTGTATAGAAGCATTACATAGTAACAGGTTTATTGTATTCCTCCCTATTCTAGTGACTGTGAAGTTGAGGTTCTGTATAGAAGCATTACATAGTAACAGGTTTATTGTATTCCTCCCTATTCTAGTGACTGTGAAGTTGAGGTTCTGTATAGAAGCATTACATAGTAACAGGTTTAAGGTATTCCTCCCTATTCTAGTGACTGTGAAGTTGAGGTTCTGTATAGAAGCATTACATAGTAACAGGTTTATTGTAAGCCTCCCTATTCTAGTGACTGTGAAGTTGTGGTTCTGTATAGAAGCATTACATAGTAACAGGTTTAATGTATTCCTCCCTATTCTAGTGACTGTGAAGTTGAGGTTCTGTATAGAAGCATTACATAGTAACAGGTTTATTGTATTCCTCCCTATTCTAGTGACTGTGAAGTTGAGGTTCTGTATAGAAGCATTACATAGTAACAGGTTTATTGTATTCCTCCCTATTCTAGTGACTGTGAAGTTGAGGTTCTGTATAGAAGCATTATAAAGTAACAGGTTTAATGTATTCCTCCCTATTCTAGTGACTGTGAAGTTGTGGTTCTGTATAGAAGCATTACAAAGTAACAGGTATTCCTCCCTATTCTAGTGACTGTGAAGTTGTGGTTCTGTATAGAAGCATTACATAGTAACAGGTTTAATGTATTCCTCCCTATTCTAGTGACTGTGAAGTTGAGGTTCTGTATAGAAGCATTACATAGTAACAGGTTTAATGTAAGCCTCCCTATTCTAGTGACTGTGAAGTTGTAGTTCTGTATAGAAGCATTACATAGTAACAGGTTTATTGTAAGCCTCCCTATTCTAGTGACTGTGAAGTTGAGGTTCTGTATAGAAGCATTACATAGTAACAGGTTTAAGGTATTCCTCCCTATTCTAGTGACTGTGAAGTTGTGGTTCTGTATAGAAGCATTATATAGTAACAGGTTTAATGTAAGCCTCCCTATTCTAGTGACTGTGAAGTTGTGGTTCTGTATAGAAGCATTATAAAGTAACAGGTTTAAGGTATTCCTCCCTATTCTAGTGACTGTGAAGTTGTAGTTCTGTATAGAAGCATTACATAGTAACAGGTTTAATGTAAGCCTCCCTATTCTAGTGACTGTGAAGTTGAGGTTCTGTATAGAAGCATTACAAAGTAACAGGTTTAATGTATTCCTCCCTATTCTAGTGACTGTGAAGTTGAGGTTCTGTATAGAAGCATTACAAAGTAACAGGTTTAATGTAAGCCTCCCTATTCTAGTGACTGTGAAGTTGAGGTTCTGTATAGAAGCATTACAAAGTAACAGGTTTAATGTATTCCTCCCTATTCTAGTGACTGTGAAGTTGAGGTTCTGTATAGAAGCATTACAAAGTAACAGGTTTAATGTATTCCTCCCTATTCTAGTGACTGTGAAGTTGAGGTTCTGTATAGAAGCATTACATAGTAACAGGTTTAATGTATTCCTCCCTATTCTAGTGACTGTGAAGTTGTGGTTCTGTATAGAAGCATTACATAGTAACAGGTTTAATGTATTCCTCCCTATTCTAGTGACTGTGAAGTTGTAGTTCTGTATAGAAGCATTACATAGTAACAGGTTTATTGTATTCCTCCCTATTCTAGTGACTGTGAAGTTGAGGTTCTGTATAGAAGCATTACAAAGTAACAGGTTTAATGTATTCCTCCCTATTCTAGTGACTGTGAAGTTGAGGTTCTGTATAGAAGCATTACATAGTAACAGGTTTAAGGTATTCCTCCCTATTCTAGTGACTGTGAAGTTGTGGTTCTGTATAGAAGCATTATATAGTAACAGGTTTAATGTAAGCCTCCCTATTCTAGTGACTGTGAAGTTGTGGTTCTGTATAGAAGCATTATAAAGTAACAGGTTTAAGGTATTCCTCCCTATTCTAGTGACTGTGAAGTTGTAGTTCTGTATAGAAGCATTACATAGTAACAGGTTTAATGTAAGCCTCCCTATTCTAGTGACTGTGAAGTTGAGGTTCTGTATAGAAGCATTACAAAGTAACAGGTTTAATGTATTCCTCCCTATTCTAGTGACTGTGAAGTTGAGGTTCTGTATAGAAGCATTACAAAGTAACAGGTTTAATGTAAGCCTCCCTATTCTAGTGACTGTGAAGTTGAGGTTCTGTATAGAAGCATTACAAAGTAACAGGTTTAATGTAAGCCTCCCTATTCTAGTGACTGTGAAGTTGAGGTTCTGTATAGAAGCATTACATAGTAACAGGTTTAATGTAAGCCTCCCTATTCTAGTGACTGTGAAGTTGAGGTTCTGTATAGAAGCATTATAAAGTAACAGGTTTATTGTAAGCCTCCCTATTCTAGTGACTGTGAAGTTGAGGTTCTGTATAGAAGCATTACATAGTAACAGGTTTAATGTATTCCTCCCTATTCTAGTGACTGTGAAGTTGAGGTTCTGTATAGAAGCATTACATAGTAACAGGTTTAATGTATTCCTCCCTATTCTAGTGACTGTGAAGTTGAGGTTCTGTATAGAAGCATTACATAGTAACAGGTTTATTGTATTCCTCCCTATTCTAGTGACTGTGAAGTTGAGGTTCTGTATAGAAGCATTACATAGTAACAGGTTTAATGTAAGCCTCCCTATTCTAGTGACTGTGAAGTTGAGGTTCTGTATAGAAGCATTACAAAGTAACAGGTTTAATGTATTCCTCCCTATTCTAGTGACTGTGAAGTTGAGGTTCTGTATAGAAGCATTACATAGTAACAGGTTTAATGTATTCCTCCCTATTCTAGTGACTGTGAAGTTGTGGTTCTGTATAGAAGCATTACATAGTAACAGGTTTAATGTATTCCTCCCTATTCTAGTGACTGTGAAGTTGTAGTTCTGTATAGAAGCATTACATAGTAACAGGTTTATTGTATTCCTCCCTATTCTAGTGACTGTGAAGTTGAGGTTCTGTATAGAAGCATTACAAAGTAACAGGTTTAATGTATTCCTCCCTATTCTAGTGACTGTGAAGTTGTGGTTCTGTATAGAAGCATTACAAAGTAACAGGTATTCCTCCCTATTCTAGTGACTGTGAAGTTGTGGTTCTGTATAGAAGCATTACAAAGTAACAGGTATTCCTCCCTATTCTAGTGACTGTGAAGTTGTGGTTCTGTATAGAAGCATTATAAAGTAACAGGTATTCCTCCCTATTCTAGTGACTGTGAAGTTGTGGTTCTGTATAGAAGCATTACATAGTAACAGGTTTAATGTAAGCCTCCCTATTCTAGTGACTGTGAAGTTGTAGTTCTGTATAGAAGCATTACATAGTAACAGGTTTATTGTATTCCTCCCTATTCTAGTGACTGTGAAGTTGTAGTTCTGTATAGAAGCATTACAAAGTAACAGGTATTCCTCCCTATTCTAGTGACTGTGAAGTTGTGGTTCTGTATAGAAGCATTACAAAGTAACAGGTTTAATGTAAGCCTCCCTATTCTAGTGACTGTGAAGTTGAGGTTCTGTATAGAAGCATTACATAGTAACAGGTTTATTGTATTCCTCCCTATTCTAGTGACTGTGAAGTTGAGGTTCTGTATAGAAGCATTATAAAGTAACAGGTTTAATGTATTCCTCCCTATTCTAGTGACTGTGAAGTTGTGGTTCTGTATAGAAGCATTACATAGTAACAGGTATTCCTCCCTATTCTAGTGACTGTGAAGTTGAGGTTCTGTATAGAAGCATTACAAAGTAACAGGTTTAATGTAAGCCTCCCTATTCTAGTGACTGTGAAGTTGAGGTTCTGTATAGAAGCATTACAAAGTAACAGGTTTAATGTATTCCTCCCTATTCTAGTGACTGTGAAGTTGAGGTTCTGTATAGAAGCATTACAAAGTAACAGGTTTAATGTATTCCTCCCTATTCTAGTGACTGTGAAGTTGAGGTTCTGTATAGAAGCATTACAAAGTAACAGGTTTAATGTATTCCTCCCTATTCTAGTGACTGTGAAGTTGTGGTTCTGTATAGAAGCATTACAAAGTAACAGGTTTATTGTATTCCTCCCTATTCTAGTGACTGTGAAGTTGAGGTTCTGTATAGAAGCATTACAAAGTAACAGGTATTCCTCCCTATTCTAGTGACTGTGAAGTTGAGGTTCTGTATAGAAGCATTACAAAGTAACAGGTATTCCTCCCTATTCTAGTGACTGTGAAGTTGAGGTTCTGTATAGAAGCATTACAAAGTAACAGGTTTAATGTATTCCTCCCTATTCTAGTGACTGTGAAGTTGAGGTTCTGTATAGAAGCATTATAAAGTAACAGGTTTAATGTAAGCCTCCCTATTCTAGTGACTGTGAAGTTGAGGTTCTGTATAGAAGCATTACATAGTAACAGGTTTAATGTATTCCTCCCTATTCTAGTGACTGTGAAGTTGAGGTTCTGTATAGAAGCATTACATAGTAACAGGTTTAATGTATTCCTCCCTATTCTAGTGACTGTGAAGTTGTGGTTCTGTATAGAAGCATTACATAGTAACAGGTTTATTGTATTCCTCCCTATTCTAGTGACTGTGAAGTTGAGGTTCTGTATAGAAGCATTACATAGTAACAGGTTTAATGTAAGCCTCCCTATTCTAGTGACTGTGAAGTTGAGGTTCTGTATAGAAGCATTACAAAGTAACAGGTTTAATGTATTCCTCCCTATTCTAGTGACTGTGAAGTTGAGGTTCTGTATAGAAGCATTACAAAGTAACAGGTTTATTGTATTCCTCCCTATTCTAGTGACTGTGAAGTTGAGGTTCTGTATAGAAGCATTACATAGTAACAGGTTTATTGTATTCCTCCCTATTCTAGTGACTGTGAAGTTGAGGTTCTGTATAGAAGCATTACATAGTAACAGGTTTAATGTAAGCCTCCCTATTCTAGTGACTGTGAAGTTGAGGTTCTGTATAGAAGCATTACAAAGTAACAGGTTTATTGTATTCCTCCCTATTCTAGTGACTGTGAAGTTGAGGTTCTGTATAGAAGCATTACATAGTAACAGGTTTAATGTAAGCCTCCCTATTCTAGTGACTGTGAAGTTGAGGTTCTGTATAGAAGCATTACAAAGTAACAGGTTTAATGTATTCCTCCCTATTCTAGTGACTGTGAAGTTGAGGTTCTGTATAGAAGCATTACAAAGTAACAGGTTTAATGTAAGCCTCCCTATTCTAGTAACTGTGAAGTTGTGGTTCTGTATAGAAGCATTACAAAGTAACAGGTATTCCTCCCTATTCTAGTGACTGTGAAGTTGTGGTTCTGTATAGAAGCATTACAAAGTAACAGGTATTCCTCCCTATTCTAGTGACTGTGAAGTTGTGGTTCTGTATAGAAGCATTACAAAGTAACAGGTTTAATGTATTCCTCCCTATTCTAGTGACTGTGAAGTTGAGGTTCTGTATAGAAGCATTACATAGTAACAGGTTTATTGTAAGCCTCCCTATTCTAGTGACTGTGAAGTTGTGGTTTTGTATAGAAGCATTACAAAGTAACAGGTTTATTGTATTCCTCCCTATTCTAGTGACTGTGAAGTTGTGGTTCTGTATAGAAGCATTACATAGTAACAGGTTTAATGTAAGCCTCCCTATTCTAGTGACTGTGAAGTTGTGGTTCTGTATAGAAGCATTACAAAGTAACAGGTATTCCTCCCTATTCTAGTGACTGTGAAGTTGAGGTTCTGTATAGAAGCATTACAAAGTAACAGGTTTAATGTATTCCTCCCTATTCTAGTGACTGTGAAGTTGAGGTTCTGTATAGAAGCATTATAAAGTAACAGGTTTAATGTATTCCTCCCTATTCTAGTGACTGTGAAGTTGAGGTTCTGTATAGAAGCATTACAAAGTAACAGGTTTAATGTAAGCCTCCCTATTCTAGTGACTGTGAAGTTGTGGTTCTGTATAGAAGCATTACAAAGTAACAGGTTTAATGTATTCCTCCCTATTCTAGTGACTGTGAAGTTGAGGTTCTGTATAGAAGCATTACAAAGTAACAGGTATTCCTCCCTATTCTAGTGACTGTGAAGTTGAGGTTCTGTATAGAAGCATTACAAAGTAACAGGTTTAATGTATTCCTCCCTATTCTAGTGACTGTGAAGTTGAGGTTCTGTATAGAAGCATTACAAAGTAACAGGTATTCCTCCCTATTCTAGTGACTGTGAAGTTGTGGTTCTGTATAGAAGCATTACAAAGTAACAGGTTTAATGTATTCCTCCCTATTCTAGTGACTGTGAAGTTGTGGTTCTGTATAGAAGCATTACAAAGTAACAGGTTTATTGTATTCCTCCCTATTCTAGTGACTGTGAAGTTGTGGTTCTGTATAGAAGCATTACATAGTAACAGGTTTATTGTAAGCCTCCCTATTCTAGTGACTGTGAAGTTGTGGTTCTGTATAGAAGCATTACAAAGTAACAGGTTTAATGTAAGCCTCCCTATTCTAGTGACTGTGAAGTTGTGGTTCTGTATAGAAGCATTACATAGTAACAGGTTTAATGTAAGCCTCCCTATTCTAGTGACTGTGAAGTTGTGGTTCTGTATAGAAGCATTACATAGTAACAGGTATTCCTCCCTATTCTAGTGACTGTGAAGTTGAGGTTCTGTATAGAAGCATTACATAGTAACAGGTTTAATGTATTCCTCCCTATTCTAGTGACTGTGAAGTTGTGGTTCTGTATAGAAGCATTACATAGTAACAGGTTTATTGTATTCCTCCCTATTCTAGTGACTGTGAAGTTGAGGTTCTGTATAGAAGCATTATAAAGTAACAGGTTTAATGTATTCCTCCCTATTCTAGTGACTGTGAAGTTGAGGTTCTGTATAGAAGCATTATAAAGTAACAGGTTTAATGTAAGCCTCCCTATTCTAGTGACTGTGAAGTTGTGGTTCTGTATAGAAGCATTACATAGTAACAGGTTTATTGTATTCCTCCCTATTCTAGTGACTGTGAAGTTGTGGTTCTGTATAGAAGCATTACAAAGTAACAGGTTTAATGTATTCCTCCCTATTCTAGTGACTGTGAAGTTGAGGTTCTGTATAGAAGCATTACAAAGTAACAGGTTTAATGTAAGCCTCCCTATTCTAGTGACTGTGAAGTTGTGGTTCTGTATAGAAGCATTACAAAGTAACAGGTTTATTGTATTCCTCCCTATTCTAGTGACTGTGAAGTTGTGGTTCTGTATAGAAGCATTACATAGTAACAGGTTTATTGTATTCCTCCCTATTCTAGTGACTGTGAAGTTGTGGTTCTGTATTGAAGCATTACATAGTAACAGGTTTAATGTATTCCTCCCTATTCTAGTGACTGTGAAGTTGTGGTTCTGTATAGAAGCATTACAAAGTAACAGGTATTCCTCCCTATTCTAGTGACTGTGAAGTTGTGGTTCTGTATAGAAGCATTATAAAGTAACAGGTATTCCTCCCTATTCTAGTGACTGTGAAGTTGTGGTTCTGTATAGAAGCATTACATAGTAACAGGTTTAATGTAAGCCTCCCTATTCTAGTGACTGTGAAGTTGTGGTTCTGTATAGAAGCATTACAAAGTAACAGGTTTAATGTATTCCTCCCTATTCTAGTGACTGTGAAGTTGAGGTTCTGTATAGAAGCATTACAAAGTAACAGGTATTCCTCCCTATTCTAGTGACCATGAAGTTGTGGTTCTGTATAGAAGCATTACATAGTAACAGGTTTATTGTATTCCTCCCTATTTTAGTGACTGTGAAGTTGTGGTTCTGTATAGAAGCATTACATAGTAACAGGTTTATTGTATTCCTCCCTATTTTAGTGACTGTGAAGTTGTGGTTCTGTATAGAAGCATTACATAGTAACAGGTTTATTGTATTCCTCCCTATTCTAGTGACTGTGAAGTTGTGGTTCTGTATAGAAGCATTACATAGTAACAGGTTTATTGTATTCCTCCCTATTTTAGTGACTGTGAAGTTGTGGTTCTGTATAGAAGCATTACATAGTAACAGGTTTAATGTATTCCTCCCTATTCTAGTGACTGTGAAGTTGAGGTTCTGTATAGAAGCATTACATAGTAACAGGTTTAATGTAAGCCTCCCTATTCTAGTGACTGTGAAGTTGTGGTTCTGTATAGAAGCATTACAAAGTAACAGGTTTAATGTATTCCTCCCTATTCTAGTGACTGTGAAGTTGTGGTTCTGTATAGAAGCATTACATAGTAACAGGTTTATTGTATTCCTCCCTATTCTAGTGACTGTGAAGTTGAGGTTCTGTATAGAAGCATTACAAAGTAACAGGTTTAATGTATTCCTCCCTATTCTAGTGACTGTGAAGTTGAGGTTCTGTATAGAAGCATTACAAAGTAACAGGTATTCCTCCCTATTCTAGTGACTGTGAAGTTGTGGTTCTGTATAGAAGCATTACAAAGTAACAGGTTTAATGTATTCCTCCCTATTCTAGTGACTGTGAAGTTGAGGTTCTGTATAGAAGCATTACAAAGTAACAGGTTTAATGTAAGCCTCCCTATTCTAGTGACTGTGAAGTTGTGGTTCTGTATAGAAGCATTACAAAGTAACAGGTTTAATGTATTCCTCCCTATTCTAGTGACTGTGAAGTTGAGGTTCTGTATAGAAGCATTACAAAGTAACAGGTATTCCTCCCTATTCTAGTGACTGTGAAGTTGTGGTTCTGTATAGAAGCATTACATAGTAACAGGTTTATTTATATTCCTCCCTATTCTAGTGACTGTGAAGTTGTGGTTCTGTATAGAAGCATTACATAGTAACAGGTTTAATGTATTCCTCCCTATTCTAGTGACTGTGAAGTTGAGGTTCTGTATAGAAGCATTACATAGTAACAGGTTTATTTATATTCCTCCCTATTCTAGTGACTGTGAAGTTGTGGTTCTGTATAGAAGCATTACATAGTAACAGGTTTAATGTATTCCTCCCTATTCTAGTGACTGTGAAGTTGTGGTTCTGTATAGAAGCATTACATAGTAACAGGTTTAATGTATTCCTCCCTATTCTAGTGACTGTGAAGTTGAGGTTCTGTATAGAAGCATTACAAAGTAACAGGTATTCCTCCCTATTCTAGTGACTGTGAAGTTGTGGTTCTGTATAGAAGCATTACATAGTAACAGGTTTAATGTAAGCCTCCCTATTCTAGTGACTGTGAAGTTGAGGTTCTGTATAGAAGCATTACAAAGTAACAGGTTTAATGTATTCCTCCCTATTCTAGTGACTGTGAAGTTGAGGTTCTGTATAGAAGCATTACAAAGTAACAGGTTTAATGTATTCCTCCCTATTCTAGTGACTGTGAAGTTGTGGTTCTGTATAGAAGCATTATAAAGTAACAGGTTTAAGGTATTCCTCCCTATTCTAGTGACTGTGAAGTTGAGGTTCTGTATAGAAGCATTACAAAGTAACAGGTATTCCTCCCTATTCTAGTGACTGTGAAGTTGTGGTTCTGTATAGAAGCATTACAAAGTAACAGGTTTAATGTATTCCTCCCTATTCTAGTGACTGTGAAGTTGAGGTTCTGTATAGAAGCATTACAAAGTAACAGGTTTATTGTATTCCTCCCTATTCTAGTGACTGTGAAGTTGAGGTTCTGTATAGAAGCATTATAAAGTAACAGGTATTCCTCCCTATTCTAGTGACTGTGAAGTTGAGGTTCTGTATAGAAGCATTACAAAGTAACAGGTTTAATGTATTCCTCCCTATTCTAGTGACTGTGAAGTTGAGGTTCTGTATAGAAGCATTACATAGTAACAGGTATTCCTCCCTATTCTAGTGACTGTGAAGTTGAGGTTCTGTATAGAAGCATTACAAAGTAACAGGTTTATTGTATTCCTCCCTATTCTAGTGACTGTGAAGTTGTGGTTCTGTATAGAAGCATTACATAGTAACAGGTTTAATGTATTCCTCCCTATTCTAGTGACTGTGAAGTTGAGGTTCTGTATAGAAGCATTACAAAGTAACAGGTATTCCTCCCTATTCTAGTGACTGTGAAGTTGTGGTTCTGTATAGAAGCATTACATAGTAACAGGTTTATTGTATTCCTCCCTATTCTAGTGACTGTGAAGTTGTGGTTCTGTATAGAAGCATTACATAGTAACAGGTTTATTGTATTCCTCCCTATTCTAGTGACTGTGAAGTTGTGGTTCTGTATAGAAGCATTACAAAGTAACAGGTATTCCTCCCTATTCTAGTGACTGTGAAGTTGTGGTTCTGTATAGAAGCATTACATAGTAACAGGTTTATTGTATTCCTCCCTATTCTAGTGACTGTGAAGTTGTGGTTCTGTATAGAAGCATTACATAGTAACAGGTTTAATGTATTCCTCCCTATTCTAGTGACTGTGAAGTTGTGGTTCTGTATAGAAGCATTACAAAGTAACAGGTTTAATGTATTCCTCCCTATTCTAGTGACTGTGAAGTTGTGGTTCTGTATAGAAGCATTACATAGTAACAGGTTTAATGTATTCCTCCCTATTCTAGTGACTGTGAAGTTGAGGTTCTGTATAGAAGCATTACAAAGTAACAGGTATTCCTCCCTATTCTAGTGACTGTGAAGTTGTGGTTCTGTATAGAAGCATTACATAGTAACAGGTTTAATGTATTCCTCCCTATTCTAGTGACTGTGAAGTTGTGGTTCTGTATAGAAGCATTACAAAGTAACAGGTTTATTGTATTCCTCCCTATTCTAGTGACTGTGAAGTTGTGGTTCTGTATAGAAGCATTACAAAGTAACAGGTTTAATGTATTCCTCCCTATTCTAGTGACTGTGAAGTTGTGGTTCTGTATAGAAGCATTACATAGTAACAGGTTTAATGTATTCCTCCCTATTCTAGTGACTGTGAAGTTGAGGTTCTGTATAGAAGCATTACAAAGTAACAGGTATTCCTCCCTATTCTAGTGACTGTGAAGTTGTGGTTCTGTATAGAAGCATTACATAGTAACAGGTTTAATGTATTCCTCCCTATTCTAGTGACTGTGAAGTTGTGGTTCTGTATAGAAGCATTACAAAGTAACAGGTTTATTGTATTCCTCCCTATTCTAGTGACTGTGAAGTTGTGGTTCTGTATAGAAGCATTACAAAGTAACAGGTTTAATGTATTCCTCCCTATTCTAGTGACTGTGAAGTTGTGGTTCTGTATAGAAGCATTACATAGTAACAGGTTTAATGTATTCCTCCCTATTCTAGTGACTGTGAAGTTGAGGTTCTGTATAGAAGCATTACAAAGTAACAGGTATTCCTCCCTATTCTAGTGACTGTGAAGTTGTGGTTCTGTATAGAAGCATTACATAGTAACAGGTTTAATGTATTCCTCCCTATTCTAGTGACTGTGAAGTTGTGGTTCTGTATAGAAGCATTACAAAGTAACAGGTTTATTGTATTCCTCCCTATTCTAGTGACTGTGAAGTTGAGGTTCTGTATAGAAGCATTACAAAGTAACAGGTATTCCTCCCTATTCTAGTGACTGTGAAGTTGTGGTTCTGTATAGAAGCATTACATAGTAACAGGTATTCCTCCCTATTCTAGTGACTGTGAAGTTGTGGTTCTATATAGAAGCATTACATAGTAACAGGTTTAATGTATTCCTCCCTATTCTAGTGACTGTGAAGTTGTGGTTCTGTATAGAAGCATTACATAGTAACAGGTTTATTGTATTCCTCCCTATTCTAGTGACTGTGAAGTTGTGGTTCTGTATAGAAGCATTACATAGTAACAGGTTTATTGTATTCCTCCCTATTCTAGTGACTGTGAAGTTGAGGTTCTGTATAGAAGCATTACATAGTAACAGGTATTCCTCCCTATTCTAGTGACTGTGAAGTTGTGGTTCTGTATAGAAGCATTACAAAGTAACAGGTTTAATGTAAGCCTCCCTATTCTAGTGACTGTGAAGTTGTGGTTCTGTATAGAAGCATTACATAGTAACAGGTTTAATGTATTCCTCCCTATTCTAGTGACTGTGAAGTTGTGGTTCTGTATAGAAGCATTACAAAGTAACAGGTTTAATGTATTCCTCCCTATTCTAGTGACTGTGAAGTTGAGGTTCTGTATAGAAGCATTACATAGTAACAGGTTTAATGTATTCCTCCCTATTCTAGTGACTGTGAAGTTGAGGTTCTGTATAGAAGCATTACATAGTAACAGGTTTATTGTATTCCTCCCTATTCTAGTGACTGTGAAGTTGTGGTTCTGTATAGAAGCATTACAAAGTAACAGGTTTAATGTATTCCTCCCTATTCTAGTGACTGTGAAGTTGAGGTTCTGTATAGAAGCATTACATAGTAACAGGTTTATTGTATTCCTCCCTATTCTAGTGACTGTGAAGTTGTGGTTCTGTATAGAAGCATTACAAAGTAACAGGTTTAATGTATTCCTCCCTATTCTAGTGACTGTGAAGTTGAGGTTCTGTATAGAAGCATTACAAAGTAACAGGTATTCCTCCCTATTCTAGTGACTGTGAAGTTGAGGTTCTGTATAGAAGCATTACAAAGTAACAGGTTTAATGTATTCCTCCCTATTCTAGTGACTGTGAAGTTGAGGTTCTGTATAGAAGCATTACATAGTAACAGGTTTATTGTATTCCTCCCTATTCTAGTGACTGTGAAGTTGTGGTTCTGTATAGAAGCATTACAAAGTAACAGGTTTAATGTATTCCTCCCTATTCTAGTGACTGTGAAGTTGAGGTTCTGTATAGAAGCATTACATAGTAACAGGTTTATTGTATTCCTCCCTATTCTAGTGACTGTGAAGTTGTGGTTCTGTATAGAAGCATTACAAAGTAACAGGTTTAATGTATTCCTCCCTATTCTAGTGACTGTGAAGTTGAGGTTCTGTATAGAAGCATTACAAAGTAACAGGTATTCCTCCCTATTCTAGTGACTGTGAAGTTGAGGTTCTGTATAGAAGCATTACAAAGTAACAGGTTTAATGTATTCCTCCCTATTCTAGTGACTGTGAAGTTGAGGTTCTGTATAGAAGCATTACATAGTAACAGGTTTATTGTATTCCTCCCTATTCTAGTGACTGTGAAGTTGAGGTTCTGTATAGAAGCATTACAAAGTAACAGGTTTAATGTATTCCTCCCTATTCTAGTGACTGTGAAGTTGTGGTTCTGTATAGAAGCATTACAAAGTAACAGGTTTAATGTATTCCTCCCTATTCTAGTGACTGTGAAGTTGTGGTTCTGTATAGAAGCATTACATAGTAACAGGTTTAATGTATTCCTCCCTATTCTAGTGACTGTGAAGTTGAGGTTCTGTATAGAAGCATTACAAAGTAACAGGTATTCCTCCCTATTCTAGTGACTGTGAAGTTGTGGTTCTGTATAGAAGCATTACATAGTAACAGGTTTAATGTATTCCTCCCTATTCTAGTGACTGTGAAGTTGTGGTTCTGTATAGAAGCATTACAAAGTAACAGGTTTATTGTATTCCTCCCTATTCTAGTGACTGTGAAGTTGAGGTTCTGTATAGAAGCATTACAAAGTAACAGGTATTCCTCCCTATTCTAGTGACTGTGAAGTTGTGGTTCTGTATAGAAGCATTACATAGTAACAGGTATTCCTCCCTATTCTAGTGACTGTGAAGTTGTGGTTCTATATAGAAGCATTACATAGTAACAGGTTTAATGTATTCCTCCCTATTCTAGTGACTGTGAAGTTGTGGTTCTGTATAGAAGCATTACATAGTAACAGGTTTATTGTATTCCTCCCTATTCTAGTGACTGTGAAGTTGTGGTTCTGTATAGAAGCATTACATAGTAACAGGTTTATTGTATTCCTCCCTATTCTAGTGACTGTGAAGTTGAGGTTCTGTATAGAAGCATTACATAGTAACAGGTATTCCTCCCTATTCTAGTGACTGTGAAGTTGTGGTTCTGTATAGAAGCATTACAAAGTAACAGGTTTAATGTAAGCCTCCCTATTCTAGTGACTGTGAAGTTGTGTTTCTGTATAGAAGCATTACATAGTAACAGGTTTAATGTATTCCTCCCTATTCTAGTGACTGTGAAGTTGTGGTTCTGTATAGAAGCATTACAAAGTAACAGGTTTAATGTATTCCTCCCTATTCTAGTGACTGTGAAGTTGAGGTTCTGTATAGAAGCATTACATAGTAACAGGTTTAATGTATTCCTCCCTATTCTAGTGACTGTGAAGTTGAGGTTCTGTATAGAAGCATTACATAGTAACAGGTTTATTGTATTCCTCCCTATTCTAGTGACTGTGAAGTTGTGGTTCTGTATAGAAGCATTACAAAGTAACAGGTTTAATGTATTCCTCCCTATTCTAGTGACTGTGAAGTTGAGGTTCTGTATAGAAGCATTACATAGTAACAGGTTTATTGTATTCCTCCCTATTCTAGTGACTGTGAAGTTGTGGTTCTGTATAGAAGCATTACAAAGTAACAGGTTTAATGTATTCCTCCCTATTCTAGTGACTGTGAAGTTGAGGTTCTGTATAGAAGCATTACAAAGTAACAGGTATTCCTCCCTATTCTAGTGACTGTGAAGTTGAGGTTCTGTATAGAAGCATTACAAAGTAACAGGTTTAATGTATTCCTCCCTATTCTAGTGACTGTGAAGTTGAGGTTCTGTATAGAAGCATTACATAGTAACAGGTTTATTGTATTCCTCCCTATTCTAGTGACTGTGAAGTTGTGGTTCTGTATAGAAGCATTACAAAGTAACAGGTTTAATGTATTCCTCCCTATTCTAGTGACTGTGAAGTTGAGGTTCTGTATAGAAGCATTACATAGTAACAGGTTTATTGTATTCCTCCCTATTCTAGTGACTGTGAAGTTGTGGTTCTGTATAGAAGCATTACAAAGTAACAGGTTTAATGTATTCCTCCCTATTCTAGTGACTGTGAAGTTGAGGTTCTGTATAGAAGCATTACAAAGTAACAGGTATTCCTCCCTATTCTAGTGACTGTGAAGTTGAGGTTCTGTATAGAAGCATTACAAAGTAACAGGTTTAATGTATTCCTCCCTATTCTAGTGACTGTGAAGTTGAGGTTCTGTATAGAAGCATTACATAGTAACAGGTTTATTGTATTCCTCCCTATTCTAGTGACTGTGAAGTTGAGGTTCTGTATAGAAGCATTACAAAGTAACAGGTTTAATGTATTCCTCCCTATTCTAGTGACTGTGAAGTTGTGGTTCTGTATAGAAGCATTACAAAGTAACAGGTTTAATGTATTCCTCCCTATTCTAGTGACTGTGAAGTTGAGGTTCTGTATAGAAGCATTACATAGTAACAGGTTTATTGTATTCCTCCCTATTCTAGTGACTGTGAAGTTGTGGTTCTGTATAGAAGCATTACAAAGTAACAGGTTTAATGTATTCCTCCCTATTCTAGTGACTGTGAAGTTGAGGTTCTGTATAGAAGCATTACAAAGTAACAGGTATTCCTCCCTATTCTAGTGACTGTGAAGTTGAGGTTCTGTATAGAAGCATTACAAAGTAACAGGTTTAATGTATTCCTCCCTATTCTAGTGACTGTGAAGTTGAGGTTCTGTATAGAAGCATTACATAGTAACAGGTTTATTGTATTCCTCCCTATTCTAGTGACTGTGAAGTTGTGGTTCTGTATAGAAGCATTACAAAGTAACAGGTTTAATGTATTCCTCCCTATTCTAGTGACTGTGAAGTTGAGGTTCTGTATAGAAGCATTACATAGTAACAGGTTTATTGTATTCCTCCCTATTCTAGTGACTGTGAAGTTGTGGTTCTGTATAGAAGCATTACAAAGTAACAGGTTTAATGTATTCCTCCCTATTCTAGTGACTGTGAAGTTGAGGTTCTGTATAGAAGCATTACATAGTAACAGGTTTATTGTATTCCTCCCTATTCTAGTGACTGTGAAGTTGTGGTTCTGTATAGAAGCATTACAAAGTAACAGGTTTAATGTATTCCTCCCTATTCTAGTGACTGTGAAGTTGAGGTTCTGTATAGAAGCATTACAAAGTAACAGGTATTCCTCCCTATTCTAGTGACTGTGAAGTTGAGGTTCTGTATAGAAGCATTACATAGTAACAGGTTTATTGTATTCCTCCCTATTCTAGTGACTGTAAAGTTGAGGTTCTGTATAGAAGCATTACATAGTAACAGGTTTATTGTATTCCTCCCTATTCTAGTGACTGTGAAGTTGAGGTTCTGTATAGAAGCATTACATAGTAACAGGTTTATTGTATTCCTCCCTATTCTAGTGACTGTGAAGTTGTGGTTCTGTATAGAAGCATTACAAAGTAACAGGTTTAATGTATTCCTCCCTATTCTAGTGACTGTGAAGTTGAGGTTCTGTATAGAAGCATTACAAAGTAACAGGTTTAATGTATTCCTCCCTATTCTAGTGACTGTGAAGTTGAGGTTCTGTATAGAAGCATTACAAAGTAACAGGTATTCCTCCCTATTCTAGTGACTGTGAAGTTGTGGTTCTGTATAGAAGCATTACATAGTAACAGGTATTCCTCCCTATTCTAGTGACTGTGAAGTTGTGGTTCTGTATAGAAGCATTATAAAGTAACAGGTTTAATGTATTCCTCCCTATTCTAGTGACTGTGAAGTTGTGGTTCTGTATAGAAGCATTACAAAGTAACAGGTTTAATGTAAGCCTCCCTATTCTAGTGACTGTGAAGTTGTGGTTCTGTATAGAAGCATTACATAGTAACAGGTTTATTGTATTCCTCCCTATTCTAGTGACTGTGAAGTTGTGGTTCTGTATAGAAGCATTACATAGTAACAGGTTTATTGTATTCCTCCCTATTCTAGTGACTGTGAAGTTGTGGTTCTGTATAGAAGCATTACAAAGTAACAGGTTTAATGTAAGCCTCCCTATTCTAGTGACTGTGAAGTTGTGGTTCTGTATAGAAGCATTACATAGTAACAGGTTTATTGTATTCCTCCCTATTCTAGTGACTGTGAAGTTGTGGTTCTGTATAGAAGCATTACATAGTAACAGGTTTATTGTATTCCTCCCTATTCTAGTGACTGTGAAGTTGTGGTTCTGTATAGAAGCATTACAAAGTAACAGGTTTAATGTAAGCCTCCCTATTCTAGTGACTGTGAAGTTGTGGTTCTGTATAGAAGCATTACATAGTAACAGGTTTATTGTATTCCTCCCTATTCTAGTGACTGTGAAGTTGAGGTTCTGTATAGAAGCATTACATAGTAACAGGTTTATTGTATTCCTCCCTATTCTAGTGACTGTGAAGTTGTGGTTCTGTATAGAAGCATTACAAAGTAACAGGTTTAATGTAAGCCTCCCTATTCTAGTGACTGTGAAGTTGAGGTTCTGTATAGAAGCATTACAAAGTAACAGGTTTAATGTATTCCTCCCTATTCTAGTGACTGTGAAGTTGAGGTTCTGTATAGAAGCATTACATAGTAACAGGTATTCCTCCCTATTCTAGTGACTGTGAAGTTGAGGTTCTGTATAGAAGCATTACAAAGTAACAGGTATTCCTCCCTATTCTAGTGACTGTGAAGTTGAGGTTCTGTATAGAAGCATTACAAAGTAACAGGTTTAATGTATTCCTCCCTATTCTAGTGACTGTGAAGTTGAGGTTCTGTATAGAAGCATTACAAAGTAACAGGTTTAATGTATTCCTCCCTATTCTAGTGACTGTGAAGTTGTGGTTCTGTATAGAAGCATTACAAAGTAACAGGTATTCCTCCCTATTCTAGTGACTGTGAAGTTGTGGTTCTGTATAGAAGCATTACAAAGTAACAGGTTTAATGTATTCCTCCCTATTCTAGTGACTGTGAAGTTGAGGTTCTGTATAGAAGCATTACAAAGTAACAGGTTTAATGTATTCCTCCCTATTCTAGTGACTGTGAAGTTGAGGTTCTGTATAGAAGCATTACAAAGTAACAGGTTTAATGTATTCCTCCCTATTCTAGTGACTGTGAAGTTGAGGTTCTGTATAGAAGCATTACATAGTAACAGGTTTATTGTATTCCTCCCTATTCTAGTGACTGTGAAGTTGTGGTTCTGTATAGAAGCATTATAAAGTAACAGGTTTAAGGTATTCCTCCCTATTCTAGTGACTGTGAAGTTGAGGTTCTGTATAGAAGCATTACAAAGTAACAGGTATTCCTCCCTATTCTAGTGACTGTGAAGTTGAGGTTCTGTATAGAAGCATTACATAGTAACAGGTTTAATGTATTCCTCCCTATTCTAGTGACTGTGAAGTTGAGGTTCTGTATAGAAGCATTACATAGTAACAGGTTTATTGTATTCCTCCCTATTCTAGTGACTGTGAAGTTGAGGTTCTGTATAGAAGCATTACATAGTAACAGGTTTAATGTATTCCTCCCTATTCTAGTGACTGTGAAGTTGAGGTTCTGTATAGAAGCATTACAAAGTAACAGGTATTCCTCCCTATTCTAGTGACTGTGAAGTTGAGGTTCTGTATAGAAGCATTACATAGTAACAGGTTTAATGTATTCCTCCCTATTCTAGTGACTGTGAAGTTGTGGTTCTGTATAGAAGCATTACATAGTAACAGGTTTAATGTAAGCCTCCCTATTCTAGTGACTGTGAAGTTGAGGTTCTGTATAGAAGCATTATAAAGTAACAGGTTTATTGTATTCCTCCCTATTCTAGTGACTGTGAAGTTGAGGTTCTGTATAGAAGCATTACATAGTAACAGGTTTATTGTATTCCTCCCTATTCTAGTGACTGTGAAGTTGAGGTTCTGTATAGAAGCATTACATAGTAACAGGTTTAATGTATTCCTCCCTATTCTAGTGACTGTGAAGTTGAGGTTCTGTATAGAAGCATTACATAGTAACAGGTATTCCTCCCTATTCTAGTGACTGTGAAGTTGTGGTTCTGTATAGAAGCATTACATAGTAACAGGTTTATTGTATTCCTCCCTATTCTAGTGACTGTGAAGTTGAGGTTCTGTATAGAAGCATTACATAGTAACAGGTTTATTGTATTCCTCCCTATTCTAGTGACTGTGAAGTTGAGGTTCTGTATAGAAGCATTACATAGTAACAGGTTTAATGTATTCCTCCCTATTCTAGTGACTGTGAAGTTGTGGTTCTGTATAGAAGCATTACATAGTAACAGGTTTATTGTATTCCTCCCTATTCTAGTGACTGTGAAGTTGAGGTTCTGTATAGAAGCATTACATAGTAACAGGTTTATTGTATTCCTCCCTATTCTAGTGACTGTGAAGTTGAGGTTCTGTATAGAAGCATTACAAAGTAACAGGTTTAATGTATTCCTCCCTATTCTAGTGACTGTGAAGTTGAGGTTCTGTATAGAAGCATTACAAAGTAACAGGTATTCCTCCCTATTCTAGTGACTGTGAAGTTGAGGTTCTGTATAGAAGCATTACATAGTAACAGGTTTATTGTATTCCTCCCTATTCTAGTGACTGTGAAGTTGAGGTTCTGTATAGAAGCATTACAAAGTAACAGGTTTAATGTATTCCTCCCTATTCTAGTGACTGTGAAGTTGAGGTTCTGTATAGAAGCATTACAAAGTAACAGGTATTCCTCCCTATTCTAGTGACTGTGAAGTTGAGGTTCTGTATAGAAGCATTACATAGTAACAGGTTTATTGTATTCCTCCCTATTCTAGTGACTGTGAAGTTGAGGTTCTGTATAGAAGCATTACATAGTAACAGGTTTATTGTATTCCTCCCTATTCTAGTGACTGTGAAGTTGAGGTTCTGTATAGAAGCATTACATAGTAACAGGTTTAATGTATTCCTCCCTATTCTAGTGACTGTGAAGTTGTGGTTCTGTATAGAAGCATTACATAGTAACAGGTTTATTGTATTCCTCCCTATTCTAGTGACTGTGAAGTTGAGGTTCTGTATAGAAGCATTACATAGTAACAGGTATTCCTCCCTATTCTAGTGACTGTGAAGTTGTGGTTCTGTATAGAAGCATTACATAGTAACAGGTTTATTGTATTCCTCCCTATTCTAGTGACTGTGAAGTTGAGGTTCTGTATAGAAGCATTACAAAGTAACAGGTTTAATGTATTCCTCCCTATTCTAGTGACTGTGAAGTTGAGGTTCTGTATAGAAGCATTACAAAGTAACAGGTATTCCTCCCTATTCTAGTGACTGTGAAGTTGAGGTTCTGTATAGAAGCATTACAAAGTAACAGGTTTAATGTATTCCTCCCTATTCTAGTGACTGTGAAGTTGAGGTTCTGTATAGAAGCATTACAAAGTAACAGGTATTCCTCCCTATTCTAGTGACTGTGAAGTTGTGGTTCTGTATAGAAGCATTATAAAGTAACAGGTTTATTGTATTCCTCCCTATTCTAGTGACTGTGAAGTTGTGGTTCTGTATAGAAGCATTACATAGTAACAGGTATTCCTCCCTATTCTAGTGACTGTGAAGTTGAGGTTCTGTATAGAAGCATTACAAAGTAACAGGTTTAATGTATTCCTCCCTATTCTAGTGACTGTGAAGTTGAGGTTCTGTATAGAAGCATTACAAAGTAACAGGTATTCCTCCCTATTCTAGTGACTGTGAAGTTGTGGTTCTGTATAGAAGCATTACATAGTAACAGGTATTCCTCCCTATTCTAGTGACTGTGAAGTTGTGGTTCTGTATAGAAGCATTACATAGTAACAGGTATTCCTCCCTATTCTAGTGACTGTGAAGTTGTGGTTCTGTATAGAAGCATTACATAGTAACAGGTTTATTGTAAGCCTCCCTATTCTAGTGACTGTGAAGTTGTGGTTCTGTATAGAAGCATTACATAGTAACAGGTATTCCTCCCTATTCTAGTGACTGTGAAGTTGTGGTTCTGTATAGAAGCATTACATAGTAACAGGTTTAATGTATTCCTCCCTATTCTAGTGACTGTGAAGTTGTGGTTCTGTATAGAAGCATTACATAGTAACAGGTTTAATGTATTCCTCCCTATTCTAGTGACTGTGAAGTTGTGGTTCTGTATAGAAGCATTATAAAGTAACAGGTTTATTGTAAGCCTCCCTATTCTAGTGACTGTGAAGTTGTGGTTCTGTATAGAAGCATTACATAGTAACAGGTTTAATGTAAGCCTCCCTATTCTAGTGACTGTGAAGTTGAGGTTCTGTATAGAAGCATTATAAAGTAACAGGTTTAATGTAAGCCTCCCTATTCTAGTGACTGTGAAGTTGTGGTTCTGTATAGAAGCATTACAAAGTAACAGGTTTAATGTAAGCCTCCCTATTCTAGTGACTGTGAAGTTGTGGTTCTGTATAGAAGCATTACATAGTAACAGGTTTAATGTATTCCTCCCTATTCTAGTGACTGTGAAGTTGTGGTTCTGTATAGAAGCATTACATAGTAACAGGTTTAATGTATTCCTCCCTATTCTAGTGACTGTGAAGTTGTAGTTCTGTATAGAAGCATTACAAAGTAACAGGTTTATTGTATTCCTCCCTATTCTAGTGACTGTGAAGTTGTGGTTCTGTATAGAAGCATTATAAAGTAACAGGTTTAATGTATTCCTCCCTATTCTAGTGACTGTGAAGTTGTGGTTCTGTATAGAAGCATTACAAAGTAACAGGTTTATTGTATTCCTCCCTATTCTAGTGACCATGAAGTTGTGGTTCTGTATAGAAGCATTACATAGTAACAGGTTTATTGTAAGCCTCCCTATTCTAGTGACTGTGAAGTTGTGGTTCTGTATAGAAGCATTATAAAGTAACAGGTTTAATGTAAGCCTCCCTATTCTAGTGACTGTGAAGTTGTGGTTCTGTATAGAAGCATTACATAGTAACAGGTTTAATGTATTCCTCCCTATTCTAGTGACTGTGAAGTTGTGGTTCTGTATAGAAGCATTACATAGTAACAGGTTTAATGTATTCCTCCCTATTCTAGTGACTGTGAAGTTGTGGTTCTGTATAGAAGCATTACATAGTAACAGGTTTAATGTATTCCTCCCTATTCTAGTGACTGTGAAGTTGTGGTTCTGTATAGAAGCATTACATAGTAACAGGTTTAATGTATTCCTCCCTATTCTAGTGACTGTGAAGTTGTGGTTCTGTATAGAAGCATTACATAGTAACAGGTTTAATGTATTCCTCCCTATTCTAGTGACTGTGAAGTTGTGGTTCTGTATAGAAGCATTACATAGTAACAGGTTTAATGTAAGCCTCCCTATTCTAGTGACTGTGAAGTTGTGGTTCTGTATAGAAGCATTATAAAGTAACAGGTTTAATGTAAGCCTCCCTATTCTAGTGACTGTGAAGTTGTGGTTCTGTATAGAAGCATTACATAGTAACAGGTTTAATGTAAGCCTCCCTATTCTAGTGACTGTGAAGTTGTGGTTCTGTATAGAAGCATTACATAGTAACAGGTTTAATGTATTCCTCCCTATTCTAGTGACTGTGAAGTTGTGGTTCTGTATAGAAGCATTACATAGTAACAGGTTTAATGTATTCCTCCCTATTCTAGTGACTGTGAAGTTGTGGTTCTGTATAGAAGCATTACATAGTAACAGGTTTAATGTATTCCTCCCTATTCTAGTGACTGTGAAGTTGTGGTTCTGTATAGAAGCATTACATAGTAACAGGTTTAATGTATTCCTCCCTATTCTAGTGACTGTGAAGTTGTGGTTCTGTATAGAAGCATTACATAGTAACAGGTTTAATGTATTCCTCCCTATTCTAGTGACTGTGAAGTTGTGGTTCTGTATAGAAGCATTACATAGTAACAGGTTTAATGTAAGCCTCCCTATTCTAGTGACTGTGAAGTTGTGGTTCTGTATAGAAGCATTATAAAGTAACAGGTTTAATGTAAGCCTCCCTATTCTAGTGACTGTGAAGTTGTGGTTCTGTATAGAAGCATTACATAGTAACAGGTTTAATGTAAGCCTCCCTATTCTAGTGACTGTGAAGTTGAGGTTCTGTATAGAAGCATTACATAGTAACAGGTTTAATGTATTCCTCCCTATTCTAGTGACTGTGAAGTTGTGGTTCTGTATAGAAGCATTACATAGTAACAGGTTTAATGTATTCCTCCCTATTCTAGTGACTGTGAAGTTGTGGTTCTGTATAGAAGCATTACATAGTAACAGGTTTAATGTATTCCTCCCTATTCTAGTGACTGTGAAGTTGTGGTTCTGTATAGAAGCATTATAAAGTAACAGGTTTAATGTAAGCCTCCCTATTCTAGTGACTGTGAAGTTGAGGTTCTGTATAGAAGCATTATAAAGTAACAGGTTTAATGTAAGCCTCCCTATTCTAGTGACTGTGAAGTTGAGGTTCTGTATAGAAGCATTACATAGTAACAGGTTTAATGTAAGCCTCCCTATTCTAGTGACTGTGAAGTTGAGGTTCTGTATAGAAGCATTATAAAGTAACAGGTTTAATGTAAGCCTCCCTATTCTAGTGACTGTGAAGTTGAGGTTCTGTATAGAAGCATTACATAGTAACAGGTTTAATGTATTCCTCCCTATTCTAGTGACTGTGAAGTTGAGGTTCTGTATAGAAGCATTACATAGTAACAGGTTTAATGTATTCCTCCCTATTCTAGTGACTGTGAAGTTGAGGTTCTGTATAGAAGCATTATAAAGTAACAGGTTTAATGTATTCCTCCCTATTCTAGTGACTGTGAAGTTGTGGTTCTGTATAGAAGCATTATAAAGTAACAGGTTTAATGTAAGCCTCCCTATTCTAGTGACTGTGAAGTTGTGGTTCTGTATAGAAGCATTACATAGTAACAGGTTTAATGTAAGCCTCCCTATTCTAGTGACTGTGAAGTTGTGGTTCTGTATAGAAGCATTATAAAGTAACAGGTTTAATGTATTCCTCCCTATTCTAGTGACTGTGAAGTTGAGGTTCTGTATAGAAGCATTACATAGTAACAGGTTTAATGTAAGCCTCCCTATTCTAGTGACTGTGAAGTTGAGGTTCTGTATAGAAGCATTACATAGTAACAGGTTTAATGTATTCCTCCCTATTCTAGTGACTGTGAAGTTGAGGTTCTATATAGAAGCATTACATAGTAACAGGTTTATTGTATTCCTCCCTATTCTAGTGACTGTGAAGTTGAGGTTCTGTATAGAAGCATTATAAAGTAACAGGTTTAATGTATTCCTCCCTATTCTAGTGACTGTGAAGTTGTGGTTCTGTATAGAAGCATTATAAAGTAACAGGTTTAATGTAAGCCTCCCTATTCTAGTGACTGTGAAGTTGTGGTTCTGTATAGAAGCATTACATAGTAACAGGTTTAATGTAAGCCTCCCTATTCTAGTGACTGTGAAGTTGTGGTTCTGTATAGAAGCATTATAAAGTAACAGGTTTAATGTATTCCTCCCTATTCTAGTGACTGTGAAGTTGTGGTTCTGTATAGAAGCATTACAAAGTAACAGGTTTAATGTAAGCCTCCCTATTCTAGTGACTGTGAAGTTGTGGTTCTGTATAGAAGCATTATAAAGTAACAGGTTTAATGTATTCCTCCCTATTCTAGTGACTGTGAAGTTGTGGTTCTGTATAGGCAGCCTTACAAAGTAACAGGTTTAATGTATTCCTCCCTATTCTAGTGACTGTGAAGTTGTGGTTCTGTATAGAAGCATTACATAGTAACAGGTTTAAGGTATTCCTCCCTATTCTAGTGACTGTGAAGTTGTGGTTCTGTATAGAAGCATTACAAAGTAACAGGTTTAATGTATTCCTCCCTATTCTAGTGACTGTGAAGTTGTGGTTCTGTATAGAAGCATTACAAAGTAACAGGTTTATTGTATTCCTCCCTATTCTAGTGACTGTGAAGTTGTGGTTCTGTATAGAAGCATTACAAAGTAACAGGTTTAATGTAAGCCTCCCTATTCTAGTGACTGTGAAGTTGAGGTTCTGTATAGAAGCATTACATAGTAACAGGTTTAATGTATTCCTCCCTATTCTAGTGACTGTGAAGTTGTGGTTCTGTATAGAAGCATTACAAAGTAACAGGTTTAATGTAAGCCTCCCTATTCTAGTGACTGTGAAGTTGTGGTTCTGTATAGAAGCATTACATAGTAACAGGTTTAATGTATTCCTCCCTATTCTAGTGACTGTAAAGTTGAGGTTCTGTATAGAAGCATTATAAAGTAACAGGTTTAAGGTATTCCTCCCTATTCTAGTGACTGTGAAGTTGAGGTTCTGTATAGAAGCATTACATAGTAACAGGTTTAATGTATTCCTCCCTATTCTAGTGACTGTGAAGTTGTGGTTCTGTATAGAAGCATTACATAGTAACAGGTTTAATGTATTCCTCCCTATTCTAGTGACTGTGAAGTTGTGGTTCTGTATAGAAGCATTACAAAGTAACAGGTTTAATGTAAGCCTCCCTATTCTAGTGACTGTGAAGTTGTGGTTCTGTATAGAAGCATTACATAGTAACAGGTTTAATGTATTCCTCCCTATTCTAGTGACTGTAAAGTTGAGGTTCTGTATAGAAGCATTATAAAGTAACAGGTTTAAGGTATTCCTCCCTATTCTAGTGACTGTGAAGTTGAGGTTCTGTATAGAAGCATTACATAGTAACAGGTTTAATGTAAGCCTCCCTATTCTAGTGACTGTAAAGTTGAGGTTCTGTATAGAAGCATTATAAAGTAACAGGTTTAAGGTATTCCTCCCTATTCTAGTGACTGTGAAGTTGAGGTTCTGTATAGAAGCATTATAAAGTAACAGGTTTAAGGTATTCCTCCCTATTCTAGTGACTGTGAAGTTGAGGTTCTGTATAGAAGCATTACATAGTAACAGGTTTAATGTATTCCTCCCTATTCTAGTGACTGTGAAGTTGAGGTTCTGTATAGAAGCATTACATAGTAACAGGTTTAATGTATTCCTCCCTATTCTAGTGACTGTGAAGTTGAGGTTCTGTATAGAAGCATTACATAGTAACAGGTTTAATGTAAGCCTCCCTATTCTAGTGACTGTGAAGTTGAGGTTCTGTATAGAAGCATTACATAGTAACAGGTTTAATGTAAGCCTCCCTATTCTAGTGACTGTAAAGTTGAGGTTCTGTATAGAAGCATTATAAAGTAACAGGTATTCCTCCCTATTCTAGTGACTGTGAAGTTGAGGTTCTGTATAGAAGCATTATAAAGTAACAGGTTTAATGTAAGCCTCCCTATTCTAGTGACTGTGAAGTTGTGGTTCTGTATAGGCAGCCTTACATAGTAACAGGTTTAATGTAAGCCTCCCTATTCTAGTGACTGTGAAGTTGAGGTTTTGTATAGGCAGCCTTACATAGTAACAGGTTTAATGTAAGCCTCCCTATTCTAGTGACTGTGAAGTTGTGGTTTTGTATAGGCAGCCTTACATAGTAACAGGTTTAATGTATTCCTCCCTATTCTAGTGACTGTGAAGTTGTTGTTTTGTATAGGCAGCCTTACAAAGTAACAGGTTTAATGTAAGCCTCCCTATTCTAGTGACTGTGAAGTTGTGGTTCTGTATAGAAGCATTACATAGTAACAGGTTTAATGTAAGCCTCCCTATTCTAGTGACTGTGAAGTTGTGGTTCTGTATAGAAGCATTACATAGTAACAGGTTTAATGTAAGCCTCCCTATTCTAGTGACTGTGAAGTTGTGGTTCTGTATAGAAGCATTACATAGTAACAGGTTTAATGTATTCCTCCCTATTCTAGTGACTGTGAAGTTGTTGTTTTGTATAGGCAGCCTTACATAGTAACAGGTTTAATGTAAGCCTCCCTATTCTAGTGACTGTTAAGTTGTTGTTTTGTATAGGCAGCCTTACATAGTAACAGGTTTAATGTAAGCCTCCCTATTCTAGTGACTGTTAAGTTGTGTTTTTGTATAGGCAGCCTTACAAAGTAACAGGTTTAATGTAAGCCTCCCTATTCTAGTGACTGTTAAGTTGTTGTTTTGTATAGGCAGCCTTACAAAGTAACAGGTTTAATGTAAGCCTCCCTATTCTAGTGACTGTTAAGTTGTTGTTTTGTATAGGCAGCCTTACAAAGTAACAGGTTTAATGTAAGCCTCCCTATTCTAGTGACTGTTAAGTTGTTGTTTTGTATAGGCAGCCTTACAAAGTAACAGGTTTAATGTAAGCCTCCCTATTCTAGTGACTGTGAAGTTGAGGTTTTGTATAGGCAGCCTTACAAAGTAACAGGTTTAATGTATTCCTCCCTATTCTAGTGACTGTGAAGTTGTGGTTCTGTATAGGCAGCCTTACATAGTAACAGGTTTAATGTAAGCCTCCCTATTCTAGTGACTGTGAAGTTGTGGTTTTGTATAGGCAGCCTTACAAAGTAACAGGTTTATTGTATTCCTCCCTATTCTAGTGACTGTGAAGTTGTGGTTCTGTATAGGCAGCCTTACATAGTAACAGGTTTAATGTAAGCCTCCCTATTCTAGTGACTGTGAAGTTGTGGTTTTGTATAGGCAGCCTTACAAAGTAACAGGTTTAATGTAAGCCTCCCTATTCTAGTGACTGTGAAGTTGTGGTTCTGTATAGAAGCATTACATAGTAACAGGTTTAATGTAAGCCTCCCTATTCTAGTGACTGTGAAGTTGTGGTTCTGTATAGAAGCATTACATAGTAACAGGTTTAATGTAAGCCTCCCTATTCTAGTGACTGTGAAGTTGTGGTTCTGTATAGAAGCATTACATAGTAACAGGTTTAATGTATTCCTCCCTATTCTAGTGACTGTGAAGTTGTTGTTTTGTATAGGCAGCCTTACATAGTAACAGGTTTAATGTAAGCCTCCCTATTCTAGTGACTGTTAAGTTGTTGTTTTGTATAGGCAGCCTTACATAGTAACAGGTTTAATGTAAGCCTCCCTATTCTAGTGACTGTTAAGTTGTGTTTTTGTATAGGCAGCCTTACAAAGTAACAGGTTTAATGTAAGCCTCCCTATTCTAGTGACTGTTAAGTTGTTGTTTTGTATAGGCAGCCTTACAAAGTAACAGGTTTAATGTAAGCCTCCCTATTCTAGTGACTGTTAAGTTGTTGTTTTGTATAGGCAGCCTTACAAAGTAACAGGTTTAATGTAAGCCTCCCTATTCTAGTGACTGTTAAGTTGTTGTTTTGTATAGGCAGCCTTACAAAGTAACAGGTTTAATGTAAGCCTCCCTATTCTAGTGACTGTGAAGTTGAGGTTTTGTATAGGCAGCCTTACAAAGTAACAGGTTTAATGTATTCCTCCCTATTCTAGTGACTGTGAAGTTGTGGTTCTGTATAGGCAGCCTTACATAGTAACAGGTTTAATGTAAGCCTCCCTATTCTAGTGACTGTGAAGTTGTGGTTTTGTATAGGCAGCCTTACAAAGTAACAGGTTTATTGTATTCCTCCCTATTCTAGTGACTGTGAAGTTGTTGTTTTGTATAGGCAGCCTTACATAGTAACAGGTTTAATGTATGCCTCCCTATTCTAGTGACTGTGAAGTTGTAGTTCTGTATAGAAGCATTACATAGTAACAGGTTTAATGTATTCCTCCCTATTCTAGTGACTGTGAAGTTGTGGTTTTGTATAGGCAGCCTTACAAAGTAACAGGTTTAATGTATTCCTCCCTATTCTAGTGACTGTGAAGTTGTGGTTTTGTATAGGCAGCCTTACAAAGTAACAGGTTTAATGTATTCCTCCCTATTCTAGTGACTGTGAAGTTGTGGTTTTGTATAGGCAGCATTACATAGTAACAGGTTTAATGTAAGCCTCCCTATTCTAGTGACTGTGAAGTTGAGGTTCTGTATAGAAGCATTACATAGTAACAGGTTTAATGTATTCCTCCCTATTCTAGTGACTGTGAAGTTGTTGTTCTGTATAGGCAGCCTTACAAAGTAACAGGTTTAATGTATTCCTCCCTATTCTAGTGACTGTGAAGTTGTGGTTCTGTATAGAAGCATTATAAAGTAACAGGTTTAATGTATTCCTCCCTATTCTAGTGACTGTGAAGTTGTTGTTCTGTATAGGCAGCCTTACATAGTAACAGGTTTATTGTATTCCTCCCTATTCTAGTGACTGTGAAGTTGTGGTTCTGTATAGGCAGCCTTACATAGTAACAGGTTTAATGTAAGCCTCCCTATTCTAGTGACTGTGAAGTTGTGGTTCTGTATAGGCAGCCTTACAAAGTAACAGGTTTAATGTATTCCTCCCTATTCTAGTGACTGTGAAGTTGTGTTTCTGTATAGGCAGCCTTACATAGTAACAGGTTTAATGTATTCCTCCCTATTCTAGTGACTGTGAAGTTGTGGTTCTGTATAGGCAGCCTTATAAAGTAACAGGTTTAATGTATTCCTCCCTATTCTAGTGACTGTGAAGTTGTGGTTCTGTATAGGCAGCCTTACATAGTAACAGGTTTAATGTAAGCCTCCCTATTCTAGTGACTGTGAAGTTGTGTTTCTGTATAGAAGCATTATAAAGTAACAGGTTTAATGTATTCCTCCCTATTCTAGTGACTGTGAAGTTGTGTTTCTGTATAGGCAGCCTTACATAGTAACAGGTTTAATGTATTCCTCCCTATTCTAGTGACTGTGAAGTTGTGGTTCTGTATAGGCAGCCTTATAAAGTAACAGGTTTAATGTATTCCTCCCTATTCTAGTGACTGTGAAGTTGTGGTTCTGTATAGGCAGCCTTACATAGTAACAGGTTTAATGTAAGCCTCCCTATTCTAGTGACTGTGAAGTTGTGTTTCTGTATAGGCAGCCTTACAAAGTAACAGGTTTAATGTATTCCTCCCTATTCTAGTGACTGTGAAGTTGTGGTTCTGTATAGGCAGCCTTACAAAGTAACAGGTTTAATGTATTCCTCCCTATTCTAGTGACTGTGAAGTTGTTGTTCTGTATAGGCAGCCTTACAAAGTAACAGGTTTAATGTAAGCCTCCCTATTCTAG
This sequence comes from Siphonodentalium dalli, assembly GCA_032622095.1. Classification (NCBI taxonomy): domain Eukaryota; kingdom Metazoa; phylum Mollusca; class Scaphopoda; order Gadilida; family Siphonodentaliidae; genus Siphonodentalium; species Siphonodentalium dalli. The sequence continues at coordinate 177,475,840 of CP136068.1, read as the reverse complement.
TGACTGTGAAGTTGTTGTTCTGTATAGGCAGCCTTATAAAGTAACAGGTTTAATGTATTCCTCCCTATTCTAGTGACTGTGAAGTTGTGGTTTTGTATAGGCAGCCTTATAAAGTAACAGGTTTAATGTATTCCTCCCTATTCTAGTGACTGTGAAGTTGTGTTTCTGTATAGGCAGCATTACATAGTAACAGGTTTAATGTATTCCTCCCTATTCTAGTGACTGTGAAGTTGTGGTTCTGTATAGGCAGCCTTACATAGTAACAGGTTTAATGTATTCCTCCCTATTCTAGTGACTGTGAAGTTGTTGTTTTGTATAGGCAGCCTTACAAAGTAACAGGTTTAATGTATTCCTCCCTATTCTAGTGACTGTGAAGTTGTAGTTCTGTATAGAAGCATTACAAAGTAACAGGTTTAATGTATTCCTCCCTATTCTAGTGACTGTGAAGTTGTTGTTCTGTATAGGCAGCCTTACAAAGTAACAGGTTTAATGTAAGCCTCCCTATTCTAGTGACTGTGAAGTTGTTGTTCTGTATAGGCAGCCTTACAAAGTAACAGGTTTAATGTAAGCCTCCCTATTCTAGTGACTGTGAAGTTGTTGTTCTGTATAGGCAGCCTTATAAAGTAACAGGTTTAATGTATTCCTCCCTATTCTAGTGACTGTGAAGTTGTGGTTTTGTATAGGCAGCCTTATAAAGTAACAGGTTTAATGTATTCCTCCCTATTCTAGTGACTGTGAAGTTGTGGTTTTGTATAGGCAGCATTACAAAGTAACAGGTTTAATGTATTCCTCCCTATTCTAGTGACTGTGAAGTTGTTGTTCTGTATAGGCAGCCTTACAAAGTAACAGGTTTAATGTAAGCCTCCCTATTCTAGTGACTGTGAAGTTGTTGTTCTGTATAGGCAGCCTTATAAAGTAACAGGTTTAATGTATTCCTCCCTATTCTAGTGACTGTGAAGTTGTGGTTTTGTATAGGCAGCCTTATAAAGTAACAGGTTTAATGTATTCCTCCCTATTCTAGTGACTGTGAAGTTGTGTTTCTGTATAGGCAGCATTACATAGTAACAGGTTTAATGTATTCCTCCCTATTCTAGTGACTGTGAAGTTGTGGTTCTGTATAGGCAGCCTTACATAGTAACAGGTTTAATGTATTCCTCCCTATTCTAGTGACTGTGAAGTTGTTGTTTTGTATAGGCAGCCTTACAAAGTAACAGGTTTAATGTATTCCTCCCTATTCTAGTGACTGTGAAGTTGTAGTTCTGTATAGAAGCATTACAAAGTAACAGGTTTAATGTAAGCCTCCCTATTCTAGTGACTGTGAAGTTGAGGTTTTGTATAGGCAGCCTTACAAAGTAACAGGTTTAATGTATTCCTCCCTATTCTAGTGACTGTGAAGTTGTTGTTTTGTATAGGCAGCCTTACAAAGTAACAGGTTTAATGTAAGCCTCCCTATTCTAGTGACTGTGAAGTTGTGGTTCTGTATAGGCAGCCTTACATAGTAACAGGTTTAATGTAAGCCTCCCTATTCTAGTGACTGTGAAGTTGTGGTTCTGTATAGGCAGCCTTACATAGTAACAGGTTTAATGTAAGCCTCCCTATTCTAGTGACTGTGAAGTTGTGGTTCTGTATAGGCAGCCTTACAAAGTAACAGGTTTATTGTATTCCTCCCTATTCTAGTGACTGTGAAGTTGTGGTTCTGTATAGGCAGCCTTACATAGTAACAGGTTTAATGTATTCCTCCCTATTCTAGTGACTGTGAAGTTGTTGTTTTGTATAGGCAGCCTTACAAAGTAACAGGTTTAATGTATTCCTCCCTATTCTAGTGACTGTGAAGTTGTTGTTTTGTATAGGCAGCCTTACAAAGTAACAGGTTTAATGTAAGCCTCCCTATTCTAGTGACTGTGAAGTTGTGGTTCTGTATAGGCAGCCTTACATAGTAACAGGTTTAATGTAAGCCTCCCTATTCTAGTGACTGTGAAGTTGTGGTTCTGTATAGGCAGCCTTACATAGTAACAGGTTTAATGTAAGCCTCCCTATTCTAGTGACTGTGAAGTTGTGGTTCTGTATAGGCAGCCTTACAAAGTAACAGGTTTAATGTATTCCTCCCTATTCTAGTGACTGTGAAGTTGTTGTTTTGTATAGGCAGCCTTACAAAGTAACAGGTTTAATGTATTCCTCCCTATTCTAGTGACTGTGAAGTTGAGGTTCTGTATAGGCAGCCTTACAAAGTAACAGGTTTATTGTATTCCTCCCTATTCTAGTGACTGTGAAGTTGTGGTTCTGTATAGGCAGCCTTACATAGTAACAGGTTTATTGTATTCCTCCCTATTCTAGTGACTGTGAAGTTGTGGTTCTGTATAGGCAGCCTTACAAAGTAACAGGTTTATTGTATTCCTCCCTATTCTAGTGACTGTGAAGTTGTGGTTTTGTATAGGCAGCCTTACATAGTAACAGGTTTATTGTATTCCTCCCTATTCTAGTGACTGTGAAGTTGTGGTTCTGTATAGGCAGCCTTACATAGTAACAGGTTTAATGTATTCCTCCCTATTCTAGTGACTGTGAAGTTGTTGTTTTGTATAGGCAGCCTTACAAAGTAACAGGTTTATTGTATTCCTCCCTATTCTAGTGACTGTGAAGTTGTTGTTTTGTATAGGCAGCCTTACAAAGTAACAGGTTTATTGTATTCCTCCCTATTCTAGTGACTGTGAAGTTGTTGTTTTGTATAGGCAGCCTTACAAAGTAACAGGTTTATTGTATTCCTCCCTATTCTAGTGACTGTGAAGTTGTTGTTTTGTATAGGCAGCCTTACAAAGTAACAGGTTTATTGTATTCCTCCCTATTCTAGTGACTGTTAAGTTGTGGTTTTGTATAGGCAGCCTTACAAAGTAACAGGTTTATTGTATTCCTCCCTATTCTAGTGACTGTGAAGTTGTGGTTCTGTATAGGCAGCCTTACAAAGTAACAGGTTTATTGTATTCCTCCCTATTCTAGTGACTGTGAAGTTGTGGTTTTGTATAGGCAGCCTTACATAGTAACAGGTTTATTGTATTCCTCCCTATTCTAGTGACTGTGAAGTTGTGGTTCTGTATAGGCAGCCTTACAAAGTAACAGGTTTATTGTATTCCTCCCTATTCTAGTGACTGTTAAGTTGTGGTTTTGTATAGGCAGCCTTACAAAGTAACAGGTTTATTGTATTCCTCCCTATTCTAGTGACTGTGAAGTTGTGGTTCTGTATAGGCAGCCTTACAAAGTAACAGGTTTATTGTATTCCTCCCTATTCTAGTGACTGTGAAGTTGTGGTTTTGTATAGGCAGCCTTACATAGTAACAGGTTTATTGTATTCCTCCCTATTCTAGTGACTGTGAAGTTGTGGTTCTGTATAGGCAGCCTTACATAGTAACAGGTTTAATGTATTCCTCCCTATTCTAGTGACTGTGAAGTTGTTGTTTTGTATAGGCAGCCTTACAAAGTAACAGGTTTATTGTATTCCTCCCTATTCTAGTGACTGTGAAGTTGTTGTTTTGTATAGGCAGCCTTACAAAGTAACAGGTTTATTGTATTCCTCCCTATTCTAGTGACTGTGAAGTTGTTGTTTTGTATAGGCAGCCTTACAAAGTAACAGGTTTATTGTATTCCTCCCTATTCTAGTGACTGTGAAGTTGTTGTTTTGTATAGGCAGCCTTACAAAGTAACAGGTTTATTGTATTCCTCCCTATTCTAGTGACTGTTAAGTTGTGGTTTTGTATAGGCAGCCTTACAAAGTAACAGGTTTATTGTATTCCTCCCTATTCTAGTGACTGTGAAGTTGTTGTTTTGTATAGGCAGCCTTACATAGTAACAGGTTTATTGTATTCCTCCCTATTCTAGTGACTGTGAAGTTGTTGTTTTGTATAGGCAGCCTTACATAGTAACAGGTTTAATGTATTCCTCCCTATTCTAGTGACTGTGAAGTTGTTGTTCTGTATAGGCAGCCTTACATAGTAACAGGTTTAATGTAAGCCTCCCTATTCTAGTGACTGTGAAGTTGTTGTTTTGTATAGGCAGCCTTACAAAGTAACAGGTTTATTGTATTCCTCCCTATTCTAGTGACTGTGAAGTTGTTGTTTTGTATAGGCAGCCTTACATAGTAACAGGTTTATTGTATTCCTCCCTATTCTAGTGACTGTGAAGTTGTTGTTTTGTATAGGCAGCCTTACATAGTAACAGGTTTAATGTATTCCTCCCTATTCTAGTGACTGTGAAGTTGTTGTTCTGTATAGGCAGCCTTACATAGTAACAGGTTTAATGTAAGCCTCCCTATTCTAGTGACTGTGAAGTTGTTGTTTTGTATAGGCAGCCTTACAAAGTAACAGGTTTAATGTATTCCTCCCTATTCTAGTGACTGTGAAGTTGTTGTTTTGTATAGGCAGCCTTACATAGTAACAGGTTTAATGTATTCCTCCCTATTCTAGTGACTGTGAAGTTGTGGTTCTGTATAGGCAGCCTTACATAGTAACAGGTTTAATGTATTCCTCCCTATTCTAGTGACTGTGAAGTTGTTGTTCTGTATAGGCAGCCTTACAAAGTAACAGGTTTAATGTAAGCCTCCCTATTCTAGTGACTGTGAAGTTGTTGTTTTGTATAGGCAGCCTTACAAAGTAACAGGTTTAATGTATTCCTCCCTATTCTAGTGACTGTTAAGTTGTGGTTTTGTATAGGCAGCCTTACATAGTAACAGGTTTATTGTATTCCTCCCTATTCTAGTGACTGTGAAGTTGTGGTTCTGTATAGGCAGCCTTACAAAGTAACAGGTTTAATGTATTCCTCCCTATTCTAGTGACTGTTAAGTTGTGGTTTTGTATAGGCAGCCTTACAAAGTAACAGGTTTAATGTATTCCTCCCTATTCTAGTGACTGTTAAGTTGTGGTTTTGTATAGGCAGCCTTACAAAGTAACAGGTTTAATGTATTCCTCCCTATTCTAGTGACTGTGAAGTTGTGGTTTTGTATAGGCAGCCTTACATAGTAACAGGTTTAATGTATTCCTCCCTATTCTAGTGACTGTGAAGTTGTAGTTCTGTATAGGCAGCCTTACATAGTAACAGGTTTAATGTATTCCTCCCTATTCTAGTGACTGTGAAGTTGTGGTTCTGTATAGAAGCATTACATAGTAACAGGTTTAATGTAAGCCTCCCTATTCTAGTGACTGTGAAGTTGTAGTTCTGTATAGGCAGCCTTACAAAGTAACAGGTTTAATGTATTCCTCCCTATTCTAGTGACTGTGAAGTTGTAGTTCTGTATAGGCAGCCTTACAAAGTAACAGGTTTAATGTATTCCTCCCTATTCTAGTGACTGTGAAGTTGTAGTTCTGTATAGGCAGCCTTACAAAGTAACAGGTTTAATGTATTCCTCCCTATTCTAGTGACTGTGAAGTTGTAGTTCTGTATAGGCAGCCTTACATAGTAACAGGTTTAATGTATTCCTCCCTATTCTAGTGACTGTGAAGTTGTAGTTCTGTATAGGCAGCCTTACAAAGTAACAGGTTTAATGTATTCCTCCCTATTCTAGTGACTGTGAAGTTGTAGTTTTGTATAGGCAGCCTTACATAGTAACAGGTTTATTGTATTCCTCCCTATTCTAGTGACTGTGAAGTTGTAGTTCTGTATAGGCAGCCTTACAAAGTAACAGGTTTAATGTATTCCTCCCTATTCTAGTGACTGTGAAGTTGTAGTTTTGTATAGGCAGCCTTACATAGTAACAGGTTTAATGTATTCCTCCCTATTCTAGTGACTGTGAAGTTGTAGTTCTGTATAGGCAGCCTTACAAAGTAACAGGTTTAATGTATTCCTCCCTATTCTAGTGACTGTGAAGTTGTAGTTCTGTATAGGCAGCCTTACAAAGTAACAGGTTTAATGTATTCCTCCCTATTCTAGTGACTGTGAAGTTGTAGTTCTGTATAGGCAGCCTTACATAGTAACAGGTTTAATGTATTCCTCCCTATTCTAGTGACTGTGAAGTTGTGGTTCTGTATAGGCAGCCTTACAAAGTAACAGGTTTAATGTATTCCTCCCTATTCTAGTGACTGTGAAGTTGTGGTTCTGTATAGGCAGCCTTACATAGTAACAGGTTTAAGGTATTCCTCCCTATTCTAGTGACTGTGAAGTTGTGTTTCTGTATAGGCAGCCTTACAAAGTAACAGGTTTAATGTATTCCTCCCTATTCTAGTGACTGTGAAGTTGAGGTTCTGTATAGGCAGCCTTACATAGTAACAGGTTTAATGTAAGCCTCCCTATTCTAGTGACTGTGAAGTTGTTGTTCTGTATAGAAGCATTACAAAGTAACAGGTTTAATGTATTCCTCCCTATTCTAGTGACTGTGAAGTTGTTGTTCTGTATAGAAGCATTACAAAGTAACAGGTTTAATGTAAGCCTCCCTATTCTAGTGACTGTGAAGTTGTGGTTCTGTATAGGCAGCCTTACATAGTAACAGGTTTAATGTATTCCTCCCTATTCTAGTGACTGTGAAGTTGTTGTTTTGTATAGGCAGCCTTACAAAGTAACAGGTTTATTGTATTCCTCCCTATTCTAGTGACTGTGAAGTTGTGGTTTTGTATAGGCAGCCTTACAAAGTAACAGGTTTAATGTATTCCTCCCTATTCTAGTGACTGTGAAGTTGTGGTTCTGTATAGGCAGCCTTACAAAGTAACAGGTTTAATGTAAGCCTCCCTATTCTAGTGACTGTGAAGTTGTAGTTCTGTATAGGCAGCCTTACAAAGTAACAGGTTTAATGTATTCCTCCCTATTCTAGTGACTGTGAAGTTGTGGTTCTGTATAGGCAGCCTTACATAGTAACAGGTTTAATGTAAGCCTCCCTATTCTAGTGACTGTGAAGTTGTAGTTTTGTATAGGCAGCCTTACATAGTAACAGGTTTAATGTAAGCCTCCCTATTCTAGTGACTGTGAAGTTGTAGTTTTGTATAGGCAGCCTTACAAAGTAACAGGTTTAATGTATTCCTCCCTATTCTAGTGACTGTGAAGTTGTGGTTCTGTATAGGCAGCCTTACAAAGTAACAGGTTTAATGTATTCCTCCCTATTCTAGTGACTGTGAAGTTGTAGTTTTGTATAGGCAGCCTTACATAGTAACAGGTTTAATGTATTCCTCCCTATTCTAGTGACTGTGAAGTTGTAGTTTTGTATAGGCAGCCTTACAAAGTAACAGGTTTAATGTATTCCTCCCTATTCTAGTGACTGTGAAGTTGTGGTTCTGTATTGAAGCATTACATAGTAACAGGTTTAATGTAAGCCTCCCTATTCTAGTGACTGTGAAGTTGTGGTTCTGTATTGAAGCATTACATAGTAACAGGTTTAATGTAAGCCTCCCTATTCTAGTGACTGTGAAGTTGTGGTTCTGTATTGAAGCATTACATAGTAACAGGTTTAATGTATTCCTCCCTATTCTAGTGACTGTGAAGTTGTGGTTCTGTATAGGCAGCCTTACATAGTAACAGGTTTAATGTAAGCCTCCCTATTCTAGTGACTGTGAAGTTGTGGTTTTGTATAGGCAGCCTTACAAAGTAACAGGTTTAATGTATTCCTCCCTATTCTAGTGACTGTGAAGTTGTAGTTTTGTATAGGCAGCCTTACAAAGTAACAGGTTTAATGTAAGCCTCCCTATTCTAGTGACTGTTAAGTTGTTGTTTTGTATAGGCAGCCTTACATAGTAACAGGTTTAATGTATTCCTCCCTATTCTAGTGACTGTGAAGTTGTTGTTTTGTATAGGCAGCCTTACAAAGTAACAGGTTTAATGTATTCCTCCCTATTCTAGTGACTGTGAAGTTGTAGTTTTGTATAGGCAGCCTTACATAGTAACAGGTTTAATGTAAGCCTCCCTATTCTAGTGACTGTGAAGTTGTTGTTCTGTATAGAAGCATTACAAAGTAACAGGTTTAATGTAAGCCTCCCTATTCTAGTGACTGTGAAGTTGTGGTTCTGTATAGGCAGCCTTACATAGTAACAGGTTTAATGTATTCCTCCCTATTCTAGTGACTGTGAAGTTGAGGTTCTGTATAGGCAGCCTTACATAGTAACAGGTTTAATGTATTCCTCCCTATTCTAGTGACTGTGAAGTTGTTGTTCTGTATAGAAGCATTACAAAGTAACAGGTTTAATGTAAGCCTCCCTATTCTAGTGACTGTGAAGTTGTGGTTCTGTATAGGCAGCCTTACATAGTAACAGGTTTAATGTATTCCTCCCTATTCTAGTGACTGTGAAGTTGAGGTTCTGTATAGGCAGCCTTACATAGTAACAGGTTTAATGTATTCCTCCCTATTCTAGTGACTGTGAAGTTGTTGTTCTGTATAGAAGCATTACAAAGTAACAGGTTTAATGTAAGCCTCCCTATTCTAGTGACTGTGAAGTTGTTGTTTTGTATAGGCAGCCTTACAAAGTAACAGGTTTAATGTATTCCTCCCTATTCTAGTGACTGTGAAGTTGTTGTTTTGTATAGGCAGCCTTACATAGTAACAGGTTTAATGTATTCCTCCCTATTCTAGTGACTGTGAAGTTGAGGTTCTGTATAGGCAGCCTTACATAGTAACAGGTTTAATGTATTCCTCCCTATTCTAGTGACTGTGAAGTTGTTGTTCTGTATAGAAGCATTACAAAGTAACAGGTTTAATGTAAGCCTCCCTATTCTAGTGACTGTGAAGTTGTGGTTCTGTATAGGCAGCCTTACATAGTAACAGGTTTAATGTATTCCTCCCTATTCTAGTGACTGTGAAGTTGAGGTTCTGTATAGGCAGCCTTACATAGTAACAGGTTTAATGTATTCCTCCCTATTCTAGTGACTGTGAAGTTGTTGTTCTGTATAGAAGCATTACAAAGTAACAGGTTTAATGTAAGCCTCCCTATTCTAGTGACTGTGAAGTTGTGGTTCTGTATAGGCAGCCTTACATAGTAACAGGTTTAATGTATTCCTCCCTATTCTAGTGACTGTGAAGTTGTTGTTTTGTATAGGCAGCCTTACAAAGTAACAGGTTTATTGTATTCCTCCCTATTCTAGTGACTGTGAAGTTGTGGTTTTGTATAGGCAGCCTTACAAAGTAACAGGTTTAATGTATTCCTCCCTATTCTAGTGACTGTGAAGTTGTGGTTCTGTATAGGCAGCCTTACAAAGTAACAGGTTTAATGTATTCCTCCCTATTCTAGTGACTGTGAAGTTGTTGTTTTGTATAGGCAGCCTTACATAGTAACAGGTTTAATGTAAGCCTCCCTATTCTAGTGACTGTGAAGTTGTAGTTCTGTATAGGCAGCCTTACAAAGTAACAGGTTTAATGTAAGCCTCCCTATTCTAGTGACTGTGAAGTTGTAGTTCTGTATAGGCAGCCTTACAAAGTAACAGGTTTAATGTATTCCTCCCTATTCTAGTGACTGTGAAGTTGTGGTTCTGTATAGGCAGCCTTACATAGTAACAGGTTTAATGTAAGCCTCCCTATTCTAGTGACTGTGAAGTTGTAGTTTTGTATAGGCAGCCTTACATAGTAACAGGTTTAATGTAAGCCTCCCTATTCTAGTGACTGTGAAGTTGTAGTTTTGTATAGGCAGCCTTACAAAGTAACAGGTTTAATGTATTCCTCCCTATTCTAGTGACTGTGAAGTTGTGGTTCTGTATAGGCAGCCTTACAAAGTAACAGGTTTAATGTATTCCTCCCTATTCTAGTGACTGTGAAGTTGTAGTTTTGTATAGGCAGCCTTACATAGTAACAGGTTTAATGTATTCCTCCCTATTCTAGTGACTGTGAAGTTGTAGTTCTGTATAGGCAGCCTTACAAAGTAACAGGTTTAATGTATTCCTCCCTATTCTAGTGACTGTGAAGTTGTAGTTTTGTATAGGCAGCCTTACAAAGTAACAGGTTTAATGTAAGCCTCCCTATTCTAGTGACTGTTAAGTTGTGGTTCTGTATAGAAGCATTACATAGTAACAGGTTTAATGTAAGCCTCCCTATTCTAGTGACTGTGAAGTTGTGGTTATGTATAGGCAGCATTACATAGTAACAGGTTTAATGTAAGCCTCCCTATTCTAGTGACTGTGAAGTTGAGGTTCTGTATAGGCAGCCTTACAAAGTAACAGGTTTAATGTATTCCTCCCTATTCTAGTGACTGTGAAGTTGTAGTTTTGTATAGGCAGCCTTACATAGTAACAGGTTTAATGTAAGCCTCCCTATTCTAGTGACTGTTAAGTTGAGGTTCTGTATAGGCAGCCTTACAAAGTAACAGGTTTAATGTATTCCTCCCTATTCTAGTGACTGTTAAGTTGTTGTTTTGTATAGGCAGCCTTACATAGTAACAGGTTTAATGTATTCCTCCCTATTCTAGTGACTGTGAAGTTGTTGTTTTGTATAGGCAGCCTTACAAAGTAACAGGTTTAATGTATTCCTCCCTATTCTAGTGACTGTGAAGTTGTAGTTTTGTATAGGCAGCCTTACATAGTAACAGGTTTAATGTATTCCTCCCTATTCTAGTGACTGTGAAGTTGAGGTTCTGTATAGAAGCATTATAAAGTAACAGGTTTAATGTATTCCTCCCTATTCTAGTGACTGTGAAGTTGTTGTTTTGTATAGGCAGCCTTACATAGTAACAGGTTTAATGTATTCCTCCCTATTCTAGTGACTGTGAAGTTGTTGTTTTGTATAGGCAGCCTTACATAGTAACAGGTTTAATGTATTCCTCCCTATTCTAGTGACTGTGAAGTTGAGGTTCTGTATAGAAGCATTATAAAGTAACAGGTTTAATGTATTCCTCCCTATTCTAGTGACTGTGAAGTTGTTGTTTTGTATAGGCAGCCTTACATAGTAACAGGTTTAATGTATTCCTCCCTATTCTAGTGACTGTGAAGTTGTTGTTTTGTATAGGCAGCCTTACATAGTAACAGGTTTAATGTAAGCCTCCCTATTCTAGTGACTGTGAAGTTGTTGTTTTGTATAGGCAGCCTTACAAAGTAACAGGTTTAATGTATGCCTCCCTATTCTAGTGACTGTGAAGTTGTTGTTTTGTATAGGCAGCCTTACATAGTAACAGGTTTAATGTATTCCTCCCTATTCTAGTGACTGTGAAGTTGAGGTTCTGTATAGGCAGCCTTACATAGTAACAGGTTTAATGTATTCCTCCCTATTCTAGTGACTGTGAAGTTGTTGTTTTGTATAGGCAGCCTTACATAGTAACAGGTTTAATGTATTCCTCCCTATTCTAGTGACTGTGAAGTTGTGGTTCTGTATAGGCAGCCTTACATAGTAACAGGTTTAATGTATTCCTCCCTATTCTAGTGACTGTGAAGTTGTAGTTTTGTATAGGCAGCCTTACAAAGTAACAGGTTTAATGTATTCCTCCCTATTCTAGTGACTGTGAAGTTGTGGTTCTGTATAGGCAGCCTTACATAGTAACAGGTTTAATGTAAGCCTCCCTATTCTAGTGACTGTGAAGTTGTGGTTCTGTATAGAAGCATTACATAGTAACAGGTTTATTGTAAGCCTCCCTATTCTAGTGACTGTGAAGTTGTTGTTTTGTATAGGCAGCCTTACAAAGTAACAGGTTTAATGTATTCCTCCCTATTCTAGTGACTGTGAAGTTGTTGTTTTGTATAGGCAGCCTTACAAAGTAACAGGTTTATTGTATTCCTCCCTATTCTAGTGACTGTGAAGTTGTGGTTCTGTATAGGCAGCCTTACAAAGTAACAGGTTTAATGTATTCCTCCCTATTCTAGTGACTGTGAAGTTGTGGTTCTGTATAGGCAGCCTTACAAAGTAACAGGTTTAATGTATTCCTCCCTATTCTAGTGACTGTGAAGTTGTGGTTCTGTATAGGCAGCCTTACATAGTAACAGGTTTAATGTAAGCCTCCCTATTCTAGTGACTGTGAAGTTGTGGTTCTGTATAGGCAGCCTTACATAGTAACAGGTTTAATGTAAGCCTCCCTATTCTAGTGACTGTGAAGTTGAGGTTTTGTATAGGCAGCCTTACAAAGTAACAGGTTTAATGTATTCCTCCCTATTCTAGTGACTGTGAAGTTGTTGTTTTGTATAGGCAGCCTTACAAAGTAACAGGTTTAATGTATTCCTCCCTATTCTAGTGACTGTGAAGTTGTTGTTTTGTATAGGCAGCCTTACAAAGTAACAGGTTTATTGTATTCCTCCCTATTCTAGTGACTGTGAAGTTGTGGTTCTGTATAGGCAGCCTTACAAAGTAACAGGTTTAATGTATTCCTCCCTATTCTAGTGACTGTGAAGTTGTGGTTCTGTATAGGCAGCCTTACAAAGTAACAGGTTTAATGTATTCCTCCCTATTCTAGTGACTGTGAAGTTGAGGTTCTGTATAGGCAGCCTTACATAGTAACAGGTTTATTGTATTCCTCCCTATTCTAGTGACTGTGAAGTTGTTGTTTTGTATAGGCAGCCTTACATAGTAACAGGTTTAATGTATTCCTCCCTATTCTAGTGACTGTGAAGTTGTGGTTCTGTATAGAAGCATTACATAGTAACAGGTTTAATGTAAGCCTCCCTATTCTAGTGACTGTGAAGTTGTTGTTTTGTATAGGCAGCCTTACAAAGTAACAGGTTTATTGTATTCCTCCCTATTCTAGTGACTGTGAAGTTGTTGTTCTGTATAGGCAGCCTTACATAGTAACAGGTTTAATGTATTCCTCCCTATTCTAGTGACTGTGAAGTTGTTGTTCTGTATAGGCAGCCTTACATAGTAACAGGTTTAATGTAAGCCTCCCTATTCTAGTGACTGTGAAGTTGTGGTTTTGTATAGGCAGCCTTACAAAGTAACAGGTTTAATGTATTCCTCCCTATTCTAGTGACTGTGAAGTTGTTGTTCTGTATAGGCAGCCTTACATAGTAACAGGTTTATTGTAAGCCTCCCTATTCTAGTGACTGTGAAGTTGTTGTTTTGTATAGGCAGCCTTACAAAGTAACAGGTTTAATGTAAGCCTCCCTATTCTAGTGACTGTGAAGTTGTGTTTCTGTATAGGCAGCCTTACATAGTAACAGGTTTATTGTAAGCCTCCCTATTCTAGTGACTGTGAAGTTGTTGTTTTGTATAGGCAGCCTTACAAAGTAACAGGTTTAATGTATTCCTCCCTATTCTAGTGACTGTGAAGTTGTGTTTCTGTATAGGCAGCCTTACATAGTAACAGGTTTAATGTATTCCTCCCTATTCTAGTGACTGTGAAGTTGTGGTTCTGTATAGGCAGCCTTACAAAGTAACAGGTTTATTGTATTCCTCCCTATTCTAGTGACTGTGAAGTTGTGTTTCTGTATAGGCAGCCTTACATAGTAACAGGTTTATTGTATTCCTCCCTATTCTAGTGACTGTGAAGTTGTGGTTCTGTATAGGCAGCCTTACAAAGTAACAGGTTTAATGTATTCCTCCCTATTCTAGTGACTGTGAAGTTGTGGTTCTGTATAGGCAGCCTTACAAAGTAACAGGTTTAATGTATTCCTCCCTATTCTAGTGACTGTGAAGTTGTTGTTTTGTATAGGCAGCCTTACATAGTAACAGGTTTAATGTAAGCCTCCCTATTCTAGTAACTGTGAAGTTGTGGTTCTGTATAGGCAGCCTTACATAGTAACAGGTTTAAGGTATTCCTCCCTATTCTAGTGACTGTGAAGTTGTGGTTCTGTATAGGCAGCCTTACATAGTAACAGGTTTAATGTATTCCTCCCTATTCTAGTGACTGTGAAGTTGTTGTTCTGTATAGGCAGCCTTACATAGTAACAGGTTTATTGTATTCCTCCCTATTCTAGTGACTGTGAAGTTGTTGTTCTGTATAGGCAGCCTTACATAGTAACAGGTTTATTGTATTCCTCCCTATTCTAGTGACTGTGAAGTTGTGGTTCTGTATAGAAGCATTACATAGTAACAGGTTTATTGTATTCCTCCCTATTCTAGTGACTGTGAAGTTGTGGTTCTGTATAGAAGCATTACATAGTAACAGGTTTAATGTATTCCTCCCTATTCTAGTGACTGTGAAGTTGAGGTTTTGTATAGGCAGCCTTACAAAGTAACAGGTTTATTGTATTCCTCCCTATTCTAGTGACTGTGAAGTTGTGGTTCTGTATAGAAGCATTATAAAGTAACAGGTTTATTGTATTCCTCCCTATTCTAGTGACTGTGAAGTTGTGGTTCTGTATAGAAGCATTACAAAGTAACAGGTTTAATGTATTCCTCCCTATTCTAGTGACTGTGAAGTTGTTGTTCTGTATAGGCAGCCTTACATAGTAACAGGTTTATTGTATTCCTCCCTATTCTAGTGACTGTGAAGTTGAGGTTTTGTATAGGCAGCCTTATAAAGTAACAGGTTTAATGTATTCCTCCCTATTCTAGTGACTGTGAAGTTGTTGTTCTGTATAGGCAGCCTTACATAGTAACAGGTTTATTGTATTCCTCCCTATTCTAGTGACTGTGAAGTTGAGGTTTTGTATAGGCAGCCTTATAAAGTAACAGGTTTAATGTAAGCCTCCCTATTCTAGTGACTGTGAAGTTGAGGTTTTGTATAGGCAGCCTTATAAAGTAACAGGTTTAATGTATTCCTCCCTATTCTAGTGACTGTGAAGTTGAGGTTCTGTATAGGCAGCCTTATAAAGTAACAGGTTTATTGTATTCCTCCCTATTCTAGTGACTGTGAAGTTGTGGTTCTGTATAGGCAGCCTTACATAGTAACAGGTTTAATGTAAGCCTCCCTATTCTAGTGACTGTGAAGTTGTGGTTCTGTATAGGCAGCCTTACATAGTAACAGGTTTATTGTAAGCCTCCCTATTCTAGTGACTGTGAAGTTGTGGTTCTGTATAGGCAGCCTTACATAGTAACAGGTTTAATGTATTCCTCCCTATTCTAGTGACTGTGAAGTTGTTGTTCTGTATAGGCAGCCTTACATAGTAACAGGTTTAATGTAAGCCTCCCTATTCTAGTGACTGTGAAGTTGATGTTCTGTATAGGCAGCCTTACAAAGTAACAGGTTTATTGTATTCCTCCCTATTCTAGTGACTGTGAAGTTGAGGTTCTGTATAGGCAGCCTTACATAGTAACAGGTTTAATGTATTCCTCCCTATTCTAGTGACTGTGAAGTTGTGGTTCTGTATAGAAGCATTACATAGTAACAGGTTTATTGTATTCCTCCCTATTCTAGTGACTGTGAAGTTGAGGTTCTGTATAGAAGCATTACATAGTAACAGGTTTAATGTAAGCCTCCCTATTCTAGTGACTGTGAAGTTGAGGTTCTGTATAGGCAGCCTTACATAGTAACAGGTTTAATGTATTCCTCCCTATTCTAGTGACTGTGAAGTTGTGGTTCTGTATAGAAGCATTACATAGTAACAGGTTTATTGTATTCCTCCCTATTCTAGTGACTGTGAAGTTGAGGTTCTGTATAGAAGCATTACATAGTAACAGGTTTAATGTAAGCCTCCCTATTCTAGTGACTGTGAAGTTGAGGTTCTGTATAGAAGCATTACATAGTAACAGGTTTATTGTATTCCTCCCTATTCTAGTGACTGTGAAGTTGAGGTTCTGTATAGGCAGCCTTACATAGTAACAGGTTTAATGTATTCCTCCCTATTCTAGTGACTGTGAAGTTGTGGTTCTGTATAGGCAGCCTTACATAGTAACAGGTTTAATGTATTCCTCCCTATTCTAGTGACTGTGAAGTTGTGGTTCTGTATAGAAGCATTACATAGTAACAGGTTTATTGTATTCCTCCCTATTCTAGTGACTGTGAAGTTGAGGTTCTGTATAGAAGCATTACATAGTAACAGGTTTAATGTAAGCCTCCCTATTCTAGTGACTGTGAAGTTGAGGTTCTGTATAGAAGCATTACATAGTAACAGGTTTAATGTATTCCTCCCTATTCTAGTGACTGTGAAGTTGTGGTTCTGTATAGGCAGCCTTACATAGTAACAGGTTTAATGTATTCCTCCCTATTCTAGTGACTGTGAAGTTGTGGTTCTGTATAGAAGCATTACATAGTAACAGGTTTATTGTATTCCTCCCTATTCTAGTGACTGTGAAGTTGAGGTTCTGTATAGGCAGCCTTACATAGTAACAGGTTTAATGTATTCCTCCCTATTCTAGTGACTGTGAAGTTGTGGTTCTGTATAGAAGCATTACATAGTAACAGGTTTATTGTATTCCTCCCTATTCTAGTGACTGTGAAGTTGAGGTTCTGTATAGAAGCATTACATAGTAACAGGTTTAATGTAAGCCTCCCTATTCTAGTGACTGTGAAGTTGAGGTTCTGTATAGAAGCATTACATAGTAACAGGTTTAATGTATTCCTCCCTATTCTAGTGACTGTGAAGTTGTGGTTCTGTATAGAAGCATTACATAGTAACAGGTTTAATGTATTCCTCCCTATTCTAGTGACTGTGAAGTTGTGTTTCTGTATAGGCAGCCTTACAAAGTAACAGGTTTATTGTATTCCTCCCTATTCTAGTGACTGTGAAGTTGTGGTTCTGTATAGAAGCATTATAAAGTAACAGGTTTAATGTAAGCCTCCCTATTCTAGTGACTGTGAAGTTGTGGTTCTGTATAGAAGCATTACAAAGTAACAGGTTTAATGTATTCCTCCCTATTCTAGTGACTGTGAAGTTGAGGTTCTGTATAGAAGCATTACATAGTAACAGGTTTAATGTATTCCTCCCTATTCTAGTGACTGTGAAGTTGTGGTTATGTATAGGCAGCCTTATAAAGTAACAGGTTTAATGTATTCCTCCCTATTCTAGTGACTGTGAAGTTGTGGTTCTGTATAGGCAGCCTTACAAAGTAACAGGTTTAATGTAAGCCTCCCTATTCTAGTGACTGTGAAGTTGATGTTCTGTATAGGCAGCCTTACAAAGTAACAGGTTTATTGTATTCCTCCCTATTCTAGTGACTGTGAAGTTGATGTTCTGTATAGGCAGCCTTACAAAGTAACAGGTTTATTGTATTCCTCCCTATTCTAGTGACTGTGAAGTTGATGTTCTGTATAGGCAGCCTTACAAAGTAACAGGTTTATTGTATTCCTCCCTATTCTAGTGACTGTGAAGTTGTGGTTTTGTATAGGCAGCCTTACAAAGTAACAGGTTTAATGTATTCCTCCCTATTCTAGTGACTGTGAAGTTGTGGTTCTGTATAGAAGCATTACAAAGTAACAGGTTTAATGTATTCCTCCCTATTCTAGTGACTGTGAAGTTGTGGTTCTGTATAGAAGCATTACAAAGTAACAGGTTTAATGTATTCCTCCCTATTCTAGTGACTGTGAAGTTGTGGTTCTGTATAGAAGCATTACAAAGTAACAGGTTTAATGTATTCCTCCCTATTCTAGTGACTGTGAAGTTGTGGTTCTGTATAGAAGCATTACAAAGTAACAGGTTTAATGTATTCCTCCCTATTCTAGTGACTGTGAAGTTGTGGTTCTGTATAGAATCATTATAAAGTAACAGGTTTAATGTATTCCTCCCTATTCTAGTGACTGTGAAGTTGTGTTTCTGTATAGGCAGCCTTACAAAGTAACAGGTTTAATGTAAGCCTCCCTATTCTAGTGACTGTGAAGTTGAGGTTCTGTATAGAAGCATTACATAGTAACAGGTTTAATGTATTCCTCCCTATTCTAGTGACTGTGAAGTTGAGGTTCTGTATAGAAGCATTACATAGTAACAGGTTTATTGTATTCCTCCCTATTCTAGTGACTGTGAAGTTGTGGTTCTGTATAGGCAGCCTTACATAGTAACAGGTTTAATGTAAGCCTCCCTATTCTAGTGACTGTGAAGTTGATGTTCTGTATAGGCAGCCTTACAAAGTAACAGGTTTATTGTATTCCTCCCTATTCTAGTGACTGTGAAGTTGAGGTTCTGTATAGGCAGCCTTACAAAGTAACAGGTTTAATGTATTCCTCCCTATTCTAGTGACTGTGAAGTTGTGGTTCTGTATAGGCAGCCTTACAAAGTAACAGGTTTATTGTATTCCTCCCTATTCTAGTGACTGTGAAGTTGATGTTCTGTATAGGCAGCCTTACAAAGTAACAGGTTTATTGTATTCCTCCCTATTCTAGTGACTGTGAAGTTGTGGTTCTGTATAGAAGCATTATAAAGTAACAGGTTTAATGTAAGCCTCCCTATTCTAGTGACTGTGAAGTTGATGTTCTGTATAGGCAGCCTTACAAAGTAACAGGTTTAATGTATTCCTCCCTATTCTAGTGACTGTGAAGTTGATGTTCTGTATAGGCAGCCTTACAAAGTAACAGGTTTAATGTAAGCCTCCCTATTCTAGTGACTGTGAAGTTGTGGTTCTGTATAGAAGCATTATAAAGTAACAGGTTTAATGTAAGCCTCCCTATTCTAGTGACTGTGAAGTTGATGTTCTGTATAGGCAGCCTTACAAAGTAACAGGTTTAATGTATTCCTCCCTATTCTAGTGACTGTGAAGTTGATGTTCTGTATAGGCAGCCTTACAAAGTAACAGGTTTATTGTATTCCTCCCTATTCTAGTGACTGTGAAGTTGATGTTCTGTATAGGCAGCCTTACAAAGTAACAGGTTTAATGTATTCCTCCCTATTCTAGTGACTGTGAAGTTGATGTTCTGTATAGGCAGCCTTACAAAGTAACAGGTTTAATGTAAGCCTCCCTATTCTAGTGACTGTGAAGTTGTGGTTCTGTATAGAAGCATTATAAAGTAACAGGTTTAATGTAAGCCTCCCTATTCTAGTGACTGTGAAGTTGATGTTCTGTATAGGCAGCCTTACAAAGTAACAGGTTTAATGTATTCCTCCCTATTCTAGTGACTGTGAAGTTGATGTTCTGTATAGGCAGCCTTACAAAGTAACAGGTTTATTGTATTCCTCCCTATTCTAGTGACTGTGAAGTTGATGTTCTGTATAGGCAGCCTTACAAAGTAACAGGTTTAATGTATTCCTCCCTATTCTAGTGACTGTGAAGTTGAGGTTCTGTATAGGCAGCCTTACAAAGTAACAGGTTTATTGTATTCCTCCCTATTCTAGTGACTGTGAAGTTGAGGTTCTGTATAGAAGCATTACATAGTAACAGGTTTAATGTATTCCTCCCTATTCTAGTGACTGTGAAGTTGTAGTTCTGTATAGAAGCATTACATAGTAACAGGTTTAATGTATTCCTCCCTATTCTAGTGACTGTGAAGTTGTGGTTCTGTATAGAAGCATTACAAAGTAACAGGTTTAATGTATTCCTCCCTATTCTAGTGACTGTGAAGTTGTGTTTCTGTATAGGCAGCCTTACAAAGTAACAGGTTTAATGTATTCCTCCCTATTCTAGTGACTGTGAAGTTGTGGTTCTGTATAGAAGCATTATAAAGTAACAGGTTTAATGTATTCCTCCCTATTCTAGTGACTGTGAAGTTGTGGTTCTGTATAGGCAGCCTTACATAGTAACAGGTTTAATGTAAGCCTCCCTATTCTAGTGACTGTGAAGTTGAGGTTCTGTATAGAAGCATTACAAAGTAACAGGTTTAATGTAAGCCTCCCTATTCTAGTGACTGTGAAGTTGTGGTTCTGTATAGAAGCATTACAAAGTAACAGGTTTAATGTAAGCCTCCCTATTCTAGTGACTGTGAAGTTGAGGTTCTGTATAGAAGCATTACAAAGTAACAGGTTTATTGTATTCCTCCCTATTCTAGTGACTGTGAAGTTGAGGTTCTGTATAGAAGCATTACATAGTAACAGGTTTAATGTAAGCCTCCCTATTCTAGTGACTGTGAAGTTGAGGTTCTGTATAGGCAGCATTACATAGTAACAGGTTTAATGTATTCCTCCCTATTCTAGTGACTGTGAAGTTGAGGTTCTGTATAGGCAGCATTACATAGTAACAGGTTTAATGTAAGCCTCCCTATTCTAGTGACTGTGAAGTTGAGGTTCTGTATAGGCAGCATTACATAGTAACAGGTTTATTTATATTCCTCCCTATTCTAGTGACTGTGAAGTTGAGGTTCTGTATAGGCAGCCTTACATAGTAACAGGTTTAATGTATTCCTCCCTATTCTAGTGACTGTGAAGTTGAGGTTCTGTATAGGCAGCATTACATAGTAACAGGTTTAATGTAAGCCTCCCTATTCTAGTGACTGTGAAGTTGAGGTTCTGTATAGGCAGCATTACATAGTAACAGGTTTAATGTATTCCTCCCTATTCTAGTGACTGTGAAGTTGAGGTTCTGTATAGGCAGCATTACATAGTAACAGGTTTAATGTAAGCCTCCCTATTCTAGTGACTGTGAAGTTGAGGTTCTGTATAGGCAGCATTACATAGTAACAGGTTTAATGTATTCCTCCCTATTCTAGTGACTGTGAAGTTGAGGTTCTGTATAGAAGCATTACATAGTAACAGGTTTATTGTATTCCTCCCTATTCTAGTGACTGTGAAGTTGAGGTTCTGTATAGGCAGCATTACATAGTAACAGGTTTAATGTATTCCTCCCTATTCTAGTGACTGTGAAGTTGAGGTTCTGTATAGGCAGCCTTACATAGTAACAGGTTTAATGTATTCCTCCCTATTCTAGTGACTGTGAAGTTGAGGTTCTGTATAGGCAGCATTACAAAGTAACAGGTTTATTGTAAGCCTCCCTATTCTAGTGACTGTGAAGTTGAGGTTCTGTATAGGCAGCATTACAAAGTAACAGGTTTAATGTAAGCCTCCCTATTCTAGTGACTGTGAAGTTGAGGTTCTGTATAGGCAGCCTTACATAGTAACAGGTTTAATGTATTCCTCCCTATTCTAGTGACTGTGAAGTTGTGGTTCTGTATAGAAGCATTATAAAGTAACAGGTTTAATGTATTCCTCCCTATTCTAGTGACTGTGAAGTTGTGGTTCTGTATAGGCAGCCTTACATAGTAACAGGTTTAATGTATTCCTCCCTATTCTAGTGACTGTGAAGTTGTGGTTCTGTATAGAAGCATTATAAAGTAACAGGTTTAATGTATTCCTCCCTATTCTAGTGACTGTGAAGTTGTGGTTCTGTATAGAAGCATTATAAAGTAACAGGTTTAATGTATTCCTCCCTATTCTAGTGACTGTGAAGTTGTGGTTCTGTATAGAAGCATTATAAAGTAACAGGTTTAATGTATTCCTCCCTATTCTAGTGACTGTGAAGTTGTGGTTCTGTATAGAAGCATTATAAAGTAACAGGTTTAATGTATTCCTCCCTATTCTAGTGACTGTGAAGTTGTGGTTCTGTATAGGCAGCCTTACATAGTAACAGGTTTAATGTAAGCCTCCCTATTCTAGTGACTGTGAAGTTGAGGTTCTGTATAGAAGCATTACAAAGTAACAGGTTTAATGTAAGCCTCCCTATTCTAGTGACTGTGAAGTTGTGGTTCTGTATAGAAGCATTACAAAGTAACAGGTTTAATGTAAGCCTCCCTATTCTAGTGACTGTGAAGTTGAGGTTCTGTATAGAAGCATTACAAAGTAACAGGTTTATTGTATTCCTCCCTATTCTAGTGACTGTGAAGTTGAGGTTCTGTATAGAAGCATTACATAGTAACAGGTTTAATGTATTCCTCCCTATTCTAGTGACTGTGAAGTTGAGGTTCTGTATAGGCAGCATTACATAGTAACAGGTTTAATGTATTCCTCCCTATTCTAGTGACTGTGAAGTTGAGGTTCTGTATAGGCAGCCTTACATAGTAACAGGTTTAATGTATTCCTCCCTATTCTAGTGACTGTGAAGTTGAGGTTCTGTATAGGCAGCATTACAAAGTAACAGGTTTATTGTAAGCCTCCCTATTCTAGTGACTGTGAAGTTGAGGTTCTGTATAGGCAGCATTACAAAGTAACAGGTTTAATGTAAGCCTCCCTATTCTAGTGACTGTGAAGTTGAGGTTCTGTATAGGCAGCCTTACATAGTAACAGGTTTAATGTATTCCTCCCTATTCTAGTGACTGTGAAGTTGAGGTTCTGTATAGGCAGCATTACAAAGTAACAGGTTTAATGTAAGCCTCCCTATTCTAGTGACTGTGAAGTTGAGGTCCTGTATAGAAGCATTACAAAGTAACAGGTTTAAGGTATTCCTCCCTATTCTAGTGACTGTGAAGTTGTGGTTCTGTATAGAAGCATTACAAAGTAACAGGTTTAATGTAAGCCTCCCTATTCTAGTGACTGTGAAGTTGAGGTTCTGTATAGGCAGCCTTACATAGTAACAGGTTTAATGTATTCCTCCCTATTCTAGTGACTGTGAAGTTGTGGTTCTGTATAGAAGCATTACATAGTAACAGGTTTATTGTATTCCTCCCTATTCTAGTGACTGTGAAGTTGTGGTTCTGTATAGAAGCATTACATAGTAACAGGTTTAATGTATTCCTCCCTATTCTAGTGACTGTGAAGTTGTGGTTCTGTATAGAAGCATTACATAGTAACAGGTTTAATGTATTCCTCCCTATTCTAGTGACTGTGAAGTTGAGGTTCTGTATAGGCAGCCTTACATAGTAACAGGTTTATTGTAAGCCTCCCTATTCTAGTGACTGTGAAGTTGTGGTTCTGTATAGAAGCATTACATAGTAACAGGTTTAATGTAAGCCTCCCTATTCTAGTGACTGTGAAGTTGTGGTTCTGTATAGAAGCATTACATAGTAACAGGTTTAATGTAAGCCTCCCTATTCTAGTGACTGTGAAGTTGTGTTTCTGTATAGAAGCATTACAAAGTAACAGGTTTAATGTAAGCCTCCCTATTCTAGTGACTGTGAAGTTGTGTTTCTGTATAGAAGCATTACATAGTAACAGGTTTAATGTATTCCTCCCTATTCTAGTGACTGTGAAGTTGTGGTTCTGTATAGAAGCATTACATAGTAACAGGTTTAATGTATTCCTCCCTATTCTAGTGACTGTGAAGTTGAGGTTCTGTATAGGCAGCCTTACATAGTAACAGGTTTATTGTAAGCCTCCCTATTCTAGTGACTGTGAAGTTGTGGTTCTGTATAGAAGCATTACATAGTAACAGGTTTAATGTAAGCCTCCCTATTCTAGTGACTGTGAAGTTGTGGTTCTGTATAGAAGCATTACATAGTAACAGGTTTAATGTAAGCCTCCCTATTCTAGTGACTGTGAAGTTGTGTTTCTGTATAGAAGCATTACAAAGTAACAGGTTTAATGTAAGCCTCCCTATTCTAGTGACTGTGAAGTTGTGTTTCTGTATAGAAGCATTACATAGTAACAGGTTTAATGTATTCCTCCCTATTCTAGTGACTGTGAAGTTGTGGTTCTGTATAGAAGCATTACATAGTAACAGGTTTAATGTATTCCTCCCTATTCTAGTGACTGTGAAGTTGAGGTTCTGTATAGGCAGCCTTACATAGTAACAGGTTTATTGTAAGCCTCCCTATTCTAGTGACTGTGAAGTTGTGGTTCTGTATAGAAGCATTACATAGTAACAGGTTTAATGTAAGCCTCCCTATTCTAGTGACTGTGAAGTTGTGGTTCTGTATAGAAGCATTACATAGTAACAGGTTTAATGTAAGCCTCCCTATTCTAGTGACTGTGAAGTTGTGTTTCTGTATAGAAGCATTACAAAGTAACAGGTTTAATGTAAGCCTCCCTATTCTAGTGACTGTGAAGTTGTGTTTCTGTATAGAAGCATTACATAGTAACAGGTTTAATGTATTCCTCCCTATTCTAGTGACTGTGAAGTTGTGGTTCTGTATAGAAGCATTACATAGTAACAGGTTTAATGTATTCCTCCCTATTCTAGTGACTGTGAAGTTGAGGTTCTGTATAGGCAGCCTTACATAGTAACAGGTTTAATGTATTCCTCCCTATTCTAGTGACTGTGAAGTTGTGGTTCTGTATAGAAGCATTACATAGTAACAGGTTTAATGTATTCCTCCCTATTCTAGTGACTGTGAAGTTGAGGTTCTGTATAGGCAGCCTTACATAGTAACAGGTTTATTGTAAGCCTCCCTATTCTAGTGACTGTGAAGTTGTGGTTCTGTATAGAAGCATTACATAGTAACAGGTTTAATGTAAGCCTCCCTATTCTAGTGACTGTGAAGTTGTGTTTCTGTATAGAAGCATTACAAAGTAACAGGTTTAATGTAAGCCTCCCTATTCTAGTGACTGTGAAGTTGTGTTTCTGTATAGAAGCATTACATAGTAACAGGTTTAATGTATTCCTCCCTATTCTAGTGACTGTGAAGTTGTGGTTCTGTATAGAAGCATTACATAGTAACAGGTTTAATGTATTCCTCCCTATTCTAGTGACTGTGAAGTTGAGGTTCTGTATAGGCAGCCTTACATAGTAACAGGTTTATTGTAAGCCTCCCTATTCTAGTGACTGTGAAGTTGTGGTTCTGTATAGAAGCATTACATAGTAACAGGTTTAATGTAAGCCTCCCTATTCTAGTGACTGTGAAGTTGTGGTTCTGTATAGAAGCATTACATAGTAACAGGTTTAATGTAAGCCTCCCTATTCTAGTGACTGTGAAGTTGTGTTTCTGTATAGAAGCATTACAAAGTAACAGGTTTAATGTAAGCCTCCCTATTCTAGTGACTGTGAAGTTGTGTTTCTGTATAGAAGCATTACATAGTAACAGGTTTAATGTAAGCCTCCCTATTCTAGTGACTGTGAAGTTGAGGTTCTGTATAGGCAGCCTTACATAGTAACAGGTTTAATGTATTCCTCCCTATTCTAGTGACTGTGAAGTTGAGGTTCTGTATAGAAGCATTACATAGTAACAGGTTTAATGTATTCCTCCCTATTCTAGTGACTGTGAAGTTGTGGTTCTGTATAGGCAGCATTACAAAGTAACAGGTTTAATGTAAGCCTCCCTATTCTAGTGACTGTGAAGTTGTGGTTCTGTATAGAAGCATTACAAAGTAACAGGTTTAATGTAAGCCTCCCTATTCTAGTGACTGTGAAGTTGAGGTTCTGTATAGGCAGCCTTACATAGTAACAGGTTTAATGTATTCCTCCCTATTCTAGTGACTGTGAAGTTGTGGTTCTGTATAGGCAGCCTTACATAGTAACAGGTTTAATGTATTCCTCCCTATTCTAGTGACTGTGAAGTTGTGGTTCTGTATAGAAGCATTACATAGTAACAGGTTTATTGTAAGCCTCCCTATTCTAGTGACTGTGAAGTTGTGGTTCTGTATAGAAGCATTACATAGTAACAGGTTTATTGTAAGCCTCCCTATTCTAGTGACTGTGAAGTTGTGGTTCTGTATAGAAGCATTACATAGTAACAGGTTTATTGTATTCCTCCCTATTCTAGTGACTGTGAAGTTGTGGTTCTGTATAGAAGCATTACATAGTAACAGGTTTATTGTATTCCTCCCTATTCTAGTGACTGTGAAGTTGTGGTTCTGTATAGAAGCATTACATAGTAACAGGTTTATTGTATTCCTCCCTATTCTAGTGACTGTGAAGTTGTGGTTCTGTATAGAAGCATTACATAGTAACAGGTTTATTGTAAGCCTCCCTATTCTAGTGACTGTGAAGTTGTGGTTCTGTATAGAAGCATTACATAGTAACAGGTTTAATGTAAGCCTCCCTATTCTAGTGACTGTGAAGTTGTGTTTCTGTATAGAAGCATTACAAAGTAACAGGTTTAATGTAAGCCTCCCTATTCTAGTGACTGTGAAGTTGTGTTTCTGTATAGAAGCATTACATAGTAACAGGTTTAATGTAAGCCTCCCTATTCTAGTGACTGTGAAGTTGAGGTTCTGTATAGGCAGCCTTACATAGTAACAGGTTTAATGTATTCCTCCCTATTCTAGTGACTGTGAAGTTGAGGTTCTGTATAGAAGCATTACATAGTAACAGGTTTATTGTATTCCTCCCTATTCTAGTGACTGTGAAGTTGTGGTTCTGTATAGGCAGCATTACAAAGTAACAGGTTTAATGTAAGCCTCCCTATTCTAGTGACTGTGAAGTTGAGGTTCTGTATAGGCAGCCTTACATAGTAACAGGTTTAATGTAAGCCTCCCTATTCTAGTGACTGTGAAGTTGTGGTTCTGTATAGAAGCATTACATAGTAACAGGTTTATTGTATTCCTCCCTATTCTAGTGACTGTGAAGTTGAGGTTCTGTATAGGCAGCCTTACATAGTAACAGGTTTAATGTAAGCCTCCCTATTCTAGTGACTGTGAAGTTGTGGTTCTGTATAGAAGCATTACATAGTAACAGGTTTATTGTATTCCTCCCTATTCTAGTGACTGTGAAGTTGAGGTTCTGTATAGGCAGCATTACATAGTAACAGGTTTAATGTAAGCCTCCCTATTCTAGTGACTGTGAAGTTGTGTTTCTGTATAGAAGCATTACATAGTAACAGGTTTAATGTAAGCCTCCCTATTCTAGTGACTGTGAAGTTGAGGTTCTGTATAGGCAGCCTTACATAGTAACAGGTTTAATGTATTCCTCCCTATTCTAGTGACTGTGAAGTTGTGGTTCTGTATAGAAGCATTACATAGTAACAGGTTTAATGTATTCCTCCCTATTCTAGTGACTGTGAAGTTGAGGTTCTGTATAGAAGCATTACATAGTAACAGGTTTAATGTATTCCTCCCTATTCTAGTGACTGTGAAGTTGTGGTTCTGTATAGAAGCATTACATAGTAACAGGTTTAATGTATTCCTCCCTATTCTAGTGACTGTGAAGTTGTGGTTCTGTATAGGCAGCCTTACATAGTAACAGGTTTAATGTAAGCCTCCCTATTCTAGTGACTGTGAAGTTGTGGTTCTGTATAGAAGCATTACATAGTAACAGGTTTAATGTATTCCTCCCTATTCTAGTGACTGTGAAGTTGAGGTTCTGTATAGGCAGCATTACAAAGTAACAGGTTTAATGTAAGCCTCCCTATTCTAGTGACTGTGAAGTTGTGGTTCTGTATAGAAGCATTACAAAGTAACAGGTTTAATGTAAGCCTCCCTATTCTAGTGACTGTGAAGTTGAGGTTCTGTATAGGCAGCCTTACATAGTAACAGGTTTAATGTAAGCCTCCCTATTCTAGTGACTGTGAAGTTGTGGTTCTGTATAGAAGCATTACATAGTAACAGGTTTATTGTATTCCTCCCTATTCTAGTGACTGTGAAGTTGAGGTTCTGTATAGGCAGCATTACATAGTAACAGGTTTATTGTATTCCTCCCTATTCTAGTGACTGTGAAGTTGTGGTTCTGTATAGAAGCATTATAAAGTAACAGGTTTAATGTATTCCTCCCTATTCTAGTGACTGTGAAGTTGTGGTTCTGTATAGAAGCATTACATAGTAACAGGTTTATTGTATTCCTCCCTATTCTAGTGACTGTGAAGTTGTGGTTCTGTATAGAAGCATTACATAGTAACAGGTTTAATGTAAGCCTCCCTATTCTAGTGACTGTGAAGTTGTGTTTCTGTATAGGCAGCCTTACAAAGTAACAGGTTTAATGTATTCCTCCCTATTCTAGTGACTGTGAAGTTGTGGTTCTGTATAGAAGCATTACATAGTAACAGGTTTATTGTATTCCTCCCTATTCTAGTGACTGTGAAGTTGAGGTTCTGTATAGAAGCATTATAAAGTAACAGGTTTAATGTAAGCCTCCCTATTCTAGTGACTGTGAAGTTGTGTTTCTGTATAGGCAGCCTTACAAAGTAACAGGTTTAATGTATTCCTCCCTATTCTAGTGACTGTGAAGTTGTGTTTCTGTATAGGCAGCCTTACAAAGTAACAGGTTTAATGTATTCCTCCCTATTCTAGTGACTGTGAAGTTGTGGTTCTGTATAGAAGCATTACATAGTAACAGGTTTATTGTAAGCCTCCCTATTCTAGTGACTGTGAAGTTGTGGTTCTGTATAGAAGCATTACATAGTAACAGGTTTAATGTAAGCCTCCCTATTCTAGTGACTGTGAAGTTGTGGTTCTGTATAGAAGCATTATAAAGTAACAGGTTTAATGTATTCCTCCCTATTCTAGTGACTGTGAAGTTGTGGTTCTGTATAGAAGCATTACATAGTAACAGGTTTATTGTATTCCTCCCTATTCTAGTGACTGTGAAGTTGTGTTTCTGTATAGGCAGCCTTACAAAGTAACAGGTTTAATGTAAGCCTCCCTATTCTAGTGACTGTGAAGTTGTGGTTCTGTATAGAAGCATTACATAGTAACAGGTTTAATGTAAGCCTCCCTATTCTAGTGACTGTGAAGTTGTGGTTCTGTATAGAAGCATTATAAAGTAACAGGTTTAATGTATTCCTCCCTATTCTAGTGACTGTGAAGTTGTGGTTCTGTATAGAAGCATTACATAGTAACAGGTTTATTGTAAGCCTCCCTATTCTAGTGACTGTGAAGTTGTGGTTCTGTATAGAAGCATTATAAAGTAACAGGTTTAATGTATTCCTCCCTATTCTAGTGACTGTGAAGTTGTGGTTCTGTATAGAAGCATTATAAAGTAACAGGTTTAATGTATTCCTCCCTATTCTAGTGACTGTGAAGTTGTGGTTCTGTATAGAAGCATTATAAAGTAACAGGTTTAATGTATTCCTCCCTATTCTAGTGACTGTGAAGTTGAGGTTCTGTATAGAAGCATTATAAAGTAACAGGTTTAATGTAAGCCTCCCTATTCTAGTGACTGTGAAGTTGTGGTTCTGTATAGAAGCATTACATAGTAACAGGTTTATTGTATTCCTCCCTATTCTAGTGACTGTGAAGTTGTGGTTCTGTATAGAAGCATTACAAAGTAACAGGTTTAATGTATTCCTCCCTATTCTAGTGACTGTGAAGTTGTGGTTCTGTATAGAAGCATTATAAAGTAACAGGTATTCCTCCCTATTCTAGTGACTGTGAAGTTGAGGTTCTGTATAGAAGCATTATAAAGTAACAGGTTTAATGTATTCCTCCCTATTCTAGTGACTGTGAAGTTGTGTTTCTGTATAGGCAGCCTTACAAAGTAACAGGTTTAATGTATTCCTCCCTATTCTAGTGACTGTGAAGTTGAGGTTCTGTATAGAAGCATTACAAAGTAACAGGTTTAATGTATTCCTCCCTATTCTAGTGACTGTGAAGTTGAGGTTCTGTATAGAAGCATTACAAAGTAACAGGTTTATTGTATTCCTCCCTATTCTAGTGACTGTGAAGTTGTGGTTCTGTATAGAAGCATTACAAAGTAACAGGTTTATTGTATTCCTCCCTATTCTAGTGACTGTGAAGTTGTGGTTCTGTATAGAAGCATTATAAAGTAACAGGTTTAATGTATTCCTCCCTATTCTAGTGACTGTGAAGTTGTGTTTCTGTATAGGCAGCCTTACAAAGTAACAGGTTTAATGTATTCCTCCCTATTCTAGTGACTGTGAAGTTGAGGTTCTGTATAGAAGCATTACAAAGTAACAGGTTTAATGTATTCCTCCCTATTCTAGTGACTGTGAAGTTGAGGTTCTGTATAGAAGCATTACAAAGTAACAGGTTTATTGTAAGCCTCCCTATTCTAGTGACTGTTAAGTTGTGGTTCTGTATAAAAGCATTATAAAGTAACAGGTTTAATGTATTCCTCCCTATTCTAGTGACTGTGAAGTTGTGGTTCTGTATAGAAGCATTACAAAGTAACAGGTTTATTGTATTCCTCCCTATTCTAGTGACTGTGAAGTTGTGGTTCTGTATAGAAGCATTATAAAGTAACAGGTTTAATGTATTCCTCCCTATTCTAGTGACTGTGAAGTTGTGTTTCTGTATAGGCAGCCTTACAAAGTAACAGGTTTAATGTAAGCCTCCCTATTCTAGTGACTGTGAAGTTGTGGTTCTGTATAGAAGCATTACATAGTAACAGGTTTAATGTATTCCTCCCTATTCTAGTGACTGTGAAGTTGTGTTTCTGTATAGGCAGCCTTACAAAGTAACAGGTTTAATGTATTCCTCCCTATTCTAGTGACTGTGAAGTTGTGTTTCTGTATAGAAGCATTACAAAGTAACAGGTTTATTGTAATCCTCCATATTCTAGTGACTGTGAAGTTGTGGTTCTGTATAGGCAGCATTATAAAGTAACAGGTTTAATGTAAGCCTCCCTATTCTAGTGACTGTGAAGTTGAGGTTCTGTATAGAAGCATTACATAGTAACAGGTTTAATGTATTCCTCCCTATTCTAGTGACTGTGAAGTTGTGTTTCTGTATAGGCAGCCTTACAAAGTAACAGGTTTAATGTATTCCTCCCTATTCTAGTGACTGTGAAGTTGTGTTTCTGTATAGAAGCATTACAAAGTAACAGGTTTATTGTAATCCTCCATATTCTAGTGACTGTGAAGTTGTGGTTCTGTATAGGCAGCATTATAAAGTAACAGGTTTAATGTAAGCCTCCCTATTCTAGTGACTGTGAAGTTGAGGTTCTGTATAGAAGCATTACATAGTAACAGGTTTAATGTATTCCTCCCTATTCTAGTGACTGTGAAGTTGTGTTTCTGTATAGGCAGCCTTACAAAGTAACAGGTTTAATGTATTCCTCCCTATTCTAGTGACTGTGAAGTTGTGTTTCTGTATAGAAGCATTACATAGTAACAGGTTTAATGTAAGCCTCCCTATTCTAGTGACCATGAAGTTGTGGTTCTGTATAGAAGCATTACATAGTAACAGGTTTAATGTAAGCCTCCCTATTCTAGTGACCATGAAGTTGTGGTTCTGTATAGAAGCATTACATAGTAACAGGTTTAATGTAAGCCTCCCTATTCTAGTGACTGTGAAGTTGTGGTTCTGTATAGAAGCATTACATAGTAACAGGTTTAATGTAAGCCTCCCTATTCTAGTGACTGTGAAGTTGTGGTTCTGTATAGAAGCATTACATAGTAACAGGTTTATTGTATTCCTCCCTATTCTAGTGACTGTGAAGTTGTGGTTCTGTATAGAAGCATTATAAAGTAACAGGTTTAATGTATTCCTCCCTATTCTAGTGACTGTGAAGTTGTGGTTCTGTATAGGCAGCCTTACAAAGTAACAGGTTTATTGTATTCCTCCCTATTCTAGTGACTGTGAAGTTGAGGTTCTGTATAGAAGCATTACATAGTAACAGGTTTATTGTATTCCTCCCTATTCTAGTGACTGTTAAGTTGTGGTTCTGTATAGGCAGCCTTACAAAGTAACAGGTTTATTGTATTCCTCCCTATTCTAGTGACTGTGAAGTTGTGGTTCTGTATAGAAGCATTACATAGTAACAGGTTTAATGTAAGCCTCCCTATTCTAGTGACTGTGAAGTTGTGGTTCTGTATAGAAGCATTACAAAGTAACAGGTTTAATGTAAGCCTCCCTATTCTAGTGACTGTGAAGTTGAGGTTCTGTATAGAAGCATTACATAGTAACAGGTTTATTGTATTCCTCCCTATTCTAGTGACTGTGAAGTTGTGGTTCTGTATAGGCAGCCTTACAAAGTAACAGGTTTATTGTATTCCTCCCTATTCTAGTGACTGTTAAGTTGTGGTTCTGTATAGGCAGCCTTACAAAGTAACAGGTTTATTGTATTCCTCCCTATTCTAGTGACTGTGAAGTTGTGGTTCTGTATAGAAGCATTACATAGTAACAGGTTTAATGTAAGCCTCCCTATTCTAGTGACCATGAAGTTGTGGTTCTGTATAGAAGCATTACATAGTAACAGGTTTAATGTAAGCCTCCCTATTCTAGTGACTGTGAAGTTGTGGTTCTGTATAGAAGCATTACATAGTAACAGGTTTAATGTAAGCCTCCCTATTCTAGTGACTGTGAAGTTGTGGTTCTGTATAGAAGCATTATAAAGTAACAGGTTTAATGTATTCCTCCCTATTCTAGTGACTGTGAAGTTGTGGTTCTGTATAGAAGCATTACATAGTAACAGGTTTATTGTATTCCTCCCTATTCTAGTGACTGTGAAGTTGTGGTTCTGTATAGAAGCATTATAAAGTAACAGGTTTAATGTATTCCTCCCTATTCTAGTGACTGTGAAGTTGTGGTTCTGTATAGGCAGCCTTACAAAGTAACAGGTTTATTGTATTCCTCCCTATTCTAGTGACTGTGAAGTTGAGGTTCTGTATAGAAGCATTACATAGTAACAGGTTTATTGTATTCCTCCCTATTCTAGTGACTGTTAAGTTGTGGTTCTGTATAGGCAGCCTTACAAAGTAACAGGTTTATTGTATTCCTCCCTATTCTAGTGACTGTGAAGTTGTGGTTCTGTATAGAAGCATTACATAGTAACAGGTTTAATGTAAGCCTCCCTATTCTAGTGACTGTGAAGTTGTGGTTCTGTATAGAAGCATTACAAAGTAACAGGTTTAATGTAAGCCTCCCTATTCTAGTGACTGTGAAGTTGTGGTTCTGTATAGAAGCATTACAAAGTAACAGGTTTAATGTAAGCCTCCCTATTCTAGTGACTGTGAAGTTGTGGTTCTGTATAGAAGCATTACAAAGTAACAGGTTTAATGTAAGCCTCCCTATTCTAGTGACTGTGAAGTTGTGGTTCTGTATAGGCAGCCTTACAAAGTAACAGGTTTATTGTATTCCTCCCTATTCTAGTGACTGTGAAGTTGTGGTTCTGTATAGGCAGCCTTACAAAGTAACAGGTTTAATGTAAGCCTCCCTATTCTAGTGACTGTGAAGTTGAGGTTCTGTATAGAAGCATTACATAGTAACAGGTTTATTGTATTCCTCCCTATTCTAGTGACTGTGAAGTTGAGGTTCTGTATAGGCAGCCTTACAAAGTAACAGGTTTAATGTAAGCCTCCCTATTCTAGTGACTGTGAAGTTGAGGTTCTGTATAGAAGCATTACATAGTAACAGGTTTATTGTATTCCTCCCTATTCTAGTGACTGTGAAGTTGTGGTTCTGTATAGGCAGCCTTACAAAGTAACAGGTTTATTGTATTCCTCCCTATTCTAGTGACTGTGAAGTTGTGGTTCTGTATAGGCAGCCTTACAAAGTAACAGGTTTATTGTATTCCTCCCTATTCTAGTGACTGTGAAGTTGTGGTTCTGTATAGAAGCATTATAAAGTAACAGGTTTAATGTATTCCTCCCTATTCTAGTGACTGTGAAGTTGTGGTTCTGTATAGAAGCATTACAAAGTAACAGGTTTAATGTAAGCCTCCCTATTCTAGTGACTGTGAAGTTGAGGTTCTGTATAGAAGCATTATAAAGTAACAGGTTTAAGGTATTCCTCCCTATTCTAGTGACTGTGAAGTTGTGGTTCTGTATAGAAGCATTACATAGTAACAGGTTTATTGTATTCCTCCCTATTCTAGTGACTGTGAAGTTGAGGTTCTGTATAGAAGCATTATAAAGTAACAGGTTTAATGTAAGCCTCCCTATTCTAGTGACTGTGAAGTTGAGGTTCTGTATAGAAGCATTATAAAGTAACAGGTTTAAGGTATTCCTCCCTATTCTAGTGACTGTGAAGTTGTGGTTCTGTATAGAAGCATTACATAGTAACAGGTTTATTGTAAGCCTCCCTATTCTAGTGACTGTGAAGTTGTGGTTCTGTATAGAAGCATTACATAGTAACAGGTTTATTGTAAGCCTCCCTATTCTAGTGACTGTGAAGTTGTGGTTCTGTATAGAAGCATTATAAAGTAACAGGTTTAAGGTATTCCTCCCTATTCTAGTGACTGTGAAGTTGTGGTTCTGTATAGAAGCATTACATAGTAACAGGTTTATTGTAAGCCTCCCTATTCTAGTGACTGTGAAGTTGTGGTTCTGTATAGAAGCATTACATAGTAACAGGTTTATTGTAAGCCTCCCTATTCTAGTGACTGTGAAGTTGTGGTTCTGTATAGAAGCATTATAAAGTAACAGGTTTAATGTAAGCCTCCCTATTCTAGTGACTGTGAAGTTGAGGTTCTGTATAGAAGCATTACATAGTAACAGGTTTAATGTAAGCCTCCCTATTCTAGTGACTGTGAAGTTGTTGTTCTGTATAGAAGCATTACATAGTAACAGGTTTATTGTATTCCTCCCTATTCTAGTGACTGTGAAGTTGTGTTTCTGTATAGAAGCATTACATAGTAACAGGTTTAATGTATTCCTCCCTATTCTAGTGACTGTGAAGTTGTGGTTCTGTATAGGCAGCCTTACAAAGTAACAGGTTTAATGTATTCCTCCCTATTCTAGTGACTGTGAAGTTGTGGTTCTGTATAGGCAGCCTTATAAAGTAACAGGTTTAAGGTATTCCTCCCTATTCTAGTGACTGTGAAGTTGTGGTTCTGTATAGGCAGCCTTACAAAGTAACAGGTTTAATGTATTCCTCCCTATTCTAGTGACTGTGAAGTTGTGGTTCTGTATAGGCAGCCTTATAAAGTAACAGGTTTAAGGTATTCCTCCCTATTCTAGTGACTGTGAAGTTGAGGTTCTGTATAGGCAGCCTTATAAAGTAACAGGTTTAAGGTATTCCTCCCTATTCTAGTGACTGTGAAGTTGTGGTTCTGTATAGAAGCATTACATAGTAACAGGTTTAATGTATTCCTCCCTATTCTAGTGACTGTGAAGTTGAGGTTCTGTATAGGCAGCCTTATAAAGTAACAGGTTTAATGTAAGCCTCCCTATTCTAGTGACTGTGAAGTTGAGGTTCTGTATAGAAGCATTACATAGTAACAGGTTTAATGTATTCCTCCCTATTCTAGTGACTGTGAAGTTGAGGTTCTGTATAGAAGCATTACATAGTAACAGGTTTATTGTAAGCCTCCCTATTCTAGTGACTGTGAAGTTGTGGTTCTGTATAGAAGCATTACATAGTAACAGGTTTATTGTATTCCTCCCTATTCTAGTGACTGTGAAGTTGTGTTTCTGTATAGGCAGCCTTATAAAGTAACAGGTTTAATGTATTCCTCCCTATTCTAGTGACTGTGAAGTTGAGGTTCTGTATAGGCAGCCTTACATAGTAACAGGTTTAATGTATTCCTCCCTATTCTAGTGACTGTGAAGTTGTTGTTCTGTATAGAAGCATTACATAGTAACAGGTTTAATGTATTCCTCCCTATTCTAGTGACTGTGAAGTTGTTGTTCTGTATAGAAGCATTACATAGTAACAGGTTTAATGTATTCCTCCCTATTCTAGTGACTGTGAAGTTGTTGTTCTGTATAGAAGCATTACATAGTAACAGGTTTAATGTATTCCTCCCTATTCTAGTGACTGTGAAGTTGAGGTTCTGTATAGGCAGCCTTACATAGTAACAGGTTTAATGTATTCCTCCCTATTCTAGTGACTGTGAAGTTGTTGTTCTGTATAGAAGCATTACATAGTAACAGGTTTAATGTATTCCTCCCTATTCTAGTGACTGTGAAGTTGTTGTTCTGTATAGAAGCATTACATAGTAACAGGTTTAATGTATTCCTCCCTATTCTAGTGACTGTGAAGTTGTTGTTCTGTATAGAAGCATTACATAGTAACAGGTTTAATGTATTCCTCCCTATTCTAGTGACTGTGAAGTTGTTGTTCTGTATAGAAGCATTACATAGTAACAGGTTTAATGTATTCCTCCCTATTCTAGTGACTGTGAAGTTGAGGTTCTGTATAGGCAGCCTTACATAGTAACAGGTTTAATGTATTCCTCCCTATTCTAGTGACTGTGAAGTTGTTGTTCTGTATAGAAGCATTACATAGTAAGAGGTTTAATGTATTCCTCCCTATTCTAGTGACTGTGAAGTTGTTGTTCTGTATAGAAGCATTACATAGTAACAGGTTTAATGTATTCCTCCCTATTCTAGTGACTGTGAAGTTGTTGTTCTGTATAGAAGCATTACATAGTAACAGGTTTAATGTATTCCTCCCTATTCTAGTGACTGTGAAGTTGTTGTTCTGTATAGAAGCATTACATAGTAACAGGTTTAATGTATTCCTCCCTATTCTAGTGACTGTGAAGTTGAGGTTCTGTATAGGCAGCCTTACATAGTAACAGGTTTAATGTATTCCTCCCTATTCTAGTGACTGTGAAGTTGTTGTTCTGTATAGAAGCATTACATAGTAACAGGTTTAATGTATTCCTCCCTATTCTAGTGACTGTGAAGTTGTTGTTCTGTATAGAAGCATTACATAGTAACAGGTTTAATGTATTCCTCCCTATTCTAGTGACTGTGAAGTTGAGGTTCTGTATAGGCAGCCTTACATAGTAACAGGTTTAATGTATTCCTCCCTATTCTAGTGACTGTGAAGTTGTTGTTCTGTATAGAAGCATTACATAGTAACAGGTTTAATGTATTCCTCCCTATTCTAGTGACTGTGAAGTTGTTGTTCTGTATAGAAGCATTACATAGTAACAGGTTTAATGTATTCCTCCCTATTCTAGTGACTGTGAAGTTGTTGTTCTGTATAGAAGCATTACATAGTAACAGGTTTAATGTATTCCTCCCTATTCTAGTGACTGTGAAGTTGTTGTTCTGTATAGAAGCATTACATAGTAACAGGTTTAATGTATTCCTCCCTATTCTAGTGACTGTGAAGTTGTTGTTCTGTATAGAAGCATTACATAGTAACAGGTTTAATGTATTCCTCCCTATTCTAGTGACTGTGAAGTTGTTGTTCTGTATAGAAGCATTACATAGTAACAGGTTTAATGTATTCCTCCCTATTCTAGTGACTGTGAAGTTGTTGTTCTGTATAGAAGCATTACATAGTAACAGGTTTAATGTATTCCTCCCTATTCTAGTGACTGTGAAGTTGTTGTTCTGTATAGAAGCATTACATAGTAACAGGTTTAATGTATTCCTCCCTATTCTAGTGACTGTGAAGTTGTGGTTCTGTATAGAAGCATTATAAAGTAACAGGTATTCCTCCCTATTCTAGTGACTGTGAAGTTGTTGTTCTGTATAGAAGCATTACATAGTAACAGGTTTAATGTATTCCTCCCTATTCTAGTGACTGTGAAGTTGTTGTTCTGTATAGAAGCATTACATAGTAACA
Organism: Siphonodentalium dalli; assembly: GCA_032622095.1. Taxonomy (NCBI): domain Eukaryota; kingdom Metazoa; phylum Mollusca; class Scaphopoda; order Gadilida; family Siphonodentaliidae; genus Siphonodentalium; species Siphonodentalium dalli. Next base: position 177,439,012 of record CP136068.1, on the reverse strand, counting down.
GGTTTAATGTATTCCTCCCTATTCTAGTGACTGTGAAGTTGTTGTTCTGTATAGAAGCATTACATAGTAACAGGTTTAATGTATTCCTCCCTATTCTAGTGACTGTGAAGTTGTTGTTCTGTATAGAAGCATTACATAGTAACAGGTTTAATGTATTCCTCCCTATTCTAGTGACTGTGAAGTTGTTGTTCTGTATAGAAGCATTACATAGTAACAGGTTTAATGTATTCCTCCCTATTCTAGTGACTGTGAAGTTGTTGTTCTGTATAGAAGCATTACATAGTAACAGGTTTAATGTATTCCTCCCTATTCTAGTGACTGTGAAGTTGTGGTTCTGTATAGAAGCATTATAAAGTAACAGGTATTCCTCCCTATTCTAGTGACTGTGAAGTTGTGGTTCTGTATAGAAGCATTACATAGTAACAGGTTTATTGTATTCCTCCCTATTCTAGTGACTGTGAAGTTGAGGTTCTGTATAGGCAGCCTTACATAGTAACAGGTTTAATGTATTCCTCCCTATTCTAGTGACTGTGAAGTTGTTGTTCTGTATAGAAGCATTACATAGTAACAGGTTTAATGTATTCCTCCCTATTCTAGTGACTGTGAAGTTGAGGTTCTGTATAGGCAGCCTTACATAGTAACAGGTTTAATGTATTCCTCCCTATTCTAGTGACTGTGAAGTTGAGGTTCTGTATAGGCAGCCTTACAAAGTAACAGGTTTAATGTATTCCTCCCTATTCTAGTGACTGTGAAGTTGTGGTTCTGTATTGAAGCATTACATAGTAACAGGTTTATTGTATTCCTCCCTATTCTAGTGACTGTGAAGTTGTGTTTCTGTATAGGCAGCCTTATAAAGTAACAGGTTTAAGGTATTCCTCCCTATTCTAGTGACTGTGAAGTTGTGGTTCTGTATAGAAGCATTATAAAGTAACAGGTTTATTGTATTCCTCCCTATTCTAGTGACTGTGAAGTTGTGTTTCTGTATAGGCAGCCTTATAAAGTAACAGGTTTAATGTATTCCTCCCTATTCTAGTGACTGTGAAGTTGTGGTTCTGTATAGAAGCATTACATAGTAACAGGTTTAATGTATTCCTCCCTATTCTAGTGACTGTGAAGTTGTTGTTCTGTATAGAAGCATTACATAGTAACAGGTTTAATGTATTCCTCCCTATTCTAGTGACTGTGAAGTTGTTGTTCTGTATAGAAGCATTACATAGTAACAGGTTTAATGTATTCCTCCCTATTCTAGTGACTGTGAAGTTGTGGTTCTGTATAGAAGCATTATAAAGTAACAGGTATTCCTCCCTATTCTAGTGACTGTGAAGTTGTGGTTCTGTATAGAAGCATTACATAGTAACAGGTTTATTGTATTCCTCCCTATTCTAGTGACTGTGAAGTTGAGGTTCTGTATAGGCAGCCTTACATAGTAACAGGTTTAATGTATTCCTCCCTATTCTAGTGACTGTGAAGTTGTTGTTCTGTATAGAAGCATTACATAGTAACAGGTTTATTGTATTCCTCCCTATTCTAGTGACTGTGAAGTTGAGGTTCTGTATAGAAGCATTACAAAGTAACAGGTTTAATGTAAGCCTCCCTATTCTAGTGACTGTGAAGTTGTGGTTCTGTATAGAAGCATTACATAGTAACAGGTTTAATGTAAGCCTCCCTATTCTAGTGACTGTGAAGTTGTGGTTCTGTATAGAAGCATTATAAAGTAACAGGTTTATTGTATTCCTCCCTATTCTAGTGACTGTGAAGTTGTGTTTCTGTATAGGCAGCCTTATAAAGTAACAGGTTTAAGGTATTCCTCCCTATTCTAGTGACTGTGAAGTTGTGGTTCTGTATAGAAGCATTATAAAGTAACAGGTTTATTGTATTCCTCCCTATTCTAGTGACTGTGAAGTTGTGTTTCTGTATAGGCAGCCTTATAAAGTAACAGGTTTAATGTATTCCTCCCTATTCTAGTGACTGTGAAGTTGTGGTTCTGTATAGGCAGCCTTACATAGTAACAGGTTTAATGTATTCCTCCCTATTCTAGTGACTGTGAAGTTGTGGTTCTGTATAGAAGCATTACATAGTAACAGGTTTAATGTATTCCTCCCTATTCTAGTGACTGTGAAGTTGTGGTTCTGTATAGAAGCATTACATAGTAACAGGTTTATTGTATTCCTCCCTATTCTAGTGACTGTGAAGTTGAGGTTCTGTATAGAAGCATTACATAGTAACAGGTTTAATGTATTCCTCCCTATTCTAGTGACTGTGAAGTTGTTGTTCTGTATAGAAGCATTACATAGTAACAGGTTTAATGTATTCCTCCCTATTCTAGTGACTGTGAAGTTGTTGTTCTGTATAGAAGCATTACATAGTAACAGGTTTAATGTATTCCTCCCTATTCTAGTGACTGTGAAGTTGTTGTTCTGTATAGAAGCATTATAAAGTAACAGGTTTATTGTATTCCTCCCTATTCTAGTGACTGTGAAGTTGTGTTTCTGTATAGGCAGCCTTATAAAGTAACAGGTTTAAGGTATTCCTCCCTATTCTAGTGACTGTGAAGTTGTGGTTCTGTATAGAAGCATTATAAAGTAACAGGTTTATTGTATTCCTCCCTATTCTAGTGACTGTGAAGTTGTGTTTCTGTATAGGCAGCCTTATAAAGTAACAGGTTTAATGTATTCCTCCCTATTCTAGTGACTGTGAAGTTGTGGTTCTGTATAGGCAGCCTTACATAGTAACAGGTTTAATGTATTCCTCCCTATTCTAGTGACTGTGAAGTTGTGGTTCTGTATAGAAGCATTACATAGTAACAGGTTTAATGTATTCCTCCCTATTCTAGTGACTGTGAAGTTGTGGTTCTGTATAGAAGCATTACATAGTAACAGGTTTATTGTATTCCTCCCTATTCTAGTGACTGTGAAGTTGAGGTTCTGTATAGAAGCATTACATAGTAACAGGTTTAATGTATTCCTCCCTATTCTAGTGACTGTGAAGTTGTTGTTCTGTATAGAAGCATTACATAGTAACAGGTTTAATGTATTCCTCCCTATTCTAGTGACTGTGAAGTTGTTGTTCTGTATAGAAGCATTACATAGTAACAGGTTTAATGTATTCCTCCCTATTCTAGTGACTGTGAAGTTGTTGTTCTGTATAGAAGCATTACATAGTAACAGGTTTAATGTATTCCTCCCTATTCTAGTGACTGTGAAGTTGTGGTTCTGTATAGAAGCATTACATAGTAACAGGTTTATTGTATTCCTCCCTATTCTAGTGACTGTGAAGTTGAGGTTCTGTATAGGCAGCCTTACATAGTAACAGGTTTAATGTATTCCTCCCTATTCTAGTGACTGTGAAGTTGTTGTTCTGTATAGAAGCATTACATAGTAACAGGTTTAATGTATTCCTCCCTATTCTAGTGACTGTGAAGTTGAGGTTCTGTATAGGCAGCCTTACATAGTAACAGGTTTAATGTATTCCTCCCTATTCTAGTGACTGTGAAGTTGAGGTTCTGTATAGGCAGCCTTACAAAGTAACAGGTTTAATGTATTCCTCCCTATTCTAGTGACTGTGAAGTTGTGGTTCTGTATTGAAGCATTACATAGTAACAGGTTTATTGTATTCCTCCCTATTCTAGTGACTGTGAAGTTGTGTTTCTGTATAGGCAGCCTTATAAAGTAACAGGTTTAAGGTATTCATCCCTATTCTAGTGACTGTGAAGTTGTGGTTCTGTATAGAAGCATTATAAAGTAACAGGTTTATTGTATTCCTCCCTATTCTAGTGACTGTGAAGTTGTGTTTCTGTATAGGCAGCCTTATAAAGTAACAGGTTTAATGTATTCCTCCCTATTCTAGTGACTGTGAAGTTGTGGTTCTGTATAGAAGCATTACATAGTAACAGGTTTAATGTATTCCTCCCTATTCTAGTGACTGTGAAGTTGTGGTTCTGTATAGAAGCATTACAAAGTAACAGGTTTATTGTATTCCTCCCTATTCTAGTGACTGTGAAGTTGTGGTTCTGTATAGAAGCATTACATAGTAACAGGTTTAATGTATTCCTCCCTATTCTAGTGACTGTGAAGTTGTGGTTCTGTATAGAAGCATTACAAAGTAACAGGTTTAATGTATTCCTCCCTATTCTAGTGACTGTGAAGTTGTGGTTCTGTATAGAAGCATTATAAAGTAACAGGTTTAATGTATTCCTCCCTATTCTAGTGACTGTGAAGTTGTGGTTCTGTATAGAAGCATTATAAAGTAACAGGTTTAATGTAAGCCTCCCTATTCTAGTGACTGTGAAGTTGTGGTTCTGTATAGAAGCATTATAAAGTAACAGGTTTAATGTATTCCTCCCTATTCTAGTGACTGTGAAGTTGTGGTTCTGTATAGAAGCATTACATAGTAACAGGTTTAATGTAAGCCTCCCTATTCTAGTGACTGTGAAGTTGTGGTTCTGTATAGAAGCATTACATAGTAACAGGTTTAATGTATTCCTCCCTATTCTAGTGACTGTGAAGTTGTGGTTCTGTATAGGCAGCCTTACATAGTAACAGGTTTATTGTATTCCTCCCTATTCTAGTGACTGTGAAGTTGAGGTTCTGTATAGAAGCATTACATAGTAACAGGTTTAATGTAAGCCTCCCTATTCTAGTGACTGTGAAGTTGTGGTTCTGTATAGAAGCATTACATAGTAACAGGTTTAAGGTAAGCCTCCCTATTCTAGTGACTGTGAAGTTGTGGTTCTGTATAGGCAGCCTTACATAGTAACAGGTTTAATGTATTCCTCCCTATTCTAGTGACTGTGAAGTTGAGGTTCTGTATAGAAGCATTACATAGTAACAGGTTTAATGTATTCCTCCCTATTCTAGTGACTGTGAAGTTGTGGTTCTGTATAGGCAGCCTTACATAGTAACAGGTTTATTGTATTCCTCCCTATTCTAGTGACTGTGAAGTTGAGGTTCTGTATAGGCAGCCTTACATAGTAACAGGTTTATTGTATTCCTCCCTATTCTAGTGACTGTGAAGTTGAGGTTCTGTATAGAAGCATTACATAGTAACAGGTTTAATGTATTCCTCCCTATTCTAGTGACTGTGAAGTTGTGGTTCTGTATAGAAGCATTATAAAGTAACAGGTTTAATGTATTCCTCCCTATTCTAGTGACTGTGAAGTTGTAGTTCTGTATAGAAGCATTACAAAGTAACAGGTTTAATGTAAGCCTCCCTATTCTAGTGACTGTGAAGTTGAGGTTCTGTATAGGCAGCCTTATAAAGTAACAGGTTTAATGTAAGCCTCCCTATTCTAGTGACTGTGAAGTTGTGGTTCTGTATAGAAGCATTACATAGTAACAGGTTTATTCATATTCCTCCCTATTCTAGTGACTGTGAAGTTGAGGTTCTGTATAGGCAGCCTTACATAGTAACAGGTTTAATGTATTCCTCCCTATTCTAGTGACTGTGAAGTTGTGGTTCTGTATAGGCAGCATTATAAAGTAACAGGTTTATTGTATTCCTCCCTATTCTAGTGACTGTGAAGTTGTGGTTCTGTATAGAAGCATTATAAAGTAACAGGTTTAATGTAAGCCTCCCTATTCTAGTGACTGTGAAGTTGAGGTTCTGTATAGGCAGCCTTACAAAGTAACAGGTTTAATGTATTCCTCCCTATTCTAGTGACTGTTAAGTTGTGGTTCTGTATAGAAGCATTATAAAGTAACAGGTTTAATGTATTCCTCCCTATTCTAGTGACTGTGAAGTTGTGGTTCTGTATAGAAGCATTACATAGTAACAGGTTTATTGTAAGCCTCCCTATTCTAGTGACTGTGAAGTTGTGGTTCTGTATAGAAGCATTACATAGTAACAGGTTTAATGTAAGCCTCCCTATTCTAGTGACTGTGAAGTTGTGGTTCTGTATAGAAGCATTACATAGTAACAGGTTTATTGTATTCCTCCCTATTCTAGTGACTGTGAAGTTGTGGTTCTGTATAGAAGCATTACATAGTAACAGGTTTATTGTATTCCTCCCTATTCTAGTGACTGTGAAGTTGTGGTTCTGTATAGAAGCATTACATAGTAACAGGTTTATTGTATTCCTCCCTATTCTAGTGACTGTGAAGTTGTGGTTCTGTATAGAAGCATTACATAGTAACAGGTTTATTGTATTCCTCCCTATTCTAGTGACTGTGAAGTTGTGGTTCTGTATAGAAGCATTACATAGTAACAGGTTTATTGTATTCCTCCCTATTCTAGTGACTGTGAAGTTGTGGTTCTGTATAGAAGCATTACATAGTAACAGGTTTAAGGTATTCCTCCCTATTCTAGTGACTGTGAAGTTGAGGTTCTGTATAGAAGCATTACATAGTAACAGGTTTAATGTATTCCTCCCTATTCTAGTGACTGTGAAGTTGTGGTTCTGTATAGAAGCATTATAAAGTAACAGGTTTAATGTATTCCTCCCTATTCTAGTGACTGTTAAGTTGTGGTTCTGTATAGGCAGCCTTACAAAGTAACAGGTTTAATGTATTCCTCCCTATTCTAGTGACTGTTAAGTTGTGGTTCTGTATAGGCAGCCTTACAAAGTAACAGGTTTATTCATATTCCTCCCTATTCTAGTGACTGTGAAGTTGTGGTTCTGTATAGAAGCATTACATAGTAACAGGTTTATTGTATTCCTCCCTATTCTAGTGACTGTGAAGTTGAGGTTCTGTATAGAAGCATTACATAGTAACAGGTTTAATGTATTCCTCCCTATTCTAGTGACTGTGAAGTTGTGGTTCTGTATAGAAGCATTATAAAGTAACAGGTTTAATGTATTCCTCCCTATTCTAGTGACTGTGAAGTTGAGGTTCTGTATAGGCAGCCTTACAAAGTAACAGGTTTAATGTATTCCTCCCTATTCTAGTGACTGTTAAGTTGTGGTTCTGTATAGAAGCATTATAAAGTAACAGGTTTAATGTATTCCTCCCTATTCTAGTGACTGTGAAGTTGAGGTTCTGTATAGGCAGCCTTACAAAGTAACAGGTTTAATGTATTCCTCCCTATTCTAGTGACTGTGAAGTTGAGGTCCTGTATAGAAGCATTACATAGTAACAGGTTTAATGTATTCCTCCCTATTCTAGTGACTGTGAAGTTGTGGTTCTGTATAGAAGCATTATAAAGTAACAGGTTTAATGTATTCCTCCCTATTCTAGTGACTGTGAAGTTGAGGTTCTGTATAGGCAGCCTTACAAAGTAACAGGTTTAATGTATTCCTCCCTATTCTAGTGACTGTGAAGTTGAGGTCCTGTATAGAAGCATTACATAGTAACAGGTTTAATGTATTCCTCCCTATTCTAGTGACTGTGAAGTTGTGGTTCTGTATAGAAGCATTATAAAGTAACAGGTTTAATGTAAGCCTCCCTATTCTAGTGACTGTGAAGTTGTGGTTCTGTATAGAAGCATTATAAAGTAACAGGTTTAATGTATTCCTCCCTATTCTAGTGACTGTGAAGTTGAGGTTCTGTATAGGCAGCCTTACAAAGTAACAGGTTTAATGTATTCCTCCCTATTCTAGTGACTGTGAAGTTGTGGTTCTGTATAGAAGCATTACATAGTAACAGGTTTATTGTATTCCTCCCTATTCTAGTGACTGTGAAGTTGAGGTTCTGTATAGAAGCATTACATAGTAACAGGTTTAATGTATTCCTCCCTATTCTAGTGACTGTGAAGTTGTGGTTCTGTATAGAAGCATTATAAAGTAACAGGTTTAATGTATTCCTCCCTATTCTAGTGACTGTGAAGTTGAGGTTCTGTATAGGCAGCCTTACAAAGTAACAGGTTTAATGTAAGCCTCCCTATTCTAGTGACTGTGAAGTTGAGGTTCTGTATAGAAGCATTACATAGTAACAGGTTTAATGTATTCCTCCCTATTCTAGTGACTGTGAAGTTGTGGTTCTGTATAGGCAGCCTTACAAAGTAACAGGTTTAATGTATTCCTCCCTATTCTAGTGACTGTGAAGTTGTGGTTCTGTATAGAAGCATTACATAGTAACAGGTTTAATGTAAGCCTCCCTATTCTAGTGACTGTGAAGTTGAGGTTCTGTATAGAAGCATTACATAGTAACAGGTTTAATGTAAGCCTCCCTATTCTAGTGACTGTGAAGTTGTTGTTCTGTATAGAAGCATTACATAGTAACAGGTTTAATGTAAGCCTCCCTATTCTAGTGACTGTGAAGTTGTGGTTCTGTATAGAAGCATTACATAGTAACAGGTTTAATGTATTCCTCCCTATTCTAGTGACTGTGAAGTTGAGGTTCTGTATAGAAGCATTATAAAGTAACAGGTTTAATGTAAGCCTCCCTATTCTAGTGACTGTGAAGTTGAGGTTCTGTATAGAAGCATTACATAGTAACAGGTTTAATGTAAGCCTCCCTATTCTAGTGACTGTGAAGTTGTGGTTCTGTATAGAAGCATTACATAGTAACAGGTTTAATGTATTCCTCCCTATTCTAGTGACTGTGAAGTTGTGGTTCTGTATAGAAGCATTACATAGTAACAGGTTTATTGTATTCCTCCCTATTCTAGTGACTGTTAAGTTGTTGTTCTGTATAGAAGCATTACATAGTAACAGGTTTAATGTAAGCCTCCCTATTCTAGTGACTGTTAAGTTGTGGTTCTGTATAGAAGCATTATAAAGTAACAGGTTTATTGTATTCCTCCCTATTCTAGTGACTGTGAAGTTGAGGTTCTGTATAGGCAGCCTTACAAAGTAACAGGTTTAATGTAAGCCTCCCTATTCTAGTGACTGTGAAGTTGTGGTTCTGTATAGAAGCATTATAAAGTAACAGGTTTATTGTATTCCTCCCTATTCTAGTGACTGTGAAGTTGTTGTTCTGTATTGAAGCATTATAAAGTAACAGGTTTAATGTATTCCTCCCTATTCTAGTGACTGTGAAGTTGTTGTTCTGTATTGAAGCATTATAAAGTAACAGGTTTAATGTAAGCCTCCCTATTCTAGTGACTGTGAAGTTGAGGTTCTGTATAGAAGCATTACATAGTAACAGGTTTAATGTAAGCCTCCCTATTCTAGTGACTGTTAAGTTGTTGTTCTGTATAGAAGCATTACATAGTAACAGGTTTAATGTAAGCCTCCCTATTCTAGTGACTGTTAAGTTGTGGTTCTGTATAGAAGCATTATAAAGTAACAGGTTTATTGTATTCCTCCCTATTCTAGTGACTGTGAAGTTGAGGTTCTGTATAGGCAGCCTTACAAAGTAACAGGTTTAATGTAAGCCTCCCTATTCTAGTGACTGTGAAGTTGTGGTTCTGTATAGAAGCATTATAAAGTAACAGGTTTATTGTAAGCCTCCCTATTCTAGTGACTGTGAAGTTGAGGTTCTGTATTGAAGCATTACATAGTAACAGGTTTAATGTATTCCTCCCTATTCTAGTGACTGTGAAGTTGTGGTTCTGTATAGAAGCATTACATAGTAACAGGTTTATTGTATTCCTCCCTATTCTAGTGACTGTGAAGTTGTGGTTCTGTATAGAAGCATTACATAGTAACAGGTTTATTGTATTCCTCCCTATTCTAGTGACTGTGAAGTTGTGGTTCTGTATAGAAGCATTACATAGTAACAGGTTTAATGTAAGCCTCCCTATTCTAGTGACTGTGAAGTTGAGGTTCTGTATAGGCAGCCTTACAAAGTAACAGGTTTAATGTAAGCCTCCCTATTCTAGTGACTGTGAAGTTGAGGTTCTGTATTGAAGCATTACATAGTAACAGGTTTAATGTATTCCTCCCTATTCTAGTGACTGTGAAGTTGTGGTTCTGTATTGAAGCATTACATAGTAACAGGTTTAATGTATTCCTCCCTATTCTAGTGACTGTGAAGTTGTGGTTCTGTATAGGCAGCCTTACATAGTAACAGGTTTATTGTATTCCTCCCTATTCTAGTGACTGTGAAGTTGAGGTGCTGTATAGAAGCATTACATAGTAACAGGTTTAATGTATTCCTCCCTATTCTAGTGACTGTGAAGTTGTGGTTCTGTATAGGCAGCCTTACAAAGTAACAGGTTTAATGTAAGCCTCCCTATTCTAGTGACTGTGAAGTTGTGGTTCTGTATAGAAGCATTATAAAGTAACAGGTTTATTGTAAGCCTCCCTATTCTAGTGACTGTGAAGTTGAGGTTCTGTATTGAAGCATTACATAGTAACAGGTTTAATGTATTCCTCCCTATTCTAGTGACTGTGAAGTTGTGGTTCTGTATAGAAGCATTACATAGTAACAGGTTTATTGTATTCCTCCCTATTCTAGTGACTGTGAAGTTGTGGTTCTGTATAGAAGCATTACATAGTAACAGGTTTAATGTAAGCCTCCCTATTCTAGTGACTGTGAAGTTGAGGTTCTGTATAGGCAGCCTTACAAAGTAACAGGTTTAATGTAAGCCTCCCTATTCTAGTGACTGTGAAGTTGTGGTTCTGTATAGAAGCATTATAAAGTAACAGGTTTATTGTAAGCCTCCCTATTCTAGTGACTGTGAAGTTGAGGTTCTGTATTGAAGCATTACATAGTAACAGGTTTAATGTATTCCTCCCTATTCTAGTGACTGTGAAGTTGTGGTTCTGTATAGAAGCATTACATAGTAACAGGTTTATTGTATTCCTCCCTATTCTAGTGACTGTGAAGTTGTGGTTCTGTATAGAAGCATTACATAGTAACAGGTTTATTGTATTCCTCCCTATTCTAGTGACTGTGAAGTTGTGGTTCTGTATAGAAGCATTACATAGTAACAGGTTTAATGTAAGCCTCCCTATTCTAGTGACTGTGAAGTTGAGGTTCTGTATAGGCAGCCTTACAAAGTAACAGGTTTAATGTAAGCCTCCCTATTCTAGTGACTGTGAAGTTGAGGTTCTGTATTGAAGCATTACATAGTAACAGGTTTAATGTATTCCTCCCTATTCTAGTGACTGTGAAGTTGTGGTTCTGTATTGAAGCATTACATAGTAACAGGTTTAATGTATTCCTCCCTATTCTAGTGACTGTGAAGTTGTGGTTCTGTATAGGCAGCCTTACATAGTAACAGGTTTATTGTATTCCTCCCTATTCTAGTGACTGTGAAGTTGAGGTGCTGTATAGAAGCATTACATAGTAACAGGTTTAATGTATTCCTCCCTATTCTAGTGACTGTGAAGTTGTGGTTCTGTATAGGCAGCCTTACAAAGTAACAGGTTTAATGTAAGCCTCCCTATTCTAGTGACTGTGAAGTTGTGGTTCTGTATAGAAGCATTACATAGTAACAGGTTTAATGTATTCCTCCCTATTCTAGTGACTGTGAAGTTGTGGTTCTGTATAGAAGCATTACATAGTAACAGGTTTATTGTATTCCTCCCTATTCTAGTGACTGTGAAGTTGAGGTTCTGTATAGAAGCATTACATAGTAACAGGTTTAATGTATTCCTCCCTATTCTAGTGACTGTGAAGTTGTGGTTCTGTATAGGCAGCCTTACATAGTAACAGGTTTATTGTATTCCTCCCTATTCTAGTGACTGTGAAGTTGAGGTTCTGTATAGAAGCATTACATAGTAACAGGTTTAATGTATTCCTCCCTATTCTAGTGACTGTGAAGTTGTGGTTCTGTATAGGCAGCCTTACAAAGTAACAGGTTTAATGTAAGCCTCCCTATTCTAGTGACTGTGAAGTTGTGGTTCTGTATAGAAGCATTACATAGTAACAGGTTTAATGTATTCCTCCCTATTCTAGTGACTGTGAAGTTGTGGTTCTGTATTGAAGCATTATAAAGTAACAGGTTTAAGGTATTCCTCCCTATTCTAGTGACTGTGAAGTTGAGGTTCTGTATAGAAGCATTATAAAGTAACAGGTTTAATGTAAGCCTCCCTATTCTAGTGACTGTGAAGTTGTGGTTCTGTATAGAAGCATTACATAGTAACAGGTTTAATGTATTCCTCCCTATTCTAGTGACTGTGAAGTTGAGGTTCTGTATAGGCAGCCTTACAAAGTAACAGGTTTAATGTATTCCTCCCTATTCTAGTGACTGTGAAGTTGTGGTTCTGTATAGGCAGCATTACATAGTAACAGGTTTAATCACATTCCTCCCTATTCTAGTGACTGTGAAGTTGAGGTTCTGTATAGAAGCATTACATAGTAACAGGTTTATTGTATTCCTCCCTATTCTAGTGACTGTGAAGTTGAGGTTCTGTATAGGCAGCCTTACAAAGTAACAGGTTTATTGTATTCCTCCCTATTCTAGTGACTGTGAAGTTGAGGTTCTGTATAGAAGCATTATAAAGTAACAGGTTTATTGTATTCCTCCCTATTCTAGTGACTGTGAAGTTGTGGTTCTGTATAGGCAGCCTTACATAGTAACAGGTTTAATGTAAGCCTCCCTATTCTAGTGACTGTGAAGTTGTGGTTCTGTATAGGCAGCCTTACAAAGTAACAGGTTTAATGTATTCCTCCCTATTCTAGTGACTGTGAAGTTGTGGTTCTGTATAGAAGCATTACAAAGTAACAGGTTTAATGTATTCCTCCCTATTCTAGTGACTGTGAAGTTGAGGTTCTGTATAGAAGCATTACATAGTAACAGGTTTAATGTAAGCCTCCCTATTCTAGTGACTGTGAAGTTGTGGTTCTGTATAGGCAGCCTTACAAAGTAACAGGTTTAATGTAAGCCTCCCTATTCTAGTGACTGTGAAGTTGAGGTTCTGTATAGAAGCATTACATAGTAACAGGTTTATTTATATTCCTCCCTATTCTGAAGTGACTGTGAAGTTGAGGTTCTGTATAGAAGCATTATAAAGTAACAGGTTTAATGTATTCCTCCCTATTCTAGTGACTGTGAAGTTGTGGTTCTGTATAGGCAGCCTTACAAAGTAACAGGTTTAATGTAAGCCTCCCTATTCTAGTGACTGTGAAGTTGAGGTTCTGTATAGAAGCATTACATAGTAACAGGTTTATTTATATTCCTCCCTATTCTGAAGTGACTGTGAAGTTGAGGTTCTGTATAGAAGCATTATAAAGTAACAGGTTTAATGTATTCCTCCCTATTCTAGTGACTGTGAAGTTTTGGTTCTGTATAGGCAGCCTTACAAAGTAACAGGTTTAATGTAAGCCTCCCTATTCTAGTGACTGTGAAGTTGAGGTTCTGTATAGAAGCATTACATAGTAACAGGTTTATTTATATTCCTCCCTATTCTGAAGTGACTGTGAAGTTGAGGTTCTGTATAGAAGCATTACAAAGTAACAGGTTTAATGTATTCCTCCCTATTCTAGTGACTGTGAAGTTGTGGTTCTGTATAGAAGCATTACAAAGTAACAGGTTTAATGTATTCCTCCCTATTCTAGTGACTGTGAAGTTGAGGTTCTGTATAGAAGCATTACATAGTAACAGGTTTAATGTAAGCCTCCCTATTCTAGTGACTGTGAAGTTGTGGTTCTGTATAGGCAGCCTTACAAAGTAACAGGTTTAATGTAAGCCTCCCTATTCTAGTGACTGTGAAGTTGAGGTTCTGTATAGAAGCATTACATAGTAACAGGTTTATTTATATTCCTCCCTATTCTGAAGTGACTGTGAAGTTGAGGTTCTGTATAGAAGCATTATAAAGTAACAGGTTTAATGTATTCCTCCCTATTCTAGTGACTGTGAAGTTGTGGTTCTGTATAGAAGCATTATAAAGTAACAGGTTTAATGTATTCCTCCCTATTCTAGTGACTGTGAAGTTGTGGTTCTGTATAGAAGCATTATAAAGTAACAGGTTTAATGTATTCCTCCCTATTCTAGTGACTGTGAAGTTGTGGTTCTGTATAGAAGCATTATAAAGTAACAGGTTTAATGTATTCCTCCCTATTCTAGTGACTGTGAAGTTGTGGTTCTGTATAGAAGCATTATAAAGTAACAGGTTTAATGTATTCCTCCCTATTCTAGTGACTGTGAAGTTGTGGTTCTGTATAGAAGCATTATAAAGTAACAGGTTTAATGTATTCCTCCCTATTCTAGTGACTGTGAAGTTGTGGTTCTGTATAGAAGCATTACATAGTAACAGGTTTAATGTATTCCTCCCTATTCTAGTGACTGTGAAGTTGTGGTTCTGTATAGAAGCATTACAAAGTAACAGGTTTAATGTATTCCTCCCTATTCTAGTGACTGTGAAGTTGTGGTTCTGTATAGAAGCATTATAAAGTAACAGGTTTAATGTATTCCTCCCTATTCTAGTGACTGTGAAGTTGTGGTTCTGTATAGAAGCATTACATAGTAACAGGTTTAATGTATTCCTCCCTATTCTAGTGACTGTGAAGTTGTGGTTCTGTATAGAAGCATTACAAAGTAACAGGTTTAATGTATTCCTCCCTATTCTAGTGACTGTGAAGTTGAGGTTCTGTATAGAAGCATTACATAGTAACAGGTTTAATGTAAGCCTCCCTATTCTAGTGACTGTGAAGTTGTGGTTCTGTATAGGCAGCCTTACAAAGTAACAGGTTTAATGTAAGCCTCCCTATTCTAGTGACTGTGAAGTTGAGGTTCTGTATAGAAGCATTACATAGTAACAGGTTTATTTATATTCCTCCCTATTCTGAAGTGACTGTGAAGTTGAGGTTCTGTATAGAAGCATTATAAAGTAACAGGTTTAATGTATTCCTCCCTATTCTAGTGACTGTGAAGTTGTGGTTCTGTATAGAAGCATTATAAAGTAACAGGTTTAATGTATTCCTCCCTATTCTAGTGACTGTGAAGTTGTGGTTCTGTATAGGCAGCCTTACATAGTAACAGGTTTAATGTATTCCTCCCTATTCTAGTGACTGTGAAGTTGAGGTTCTGTATAGAAGCATTACATAGTAACAGGTTTAATGTAAGCCTCCCTATTCTAGTGACTGTGAAGTTGAGGTTCTGTATAGAAGCATTACATAGTAACAGGTTTATTTATATTCCTCCCTATTCTGAAGTGACTGTGAAGTTGAGGTTCTGTATAGAAGCATTATAAAGTAACAGGTTTAATGTATTCCTCCCTATTCTAGTGACTGTGAAGTTGTGGTTCTGTATAGAAGCATTATAAAGTAACAGGTTTAATGTATTCCTCCCTATTCTAGTGACTGTGAAGTTGTGGTTCTGTATAGGCAGCCTTACATAGTAACAGGTTTAATGTATTCCTCCCTATTCTAGTGACTGTGAAGTTGAGGTTCTGTATAGAAGCATTACATAGTAACAGGTTTAATGTAAGCCTCCCTATTCTAGTGACTGTGAAGTTGAGGTTCTGTATAGAAGCATTACATAGTAACAGGTTTATTTATATTCCTCCCTATTCTGAAGTGACTGTGAAGTTGAGGTTCTGTATAGAAGCATTATAAAGTAACAGGTTTAATGTATTCCTCCCTATTCTAGTGACTGTGAAGTTGTGGTTCTGTATAGAAGCATTATAAAGTAACAGGTTTAATGTATTCCTCCCTATTCTAGTGACTGTGAAGTTGTGGTTCTGTATAGAAGCATTATAAAGTAACAGGCTTAATGTATTCCTCCCTATTCTAGTGACTGTGAAGTTGAGGTTCTGTATAGAAGCATTATAAAGTAACAGGTTTAATGTATTCCTCCCTATTCTAGTGACTGTGAAGTTGTGGTTCTGTATAGGCAGCCTTACAAAGTAACAGGTTTAATGTATTCCTCCCTATTCTAGTGACTGTGAAGTTGTGGTTCTGTATAGAAGCATTACATAGTAACAGGTTTAATGTATTCCTCCCTATTCTAGTGACTGTGAAGTTGTTGTTCTGTATAGAAGCATTACATAGTAACAGGTTTAATGTAAGCCTCCCTATTCTAGTGACTGTGAAGTTGTGGTTCTGTATAGAAGCATTACATAGTAACAGGTTTATTTATATTCCTCCCTATTCTAGTGACTGTGAAGTTGTTGTTCTGTATAGAAGCATTATAAAGTAACAGGTTTAATGTAAGCCTCCCTATTCTAGTGACTGTGAAGTTGTGGTTCTGTATAGAAGCATTATAAAGTAACAGGTTTAATGTATTCCTCCCTATTCTAGTGACTGTGAAGTTGTGGTTCTGTATAGAAGCATTATAAAGTAACAGGTTTAATGTATTCCTCCCTATTCTAGTGACTGTGAAGTTGTGGTTCTGTATTGAAGCATTATAAAGTAACAGGTTTAATGTATTCCTCCCTATTCTAGTGACTGTGAAGTTGTGGTTCTGTATAGGCAGCCTTACATAGTAACAGGTTTAATGTAAGCCTCCCTATTCTAGTGACTGTGAAGTTGTTGTTCTGTATAGAAGCATTACATAGTAACAGGTTTAATGTAAGCCTCCCTATTCTAGTGACTGTGAAGTTGTGGTTCTGTATAGAAGCATTACATAGTAACAGGTTTATTTATATTCCTCCCTATTCTAGTGACTGTGAAGTTGTGGTTCTGTATAGAAGCATTATAAAGTAACAGGTTTAATGTATTCCTCCCTATTCTAGTGACTGTGAAGTTGTGGTTCTGTATTGAAGCATTATAAAGTAACAGGTTTAATGTAAGCCTCCCTATTCTAGTGACTGTGAAGTTGTGGTTCTGTATAGAAGCATTACATAGTAACAGGTTTATTTATATTCCTCCCTATTCTAGTGACTGTGAAGTTGTGGTTCTGTATAGAAGCATTATAAAGTAACAGGTTTAATGTATTCCTCCCTATTCTAGTGACTGTGAAGTTGTGGTTCTGTATTGAAGCATTATAAAGTAACAGGTTTAATGTAAGCCTCCCTATTCTAGTGACTGTGAAGTTGTGGTTCTGTATAGAAGCATTACATAGTAACAGGTTTAATGTATTCCTCCCTATTCTAGTGACTGTGAAGTTGTGGTTCTGTATAGGCAGCCTTACATAGTAACAGGTTTAATGTAAGCCTCCCTATTCTAGTGACTGTGAAGTTGTTGTTCTGTATAGAAGCATTACATAGTAACAGGTTTAATGTAAGCCTCCCTATTCTAGTGACTGTGAAGTTGTGGTTCTGTATAGAAGCATTACATAGTAACAGGTTTATTTATATTCCTCCCTATTCTAGTGACTGTTAAGTTGAGGTTCTGTATAGAAGCATTATAAAGTAACAGGTTTAATGTAAGCCTCCCTATTCTAGTGACTGTGAAGTTGTGGTTCTGTATAGAAGCATTATAAAGTAACAGGTTTAATGTATTCCTCCCTATTCTAGTGACTGTGAAGTTGAGGATCTGTATAGAAGCATTATAAAGTAACAGGTTTAATGTATTCCTCCCTATTCTAGTGACTGTGAAGTTGAGGTTCTGTATAGAAGCATTATAAAGTAACAGGTTTAATGTAAGCCTCCCTATTCTAGTGACTGTGAAGTTGAGGTTCTGTATAGAAGCATTACATAGTAACAGGTTTAATGTATTCCTCCCTATTCTAGTGACTGTGAAGTTGAGGTTCTGTATAGAAGCATTATAAAGTAACAGGTTTAATGTATTCCTCCCTATTCTAGTGACTGTGAAGTTGTGGTTCTGTATAGAAGCATTACATAGTAACAGGTTTAATGTATTCCTCCCTATTCTAGTGACTGTGAAGTTGAGGTTCTGTATAGAAGCATTATAAAGTAACAGGTTTAATGTATTCCTCCCTATTCTAGTGACTGTGAAGTTGAGGTTCTGTATAGAAGCATTACAAAGTAACAGGTTTAATGTATTCCTCCCTATTCTAGTGACTGTGAAGTTGAGGTTCTGTATAGGCAGCCTTACATAGTAACAGGTTTAATGTATTCCTCCCTATTCTAGTGACTGTGAAGTTGTGGTTCTGTATAGAAGCATTACATAGTAACAGGTTTATTGTATTCCTCCCTATTCTAGTGACTGTGAAGTTGAGGTTCTGTATAGGCAGCCTTACATAGTAACAGGTTTAATGTAAGCCTCCCTATTCTAGTGACTGTGAAGTTGTGGTTCTGTATAGAAGCATTATAAAGTAACAGGTTTAATGTAAGCCTCCCTATTCTAGTGACTGTGAAGTTGAGGTTCTGTATAGAAGCATTACATAGTAACAGGTTTATTGTATTCCTCCCTATTCTAGTGACTGTGAAGTTGTGGTTCTGTATAGGCAGCCTTATAAAGTAACAGGTTTAATGTAAGCCTCCCTATTCTAGTGACTGTGAAGTTGTGGTTCTGTATAGAAGCATTACATAGTAACAGGTTTATTGTAAGCCTCCCTATTCTAGTGACTGTGAAGTTGAGGTTCTGTATAGAAGCATTACATAGTAACAGGTTTAATGTATTCCTCCCTATTCTAGTGACTGTGAAGTTGAGGTTCTGTATAGAAGCATTATAAAGTAACAGGTTTAATGTATTCCTCCCTATTCTAGTGACTGTGAAGTTGTGGTTCTGTATAGAAGCATTACATAGTAACAGGTTTAATGTATTCCTCCCTATTCTAGTGACTGTGAAGTTGTGGTTCTGTATAGGCAGCCTTACATAGTAACAGGTTTAATGTAAGCCTCCCTATTCTAGTGACTGTGAAGTTGTGGTTCTGTATAGAAGCATTATAAAGTAACAGGTTTAATGTATTCCTCCCTATTCTAGTGACTGTGAAGTTGAGGTTCTGTATAGAAGCATTACATAGTAACAGGTTTAATGTATTCCTCCCTATTCTAGTGACTGTGAAGTTGAGGTTCTGTATAGAAGCATTACATAGTAACAGGTTTATTGTAAGCCTCCCTATTCTAGTGACTGTGAAGTTGAGGTTCTGTATAGAAGCATTACATAGTAACAGGTTTAATGTATTCCTCCCTATTCTAGTGACTGTGAAGTTGAGGTTCTGTATAGAAGCATTATAAAGTAACAGGTTTAATGTATTCCTCCCTATTCTAGTGACTGTGAAGTTGTGGTTCTGTATAGAAGCATTACATAGTAACAGGTTTAATGTATTCCTCCCTATTCTAGTGACTGTGAAGTTGTGGTTCTGTATAGGCAGCCTTACATAGTAACAGGTTTAATGTATTCCTCCCTATTCTAGTGACTGTGAAGTTGTGGTTCTGTATAGAAGCATTACATAGTAACAGGTTTAATGTATTCCTCCCTATTCTAGTGACTGTGAAGTTGTGGTTCTGTATAGAAGCATTACATAGTAACAGGTTTAATGTATTCCTCCCTATTCTAGTGACTGTGAAGTTGTGGTTCTGTATAGAAGCATTACATAGTAACAGGTTTAATGTATTCCTCCCTATTCTAGTGACTGTGAAGTTGTGGTTCTGTATAGAAGCATTACATAGTAACAGGTTTAATGTATTCCTCCCTATTCTAGTGACTGTGAAGTTGTGGTTCTGTATAGGCAGCCTTACATAGTAACAGGTTTAATGTATTCCTCCCTATTCTAGTGACTGTGAAGTTGTGGTTCTGTATAGAAGCATTATAAAGTAACAGGTTTAATGTATTCCTCCCTATTCTAGTGACTGTGAAGTTGTGGTTCTGTATAGGCAGCCTTACATAGTAACAGGTTTAATGTATTCCTCCCTATTCTAGTGACTGTGAAGTTGTGGTTCTGTATAGAAGCATTACATAGTAACAGGTTTAATGTATTCCTCCCTATTCTAGTGACTGTGAAGTTGTGGTTCTGTATAGAAGCATTACATAGTAACAGGTTTAATGTATTCCTCCCTATTCTAGTGACTGTGAAGTTGTGGTTCTGTATAGAAGCATTACATAGTAACAGGTTTAATGTATTCCTCCCTATTCTAGTGACTGTGAAGTTGTGGTTCTGTATAGAAGCATTACATAGTAACAGGTTTAATGTATTCCTCCCTATTCTAATGACTGTGAAGTTGTGGTTCTGTATAGGCAGCCTTACATAGTAACAGGTTTAATGTATTCCTCCCTATTCTAGTGACTGTGAAGTTGTGGTTCTGTATAGAAGCATTACATAGTAACAGGTTTAATGTATTCCTCCCTATTCTAGTGACTGTGAAGTTGTGTTTCTGTATAGAAGCATTACATAGTAACAGGTTTATTGTAAGCCTCCCTATTCTAGTGACTGTGAAGTTGAGGTTCTGTATAGAAGCATTATAAAGTAACAGGTTTAATGTATTCCTCCCTATTCTAGTGACTGTGAAGTTGTGGTTCTGTATAGAAGCATTACATAGTAACAGGTTTAATGTATTCCTCCCTATTCTAGTGACTGTGAAGTTGTGGTTCTGTATAGGCAGCCTTACATAGTAACAGGTTTAATGTAAGCCTCCCTATTCTAGTGACTGTGAAGTTGTGGTTCTGTATAGAAGCATTATAAAGTAACAGGTTTAATGTAAGCCTCCCTATTCTAGTGACTGTGAAGTTGTGGTTCTGTATAGGCAGCCTTACATAGTAACAGGTTTAATGTAAGCCTCCCTATTCTAGTGACTGTGAAGTTGTGGTTCTGTATAGAAGCATTATAAAGTAACAGGTTTAATGTATTCCTCCCTATTCTAGTGACTGTGAAGTTGTGGTTCTGTATAGAAGCATTACATAGTAACAGGTTTAATGTATTCCTCCCTATTCTAGTGACTGTGAAGTTGTGGTTCTGTATAGGCAGCCTTACATAGTAACAGGTTTAATGTAAGCCTCCCTATTCTAGTGACTGTGAAGTTGTGGTTCTGTATAGAAGCATTATAAAGTAACAGGTTTAATGTAAGCCTCCCTATTCTAGTGACTGTGAAGTTGTGGTTCTGTATAGGCAGCCTTACATAGTAACAGGTTTAATGTAAGCCTCCCTATTCTAGTGACTGTGAAGTTGTGGTTCTGTATAGAAGCATTATAAAGTAACAGGTTTAATGTAAGCCTCCCTATTCTAGTGACTGTGAAGTTGTGGTTCTGTATAGAAGCATTACATAGTAACAGGTTTAATGTATTCCTCCCTATTCTAGTGACTGTGAAGTTGAGGTTCTGTATAGAAGCATTACATAGTAACAGGTTTAATGTATTCCTCCCTATTCTAGTGACTGTGAAGTTGAGGTTCTGTATAGAAGCATTATAAAGTAACAGGTTTAATGTATTCCTCCCTATTCTAGTGACTGTGAAGTTGAGGTTCTGTATAGAAGCATTATAAAGTAACAGGTTTATTGTATTCCTCCCTATTCTAGTGACTGTGAAGTTGTGGTTCTGTATAGGCAGCCTTACATAGTAACAGGTTTAATGTATTCCTCCCTATTCTAGTGACTGTGAAGTTGTGGTTCTGTATAGAAGCATTACATAGTAACAGGTTTAATGTATTCCTCCCTATTCTAGTGACTGTGAAGTTGTGGTTCTGTATAGAAGCATTATAAAGTAACAGGTTTATTGTATTCCTCCCTATTCTAGTGACTGTGAAGTTGTGGTTCTGTATAGGCAGCCTTACATAGTAACAGGTTTAATGTATTCCTCCCTATTCTAGTGACTGTGAAGTTGAGGTTCTGTATAGAAGCATTATAAAGTAACAGGTTTATTGTATTCCTCCCTATTCTAGTGACTGTGAAGTTGTGGTTCTGTATAGGCAGCCTTACATAGTAACAGGTTTAATGTATTCCTCCCTATTCTAGTGACTGTGAAGTTGTGGTTCTGTATAGAAGCATTACATAGTAACAGGTTTAATGTATTCCTCCCTATTCTAGTGACTGTGAAGTTGTGGTTCTGTATAGGCAGCCTTACATAGTAACAGGTTTAATGTAAGCCTCCCTATTCTAGTGACTGTGAAGTTGTGGTTCTGTATAGAAGCATTATAAAGTAACAGGTTTAATGTAAGCCTCCCTATTCTAGTGACTGTGAAGTTGAGGTTCTGTATAGGCAGCCTTACATAGTAACAGGTTTAATGTATTCCTCCCTATTCTAGTGACTGTGAAGTTGAGGTTCTGTATAGAAGCATTACATAGTAACAGGTTTAATGTAAGCCTCCCTATTCTAGTGACTGTGAAGTTGTGGTTCTGTATAGAAGCATTACATAGTAACAGGTTTAATGTATTCCTCCCTATTCTAGTGACTGTGAAGTTGTGGTTCTGTATAGAAGCATTACATAGTAACAGGTTTAATGTATTCCTCCCTATTCTAGTGACTGTGAAGTTGTGGTTCTGTATAGAAGCATTATAAAGTAACAGGTTTAATGTATTCCTCCCTATTCTAGTGACTGTGAAGTTGAGGTTCTGTATAGAAGCATTATAAAGTAACAGGTTTATTGTATTCCTCCCTATTCTAGTGACTGTGAAGTTGTGGTTCTGTATAGGCAGCCTTACATAGTAACAGGTTTAATGTATTCCTCCCTATTCTAGTGACTGTGAAGTTGTGGTTCTGTATAGAAGCATTACATAGTAACAGGTTTAATGTAAGCCTCCCTATTCTAGTGACTGTGAAGTTGTGGTTCTGTATAGAAGCATTATAAAGTAACAGGTTTAATGTATTCCTCCCTATTCTAGTGACTGTGAAGTTGAGGTTCTGTATAGAAGCATTACATAGTAACAGGTTTATTGTATTCCTCCCTATTCTAGTGACTGTGAAGTTGTGGTTCTGTATAGGCAGCCTTACATAGTAACAGGTTTAATGTATTCCTCCCTATTCTAGTGACTGTGAAGTTGTGGTTCTGTATAGAAGCATTACATAGTAACAGGTTTAATGTATTCCTCCCTATTCTAGTGACTGTGAAGTTGAGGTTCTGTATAGAAGCATTATAAAGTAACAGGTTTAATGTATTCCTCCCTATTCTAGTGACTGTGAAGTTGAGGTTCTGTATAGAAGCATTATAAAGTAACAGGTTTATTGTATTCCTCCCTATTCTAGTGACTGTGAAGTTGTGGTTCTGTATAGAAGCATTACATAGTAACAGGTTTAATGTATTCCTCCCTATTCTAGTGACTGTGAAGTTGTGGTTCTGTATAGAAGCATTACATAGTAACAGGTTTAATGTATTCCTCCCTATTCTAGTGACTGTGAAGTTGTGGTTCTGTATAGAAGCATTACATAGTAACAGGTTTAATGTATTCCTCCCTATTCTAGTGACTGTGAAGTTGTGGTTCTGTATAGGCAGCCTTACATAGTAACAGGTTTAATGTATTCCTCCCTATTCTAGTGACTGTGAAGTTGTGTTTCTGTATAGAAGCATTACATAGTAACAGGTTTAATGTATTCCTCCCTATTCTAGTGACTGTGAAGTTGTGTTTCTGTATAGAAGCATTACATAGTAACAGGTTTAATGTAAGCCTCCCTATTCTAGTGACTGTGAAGTTGTGTTTCTGTATAGAAGCATTACATAGTAACAGGTTTAATGTATTCCTCCCTATTCTAGTGACTGTGAAGTTGTGTTTCTGTATAGAAGCATTACATAGTAACAGGTTTATTGTATTCCTCCCTATTCTAGTGACTGTGAAGTTGTGTTTCTGTATAGAAGCATTACAAAGTAACAGGTTTAATGTATTCCTCCCTATTCTAGTGACTGTGAAGTTGAGGTTCTGTATAGGCAGCCTTACATAGTAACAGGTTTAATGTATTCCTCCCTATTCTAGTGACTGTGAAGTTGAGGTTCTGTATAGAAGCATTACATAGTAACAGGTTTAATGTATTCCTCCCTATTCTAGTGACTGTGAAGTTGAGGTTCTGTATAGAAGCATTATAAAGTAACAGGTTTAATGTATTCCTCCCTATTCTAGTGACTGTGAAGTTGTGGTTCTGTATAGAAGCATTACATAGTAACAGGTTTAATGTATTCCTCCCTATTCTAGTGACTGTGAAGTTGTGGTTCTGTATAGGCAGCCTTACATAGTAACAGGTTTAATGTATTCCTCCCTATTCTAGTGACTGTGAAGTTGTGTTTCTGTATAGAAGCATTACATAGTAACAGGTTTAATGTATTCCTCCCTATTCTAGTGACTGTGAAGTTGTGTTTCTGTATAGAAGCATTACATAGTAACAGGTTTATTGTAAGCCTCCCTATTCTAGTGACTGTGAAGTTGAGGTTCTGTATAGAAGCATTACATAGTAACAGGTTTAATGTATTCCTCCCTATTCTAGTGACTGTGAAGTTGTGGTTCTGTATAGAAGCATTACATAGTAACAGGTTTAATGTATTCCTCCCTATTCTAGTGACTGTGAAGTTGAGGTTCTGTATAGAAGCATTATAAAGTAACAGGTTTATTGTAAGCCTCCCTATTCTAGTGACTGTGAAGTTGTGGTTCTGTATAGAAGCATTATAAAGTAACAGGTTTAATGTAAGCCTCCCTATTCTAGTGACTGTGAAGTTGAGGTTCTGTATAGAAGCATTACATAGTAACAGGTTTAATGTATTCCTCCCTATTCTAGTGACTGTGAAGTTGTGGTTCTGTATAGAAGCATTATAAAGTAACAGGTTTAATGTAAGCCTCCCTATTCTAGTGACTGTGAAGTTGAGGTTCTGTATAGAAGCATTACATAGTAACAGGTTTAATGTATTCCTCCCTATTCTAGTGACTGTGAAGTTGAGGTTCTGTATAGAAGCATTATAAAGTAACAGGTTTAATGTATTCCTCCCTATTCTAGTGACTGTGAAGTTGTGGTTCTGTATAGAAGCATTATAAAGTAACAGGTTTAATGTATTCCTCCCTATTCTAGTGACTGTGAAGTTGTGGTTCTGTATAGGCAGCCTTACATAGTAACAGGTTTAATGTATTCCTCCCTATTCTAGTGACTGTGAAGTTGTGTTTCTGTATAGGCAGCCTTACATAGTAACAGGTTTAATGTATTCCTCCCTATTCTAGTGACTGTGAAGTTGTGGTTCTGTATAGAAGCATTATAAAGTAACAGGTTTAATGTATTCCTCCCTATTCTAGTGACTGTGAAGTTGTGTTTCTGTATAGGCAGCCTTACATAGTAACAGGTTTAATGTATTCCTCCCTATTCTAGTGACTGTGAAGTTGTGGTTCTGTATAGGCAGCCTTACATAGTAACAGGTTTAATGTATTCCTCCCTATTCTAGTGACTGTGAAGTTGTGGTTCTGTATAGGCAGCCTTACATAGTAACAGGTTTAATGTATTCCTCCCTATTCTAGTGACTGTGAAGTTGTGGTTCTGTATAGAAGCATTACAAAGTAACAGGTTTAATGTATTCCTCCCTATTCTAGTGACTGTGAAGTTGTGGTTCTGTATAGAAGCATTACAAAGTAACAGGTTTAATGTATTCCTCCCTATTCTAGTGACTGTGAAGTTGTGGTTCTGTATAGAAGCATTACATAGTAACAGGTTTAATGTAAGCCTCCCTATTCTAGTGACTGTGAAGTTGTGGTTCTGTATAGAAGCATTATAAAGTAACAGGTTTAATGTATTCCTCCCTATTCTAGTGACTGTGAAGTTGTGGTTCTGTATAGAAGCATTACATAGTAACAGGTTTAATGTATTCCTCCCTATTCTAGTGACTGTGAAGTTGTAGTTCTGTATAGAAGCATTATAAAGTAACAGGTTTAATGTATTCCTCCCTATTCTAGTGACTGTGAAGTTGTGGTTCTGTATAGAAGCATTACAAAGTAACAGGTTTAATGTATTCCTCCCTATTCTAGTGACTGTGAAGTTGTGGTTCTGTATAGAAGCATTACATAGTAACAGGTTTAATGTATTCCTCCCTATTCTAGTGACTGTGAAGTTGTAGTTCTGTATAGAAGCATTATAAAGTAACAGGTTTAATGTATTCCTCCCTATTCTAGTGACTGTGAAGTTGTGGTTCTGTATAGAAGCATTACAAAGTAACAGGTTTAATGTATTCCTCCCTATTCTAGTGACTGTGAAGTTGTGGTTCTGTATAGAAGCATTACATAGTAACAGGTTTAATGTAAGCCTCCCTATTCTAGTGACTGTGAAGTTGTGGTTCTGTATAGAAGCATTATAAAGTAACAGGTTTAATGTATTCCTCCCTATTCTAGTGACTGTGAAGTTGTGGTTCTGTATAGAAGCATTACATAGTAACAGGTTTAATGTATTCCTCCCTATTCTAGTGACTGTGAAGTTGTAGTTCTGTATAGAAGCATTATAAAGTAACAGGTTTAATGTATTCCTCCCTATTCTAGTGACTGTGAAGTTGTGGTTCTGTATAGAAGCATTATAAAGTAACAGGCTTAATGTATTCCTCCCTATTCTAGTGACTGTGAAGTTGTGGTTCTGTATAGGCAGCCTTACATAGTAACAGGTTTAATGTATTCCTCCCTATTCTAGTGACTGTGAAGTTGAGGTTCTGTATAGAAGCATTGCATAGTAACAGGTTTAATGTATTCCTCCCTATTCTAGTGACTGTGAAGTTGTGGTTCTGTATAGAAGCATTACATAGTAACAGGTTTAATGTATTCCTCCCTATTCTAGTGACTGTGAAGTTGAGGTTCTGTATAGAAGCATTGCATAGTAACAGGTTTAATGTATTCCTCCCTATTCTAGTGACTGTGAAGTTGTGGTTCTGTATAGGCAGCCTTACATAGTAACAGGTTTAATGTATTCCTCCCTATTCTAGTGACTGTGAAGTTGTGGTTCTGTATAGAAGCATTACATAGTAACAGGTTTATTGTATTCCTCCCTATTCTAGTGACCATGAAGTTGAGGTTCTGTATAGGCAGCCTTACAAAGTAACAGGTTTAATGTAAGCCTCCCTATTCTAGTGACTGTGAAGTTGAGGTTCTGTATAGAAGCATTATAAAGTAACAGGTTTAATGTATTCCTCCCTATTCTAGTGACCATGAAGTTGAGGTTCTGTATAGAAGCATTATAAAGTAACAGGTTTATTGTAAGCCTCCCTATTCTAGTGACTGTGAAGTTGTGGTTCTGTATAGAAGCATTATAAAGTAACAGGTTTAATGTATTCCTCCCTATTCTAGTGACTGTGAAGTTGTGGTTCTGTATAGAAGCATTATAAAGTAACAGGTTTAATGTATTCCTCCCTATTCTAGTGACTGTGAAGTTGTGGTTCTGTATAGGCAGCCTTACATAGTAACAGGTTTAATGTAAGCCTCCCTATTCTAGTGACTGTGAAGTTGTGGTTCTGTATAGAAGCATTACATAGTAACAGGTTTATTGTATTCCTCCCTATTCTAGTGACTGTGAAGTTGTGGTTCTGTATAGAAGCATTATAAAGTAACAGGTTTAATGTATTCCTCCCTATTCTAGTGACTGTGAAGTTGTTGTTCTGTATAGAAGCATTATAAAGTAACAGGTTTAATGTAAGCCTCCCTATTCTAGTGACTGTGAAGTTGTGGTTCTGTATAGAAGCATTATAAAGTAACAGGTTTAATGTATTCCTCCCTATTCTAGTGACTGTGAAGTTGTTGTTCTGTATAGAAGCATTATAAAGTAACAGGTTTATTGTAAGGCTCCCTATTCTAGTGACTGTGAAGTTGTGGTTCTGTATAGAAGCATTACATAGTAACAGGTTTAATGTATTCCTCCCTATTCTAGTGACTGTGAAGTTGTTGTTCTGTATAGAAGCATTATAAAGTAACAGGTTTATTGTAAGCCTCCCTATTCTAGTGACTGTGAAGTTGTGGTTCTGTATAGAAGCATTATAAAGTAACAGGTTTATTGTAAGCCTCCCTATTCTAGTGACTGTGAAGTTGTGGTTCTGTATAGAAGCATTATAAAGTAACAGGTTTATTGTAAGCCTCCCTATTCTAGTGACTGTGAAGTTGTGGTTCTGTATAGAAGCATTATAAAGTAACAGGTTTATTGTAAGCCTCCCTATTCTAGTGACTGTGAAGTTGTGGTTCTGTATAGAAGCATTACATAGTAACAGGTTTATTGTATTCCTCCCTATTCTAGTGACTGTGAAGTTGTGGTTCTGTATAGAAGCATTACATAGTAACAGGTTTATTGTATTCCTCCCTATTCTAGTGACTGTGAAGTTGTGGTTCTGTATAGAAGCATTATAAAGTAACAGGTTTAATGTAAGCCTCCCTATTCTAGTGACTGTGAAGTTGTGGTTCTGTATAGAAGCATTATAAAGTAACAGGTTTATTGTAAGCCTCCCTATTCTAGTGACTGTGAAGTTGTGGTTCTGTATAGAAGCATTACATAGTAACAGGTTTATTGTATTCCTCCCTATTCTAGTGACTGTGAAGTTGTGGTTCTGTATAGAAGCATTATAAAGTAACAGGTTTATTGTAAGCCTCCCTATTCTAGTGACTGTGAAGTTGTGGTTCTGTATAGAAGCATTACATAGTAACAGGTTTATTGTATTCCTCCCTATTCTAGTGACTGTGAAGTTGTGGTTCTGTATAGAAGCATTATAAAGTAACAGGTTTAATGTATTCCTCCCTATTCTAGTGACTGTGAAGTTGTTGTTCTGTATAGAAGCATTATAAAGTAACAGGTTTAATGTAAGCCTCCCTATTCTAGTGACTGTGAAGTTGTGGTTCTGTATAGAAGCATTATAAAGTAACAGGTTTAATGTATTCCTCCCTATTCTAGTGACTGTGAAGTTGTTGTTCTGTATAGAAGCATTATAAAGTAACAGGTTTATTGTAAGCCTCCCTATTCTAGTGACTGTGAAGTTGTGGTTCTGTATAGAAGCATTATAAAGTAACAGGTTTATTGTAAGCCTCCCTATTCTAGTGACTGTGAAGTTGTGGTTCTGTATAGAAGCATTATAAAGTAACAGGTTTATTGTAAGCCTCCCTATTCTAGTGACTGTGAAGTTGTGGTTCTGTATAGAAGCATTATAAAGTAACAGGTTTATTGTAAGCCTCCCTATTCTAGTGACTGTGAAGTTGTGGTTCTGTATAGAAGCATTACATAGTAACAGGTTTATTGTATTCCTCCCTATTCTAGTGACTGTGAAGTTGTGGTTCTGTATAGAAGCATTACATAGTAACAGGTTTATTGTATTCCTCCCTATTCTAGTGACTGTGAAGTTGTGGTTCTGTATAGAAGCATTATAAAGTAACAGGTTTAATGTAAGCCTCCCTATTCTAGTGACTGTGAAGTTGTGGTTCTGTATAGAAGCATTATAAAGTAACAGGTTTATTGTAAGCCTCCCTATTCTAGTGACTGTGAAGTTGTGGTTCTGTATAGAAGCATTACATAGTAACAGGTTTATTGTATTCCTCCCTATTCTAGTGACTGTGAAGTTGTGGTTCTGTATAGAAGCATTATAAAGTAACAGGTTTATTGTAAGCCTCCCTATTCTAGTGACTGTGAAGTTGTGGTTCTGTATAGAAGCATTACATAGTAACAGGTTTATTGTATTCCTCCCTATTCTAGTGACTGTGAAGTTGTGGTTCTGTATAGAAGCATTATAAAGTAACAGGTTTAATGTATTCCTCCCTATTCTAGTGACTGTGAAGTTGTTGTTCTGTATAGAAGCATTATAAAGTAACAGGTTTAATGTAAGCCTCCCTATTCTAGTGACTGTGAAGTTGTGGTTCTGTATAGAAGCATTATAAAGTAACAGGTTTAATGTATTCCTCCCTATTCTAGTGACTGTGAAGTTGTTGTTCTGTATAGAAGCATTATAAAGTAACAGGTTTATTGTAAGGCTCCCTATTCTAGTGACTGTGAAGTTGTGGTTCTGTATAGAAGCATTACATAGTAACAGGTTTAATGTATTCCTCCCTATTCTAGTGACTGTGAAGTTGTTGTTCTGTATAGAAGCATTATAAAGTAACAGGTTTATTGTAAGCCTCCCTATTCTAGTGACTGTGAAGTTGTGGTTCTGTATAGAAGCATTATAAAGTAACAGGTTTATTGTAAGCCTCCCTATTCTAGTGACTGTGAAGTTGTGGTTCTGTATAGAAGCATTATAAAGTAACAGGTTTATTGTAAGCCTCCCTATTCTAGTGACTGTGAAGTTGTGGTTCTGTATAGAAGCATTATAAAGTAACAGGTTTAATGTATTCCTCCCTATTCTAGTGACTGTGAAGTTGTTGTTCTGTATAGAAGCATTATAAAGTAACAGGTTTAATGTAAGCCTCCCTATTCTAGTGACTGTGAAGTTGTGGTTCTGTATAGAAGCATTATAAAGTAACAGGTTTAATGTATTCCTCCCTATTCTAGTGACTGTGAAGTTGTTGTTCTGTATAGAAGCATTATAAAGTAACAGGTTTAATGTAAGCCTCCCTATTCTAGTGACTGTGAAGTTGTGGTTCTGTATAGAAGCATTATAAAGTAACAGGTTTAATGTAAGCCTCCCTATTCTAGTGACTGTGAAGTTGTGGTTCTGTATAGAAGCATTATAAAGTAACAGGTTTAATGTATTCCTCCCTATTCTAGTGACTGTGAAGTTGTGGTTCTGTATAGAAGCATTATAAAGTAACAGGTTTAATGTAAGCCTCCCTATTCTAGTGACTGTGAAGTTGTGGTTCTGTATAGAAGCATTATAAAGTAACAGGTTTAATGTATTCCTCCCTATTCTAGTGACTGTGAAGTTGTGGTTCTGTATAGAAGCATTATAAAGTAACAGGTTTAATGTAAGCCTCCCTATTCTAGTGACTGTGAAGTTGTGGTTCTGTATTGAAGCATTACATAGTAACAGGTTTATTGTATTCCTCCCTATTCTAGTGACTGTGAAGTTGTGGTTCTGTATAGAAGCATTATAAAGTAACAGGTTTAATGTAAGCCTCCCTATTCTAGTGACTGTGAAGTTGTGGTTCTGTATAGAAGCATTATAAAGTAACAGGTTTAATGTATTCCTCCCTATTCTAGTGACTGTGAAGTTGTTGTTCTGTATAGAAGCATTATAAAGTAACAGGTTTAATGTAAGCCTCCCTATTCTAGTGACTGTGAAGTTGAGGTTCTGTATAGAAGCATTATAAAGTAACAGGTTTAATGTATTCCTCCCTATTCTAGTGACTGTGAAGTTGTTGTTCTGTATAGAAGCATTATAAAGTAACAGGTTTATTGTAAGGCTCCCTATTCTAGTGACTGTGAAGTTGTGGTTCTGTATAGAAGCATTACATAGTAACAGGTTTAATGTATTCCTCCCTATTCTAGTGACTGTGAAGTTGTTGTTCTGTATAGAAGCATTATAAAGTAACAGGTTTATTGTAAGCCTCCCTATTCTAGTGACTGTGAAGTTGTGGTTCTGTATAGAAGCATTACATAGTAACAGGTTTATTCATATTCCTCCCTATTCTAGTGACTGTGAAGTTGTGGTTCTGTATAGAAGCATTACATAGTAACAGGTTTAATGTATTCCTCCCTATTCTAGTGACTGTGAAGTTGTGGTTCTGTATAGAAGCATTATAAAGTAACAGGTTTATTGTAAGCCTCCCTATTCTAGTGACTGTGAAGTTGTGGTTCTGTATAGAAGCATTATAAAGTAACAGGTTTATTGTAAGCCTCCCTATTCTAGTGACTGTGAAGTTGTGGTTCTGTATAGAAGCATTATAAAGTAACAGGTTTAATGTATTCCTCCCTATTCTAGTGACTGTGAAGTTGTTGTTCTGTATAGAAGCATTATAAAGTAACAGGTTTAATGTAAGCCTCCCTATTCTAGTGACTGTGAAGTTGTGGTTCTGTATAGAAGCATTATAAAGTAACAGGTTTAATGTATTCCTCCCTATTCTAGTGACTGTGAAGTTGTTGTTCTGTATAGAAGCATTATAAAGTAACAGGTTTATTGTAAGGCTCCCTATTCTAGTGACTGTGAAGTTGTGGTTCTGTATAGAAGCATTACATAGTAACAGGTTTAATGTATTCCTCCCTATTCTAGTGACTGTGAAGTTGTTGTTCTGTATAGAAGCATTATAAAGTAACAGGTTTATTGTATTCCTCCCTATTCTAGTGACTGTGAAGTTGTGGTTCTGTATAGAAGCATTATAAAGTAACAGGTTTATTGTAAGGCTCCCTATTCTAGTGACTGTGAAGTTGTGGTTCTGTATAGAAGCATTACATAGTAACAGGTTTATTGTATTCCTCCCTATTCTAGTGACTGTGAAGTTGAGGTTCTGTATAGAAGCATTACATAGTAACAGGTTTAATGTATTCCTCCCTATTCTAGTGACTGTGAAGTTGTGGTTCTGTATAGAAGCATTACATAGTAACAGGTTTAATGTATTCCTCCCTATTCTAGTGACTGTGAAGTTGAGGTTCTGTATAGGCAGCCTTACAAAGTAACAGGTTTAAGGTATTCCTCCCTATTCTAGTGACTGTGAAGTTGTTGTTCTGTATAGGCAGCCTTACAAAGTAACAGGTTTAATGTATTCCTCCCTATTCTAGTGACTGTGAAGTTGAGGTTCTGTATAGGCAGCCTTACAAAGTAACAGGTTTAATGTATTCCTCCCTATTCTAGTGACTGTGAAGTTGTGGTTCTGTATAGAAGCATTACATAGTAACAGGTTTAATGTATTCCTCCCTATTCTAGTGACTATGAAGTTGTGGTTCTGTATAGGCAGCCTTACATAGTAACAGGTTTAATGTAAGCCTCCCTATTCTAGTGACTGTGAAGTTGTGGTTCTGTATAGAAGCATTACATAGTAACAGGTTTAATGTATTCCTCCCTATTCTAGTGACTGTGAAGTTGTGGTTCTGTATAGGCAGCCTTACAAAGTAACAGGTTTATTGTATTCCTCCCTATTCTAGTGACTGTGAAGTTGAGGTTTTGTATAGGCAGCCTTACATAGTAACAGGTTTATTGTATTCCTCCCTATTCTAGTGACTGTGAAGTTGTGGTTCTGTATAGAAGCATTACATAGTAACAGGTTTAATGTAAGCCTCCCTATTCTAGTGACTGTGAAGTTGTGGTTCTGTATAGAAGCATTATAAAGTAACAGGTTTAATGTAAGCCTCCCTATTCTAGTGACTGTGAAGTTGTGGTTCTGTATAGGCAGCCTTACATAGTAACAGGTTTATTGTATTCCTCCCTATTCTAGTGACTGTGAAGTTGTGGTTCTGTATAGAAGCATTACAAAGTAACAGGTTTAATGTAAGCCTCCCTATTCTAGTGACTGTGAAGTTGTGGTTCTGTATAGGCAGCCTTACATAGTAACAGGTTTATTGTATTCCTCCCTATTCTAGTGACTGTGAAGTTGTGGTTCTGTATAGAAGCATTACAAAGTAACAGGTTTAATGTAAGCCTCCCTATTCTAGTGACTGTGAAGTTGTGGTTCTGTATAGAAGCATTACAAAGTAACAGGTTTAATGTATTCCTCCCTATTCTAGTGACTGTGAAGTTGTGGTTCTGTATAGGCAGCCTTACAAAGTAACAGGTTTAATGTATTCCTCCCTATTCTAGTGACTGTGAAGTTGTGTTTCTGTATAGGCAGCCTTACAAAGTAACAGGTTTAATGTATTCCTCCCTATTCTAGTGACTGTGAAGTTGTGGTTCTGTATAGGCAGCCTTACAAAGTAACAGGTTTAATGTATTCCTCCCTATTCTAGTGACTGTGAAGTTGTGGTTCTGTATAGAAGCATTACATAGTAACAGGTTTAATGTAAGCCTCCCTATTCTAGTGACTGTGAAGTTGTGGTTCTGTATAGAAGCATTATAAAGTAACAGGTTTAATGTAAGCCTCCCTATTCTAGTGACTGTGAAGTTGTTGTTCTGTATAGAAGCATTACATAGTAACAGGTTTATTGTATTCCTCCCTATTCTAGTGACTGTGAAGTTGTGTTTCTGTATAGGCAGCCTTACAAAGTAACAGGTTTAATGTATTCCTCCCTATTCTAGTGACTGTGAAGTTGTGGTTCTGTATAGAAGCATTACATAGTAACAGGTTTAATGTAAGCCTCCCTATTCTAGTGACTGTGAAGTTGTTGTTCTGTATAGAAGCATTATAAAGTAACAGGTTTAATGTATTCCTCCCTATTCTAGTGACTGTGAAGTTGTGTTTCTGTATAGGCAGCCTTACAAAGTAACAGGTTTAATGTAAGCCTCCCTATTCTAGTGACTGTGAAGTTGTTGTTCTGTATAGAAGCATTATAAAGTAACAGGTTTAATGTATTCCTCCCTATTCTAGTGACTGTGAAGTTGTGGTTCTGTATAGGCAGCCTTACATAGTAACAGGTTTAATGTATTCCTCCCTATTCTAGTGACTGTGAAGTTGTAGTTTTGTATAGGCAGCCTTACAAAGTAACAGGTTTAATGTATTCCTCCCTATTCTAGTGACTGTGAAGTTGTGGTTTTGTATAGAAGCATTACAAAGTAACAGGTTTAATGTAAGCCTCCCTATTCTAGTGACTGTGAAGTTGTGTTTCTGTATAGGCAGCCTTACAAAGTAACAGGTTTAATGTATTCCTCCCTATTCTAGTGACTGTGAAGTTGTTGTTCTGTATAGAAGCATTATAAAGTAACAGGTTTAATGTAAGCCTCCCTATTCTAGTGACTGTGAAGTTGTTGTTCTGTATAGAAGCATTATAAAGTAACAGGTTTAATGTATTCCTCCCTATTCTAGTGACTGTGAAGTTGTGGTTCTGTATAGAAGCATTATAAAGTAACAGGTTTAATGTATTCCTCCCTATTCTAGTGACTGTGAAGTTGTGGTTCTGTATAGAAGCATTATAAAGTAACAGGTTTAATGTAAGCCTCCCTATTCTAGTGACTGTGAAGTTGTAGTTCTGTATAGAAGCATTACATAGTAACAGGTTTAATGTAAGCCTCCCTATTCTAGTGACTGTGAAGTTGTTGTTCTGTATAGAAGCATTACATAGTAACAGGTTTAATGTAAGCCTCCCTATTCTAGTGACTGTGAAGTTGTGGTTCTGTATAGGCAGCCTTACATAGTAACAGGTTTAATGTATTCCTCCCTATTCTAGTGACTGTGAAGTTGAGGTTTTGTATAGGCAGCCTTACATAGTAACAGGTTTAATGTAAGCCTCCCTATTCTAGTGACTGTGAAGTTGTGGTTCTGTATAGAAGCATTATATAGTAACAGGTTTAATGTATTCCTCCCTATTCTAGTGACTGTGAAGTTGTGGTTCTGTATAGGCAGCCTTACATAGTAACAGGTTTATTGTATTCCTCCCTATTCTAGTGACTGTGAAGTTGAGGTTCTGTATAGGCAGCCTTACAAAGTAACAGGTTTAATGTATTCCTCCCTATTCTAGTGACTGTGAAGTTGTGGTTCTGTATAGGCAGCCTTACATAGTAACAGGTTTAATGTAAGCCTCCCTATTCTAGTGACTGTGAAGTTGTGGTTCTGTATAGGCAGCCTTACATAGTAACAGGTTTAATGTAAGCCTCCCTATTCTAGTGACTGTGAAGTTGTTGTTTTGTATAGGCAGCCTTACATAGTAACAGGTTTATTGTAAGCCTCCCTATTCTAGTGACTGTGAAGTTGTGGTTTTGTATAGAAGCATTACAAAGTAACAGGTTTAATGTATTCCTCCCTATTCTAGTGACTGTGAAGTTGAGGTTCTGTATAGAAGCATTACATAGTAACAGGTTTATTGTATTCCTCCCTATTCTAGTGACTGTGAAGTTGTGGTTCTGTAT
The DNA here is from genome assembly GCA_032622095.1 of Siphonodentalium dalli. Taxonomy (NCBI): domain Eukaryota; kingdom Metazoa; phylum Mollusca; class Scaphopoda; order Gadilida; family Siphonodentaliidae; genus Siphonodentalium; species Siphonodentalium dalli. The sequence goes on along the minus strand of CP136068.1, from coordinate 177,403,696 downwards.
AGGCAGCCTTACAAAGTAACAGGTTTATTGTAAGCCTCCCTATTCTAGTGACTGTGAAGTTGTAGTTCTGTATAGGCAGCCTTACAAAGTAACAGGTTTATTGTATTCCTCCCTATTCTAGTGACTGTGAAGTTGTAGTTCTGTATAGGCAGCCTTACAAAGTAACAGGTTTAATGTATTCCTCCCTATTCTAGTGACTGTGAAGTTGTTGTTTTGTATAGGCAGCCTTACATAGTAACAGGTTTAATGTATTCCTCCCTATTCTAGTGACTGTGAAGTTGAGGTTCTGTATAGAAGCATTATAAAGTAACAGGTTTATTGTATTCCTCCCTATTCTAGTGACTGTGAAGTTGTTGTTTTGTATAGGCAGCCTTACATAGTAACAGGTTTAATGTATTCCTCCCTATTCTAGTGACTGTGAAGTTGAGGTTCTGTATAGAAGCATTATAAAGTAACAGGTTTATTGTATTCCTCCCTATTCTAGTGACTGTGAAGTTGTAGTTCTGTATAGGCAGCCTTACATAGTAACAGGTTTAATGTATTCCTCCCTATTCTAGTGACTGTGAAGTTGTGGTTCTGTATAGAAGCATTATAAAGTAACAGGTTTAATGTAAGCCTCCCTATTCTAGTGACTGTGAAGTTGTGGTTCTGTATAGGCAGCCTTACATAGTAACAGGTTTAATGTATTCCTCCCTATTCTAGTGACTGTGAAGTTGTGGTTCTGTATAGGCAGCCTTACAAAGTAACAGGTTTAATGTAAGCCTCCCTATTCTAGTGACTGTGAAGTTGAGGTTTTGTATAGGCAGCCTTACATAGTAACAGGTTTATTGTATTCCTCCCTATTCTAGTGACTGTGAAGTTGAGGTTCTGTATAGGCAGCCTTACATAGTAACAGGTTTAATGTATTCCTCCCTATTCTAGTGACTGTGAAGTTGTTGTTCTGTATAGGCAGCCTTACATAGTAACAGGTTTAATGTAAGCCTCCCTATTCTAGTGACTGTGAAGTTGTGGTTCTGTATAGGCAGCCTTACATAGTAACAGGTTTAATGTATTCCTCCCTATTCTAGTGACTGTGAAGTTGTTGTTTTGTATAGGCAGCCTTACATAGTAACAGGTTTAATGTATTCCTCCCTATTCTAGTGACTGTGAAGTTGTGGTTCTGTATAGGCAGCATTACATAGTAACAGGTTTATTGTAAGCCTCCCTATTCTAGTGACTGTGAAGTTGTGGTTCTGTATAGGCAGCCTTACATAGTAACAGGTTTAATGTATTCCTCCCTATTCTAGTGACTGTGAAGTTGTAGTTTTGTATAGGCAGCCTTACATAGTAACAGGTTTATTGTATTCCTCCCTATTCTAGTGACTGTGAAGTTGTTGTTTTGTATAGGCAGCCTTACATAGTAACAGGTTTAATGTATTCCTCCCTATTCTAGTGACTGTGAAGTTGTGGTTCTGTATAGGCAGCATTACATAGTAACAGGTTTAATGTATTCCTCCCTATTCTAGTGACTGTGAAGTTGTGGTTCTGTATAGGCAGCATTACATAGTAACAGGTTTATTGTAAGCCTCCCTATTCTAGTGACTGTGAAGTTGTGGTTTTGTATAGGCAGCCTTACAAAGTAACAGGTTTATTGTATTCCTCCCTATTCTAGTGACTGTGAAGTTGTGGTTTTGTATAGGCAGCCTTACAAAGTAACAGGTTTAATGTATTCCTCCCTATTCTAGTGACTGTGAAGTTGTTGTTCTGTATAGGCAGCCTTACATAGTAACAGGTTTAATGTATTCCTCCCTATTCTAGTGACTGTGAAGTTGTGGTTCTGTATAGGCAGCCTTACATAGTAACAGGTTTATTGTATTCCTCCCTATTCTAGTGACTGTGAAGTTGTGGTTTTGTATAGGCAGCCTTACATAGTAACAGGTTTAATGTATTCCTCCCTATTCTAGTGACTGTGAAGTTGAGGTTCTGTATAGAAGCATTACATAGTAACAGGTTTAATGTATTCCTCCCTATTCTAGTGACTGTTAAGTTGTGTTTCTGTATAGGCAGCCTTACAAAGTAACAGGTTTAATGTATTCCTCCCTATTCTAGTGACTGTGAAGTTGTGTTTCTGTATAGGCAGCCTTACAAAGTAACAGGTTTAATGTATTCCTCCCTATTCTAGTGACTGTGAAGTTGTGGTTTTGTATAGGCAGCCTTACAAAGTAACAGGTTTAATGTAAGCCTCCCTATTCTAGTGACTGTGAAGTTGTTGTTCTGTATAGGCAGCCTTACAAAGTAACAGGTTTAATGTAAGCCTCCCTATTCTAGTGACTGTGAAGTTGTGTTTCTGTATAGGCAGCCTTACAAAGTAACAGGTTTAATGTAAGCCTCCCTATTCTAGTGACTGTGATGTTGTGGTTTTGTATAGGCAGCCTTACATAGTAACAGGTTTAATGTAAGCCTCCCTATTCTAGTGACTGTGAAGTTGTTGTTCTGTATAGGCAGCCTTACAAAGTAACAGGTTTAATGTAAGCCTCCCTATTCTAGTGACTGTGAAGTTGTTGTTCTGTATAGGCAGCCTTACAAAGTAACAGGTTTAATGTATTCCTCCCTATTCTAGTGACTGTGAAGTTGTGGTTCTGTATAGGCAGCCTTACATAGTAACAGGTTTATTGTATTCCTCCCTATTCTAGTGACTGTGAAGTTGTTGTTTTGTATAGGCAGCCTTACATAGTAACAGGTTTAATGTATTCCTCCCTATTCTAGTGACTGTGAAGTTGTTGTTTTGTATAGGCAGCCTTACAAAGTAACAGGTTTAATGTATTCCTCCCTATTCTAGTGACTGTGAAGTTGTTGTTCTGTATAGGCAGCCTTACAAAGTAACAGGTTTATTGTATTCCTCCCTATTCTAGTGACTGTGAAGTTGTTGTTTTGTATAGGCAGCCTTACAAAGTAACAGGTTTAATGTAAGCCTCCCTATTCTAGTGACTGTGAAGTTGAGGTTCTGTATAGGCAGCCTTACATAGTAACAGGTTTATTGTATTCCTCCCTATTCTAGTGACTGTGAAGTTGTTGTTTTGTATAGGCAGCCTTACATAGTAACAGGTTTAATGTATTCCTCCCTATTCTAGTGACTGTGAAGTTGTTGTTTTGTATAGGCAGCCTTACAAAGTAACAGGTTTAATGTATTCCTCCCTATTCTAGTGACTGTTAAGTTGTTGTTTTGTATAGGCAGCCTTACAAAGTAACAGGTTTAATGTAAGCCTCCCTATTCTAGTGACTGTGAAGTTGTTGTTCTGTATAGGCAGCCTTACAAAGTAACAGGTTTATTGTATTCCTCCCTATTCTAGTGACTGTGAAGTTGTTGTTTTGTATAGAAGCATTACATAGTAACAGGTTTAATGTATTCCTCCCTATTCTAGTGACTGTTAAGTTGTGTTTCTGTATAGGCAGCCTTACATAGTAACAGGTTTAATGTAAGCCTCCCTATTCTAGTGACTGTGAAGTTGTTGTTCTGTATAGGCAGCCTTACAAAGTAACAGGTTTATTGTATTCCTCCCTATTCTAGTGACTGTGAAGTTGTTGTTTTGTATAGGCAGCCTTACAAAGTAACAGGTTTAATGTAAGCCTCCCTATTCTAGTGACTGTGAAGTTGAGGTTCTGTATAGAAGCATTACATAGTAACAGGTTTAATGTAAGCCTCCCTATTCTAGTGACTGTGAAGTTGAGGTTCTGTATAGAAGCATTACATAGTAACAGGTTTAATGTAAGCCTCCCTATTCTAGTGACTGTGAAGTTGTGGTTTTGTATAGGCAGCCTTACATAGTAACAGGTTTAATGTATTCCTCCCTATTCTAGTGACTGTGAAGTTGTTGTTTTGTATAGGCAGCCTTACAAAGTAACAGGTTTAATGTATTCCTCCCTATTCTAGTGACTGTGAAGTTGAGGTTCTGTATAGGCAGCCTTACATAGTAACAGGTTTAATGTAAGCCTCCCTATTCTAGTGACTGTGAAGTTGTGGTTCTGTATAGGCAGCCTTACAAAGTAACAGGTTTATTGTATTCCTCCCTATTCTAGTGACTGTGAAGTTGTTGTTTTGTATAGGCAGCCTTACAAAGTAACAGGTTTAATGTATTCCTCCCTATTCTAGTGACTGTGAAGTTGTTGTTTTGTATAGGCAGCCTTACAAAGTAACAGGTTTAATGTATTCCTCCCTATTCTAGTGACTGTGAAGTTGTAGTTCTGTATAGAAGCATTATAAAGTAACAGGTTTAATGTATTCCTCCCTATTCTAGTGACTGTGAAGTTGTAGTTCTGTATAGGCAGCCTTACATAGTAACAGGTTTAATGTAAGCCTCCCTATTCTAGTGACTGTGAAGTTGTTGTTCTGTATAGGCAGCCTTACAAAGTAACAGGTTTATTGTATTCCTCCCTATTCTAGTGACTGTGAAGTTGTTGTTTTGTATAGGCAGCCTTACAAAGTAACAGGTTTAATGTAAGCCTCCCTATTCTAGTGACTGTGAAGTTGTTGTTTTGTATAGGCAGCCTTACAAAGTAACAGGTTTAATGTATTCCTCCCTATTCTAGTGACTGTGAAGTTGTAGTTCTGTATAGAAGCATTATAAAGTAACAGGTTTAATGTATTCCTCCCTATTCTAGTGACTGTGAAGTTGTAGTTCTGTATAGGCAGCCTTACATAGTAACAGGTTTAATGTAAGCCTCCCTATTCTAGTGACTGTGAAGTTGTTGTTCTGTATAGGCAGCCTTACAAAGTAACAGGTTTATTGTATTCCTCCCTATTCTAGTGACTGTGAAGTTGTGGTTCTGTATAGGCAGCCTTACATAGTAACAGGTTTAATGTATTCCTCCCTATTCTAGTGACTGTGAAGTTGTTGTTCTGTATAGGCAGCCTTACAAAGTAACAGGTTTAATGTATTCCTCCCTATTCTAGTGACTGTGAAGTTGAGGTTCTGTATAGGCAGCCTTACATAGTAACAGGTTTAATGTATTCCTCCCTATTCTAGTGACTGTGAAGTTGTAGTTCTGTATAGAAGCATTATAAAGTAACAGGTTTAATGTATTCCTCCCTATTCTAGTGACTGTGAAGTTGTAGTTCTGTATAGGCAGCCTTACATAGTAACAGGTTTAATGTAAGCCTCCCTATTCTAGTGACTGTGAAGTTGTTGTTTTGTATAGGCAGCCTTACAAAGTAACAGGTTTAATGTAAGCCTCCCTATTCTAGTGACTGTGAAGTTGTTGTTTTGTATAGGCAGCCTTACATAGTAACAGGTTTAATGTATTCCTCCCTATTCTAGTGACTGTGAAGTTGTTGTTCTGTATAGGCAGCCTTACAAAGTAACAGGTTTAATGTATTCCTCCCTATTCTAGTGACTGTGAAGTTGAGGTTCTGTATAGGCAGCCTTACATAGTAACAGGTTTAATGTAAGCCTCCCTATTCTAGTGACTGTGAAGTTGTGTTTCTGTATAGGCAGCCTTACAAAGTAACAGGTTTATTGTATTCCTCCCTATTCTAGTGACTGTGAAGTTGAGGTTCTGTATAGGCAGCCTTACAAAGTAACAGGTTTATTGTATTCCTCCCTATTCTAGTGACTGTGAAGTTGTGGTTCTGTATAGGCAGCCTTACAAAGTAACAGGTTTAATGTATTCCTCCCTATTCTAGTGACTGTGAAGTTGTTGTTCTGTATAGGCAGCCTTACAAAGTAACAGGTTTAATGTATTCCTCCCTATTCTAGTGACTGTGAAGTTGTTGTTTTGTATAGGCAGCCTTACAAAGTAACAGGTTTAATGTATTCCTCCCTATTCTAGT